>CAWUFW010010795.1:0-665952 GCA_963921515.1 Calotriton arnoldi
AAAGACCCACGCCATGGATGCCAGGTCTAACAATGGCCAAAATCTGCTTGTGAATCCTCATATGCACGGAGGATTCTGGAGAGGTTTTGGGTCTCCTCATCAGCAGCACCAGCTACATGATGGTGCAGTTCCCCACGGCCCCTCCCACCACCCCTACCCACCGAGCAGGACCAGTTGGTGGTGGCACAGTCAACACTGAGCCTCCTTCATCGTTGACAGTGGTATTGTTGTCCGCCAACTCCAGTGTGCCCCGTGTTGCTGTGCTGTCGGTGGTGGCACGGGCTGGTGTGTCCGTGAGGGTAGGGGTTAGCTGAGTGTTGTCCGCTGAGGCGGGAGTGGTCACAGAGGATGCTGATGTTACTGAAGCTGGTGCTGTGGCCTGACCCACACCTGATGTTCCAGGTAGTTCATCATCATCCGAAGAGACCTCAACGCTGGAGAGCTCAGGGTCAACCAGAGTGTGGGACTGGCTGTCTTGGTTTGGTCCAGAGGTGTTCCCAGCTCGTCCTGTGGGTACATAAAAGACACAATGATTGATGTGAATGTCCACAGCCCCTCAAATCATACACATTACATAGGCTACTGAACCTAATAATGAGTTTATGTACATAGATTGGGCTCCTTCGTCCATGATGCTGTCCTATGTTTTTGTCGAACAATGTCATTTGGATGAGATGTGGATTGATGAGCATGTCCAGCTTTGTGAAAATATAGGCATGTTGAGTTTAGTTGACATACATGTCCAATGACATTGACTGGTTTGTGACACCCTGTGTTTTCCACATCTGTACTTTCACTGTGACATATGAACTCTTTATCTCCCAATGTTGGTATTTCTGTGGGTTGTGTAATGGGCTTAGCGCATTGTCTTTAGCAGTCACATTGTTGTGGCTCCCTACACACTCACAGTCTGTCTGTTTTTTTTTCAGATATTTCTTGGATTGTTGTGAGTGAGGTGCTTCTTGTTCTCATCTCATTATACACATGTGAATAGCTGTGAGTAGCACAATATGTTACTGCTTAGCTTTATGCCTACACACATCATAGACTGATGAGTTCGCAAACTCTGATTAATGCCATTTGTGGCAAAGTCCTTTGATGAACAGAGGTTTTATTACTTGTGTACTAATAGTGAAACTTACACCCCTCCTCCCACCCAGCCCCACCAGGCCACCAGGAACAGAGATGTCCAGACAATGCTGGTAAGTGTACTTGCAAGATGTTTGTCGCTGGTGGCTGGTGTTTGTAGCACAAAGGTAAATGTGGTAGTTGTGATAGTTTCAGACATCAGTCTACAGTGTATGACATCTTGGTAGTGCACATGAACTCAATGTGAGGTAGACATCCCCACCAATGAAGTGGTTGTGCTATGTGTGTGGAGGAGTGTTTGCTGTTATTCACACTCCCATCAGGCCCCGTCCTACATTCACCTACCCGCCCAACCTTAATGTATGCTTTCCTAACATTGAGTGGCAATGTACTTGCACGTTGTCTGAGACTGTGGAAAAGTGTCTGCCTTTGGTCCACCTCCCATCAGTGCCTTGTGCTCCAAAGACCATTCACCAAGCTCAGGCATTTTGTTGTGACAGTCACACTCACTGTCAGGTAAGCATGCTTCATTGTGGGCCTGTAGGGCTGTGTGGGAGGAGGAGTGTTTTCAATGGCCAGATCTCCCATCAGGCTCTGTACTACACACACATTCCAATGTGCAAAAACGGCACTCCTGGAACAATGCTTTCCATAAGAGTGAGTGGATATGTACTGACAAAGAGGGTTGACACTGGTGACTGGTGTTTGGAGCACATGGCCATGATGATATTTGGCTTCAAGGTAAACACCATGTAGCAGTGAAAGTCATCTTGCAAGTACACTTCCCCACACTGTCAGGTAGCCATAGGCCCAGATGAGCTATTTGGGATGGGTGTGAGGAGGAGTGTTTGTTGTGACTACAACTCCCATCAGGCCTGTGCCCACACCCACCTTCCAAGCCATCCCAACCAGCCTACCTGCGACTCAGCTTTCCTGAGAGTATGTGTAACTGTGCTGACAAGATGGCTGATGCTGGTGACTGTTGTTTGGAGCAGAAGGCCTTGCCATGTGAGTTTGTAAGTAGTATGTACATGGTTTTAATTTGCTTACTTTTAAATTTCATTACAGGTATGTTGTTAGTCAATATGGCATACACATCATCTGCTCATTTACTATAGTTTTTAGAAACTAGGGAAACTGTCATTTGTATCACTGTATCCTTGACAGTGATGTCTATGGATGTGTATTTGGTAACAATATTTTAATGTGCAGTTAGTACTCACAAGATTCTTGTGATCCTGATATTCCATAGACGCCCTCCGGTGGAAGGATGTCACGTACCTTCTCCTCCCAGGAAGTGTAATGCACGGGTGGTGCAGGAGGGCCACCGCCAGTCTGCTGGCTCTGGGCGTCTTCTCTGCCCATCAGTTTCTTGACCCTCCTTCGCACAACGTAGTACCTGTTCCTGATATCATCCATTGTGCGCAAGCAAGGTGCTTGAGCA
The DNA here is from genome assembly GCA_963921515.1 of Calotriton arnoldi. NCBI lineage: Eukaryota > Metazoa > Chordata > Amphibia > Caudata > Salamandridae > Calotriton > Calotriton arnoldi. The sequence continues at coordinate 2,534 of CAWUFW010010795.1, forward strand.
TTCACCTTGTTGGCCATCATGTCCCACATCCTATTTCTCTGGGACAGGGGGGGGGCTGTTGGACTTGGTTACCAAATAACTGTGGCTCTAATCTGAGTATTTCATCTACAAGTACTTCCAGTGGCCTTCTCTGTGAACCTTGGCTTCTTCTTTGGGGGCATGGTGAGGGTGAGGGTGAAGATGGAGGTGAGGGTGAGTGTGAAGGTGAGGGTGAGTGTGAATAAGTAAAAGAGTGTGTTTTTAAGAGTATACTTTGGAAAAATAAAAATGTGTGCAAGTTGTGTTGTGGGTGAAGTGTGAGTTTATGAGGCAGAGATCAATGAGTCTGTGGCTATTTCTGTGTCCTCTCAGCTGTTCAGTTGGTGCAAAGGATCATGGTCATCTGTTTGGCTCTTTATATAGGTGGCTTGGTGGGTGTGACTAATGATTTGAATTTTTTTGGGGGCTTTGCCAATGCTTGTTTTGACATTATTTGACATTTTCCAGTTGCCTTTTGTGACACAAACCGACACGGTTCATAAACCACGTCGTATGCATCCTCATCTGTTCGCGGGGTAAACCGAGTCTGAATCATGCCCTGAATGCTATATTTCAGCGTTAGCGAACGAGTCGGTCGCATCGGGCTTGTTTCCAGACGAATCGGTCAGACGGATTGCGTTGCGTGCGAGTCGGTGGGAGTTTACATGCAATGCATCGTATTCCGTCGTTTGGGCAGCTCGTGGTCGAGTCGTTCGGAAAGCATTCCGGAACCGATTCGGTAGGAATGCTTTCCGAACAAGATCGTAATCGGCCCCTAAATAATTATAAATATTATAATTTAAATAACCAAAAACATATTAATATAAGTTTAAACAATATAAACTACAAACTTTTTAAATTAATACATATACTATACCCACTACAACTTATAAATAGTAGACATTGTTTCAAACTCAGGAGATGTAAAATTTAGTATTTCCCACTACAGTCAATGCATCAATGCAACAGTAGGTGAAGTGTTGGATTAAAGCGGGGAAAAATTTACTATTCCCACTCCATTTAGTGCAGAGGTCTTCAATCTGTGGAGCGGGACCCCCAGGGGGGCCATGGAGTCATGGAAAAGGGGTCCCACATTTCCAGGCCTCACTTCTGCCTGGAATCCAAAATGTGCTTTTTCTTTTGGAAAAAGACAACCGTCTGGGGCGCTTCATTTTGATCGGTAAAATGCTTCTGCTGAAGTTAATTGCTGAAGTAAATGAGTCTCCTGTGCTGTGAAAAAAAAAAACGGGCAGACAGGTAAAACAGTCCTTCACACCAGGGTGCCTGCTTGGCTGAATGAGTTGATCTGCAAATGTAAAGGGTGCTTGGGAGCGGTAATCACTCCCAAGCATTGTGATTGCAAAGATTTGGTTTATTTTCAGTGGTAGTAGGAAGAGTTAATACCTGGGCTGTGAAGTGTGTGCTTTTAATTGTAGCTGTATTTACACAGCGCTTAGTACCCCTGAGGAGGGTTGAAGGGACAGTTATGCAAAAAACAAATTGCATTACTTATGTACGGGTATTACTAAAATCTACATTTTGGAAGCTTCATTTTATCCTAAACCTATGTGCACAGTTTGTAGCAGTCCATCTTATTATGTGTGTAATGCAAGTATAAAATAATGACTTACGCATTCACAGTGCTTTCTGTCACAGGCTGTGACCTCGTAGCACAAAAAATTACACAATTTACTTTTCTCCACTGCACCAACCAAATGTAATTCTGTGCTCTCTGGTTACAGACACAGACCTCTGCAGTGCATTAACTAATAGAGGTTTCATAATGTACAACAGTGCATTTCCCACTGAGTAACATCTTTTTAAAATGTATTTTTCATTTAAGCTACCCATTATGTTATATGTAGCTACCTAATTGTGAAAGGTCTAAAAAATGAACAAAATATTTTGGGGCTTATTTATTAGACGCTTGTGCCACTGGAGCGTTACTTTTTTTGAAGCTACGGCAGTGCAAGGGTCTCAATCATATCAATGTGGCGACGCAAAGTCACCCTGCATGGCTTTGCGTGGCCTCATAGATATGGAGTAAGACAAAGCAGTGCAAGTCGCTGCGTTGCCTTACTCTGTGTCACGTAGGTGTTCCATGGGCATTGCGGTAGGTGTTCCCACGCAACGCCCATGGATTTTGATGCTTCCCCAGATTTACAAAACCATGTATCGCCTTGTGTTTGCTTTGTTCGCCCTAAGTTGGCAGGGTATGCCCAGACGTGGGTCCCTTGCTCACTTTGCCACTGGAATCAAGCTAGCCTGGCTGATGAGGGCTGTCAGCCCGAAACCGGTCCCAGGATGCTTGATTCCGGTCCAGGGAATACATGGCTTGGCAGTTCGGTCTGGACTGTTCCCATGAGGCACAGGGTCAAGACTGATTTGCATATAGCTGTGTCTGAACTGGGGTGGCAAAGTGAGCTAAAGAATGATGATGGATTCAACCCAGATCTGTGACTGGGGGTGAGTGTTTGAAAAGTTTCAGCACTCTGTCCATCATTTCCTTGTGTTTGCGTTGTTCACCCTAAGTTGGCAGGGTATGCCCAGACGTGTGTCCCTTGCTCACTTTGCCACTGGACTCAAGCTAGCCTGGCTGATGAGAGCTGTTAGCCCGAAATTGGTCCCAGGATGCTTGATTACGGACCAGGGAAGACATGGCTTGGCAGTTCGGTCTGGACTGTTCCCATGAGGCACAGGGTCAAGACTGATTTGCATTTAGCTGTGTCTGAACTGGGGTGGCAAAGTGAGCTAAAGAATGATGATGGATTCAACCCAGATCTGTGACTGGGGGTGAGTGTTTGAAAAGTTTCAGCACTCCGTCCATCATCTCCTTGTGTTTGCTTTGTTCGCCCTAAATTGGCATGGTATGCCCAGACGTGGGTCCCTTGCTCACTTTGCCACTGGAATCAAGCTAGCCTGGCTGATGAGGGCTGTTAGCCTGAAACCGGTCCCAGGATGCTTGATTCCGGTCCAGGGAAGACATGGCTTGGCAGTTCAGTCTGCACTGTTCCCATGAGGCCCAGGGTCAAGAATGATTTGCATATAGCTGTGTCTGAACTGGTGTGGCAAAGTGAGCTAAAGAATGATGATGGATTCAACCCAGATCTGTGACTGGGGGTGAGTGTTTGAAAAGTTTCAGCACTCCGTCCATCATCTCCTTGTGTTTGCTTTGTTCGCCCTAAGTTGGCAGGGTATGCCCAGACGTGGGTCCCTTGCTCACTTTGTCACTGGAATCAAGCTAGCCTGGCTGATGAGGGCTGTTAGCCCGAAACCGGTCTAAGGATGCTTGATTCCGGTCCAGGGAAGACATGGCTTGGCAGTTCGGTCTGGACTGTTCCCATGAGGCACAGGGTCAAGACTGATGTGCATATAGCTGTTTCTGAACTGGGGTGGCAAAGTGAGCTAAAGAATGATGATGGATTCAACCCAAATCTGTGACTGGGGGTGAGTGTTTGAAAAGTTTCAGCACTCCGTCCATCATCTCCTTGTGTTTGCTTTGTGCGCCCTAAGTTGGCAGGGTATGCCCAGACGTGGGTCCCTTGCTCACTTTGCCACTGGAATCAAGCTAGCCTGGCTGATGAGGGCTGTTAGCCCGAAACCAGTCCCAGGATGCTTGATTCTGGTCCAGGGAAGACATGGCTTGACAGTTCGGTCTGGACTGTTCCCATGAGGCACAGGGTCAAGACTGATTTGCATATAGCTGTGTCTGAACTGGGGTGGCAAAGTGAGCTAAAGAATGATGATGGATTCAACCCAGATCTGTGACTGAGGGTGAGTGTTTGAAAAGTTTCAGCACTCCGTCCATCATCTCCTTGTGTTTGCTTTGTTCACCCTAAGTTGGCAGGGTATGCCCTGACGTGGGTCCCATGCTCACTTTGCCACTGGAATCAAGCTAGCCTGGCCTATGAGGGCTGTTAGCCCTAAACCTGTCCCAGAATGCTTGATTCCGGTCCAGGGAAGACATGGCTTGGCAGTTCGGTCTGGACTGTTCCCATGAGGCACAGGGTCAAGACTGATTTGCATATAGCTGTGTCTGAACTGGGGTGGCAAAGTGATCTAAAGAATGATGATGGATTCAAGCCAGATCTGTGACTGGGGGTGAGTGTTTGAAATGTTTCAGCATTCCGTCCATCATCTCCTTGTGTTTGCTTTGTTTGCCCTAAGTTGGCAGGGTATGCCCAGACGTGGGTCCCATGCTCACTTTGACACTGGAATCAAGTTAGCCTGGCTGATGAGGGCTGTTAGCCCGAAACCGGTCCCAGGATGCTTGATTCCGGTCCAGGGAAGACATGGCTTGGCAGTTCGGTCTGGACTGTTCCCATGAGGCACAGGGTCAAGACTGATTTGCATATAGCTGTGTCTGAACTGGGGTGGCAAAATGAGCTAAAGAATGATGATGGATTCAACCCAGATCTGTGACTGGGGGTGAGTGTTTGAAAAGTTTCAGCACTCCGTCCATCATCTCCTTGTGTTTGCTTTGTTCACCCTAAGTTGGCAGGGTATGCCCAGACATGGGTCCCTTGCTCAGTTTGCCTCTGGAATCAAGCTAGCCTGGCTGATGAGGGCTGTTATCCCGAAACCGGTCCCAGGATAGTTGATTCCGGTCCAGGGAAGACATGGCTTGGCAGTTCGGTCTGGACAGTTCCCATGAGGCACAGGGTCAAGACTGATTTGCATATAGCTGTGTCTGAACTGGGGTGGCAAAGTGAGCTAAAGAATGATGATGGATTCAACCCAGATCTGTGACTGGGGGTGAGTGTTTGAAAAGTTTCAGCGCTCCGTCCATCATCTCCTTGTGTTTGCTTTATTCGCCCTAAGTTGGCAGGATATGCCCAGACGTGCGTCCCTTGCTCACTTTGCCACTGGAATCAAGCTAGCCTGGCTGATGAGGGCTGTTAGCCCGAAACCGGTCCCAGGATGCTTGATTCCGGTCCAGGGAAGACATGGCTTGGCAGTTCGGTCTGGACTGTTCCCATGAGGCACATGGTCAAGACTGATTTGCATATAGCTGTGTCTGAACTGGGGTGGCAAAGTGAGCTAAAGAATGATGATGGATTCAACCCAGATCTGTGACTGGGGGTGAGTGTTTGAAAAGTTTCAGCACTCCGTCCATCATCTACGTGTGTTTGCTTTGTTCACCCTAAATTGGCAGGGTATGCCCAGACATGGGTCCCTTGCTCACTTTGCCACTGGAATCAAGCAAGCCTGGCTGATGAGGGCTGTTAGCCTGAAACCGGTCCCACGATGCTTGATTCCGGTCCAGGGAAGACATGGCTGGGCAGTTCGGTCTGGACTGTTCCCATGAGGCACAGGGTCAAGAATGATTTGCATATAGCTGTGTCTGAACTGGGGTGGCAAAGTGAGCTAAAGAATGATGATGGATTCAACCCAGATCTGTGACTGGGGGTGAGTGTTTGAAAAGTTTCAGCACTCCGTCCATCATCTCCGTGTGTTTGCTTTGTTCACCCTAAATTGGCAGGGTATGCCCAGACGTGGGTCCCTTGCTCACTTTGCCACTGGAATCAAGCAAGCCTGGCTGATGAGGGCTGTTAGCCTGAAACCGGTCCCACGATGCTTGATTCCGGTCCAGGGAAGACATGGCTGGGCAGTTCGGTCTGGACTGTTACCATGAGGCACAGGGTCAAGAATGATTTGCATATAGCTGTGTCTGAACTGGGGTGGCAAAGTGAGCTAAAGAATGATGATGGATTCAACCCAGATCTGTGACTGGGGGTGAGTGTTTGAAAAGTTTCAGCACTCCGTCCATCATCTCCTTGTGTTTGCTTTATTCGCCCTAAGTTGGCAGGGTATGCCCAGACGTGGGTCCCTTGCTCACTTTGTCACTGGAATCAAGCTAGCCTGGCTGATGAGGGCTGTTAGCCCGAAACCGGTCCCAGGATGCTTGATTCCGGTCCAGGGAAGACATGGCTTGGCAGTTCGGTCTGGACTGTTCCCATGAGGCACAGGGTCAAGACTGATTTGCATATAGCTGTTTCTGAACTGGGGTGGCAAAGTGAATTAAAGAATGATGATGGATTCAACCCAGATCTGTGACTGGGGGTGAGTGTTTGAAAAGTTTCAGCACTCTGTCCATCATCTCCTTGTGTTTGCTTTGTGCACCCTAAGTTGGCAGGGTATGCCCAGACGTGGGTCCCTTGCTCTCTTTGCCACTGGAATCAAGCTAGCCTGGCTGATGAGGGCTGTTAGCCCAAAACCGGTCCCAGGATGCTTGATTCTGGTCCAGGGAAGACATGGCTTGACAGTTCGGTCTGGACTGTTCCCATGAGGCACAGGGTCAAGACTGATTTGCATATAGCTGTGTCTGAACTGGGGTGGCAAAGTGAGCTAAAGAATGATGATGGATTCAACCCAGATCTGTGACTGGGGGTGAGTGTTTGAAAAGTTTCAGCACTCCGTCCATCATCTCCTTGTGTTTGCTTTGTTCGCGCTAAGTTGGCAGGGTATGCCCAGACGTGGGTCCCTTGCTCACTTTGCCACTGGAATCAAGCTAGCCTGGCTGATGAGGGCTGTTAGCTCGAAACCGGTCCCAGGATGCTTGATTCCGGTCCAGGGAAGACATGGCTTGGCAGTTTGGTCTGGACTGTTCCCATGAGGCACAGGGTCAAGACTGATTTGCATATAGCTGTGTCTGAACTGGGGTGGCAAAGTGAGCTAAAGAATGATGATGGATTCAACCCAGATCTGTGACTGGGGGTGAGTGTTTGAAAAGTTTCAGCACTCCGTCCATCATCTCCTTGTGTTTGCTTTGTTCGCCCTAAGTTGGCAGGGTATGCCCAGACGTGGGTCCCTTGCTCACTTTGCCACTGGAATCAAGCTAGCCTGGCTGATGAGGGCTGTTAGCCCAAAACCAGTCCCAGGATGCTTGATTCTGGTCCAGGGAAGACATGGCTTGACAGTTCGGTCTGGACTGTTCCCATGAGGCACAGGGTCAAGACTGATTTGCATATAGCTGTGTCTGAACTGGGGTGGCAAAGTGAGCTAAAGAATGATGATGGATTCAACCCAGATCTGTGACTGGGGGTGAGTGTTTGAAAAGTTTCAGCACTCCGTCCATCATCTCCTTGTGTTTGCTTTGTTCGCGCTAAGTTGGCAGGGTATGCCCAGACGTGGGTCCCTTGCTCACTTTGCCACTGGAATCAAGCTAGCCTGGCTGATGAGGGGTGTTAGCTCGAAACCGGTCCCAGGATGCTTGATTCCGGTCCAGGGAAGACATGGCTTGGCAGTTTGGTCTGGACTGTTCCCATGAGGCACAGGGTCAAGACTGATTTGCATATAGCTGTGTCTGAACTGGGGTGGCAAAGTGAGCTAAAGAATGATTATGGATTCAACTCAGATCTGTGACTGGGGGTGAGTGTTTGAAAAGTTTCAGCACTCCGTCCATCATCTCCTTGTGTTTGCTTTGTGCGCCCTAAGCTGGCAGGGTGTGCCCAGACGTGGGTCCCATGCTCACTTTGCCACTGGAATCAAGCTAGCCTGGCTGATGAGGGCTGTTAGCCCGAAACCGGTCCCAGAATGCTTGATTCCGGTCCAGGGAAGACATGGCTTGGCAGTTCGGTCTGGACTGTCCCCATGAGGCACAGGGTCAAGACTGATTTGCATATAGCTGTGTCTGAACTGGGGTGGCAAAGTGACCTAAAGAATGATGATGGATTCAACCCAGATCTGTGACTGGGGGTGAGTGTTGTAAATGTTTCAGCATTCCGTCCATCATCTCCTTGTGTTTGCTTTGTTCGCCCTAAGTTGGCAGGGTATGCCCAGACGTGGGTCCCATGCTCACTTTGCCACTGGAATCAAGCTAGCCTGGCTGATGAGGGCTGTTAGCCCGAAACCGGTCCCAGAATGCTTGATTCCGGTCCAGGGAAGACATGGCTTGGCAGTTCGGTCTGGACTGTCCCCATGAGGCACAGGGTCAAGACTGATTTGCATATAGCTGTGTCTGAACTGGGGTGGCAAAGTGAGCTAAAGAATGATGATGGATTCAACCCAGATCTGTGACTGGGGGTGAGTGTTTGAAAAGTTTCAGCACTCCGTCCATCATCTCCTTGTGTTTGCTTTGTTCGCCCTAAGTTGGCAGGGTATGCCCAGACGTGGGTCCCTTGCTCACTTTGCCACTGGAATCAAGCTAGCCTGGCTGATGAGGGCTGTTAGCCCAAAACCGGTCCCAGGATGCTTGATTCTGGTCCAGGGAAGACATGGCTTGACAGTTCGGTCTGGACTGTTCCCATGAGGCACAGGGTCAAGACTGATTTGCATATAGCTGTGTCTGAACTGGGGTGGCAAAGTGAGCTAAAGAATGATGATGGATTCAACCCAGATCTGTGACTGGGGGTGAGTGTTTGAAAAGTTTCAGCACTCCGTCCATCATCTCCTTGTGTTTGCTTTGTTCGCGCTAAGTTGGCAGGGTATGCCCAGACGTGGGTCCCTTGCTCACTTTGCCACTGGAATCAAGCTAGCCTGGCTGATGAGGGCTGTTAGCTCGAAACCGGTCCCAGGATGCTTGATTCCGGTCCAGGGAAGACATGGCTTGGCAGTTTGGTCTGGACTGTTCCCATGAGGCACAGGGTCAAGACTGATTTGCATATAGCTGTGTCTGAACTGGGGTGGCAAAGTGAGCTAAAGAATGATGATGGATTCAACTCAGATCTGTGACTGGGGGTGAGTGTTTGAAAAGTTTCAGCACTCTGTCCATCATCTCCTTGTGTTTGCTTTGTGCGCCCTAAGCTGGCAGGGTATGCCCAGACGTGGGTCCCATGCTCACTTTGCCACTGGAATCAAGCTAGCCTGGTTGATGAGGGCTGTTAGCCCGAAACCGGTCCCAGAATGCTTGATTCCGGTCCAGGGAAGACATGGCTTGGAAGTTCGGTCTGGACTGTCCCCATGAGGCACAGGGTCAAGACTGATTTGCATATAGCTGTGTCTGAACTGGGGTGGCAAAGTGACCTAAAGAATGATGATGGATTCAACCCAGATCTGTGACTGGGGGTGAGTGTTGTAAATGTTTCAGCATTCCGTCCATCATTTCCTTGTGTTTGCTTTGTTCGCCCTAAGTTGGCAGGGTATGCCCAGACGTGGGTCCCATGCTCACTTTGCCACTAGAATCAACTTAGCCTGACTGATGAGGGCTGTTAGCACGAAACCGGTCCCAGGATGCTTGATTACGGTCCAGGGAAGACATGGCTTGGCAGTTCGGTCTGGACTGTTCCCATGAGGCACAGGGTCAAGACTGATTTGCATATAGCTGTGTCTGAACTGGGGTGGCAAAGTGAGCTAAAGAATGATGATGGATTCAACCCAGATCTGTGACTGGGGGTGAGTGTTTGAAAAGTTTCAGCACTCCGTCCATCATCTCCTTGTGTTTGCTTTGTTCACCCTAAGTTGGCAGGGTATGCCCAGACATGGGTCCCTTGCTCACTTTGCCTCTGGAATCAAGCTAGCCTGGCTGATGAGGGCTGTTAGCCCGAAACCGGTCCCAGGATGCTTGATTCCGGTCCAGGGAAGACATGGCTTGGCAGTTCGGTCTGGACTGTTCCCATGAGGCACAGGGTCAAGACTGATTTGCATATCGCTGTGTCTGTACTGGGGTGGCAAAGTGAGCTAAAGAATGATGATGGATTCAACCCAGATCTGTGACTGGGGGTGAGTGTTTGAAAAGTTTCAGCACTCCATCCATCATCTCCTTGTGTTTGCTTTGTTCGCCCTAAGTTGGCAAGGTATGCCCAGACGTGGGTCCCTTGCTCACTTTGCCACTGGAATCAAGCTAGCCTGGCTGATGAGGGCTGTTAGCCCGAAACCGATCCCAGGATGCTTGATTCCGGTCCAGGAAAGACATGGCTTGGCAGTTCGGTCTGGACTGTTCCCATGAGGCACAGGGTCAAGACTGATTTGCATATAGCTGTGTCTGAACTGGGGTGGCAAAGTGAGCTAAAGAATGATGATGGATTCAACCCAGATCTGTGACTGGGGGTGAGTGTTTGAAAAGTTTCAGCACTCCGTCCATCATCTCCTTGTGTTTGCTTTGTTCGCCCTAAGTTGGCAAGGTATGCCCAAACGTGGGTCCCTTGCTCACTTTGCCACTGGAATCAAGCTAGCCTGGCTGATGAGGGCTGTTAGCCCGAAACCGGTCCCAGGATGCTTGATTCTGGTCCAGGGAAGACATGGCTTGGCAGTTCGGTCTGGACTGTTTCCATGAGGCACAGGGTCAAGACTGATTTGCATATAGCTGTGTCTGAACTGGGGTGGCAAAGTGAGCTAAAGAATGATGATGGATTCAACCCAGATCTGTGACTGGGGGTGAGTGTTTGAAAAGTTTCAGCGCTCCGGCCATCATCTCCTTGTGTTTGCTTTGTTCGCCCTAAGTTGGCAGGGTATGCCCAGACGTGCGTCCCTTGCTCACTTTGCCACTGGAATCAAGCTAGCCTGGCTGATGAGGGCTGCTAGCCCAAAACCGGTCCCAGGATGCTTGATTCCGGTCCAGGGAAGACATGGCTTGGCAGTTCGGTCTGGACTGTTCCCATGAGGCACAGGGTCAAGACTGATTTGCATATAGCTGTGTCTGAACTGGGGTGGCAAAGTGAGCTAAAGAATGATGATGGATTCAATCCAGATATGTGACTGGGGGTGAGTGTTTGAAAAGTTTCAGCACTCCGTCCATCATCTCCTTGTGTTTGCTTTGTTCGCCCTAAGTTGGCAAGGTATGCCCAAACGTGGGTCCCTTGCTCACTTTGCCACTGGAATCAAGCTAGCCTGGCTGATGAGGGCTGTTAGCCCGAAACCGGTCCCAGGATGCTTGATTCTGGTCCAGGGAAGACATGGCTTGGCAGTTCGGTCTGGACTGTTTCCATGAGGCACAGCGTCAAGACTGATTTGCATATAGCTGTGTCTGAACTGGGGTGGCAAAGTGAGCTAAAGAATGATGATGGATTCAACCCAGATCTGTGACTGGGGGTGAGTGTTTGAAAAGTTTCAGCGCTCCGGCCATCATCTCCTTGTGTTTGCTTTGTTCGCCCTAAGTTGGCAGGGTATGCCCAGACGTGCGTCCCTTGCTCACTTTGCCACTGGAATCAAGCTAGCCTGGCTGATGAGGGCTGTTAGCCCGAAACCGGTCCCAGGATGCTTGATTCCGGTCCAGGGAAGACATGGCTTGGCAGTTCGGTCTGGACTGTTCCCATGAGGCACAGGGTCAAGACTGATTTGCATATAGCTGTGTCTGAACTGGGGTGGCAAAGTGAGCTAAAGAATGATGATGGATTCAATCCAGATATGTGACTGGGGGTGAGTGTTTGAAAAGTTTCAGCACTCCGTCCATCATCTCCTTGTGTTTGCTTTGTTTGCCCTAACCTGGGGCTGCGCCAAAAGCTTATGCCTCCGCACAGCAGGCATAACGGGGAATAATGTTTTAATTTCTCCTCATTATTTCCACTTTCCATGTGTGCTGCATTCTGCAGCACACATAGAAAGAGGAAAACCACTCACTGAATTGTTTTTGTGGAGGGAGGTGCCCCTTCCTGCACAAAAACAATCCTGCCTATGTTGGCGATAGGCAGCAATTTGTGCGCCAACACAGGGGAAAAGGACAGGAATGTACCATATTTCATAAATAAGGTGCATTCCTGCCCTTTCACATTGGCGTACGGCAGCGCAGCAAGAAGACTTGCGGTGCTGCCCTATGCCAATTCCTCATAAATGAGGCCCTTTGTTTTTAGCCACACCGTTGACCACGCCCCCATGATCACTGATCTTTGCTTTGCTAAACACTGTTTAATATTATTTCCCCACTGTAAAAATGATTTGTTGTGGGAATTGGGGGCATTTATGGTTGTAGATAGTTGTCAATGAAGAGGAGTACCAAGTTCTAGAAATTTTTGTCAGGAGGGGGTCCTTACACCTAAAAGATTTTGACAGGGGGGTTTCGGCATCAAAAAGTTTGAAGACCTCTGAATTAGTGCAACAGTAAGGAAAGTTTTGGATTGGGGAGGGATAAAATTTACTATTCCCACTCCAGTCTGTGCAACAGTAGGGAAAATGCTGGATTGCAGAGGGGTAAAATTTACTATTCCCACTCCAGTCAGTGCAACAGTAGGGAAAGTGTTGGATTGCGGAGGGGAAAAATGTACTATTATCACTTTAGTCAGTGCAACAGTAGGGAAAGTGTTGGATTGCAGAGGGGTAAAATTTATCATTCTCACTCCAGTTATATTATAAATTAATACAAATATTTATTTTTATCAAAATACCAAAAACTATTATAAAAATAATAACAACCAATAAATACCATATTATTTACAATTAAAAAGCATAACACAATTAACACATACAATAATAAATGAATTTTATTACTGAGATAACTTTCTACCCTATACATCTACAAACTACACACCACACATATAAAATGTATACTTAAATTTATAATATTTACACATTTTACGTAATTATCTATTAAAATATTAATGCTAATTAACTACTAATAAAATAATTACATTTAATTACCTTTCCATCCTTTATCCATACAAAACAAATGACCCACACCTAACATATAAATTTAAGTAACTAAAGAATTTAAATAATTAATAATCAATGAAACAATTAATATTACTAATTAACTAAGAATAAATTAATTATATTTAATTAACTTCCCACCCTTTGCCCCTACAAATACAATGCACACATATAACCTAAACAATATTTTAATTACATATTTACATAAGTAATACTCATTTAAACAATTATTAAAAATTAACCTTATTTATTAATTATTATAATTCCCCACATATCCTTTACCCGTACAAAAAACACAAAACACCCCTAAAAAATATATACCACACAATTTACATAACTATCAATTAAATAATTATTTATAATGATGAATAATTTTCAAATAATTATAATTATTTACTTCCCAACCTATACTCATACAAAGCACACAACTCGCATGTTAAATTTAAATAAAAAAATATGTATACAATTAGCATAAATAATGATCAATTAAAGAGTTATAATTAATTAAAAATGTATTATTATTAAATTATAATTAATTAATTTCCCACCCCATACCTCTACAAAACACAGAACCCACACCTCAAACTTAAAAAAATATACTATTTACATAAATAATTATCATTTAAATAATTAAATATTAATCATAAATTAATTATAATACCCTTATAAACCCCACAACCCGCTACGGTACAAATTCTTTTTTAAATCCACATTAAATTTAAAAACTACTATTAATTTACAAGCCATATTAAAATAACTAACACTATTTAAACAATCATTCTAAAACATTTACAATTAAAATATATATTAAAATACACAAAAATAATAAAAAATTGATATTATTAACAACAATATTTTTAACATCGATATCACTTACCTTAAAATTGATATTCTTATCCACAATATTCTTGCTCATGATATTTCTGTGTCACAATATTTCCTACTTGATAATTGTGTCAGTCGATATTACTGACTCGAAATTTAGTCTGAATACCGCATCCACCATGGTGGTCCTTCCTGTCTTCTTGATGATTGAGAATTCCGGTGGGACTAGCTAGTGAGCTATGTTTCTGTGATGAATGCTATGCCAATGCCATGGTTCAGGATGGCTTCTGCTAGTTCTGTTGCTTGCTTTGCTGAAGATTTGCAGTTAATGAGAATACATTTGGTTTCACTGCATTGCTTGGGATTTTGAGGGGAGGAGGTCAGGGGAATGTTGATGAGGTGTGCTGGTGGCCTTGTCGATCTCATTGCTGTGGGATTTCTTCCTAGACCTGTGATAACCTAGATCCTAGAGGAAGGGATGGTACTAAGAGGTTCCAGGTTATAAGAATTAACTAGCTCCACCGCCTCACTCAGAGACATTGTGGGGCTTGTTCTTTTGGGTCTCTGAGCTTTGTTGCTGAGAGGCTCTGAAGCCCAGCTTTGTGGCTGTGTTTTGGTTTGTTCTAGAAGCAGTCTGTTGTTTCATGTACGGGGGGTGAGGGTGGTGGTTAGTGTTAGAATATATGTTTAGGTTCGTTAAGATATTGTTGAGGCCCTGTAATACTTTGTCTAGTTGGTTTTCTGAGCAAGTTAGGTGCACATTTAGCTTGGATAAGTACATTTGATATAATGGGGGGAAAGTTTGGATGTATCGCTTTTGATTGTGTAGGGAAGGGCAGTCTGTGGTCAGAGAGTGTATGTCGGTGGGAGTGAGAATTGAGGTGTTGTTGTTAGTGTGATTATAGATGTCATTGAGTTCTTTGTTTTTTAATGTGGGACTGGTGGGCAAAAAGTGTGGGTGCAGGTTCAAGATGGTTAGAGCCTTTTCTGTCCTTGAGGCTCTGCTTAGGAGGCCAGCCAACTAATCACGCTGGTAGTCCTGGGTTCAAGAAGTGGAACAGGGCTCAAGTATCAGGATAGGTAGCTGAGGATTCAAGTCAGGCTTAAGTCAGCAAAGCAGTCCTTCCAGGTGCAGCAAAGCAGTCTTCTGATGTACACAGCAAGTGACGAAAGTGAACTGAAGAGTGAGTCTGAGGGTCCTATATTTATACCTGGTGCCCTCTTTGAAGTAGAAGTTTCTACAGAATTCCATTTGAAGTGCTTGAAGTTTCCCGCCTCACTTGCCCTGCTTCTAAGCTGGCTGCAGGAACAATGCAGGGGTTAGACCCCTTTGTGTGAAGGCAGAGGACAGCTTATTGATTTGCAAGTGGGGCTGTGCCTTGCTCCACCCCCCATCCCGCCAGTGATGGCCCATCCAGGCAACCTAATCCCTCTACTGTGAGGCTGTCTTTAAGCAATAAACGTAGTCCAACTGCCAACTACACCTAGTCATGTGACCAAGGAACAGACTGCAGGTACACTTGATAGATAGGGAAGGAAAATGTCAACTTTGTAAAAGTGGCATTTTCAATATTGTAACAAAAATCCGACTTCACTTAAAAGATGATTTTTAATTACAATTTCTCAGACACCAAACATGAAATCTTTACTTGTCCCAAAAGTTAGCACTTATTAAATGTAATAAGGCACCCCGTGTTATCCTATGGGAGAGGTAGGCCTCACAGTAGTGAAAAAGGAATTTATGTGTTTTTCTCTACCAGGACATGTAAAACTTAAAAGTGCATGTCCAGCCTTTCAAATTACAATGCATCATGCCCTTTTGGCTACCCATGGCCTACCTTAGGAGTGACTTATATGTAATTAAAGAGGAGTTTAAGGCTTGGCAAGGGCGTTATTTTGCCAAGTCGAATTGGCAGATTAAATCTGCATTCATGCTGCAATGGCAGATCTGGGATATGTTCTAAGGGGCTGCTTAAGTAGACAGCACAATACATCCTGCAGGCCCACTAGTATCATTTAATTTACCGACCCTGGGTACATGGCATATCACTTTGCAAGAGACTTAAAAGTAAATTAAATATTCCAAACAGGTGTAAATCAATTTAGCCATGTTTTAGGGAAATTTTTATTAGTTTTGCCAGGCAATTTTTTATGTTCCAACACCACTCCTCCCTACACAATGCATATTGATTAACATGATTTCTGGCATATTTTCTTGGCATCCCCCAATATACAGTTTTCTCATACCTAGTGCAATTATATTTGTGAAGCATATCACCGTCTTCATGAAATAATTTTATTTCCATCCATTACAGGAGCACCAATAGTTTCTCATCATAGCGCAGGCAAATGGAATTCTCGTTCTTAGTCTTATTATGTACTTATACTCCAGTTTGAGCAAATTACATATTCTATCACCTCTTCTCGCTTTTAATAACCAGATCAATGCCATAGTATGTCATTTATTGCCAAACCTCCTCATAATATTTCATATAACACTTGGCAATGGAGTAAGTTTAATCTTACTTTTATACTGCTCACATATGTTTGAAAATTATTTTTCTTAGTGGACATGTGGTACTAACCACATATTTAGGACCACATTTACATTTAAGTACATAAAAAACATATTGTGATTCAGTAAATTATTTATCAATTTATCTATTTATCAACCACAATTCTCTTATTATTGTTATCTCTAATTTCGTTGGTGTTCTTCCCAGTTTACATGTTTTGCACACTTTACATTTAACAGATCCCTTTTGGGAGTATTTTATTTTTTTTTAATTTATTTTGATTGGTTTTCATGAACTTTAAAACAACAAGACTCATCATTGCAATAGGACGTATCATAATACACATGTGTGCCACAGCGATTGAAGCGTATCATTTGGCAACCAGTCAATGACAAAAAACAGTGGGAGCATACATTAATGAATACATATACATGCACAGACAAAGCTAAAGTCGCAAAAGGGCAACCAGTGGATCAGTATACTGAAATTACAGCCAACTGGGGTCGAGGCAGGCCTGCCGGCCCTTTTAATAATATAGAGCACGCATCCCAAGTGCACTAGCGCTGTGAGTGAATGGGCGTTGCTTCCCCATCTCCTGCCGAGGTGTGCCGATACGTGTTGTATAGCTCCCAGAAATTCTTTGGTCTGTTGCGTGGTGGGAGGAGCTCACTAAAAAGCTCTGACTGTGTACTACAGAATGTCATGTCGTTTTTCCACTGTGACACTGTGGGTAGAGGCCCACGACTCCAATGCGTTGCCACTCTGCGCTTGGCCACCAGCATTCCCATATCCACCAGACGGCGTACCTCTTTGGGGATTAGCTTAGAATATCCTAATAGCGCTAGCGCTGGGTCTGGGTCGAGTGTCAGTGTTGTGATGCGTTCTATTTCCTTGAATATAGAGGCCCAAAAGGCCGCAACCCCGGGGCACAGCCAGGACAGGTGGATGAAATCAGCCATAGGAGCATGACAGCGGTCACACTCCGCAGTTTCCCGTAAGCCATACCTGCACAGCCTCTCTGGAGTGTAATACACTCGGTTAAGATATTTAAAATGTATCAGTCGGTGACGGCCGTTAAGCGATATCCGCTTCGTACTGGTGCAGCAATATGCCCACATGGCGTCCCCTATGTCCCTGCCCAAATCCCGCTGCCATGCATACCGCGCCTTAGTATAGTGGTGCGCCCTTTCCTGCATAGATGCGTTATATATGATGGATACCAAACGCTTAGCGGACTTCGCCCGTACAACATGCGTCAAGGCCGGGAGCTCGAGCGGTTCTAAATAATCATCCCCCAGTGTCTCTTTAAGTGCGTGCCTCGTTCTATGAAATTGGAACTTCGTCAAAGCAGTATGCTCCCGCTCACTAGTGCTAAAGTCTTCCCAGGTTTTAGCCACCCCAGTGTCAAACGCCTCCCCAATCTTGTGTATGCCCAGCTTGTAAAGCGCCTGTGTGACCCCCCTCTCCCTACAGGGCGACAACCATACACACCAGTCCAGAGGCGTTGATGGGGAATAGAGTATCGCTCCAGCCTGTTGCTGCAGTAAGTAGTGCCAGGCGTGGACCGTGGCGTTAATGGAGTCCAGGATACCTGTCCTGCGATCGGTCTGCTGGAACAGCAAAGCAGGAAGTGGAAGTGGATCAGCAACCACTGATTCGATTCGGAGGTGTGGTATGTCCTGGGAGCCATGCATCCAATAATATGCATGCGCAGCCTGCGCAGCTCTATAATATAAATTGAAATCAGGCGCACCCAGGCCGCCCATCGAGTATGGCAAAACCAATATCTGCCACTTCACTCGTGGCTGCTTGACCGCCCATGCTAGCCGGATCATCAGTGTAGTGAGACGGTTAAAAAAGACACGTGGGAGAACCATCGGGATATTGGTAAAGAAAAACAGTAAGCGCGGCAAAACCACCATCTTCATGATGGATATTCTGCCAAGTAGTGACAGCGAAAGCTGTATCCACTTTTCCACATCGTCCTCCAATTTACTGAAAGCCTTCCCGTAATTTTCCTTGAAGACCGTGTCAGAATCCGTGTGCAGTCTGACACCCAAGTATCGTATCGCCTCAGTGGTCCACTGTAATGGGTACTCGAAGTCAAACTGAGAGGTACACGGTGTAAGCGGAAAGATGATAGATTTCTGCCAATTAACATGTAGGCCGGAGAGAACCCCAAATCTCACCACCTCGCGAAGAACAGCCGAAAGGTTGGTCTCAGGGTGCCTGATATATAGAAGGGTGTCATCTGCATATGTAGATACTATAATTTTATAGCGCGGGAAACCTATGCCCCTATTCTGATGATATTGTCGGAGGGCACATGCCACCGGCTCTGCCACCAGTGCATAAAGCAGCGGGGACAGTGGACAGCCCTGCCTGGTACCTCTCGTTATACCGATAGAGTCCGTAACCATATTGCCCACTTTAATTCTAGCCGTGGGTCTGCTATAAAGGGTGCCTACCAGCTGCAGGAAAACGGGGCCCACTCCCATCCTAGTAAGTAGATGCGTCATAAACGACCATTCAACCGAATCAAACGCCTTTTCTATGTTAAGAAAGACCGCTGCCGCCGGAGTATCCGGCTTAATGTGCTGCAGTGCACCAAAGACTGTGCGCGAGTTATAAGTGAAATTCCTCCCCGGCACAAACCCCGCTTGTTCCGGCGCCACCAGAAACAGGACGAGAGGGACCAGGTGATTAGCGAGAACTTTGGCGAAGAGCTTTGTATCTACATTGAGCAATGACAAAGGTCGGTACGACGCACAGTCCTCCGGTGACCTTCCCGGCTTAAGTAGAGCCACAATCACCGCCTCGGACATTGATGGAGGCATACATCCCGCAACACACATGTCTTCGAAGAGTGTCTTCAACTGCGGAAGCAGTAAGTCTAGGAATGCCCTATAGAAGGTGACCGTAAGGCCATCAGATCCCGGGGCACTACCTGCTCGCATACTGGTTAATGCAAGGAGAATTTCATCTTTCTCTATGGCACGCATAAGAAATTCACGGTGAGTTTCCGAGAGCCAGGGGAGCTTTATGTGGGCTAAATAATCAATAATGGCTTCATCCGCAGCTACGTTCTTGGAGGAGTATAGTTCACTGTAATATTGGCGGAATCTATCCGCCACATCTGTGACCTCAGTCAGTAGCACGCCCTCCGCCGATCGAACCTCCACGTTATGCAATTTTTCCCTGCGTTGCTTAAGGGAGTGTGCTAAAACTGACCCCGGCCTTTCACTCTCTCCATATGCCCTGGCAGTAGCATATTTGCCCAAGTGCTTAATCTCATCGTCGGCGGCTGAATTGTAGTCTTTCAGCAACTCGGCAAGCTCCCCCCTAACCGAGTCATCCCCTTCTGTCAATAGGCGGCGCTCCAGCAATTTGATTTTCCCCTCCAATTCTGTTAAACGATTACGTATGGATCGGAGTACCCCCGAGTGTTTAGATATGGTTCCCCCCTAATATAGACCTTAAATGTCTCCCATACAATCTGATAATCCTCTACGGAACCCACATTCTTTTAGAAAAATAGCTCGATAGCCTCCGTGAGTTCGTCCCTAAATACCGCATCAAGTAGGGAGTAGGGGGGGAAGCGCCACGTGAACGGAGGGATGCGCCCGCCAGGCGCATCAAGCACCAGTAGAATCGGGGAGTGATCCGAGAGTGTACGTGGTAGCACCTGGCAAGATCGAACCCTGTCACAGAGCATCCTAGCTGCCAGCCAGTAGTTGATGCGTGTGTGCAAATTATGGTATGCCGAGTAATGTGTATAGCCCCCTAAGGTTGGATATCTCCAACGCCAAACATCCTGTAAGTCAAACCTAGTCAGCGCGCTATCGGTCACCTTCGCAGCGGCAGTGACGGGCCTCTCAGGACCGCCCGATCTATCCAGACCCGGGTGACGAACCAAATTGAAATCACCCCCCCACAACTGGAGACCCTCGCCACAACCGCTCACTTTATTCGACAAAGTGTTAAAAAACTCAGGACTGTCAAAATTTGGACCATAGACGTTGACGATCAGTAACTCCATACCCTTCCCAGAGCACCTAGAGATGACATATCTACCCTCGGTGTCGGTGAGCAGTGGGACCAATGAAAATGATGATTTAGGGTTGATCCATGTGAGCACGCCACGCGCGTGAGTAGTGAAACCAGCTGTGTGAATGTTACCTTGCATACCTCTGCTGCGCAACACAGGAGAATTCAGGGGGAGATGCGTTTCCTGTATAAGAGCTACATCTACGGCTTGTCTCGTCAAATAGGAGAGGGTTTTATGGATTTTCCTATGGTCATTTAATCCCCTAACGTTCCAAGTGAGGGCCCTTAACGTGTCCACCCGGGATTCTTGACCAGCCCCCTGTCTACGTACAGTGTGGTCAATTGGCGTCACCATATATCAGGAAAGTGTGAATCTGTAGCACAGTGTAACAGATATTGACATTTATAATTGCGTGTCATGCAACTTCTGAGTCTCAACTCCCCCCTCCCCCCACCCACATCAGGGCCCCCACAACCAGGACCCGACGAAAATGTACCCAAACTTCAGCCATCAACAAAAAATGCAGAATGCTGCTGTAAACAAAGACGCAGCTGCCCCCCCTACGGGAGACCACTTGGACAAAACCCCAGTGCGTGTAACACTCGTAGGCGGAGGTTGCCAATGAAAGTCTATCAGCCAACTAGGAAACAGCTGGCTATCCCCCCGCACCTCAATGAGCTAATGTAGAGCATTTAACCAAAAAAAAACATAGAGGCAAATGTACCTTTGCCGAATCTCACAACAGGGCCAAGCAGGCAGATAAATCCACCCCCCCACCAGCTAATGATTAAATCACCCACAGCAAGTGCCAGCGTCCGGACCACATGTCATGACCGCAGAACAGGCCCAATACATCTCCCCGTGCCTCCCCACAAGCGGAACTACTCATAGGGGACCAGTTTATCACACAAGTACTACAGATACATAAGTCTTATCTGCATAACGTTTAAGCTGCGTTCAGTCCTGTTCTTCCAAGGATCCTCCAACCACTCCAGCTGCTGCGTCTCTATCCGGGCTGCGGCGCTGCTCCCTGGACCAGTCTTTCATCGCTTTTTGCAGCGCCTTCGGATCTGTGAAGAAGTGTGATCTACCCTGGTGGTTGACGCGCAAGCGAGCAGGGTACAACATTGCGTAGTCCAAGTTGCGGTCCCTGAGCTGCTTCTTGAGTGGCGCAAACTGGCGGCGCACCTCCTGCACCCTCATAGTGAAGTCCAGAAAGAGTGAGATCGTAGATCCTTGGTAGTTCAGAATCCGTTTCTCCCGCGCCACCCGTAACGCCGCGTCCCTGTCGCGGTAGTTGAGTAACTTCGCTATGATCGGCCGCGGCTGTGCACCGGGTGCAGGGCGCGGGCCCAGCGTGCGGTGAGCACGTTCTACCACAAACATGGTCGAAAACGTATCGGAGCCCAAAAGCGTTATCAGTAGTTTCTCTGTGAACTGCTCCATATTGCCAGTTGAGGTCGATTCTGGCAGTCCAGTTATGCACAGGTTACTTCTCCGAGACCTTGCCTCTAAATCTTCGGTCTTGTCCTGCATTACTTGGAGCACTCTGTCGACACGTTTGCGGCCAGTGTCCAGATCTGTTTGTGCCTCCTCCACCTCCGTGAGTCGTCGTTCTGCCATGTCCATGCGTTCTGCCTGCTTATCAATCCGTTCGGACATCCGGTCCACACGGTAGGACAGAGAGTCAATCTTACTACCCAAGACCGTAAGTGAAGATTGTAGCCCCTTCTCCATCGAGTTCAGCATGGCTTTGATGTCACCATTGTGGGATTCCGGTGCTTGTTCGTCGCCAGCGCGACAATCATCAGCAGACAGAGCTCGGTCTCTGGGCTTGCGTTGCTCGAAGGTCAGCCTCTGCTGTGTCTTGTCTGTGCGGCCCATGACCGAAGGCAGCCGTACCACCCGTCGTGCCTGTACGGGCGTCGCGATGTGCACTGGCTCCTGCACGTGCTGCTACCACCGCACACCAATGTGGAAAGACCGTGGCCCCAATACAGCTTGCCCTACTGCACAGAGGAAGGAGAAAACATCACCCGCAGTGGCCCAGACAGTGCCACTCCGTCTAGCCTGGACGATGCCCTCGCTGCCGGAAGGTCAACACAGCTTCGCAAAGCAGGCTCAACACACCCCAGCACCACGGGTCACCGCGCGTCAAATGTCAGCGAAGCACCTCACATCTGCAGGCACCAGGCGCAGGTTCAATAGTGTCTGAGACCCACCTCGGCAGGGCGACCACCCTCGATAGGGCACAGCGGGGCGCAGTGGTTATTGCTGCTTTGATCCTCACGAGCCTCGGTAGGGCGTCCGTTCACCCCCCCTGGCCTCCACCGGTTGTCAGCGCGATCCGGGAAGACGTCATGGCGATGTCCCGGGCACCGCCACCCGCACAAGCGCTCACTGCGCCGTCTCGTTGCCATCCCGACTGCGATACTCCGGCCGTATGTTTGAAAGAGCACTCCGTAGCACCAGCGGTCCCACAGGATCTATGCGAGCCAGCTCGCTCCTCGTCGCACGCTGCAGGCCCCGCTCCAATCGGCCAACAGCAGAGCACGCACCCAGCCCGGGCGCACTTCCGGCCGGCAAGATGCCCAATCGAGTCCTGGGGATGTGCGGCTTAGAGCACACGTCTCATGGCCTCTCCCAACTCTCCGTGTACGCACCGTCCCCGGCCAGTAGAAGCGGCTCGATCAGGAGTGGGCCGTCTCTTTTACTCCGGGCTCCGCCGCGAGTGACCGGTGACTTGATTAAATGCAGGATTATTAGCGGATAGGTGTCGTTGCTGTGCGGAGCTCCTCTGTTAGGCGGCCATCTTCGGCGCCGGCAAGCTCCGCCCCCCCCCCCCCTTTTGGGAGTATTAAAGCCAAATTTTTCATGTCTTGTACTCAAAGTAACTTATCGTTAGTTTGTCTTTTAATGATAGTGCTTTTGAATTGTAGTTGCTGGAATTTTACCGAGTTTATGGCTAATATCAGGCTCTTCACTTGTTAGACTCCAATGTTTTTGAAAAATACTTCTGATCTGATTACTTTCTTTGTTGTGGGTCAGAATTATTCTTATAACATTGGTACTTGATTTCATTAGGCCTTGTTCTTCCATAGTGATGGAAGTTTTCATGATTGTTTTGATCTGGAGGCTGGACTACAGCAACACTCTCTATGCCGGAATCTCCAAACAACTCCTACACAGACCGTCCAGAACACTGCTGCAAGACTCATGCTCAACCTCCCACGCCGCACCCACATCACATCGCACCTCAGGAAGCTTCACTGGCTCCCCATTCACAAGCGCAGCCAATTAAAAATTCTCATGCACACACACAAAGCCCTGCACAACACTAAACCAGAAAACATGGACAACCGCATACACTTTCACCAATTCTCAAAAAACAAAGGGATCCACCCTTATGGGAAAGTATAGAAGTGTTCCTCCAGACTACGTGTGTCTCCTACAATGGTGGAAAGCACACAGCTTTGTTTAAATACCCCTCACCCACTAAAAGGACCCTTGGTGGCATGCTTCATCATCGGGGTCTTCCCGCCCCGCTACGGGGCGTGCTGCGACCTATGACTACGTGGGAGCACTGGTTATGAAAAACAATACTATGTGTGGTGTAGGAGTGTGAGTGGAAGGGTCAGAAGTGAGTGAATGGTGAATTGTGAAAAATTAAAAAATACCTGGCTCCGTGGAAAAAATAAATTTTAATGTTCCTTTGAGCTGGTATCGTTAAAAGTGGGGAATGAGATGGAGATACTATGCTTTAATGAGCAGTGTCTCCTGTGTCGACATGTTTCGAAGCCCTCCCCTGGCTTCTCATCAGGACCTAGAAGAGATCTCTTCTACACTCAAATCAAAACAACTGTGTATTTATATATAATCCTAACTAAGTGGTGCACATACATTTAACATGCACAGTATACTATACCCCAGTAGGTATATTGCTGAATGGGTTCTGGAAGAAAAAAAACAGAGTTAAAATAACATAACACATCTAAACTGCACCATATGTGGTGTTGACCTGTAAAGAAAAGTGATATATTTCTGTGACATATTTTTCTTATCTTTATCCGTTATAATAGGTAATCAGTGCTGTGTTATGCCGGCGAGACGGGACAATACAAAAACATACACACAGAAAACATAAAACACACACTCTATATCTAAGGACCGCATGGTGTGCGTATCCATATGATAAGTATAACTGAGAGTATCTGTTAAATATATCTCTCCTTCAAAAAACAGTTTAGTGACAGATAAAGAAGCCTCCAAAGTTTGGGCTGTTCACATACTCTTATATCGCCCAGATAATGCTCCATGAGCCTTCAAAACGGGAGGGAAGGGGTACCTATAGTCACACACTGTTAAAAGAAATTGAAGAAGAAAAACTGTTGGTTTTGAGATCCTTCCTAATTGAGCAGCGTTTCACTGTTGCAAATCGGCTTTGCCGTACTTTCAATATCAACGTTACCTCCTCACCAGGACACTGCCTCGCCGCGGCTCCGAGGCACTGCTCATTAAAGCATAGTATCTCCATCTCATTCCCCACTTTTAATGATACCAGCTCAAAGGAACATTAAAATTTATTTTTTCCACGGAGCCAGGTATTTTTTTATTTTTCACCATTCACCATTCACTCACTTCTGACCCTTCCACTCACACTCCTACACCACACATAGTATTGTTTTTCATAACCAGTGCTCCCACGTAGTCGTAGGTCGCAGCACGCCCGTCACGCAGCGGGGCGGGAAGACCCCGATGATGAAGCATGCCACCAAGGGTCTTTTTGGTGGGTGAGGGGTATTTAAACAAAGCTGTTTGCTTTCCACCATTGTAGGAGACACACGTAGTCTGGAGGAACACTTCTATACTTTCCCATAAGGGTGGATCCCTTTGTTTTTTTACAATAAAACTTGAGGAGGACGTATCCACTTCTTCTGCTCTTTTGAGCAATACCTCTTCACTCCCTTCTTGTGTTACTTTGACTTTCACCAATTCACCAGATACCTACACTCTGCCTCTCTCTCACTGGCACATATTCCAAGCATCTGCAAAAGAAAAACTGGAGGTCGCTTATTCTCTGGCATCACACCCAAGACATGGAATGGCCTTCCTCAACACAACAGAGCCTCCACTTCAACTCCGGGGTTCCTCAAGAAGCTGAAGACCTGGATCTTTGTAGAAGTATCTTGGAGACCACAAGCCAACACACTGGCCCAAGAGCCTGGATACCCTCTCGGGAGATTAGTTCGCTAAACAAATCAACATAACATCTTTCTAAACCATTTTCAATGATACTTTATGGTATCCTCTTCTTTGGAACCGATGTTTAATTTTCTCACAGCTGTCTGGGAGGTTTTGTTTATCCAGAATTTTTTTTTCCATCCTAATAAATTGACTTTATGGTATAATTTTCATGAAGGATTTCAGATAGAAACTGGCACTATGTAAAATACTATTTGTGGATGCCTCTTTCTTTCCTATAGAGTATAGCTTTACTTCTGTCATCTTTAATATAGATGGTCATATCCAGTAAGTTGATCATTTTGCAGTCTGCCATGTAAGTACATTTCAGTTCATAGTCATTGTTATTCAAGTTCTGGAAATATTGTTCAAAATATTGATTAGGTCCTTTCCAAATGATGAATATATCATCTACCTATCTTGATCAGATATTTATTTTCTGTAGGTGATGTTCATGACTCTCTCCCCATGATACCTCCTTCTCCCACCAGCCCATGGTGAGATTTTCATAGCTGGGAAAAAATGAAATCCCCATGCCGGTACCACACTTTGGTCAGTATAGTTTGTAATTGAAAAATAAAATTATATTATTGAGACACACAACAGTCACTTTTAGCAACATTCTTGAGTGCCCTGGTTCATCTAAATCTTGCTGTTTCAAAAAGTATCCACCGGCTTTTATGCCTTCATCATGTCTTATCGATGTATAAAAATACATAACAATTATTGTTACTAAAATATATTTTTTGCAAGTTGTATTTGACAATATCAGTAAGAAGTCATCAGTGACTTATTTATATAAGATTGGGCTATTAACTGTTGGTGGTAAAGAATGATCTACATGTGTAGATGTTTTTTCCAAGAAAGTGCACATTCTGACACTATTGGTCTACCTGGTGCAATTTATGAATTTTGGATAGAAAGTATTTCATGGGTATGGTTAGATTGTTTGTTCTTAAATATCAATATTCATCATCATTAATAGCTGAGTATGCCACTCATAATCATAATTGAGCATAATTTTCTTTATCTCCTGATTGTCGATGAGCTTCTTTCACATAATTGTCTCTCTCAAGGATCAACCTTATTGGCTGTTTTTTAAATAATTTTTTTATTGTTTTGCAGGTTCTTAATTGCTGTCTTTATCAGCTGTTTTTATTAATATTTGTTCATTGTTCTGCAAGCTCTTAATTGCTACTCTTTCACTTTTCTACACATTTTTTCATCTTCAGTTTTTGCACATTGTCAACTTCTTAATATCTGAGGATATTAGCTCATGAATAATGGCAAACCTGTTTCCTGGTGAGAAGGTGGGGCAAAACCTTGAATTTTTTTAGCTCGATATATTCATGTGTTTTAGCATCAATCTGAAGCTCTTGAAAAATTTTCTTTCTGTTATATCAGTCTGATTCATGTCAGTTGAAAGTTCATACAGATTCATTAGATCTCCTATTTGATCTATTTTAAGATTTGATCTTTCACTGTGAGATTGTGTATCTGTATTTTTTGTTTTCATTTGTTAGTAGTTTGAATTTAGCAAGTTTTAACTTTTAGAAAAATTTGTATGCATCAATCTGTGTTTCAACAAAATCAAAATGTGTTTCGCAACAGATGACAAACCTTTATTTAACACCAAGTGCTCTGTTTCTGTTAGTTTAGTTTGTACTTAAGGAGACTGACAATTACATTTTTTTCTGATGTTCCTTTTTGAATTTTTTTTCTTCAGATTTTGTAGATGATATTTAGCAGTTTAATCATATGGCACAGGTTCTAGCCCCCACTTCGACTGACGTCTGGTCCTAAGCATGTTGGGCCCCCCCCATACACTCCTTGCTCAATTCATTGCAACTCAGCATGCCATTCACACTGCATAACAGGAGTCATACCACCCAAGGTTGTGGATGTCACATGTCTGCTGCCCAATTGTTATCCACCCTCCATCACCGGCATAGTCAATTCTGTACCCATGAGGGCATCACAAAAGCTGTGACCATATGTCCCATCTGAGTGACAGACTAAAGTGGTATTCGAGGATCTACTGCAGGATTCGAACATCCTGTGATTCCAGGATCTGCTACAGGGTTCAAAGGACCTGGGACTCAAGTATATACTGTCATCTATAAAAACTACACCCAGGATGTGGCCAGGCGCCTGGGTTTCTTCTCTGTAGATGAGTGGATGCCTGTACTTGGGCTTTGCTTTTCACCTGTGATCCTCTGCTTGGGATCAGCACTTCTCCTATGTTCCTGGCTCGTCAGTCAAAATTATCTTCAAGCCCAATCTTGATCTGTTTGTAGAATTTTTGAAATTCCATCTGCAGAATCACCTCACAGATTTTTCTTGCATCCTTGGAACCATTTGACCTCTCTCAGCGCTGTTTTCAGATGGCTCAGGCTAGTAATAGCTAGGGATAGTTAATATTTCTAGTTTGCATTTTGAGACTCCTGAGAGGCCCATGTATTGTTCCTTGCAACCTTTATTTCTGATTGGTGTCTACAGTTGTGGCTAATTAACAACTGCTGTTGGGCATTGGAACAAGACCAGTCTTATTATGATTATTTTGGCTCTAATAAGATAAAGGTAATGTGCCCTTAATATGTTGAATGTTTATCATAGTGCATCAGGTACTACAGTAAATCTTGTGCATATCTCATTTCCTGTAGAATGCTGTCACTCATGAAAAATCCATGAAAAATAAAACATGGTGTGTATATTAAGTTGATATAAGAACGGAGGGTAAGACTTATATTGTCTTCTGCTTAGTATAAAAAAGCTGTTATTCATGAGAGACTGCAGAAAATACAAGACAATCTCCATCTCACGTGGCAAGCTGAGTGGCTTCAAACCAATGACGTCTCTTGTGTGCTTTCAATGATAATAATAATAATACTTACAGAGCACATAGCTACTTCACATAAAGTGTCCCAGCACTAAGATCCAGGCTTCTGTGAGAGAAGAGCGCACAAACGTTACCCCAGAAGTCAACCAGCCCTAAAAAGCAAGGTTTTTTACTTCATTCAGAAGAGGACTTTAGAAGAGGACTATCGAATTGGAAGGGGAAGAGAGTTCCATATTTTGGGTGCCAGGTAGCTGAAAGACCTGTCCCCAATTCAAGATCTTTCCACTTTAGGAATGATCGTAAACTTAGCATCAGCGTATCTCAGATTTCTAAATAGAACATAAGGGATTAATTAATGGCCAAAGGTAGTGTGGGTCATTGTTGGTTAATGCCTTGTAACGATAGCAAAGGACGTTAAAAGAAGTTCTCTGCTTCACCGGGAGCCAGCGCAGCTTGCTAAGCGCGGCCCCAATGGAGGCACTTTTGGGAGACTGAGCAATAAATGTTCCACATATTCAAACGTGATTGGGACACACCTAGGTAAAGGACATTGTAGTAGTCCAGCCTGGGCATGACCAGAGCTTGGACTACTGTTTTTTCGAGCAGACTGGCAAACAATTGAAGATTTTTTAGGTTTTTTAACAGCCTAAAATATTTCCCTGCAAGTGCGGTGATTTGACGGTCAAAGGAAAGTTTGTCATCGAACTGGGTCCCAGATTTTTGGCCTTGGGCTTGGGGATAGATAGTGGACCAAGGGTTTTGAGCCACCGGGCAGTTGACCAAATATAGTGCTGTTTACCTAGAATCAGCATCTAAATCTTTTCGGTGTTCAATTTTAGACAGTTATAGTCCATCCACGAGGCGACTTCCATGAGACACAGACAGAGAGCAGAAGCTATGTGATTGCTGTTCTGTGAAAGAGTGAGGATCAGCTGAGTGTCATCAGCATTTGAGATATGGTAAACCCAAAGCGTTCAATGACCTCAGCCAAGGGACGGACGTAGATATTAAAAAGAGTTGGTCTCGGGGAGGAACTCTGAGGCACTCCTTGATGTAGAGAAAACACCTTTGAGTGGAAAGGTTTTTGAGATACCTGGAAGGTGCGTTCTTCAGAAAGGAAGCAAATCACATCAGGGCCTAATGACCAACACCTCAGTTCCAGACTCTCATGATCAGACTGTTGTGCAACACAGTGTCAAATGTGGCACTGAGATCCAACATTAATAATGGAGCAGAGTCACCAGCATCCAAAATCTGGCGTATTAACTCAGCAGCTAGCAGCAACCGTCTCATATCTCTATTGCCCTTTCCGCCTCTCAAATGTCAGCACCAAGCACAGTATTGGCAATGTCAATGGAGATGGAGACAGGTGAGTTCACATCATTCTTGCAGCAGCATTCGGGTTTACTGCTTAGTGGTGACTTGAGTCTGACAAGCAGACTTCAATGCATGAGTGTTTATGCATGGAATCTACTTGTTTCCATGTATTTGACTGCTGCTGGTTTTCAGCTCTAGAAAGAGAATGGGAGAGAGAGAGAAAAACAGTGACAAAGAGAGAGAGAGAGAGAGAGAGCAAAACAGTTCTGAACGCATTGCGGGGGGTGTTAAATTAGCAAACATCAGCAAGTTCACCACTTGCCCTTACCTACCACAAATCTCTTGAAGGAGAGCCCACCCTTACACCCACACACAATATACCCTGTGGAATAATCTTTCCGTATCTAACATTGATTTCCCCAATTTGGCTTATGAGACTACTTAGAGACCCCTTAATTAAGGGCCAGATGTACGACCTTTTTTTGTGGCCACAAACGGGAGATTCTCCTGTTTGCGACCGCAAAAAGGGTAATAGCATTTGCGACTCCCGCTATTAGGAAGGGGCGTCCCTTCCTAATAGCGAGTCACCATGCCATGTACAAGTGTTTTGCGACCGCATTTGCAGCCGCAAAACACTTGCAGTTTACCACCTACTTCAAGTAGGTGGTAAACCACTCGCAAACGGGAAGGGGTCACCTGTTAGTATGTGAGAAAATATTTTTAAGAGCAGGCAGTGGTCCCAGGGACCACTGCCTGCCCTTAAAAAAATGAAACTAAAAAGTTAAATTTTTCTTTTTAAATGCATCCCGTTTTCCTTTAGGAAAAACGGGCTGCATTTAAAAAAAAGGCTGCTTTATTTAAAAGCAGTCCCAGACATGGTGGTCTGCTGACCCCATCAGGCCACCATCCCTGGGAGTGCTAGCCATTCCTAATGGGGTCGCAAATTGCGACAGCCTCATTAATATTCATGAGGCATGTAATTTACGACCCCATTAGGAATCGTTAACAGTGTCTGAGACACTGTTATACATCCCAATTTGCAAGTCGCAAATTGCGAGTCGCAAATGCGACGCAATTTGCGAGTCGCAAATTGGTGGGTCGTACATCTGGCCAAATGTATTTGAATCCTCTCATGTTTTGGTAATGTAATTCATGATGCACATTTTTGCAATATTTTTTAACAAAACCAAGGGATAACTATTACTGATGGAGTTTCATTTTTTATTTACAAACTATCACGCGTCTACTTGCCTACCATTGCACTAAATGCATATTTTGTGAATATATTTTGGTAGAAAACTCCTTAGCCACCCTATGTGCTCTTTTTTTTAATCCATACATGTTTTACCAGTTTTACTGACCCGATTTTCTTTCTTATTTCAGGATCACTGCCATTTCAAAAAAGGTATTTTGAGCAGAGGGCGTTGGCAGCTAAAACATATCTTACATTCAAAATGAATGGCTGCTACTGATCACACTCAAGGGAGATTAAGGGTAACAAAAATATGAACAAAGTGGAAAGAAGCATAAAAACACTCTGCAAAACAATTGCAAATGTTTAATGCAAGGTGGGAGAATTACAAACAAAAAATAAAGGAAAGCAAATTTCTGCTGGAAGATGACTCTGTAAAGAATATCAGTAAAATATTCATTAGAAAAAAATCATGTCGACAAAAGTAATTTTAGAATTGAACAAAACAGCTTGCCATCTCAAACATCAGTGATATGACTTTGCTTCTCAAAGTTCAGCTGCCACTAACCCTCTGAAGTTACATCGACAGGACTGCACAACATTGAAACAATTGTTACGTTCCAGGGATCTATTGGGCTCCAGCTGGCTCTGCAATGAACTGTAGATGAGGTCCAGAAAAGGTTAGTATCTTGTCTCCAGTACAGAAAAAAGAGAAGTGCCCCCATTAGGTGAAGAAACCGTTCAAGCCAACGGTAGCACTGCAATTTCCCAAACCAAGTGTCTGTTTTCTGAACTACCATCCGAGCAAAGGTAGAAAATAATATGTGCACTTTCAAAACCTTTCAAAGCAACTCCCTTAACTTTGATGGGAGATTAGCCGGTCTGAGGAGAGGAGCCCACACATAACACTGGAAATGAGTACGATGATAGAACTGACAGCTGGGGTCATGTGCCAAAGAAAGCAAAATGACAGCGCAAATGAAAGAGAATGACGAAAATGAGAATAACAAATGAAATATCAACGGACAGTGAGGTTGCAAGAAATTAAATAAGGAAAAAGTAGTAGTAAGAATCTTTTCTCCAGCATGCTTTCTGCCTGATGCACAGTGTTTTGCATTTGAACCGATATCTCTCGAAAGCAAAGGCGAGCTTTCAGTATTGGCTTTATGTGGTCCCTTTTCCTTAGGGGAGGCACATTATAGCTACCTTGTTTTCCACTGTTTGCAATCTAGAGATGCGTTTTTCAGAAGGTCAATGTAGACTACATTACAGTATAATGCCATGGCCATAGCGTGTGCAAGCTTCATATGATGGTCAGTTTAAAGGAGGGGGGGACAGTTGAATATTAGAGACAGCTGGATATTAGTTCCCTTCACCACTGCATTGTTTTCTAGGGTAATGTTAAAGGCTACACTTTGCATAATTTCCCCAAGAATACACATAATTACGCAAAAATAAATTATATGAGTTGCTCATGGGGACCCCCTTTAGAGTGTGTATGTACTTTTGATTTATTTGGGGATTACACTTATGGAACAGGTAGACTGCCATACTCATGTAACCCAGAGCAGGCTTAAACTGGAACAAGTGGCCGGGGGAATTGTTAAAATGTCTCAAGGCTCACAGTTCTGTCCCATCTCCCCGGTAATTCAGATCCATAATCACCAGGCCCTAGGTTCGGTCTTATATGCTGCAGAAGTATGGGGGCATAGGGATGTGACCACACTACTAACAGTGGAAAAACAATTTATGTGCCAGTTGGCAGGGTTGCCCATTAGCATCCCCCTTCTCCCCCCTTAGATTGGACCTAGGGCATAGATGTATCTCAAATAAGATAGGATTGAGACCCATCCTTTACTGGAAAAGAATCTGGGCCACCCCTTAATTGTGCTCCTATCGTCACGGTTTAGAAGATATATTGCACATTCCTTGTTGACGCAATTTTCTGGTTCATCAAATTGTCAACCTCCTTTAATCTTTGTAACAAATGAATTTGAATCCTTGAAGTTTTTGTAAATATTGACATTACTGTTTTTCTTATGCTGTTTTTTGCTGTTTCACTTGTCACTTGCGCCATTGATGGAGCAGGGTAAATAAAATAATTTGTACCCCTCCCCCCCTTGGAAAATTAATGAGCTTTAATAAATTAACGATACTAATTGTTTGATGGAGCATGAAGTAATCAACAAACGCACTTTTAGTAAACACTACATAAGGGTAACCCGCAATTTGTGCAAAATCTAATTTATTTACAATTGTGAAGTTGATTAACGCTAATATTGTGATTTGCGTACTAATTAGAGTAAAATCGCATGATTTATGCTATGTAGTAGATTTTTATTGTGGCAAAGAATGCAGATGGTAAGTAAAATGGCTTTAAATGTCGCTTCTGCTAGGTAACACCTAACACGGGTCTTTAGAATGGCGGGTGGTAAACAGAAAGGCTTATTTTCTTTGTTTTAATTTTGGTTGTGTTTGTTCTTATGATAGTTCGTTCGGGCCTGTTAGGCCATGCTGCGAAAATGGCTGCCGAGACAGTTGAGGTCACGTGAAAAGCCAAAGATGGCCTCTAAGCGGAAGAAATAGAGGAGCTGAACCACGTGGGTGCAGCCTGAGCACGGAGTGAGAGATGTCAAGGTCGCGTTGACCTACCATAAGGAGGGTGCCAAGAAAGACTCAGCACGTATTCGTGGGAATGGAAGAGAAAGTACTGAGCAACAATGGACTAACTAAATTGTGACCATCGGGATTGCAACAAAATGAATGGACAAATTGGACTGCTTTTTACCTAAAGGTCATGAGACTCATTGTACGCTTAACTGTCCCCAAAACCAGTTTGAACAAAGAGGGCGATGAGGTGATCATCACCACCCCTCAAATGGACCAATTAGCGTGATTCTTTCCCCTAAGGATTGCAACTTTTTGTGTAGTAAGCTAGAAGTAGGGTATAAGATTGTCTACTCTTATGTGGGAGGTGTGGCTTCTTTGGTTGCTTCTTTGGGTTGCCTTTTTGGGTTGCTCCTTTTTGCTGCTGCTGTGGCCGCTGCTATTGATGCTACTGCTGCCGTTGGTATTTCTTGCCATACCATTTTTCCTATTTTCCATTTTTCCACCTCAAATATTATGAAAAGACTTTGTCATTTTTGGACTTTGACTTGACTGGGGAAGGAACGAGACCGTTGCGGGAAATCTGTACGGGAGGTCCGGTCGAGGAGGCCTTTAGCGGGACAGTCAGTCAGTTTGGGAGTTCTATTCTGTGATCTACGGTTTATCTTCTTTTTGGTGAACCATTCCTATCTGCATCTAAATGGGTAATGCATAATTTTCAATTCTTTATCAGAACTTTTCATATAAATGTTATTAATGTATTAAAAGTGATTAATAAACAAAGAATCTCACCCGTGCAATTGAGATATTAGATAAAATTTCATTCTAACTAAAAATGAGTCTGTGGTTCTTTAGTTCATTAATAAGTTTAAAGGTTAACAGGTTTTAAGAGTGATTGAGCTGGTCTTAATCACCATCAACTTATTCTACTAGTTGGTCCATCGACCAAAGAGCGGAATACCTTGATGTTTAGAACTGACAGGATCAAAGTTGATGTATATAATGTCTGAGGTGTTATTCTGTCAAATTTAACAAGGTATCCTGTTCCTCCAGCAACACATTTTCTCCTTGGTGTGTAATCTAGTGAACGAATGAGTGTATGATATGCGGTGTCATGGGCCCCACCGTCATATGGTTTAATAGATGTGAATGTTTTACCTGGATTTGTATCCTAAGGAGAAATTTATATTAGCTGCGCTGGATCATCGTTCACCTTGTTTCTCACGAGCACATATGTGCACAAGACTTTACGGATTACACGCACATTCAACGTTAATTGTGCTGATACTGATCTTCAACTTTTTCTAAATATAGGGGCATATTATCAAGCCCAATTTCGCCGCTTTAGCTGCTGTTTTCGGCTGAAAAGCGGCGATTTAAATATCGCTCTATCATCAAGGACGCGCTAACACGTGTTCCCTTGAGTTAGCAGCCGTCTTTTCTCCACTTTGCATGTCAGCGATTATTATCCCTAATGACATGCAAAGTGGGCGTTCCTCACAGAACAACATGGGTAAACATCGCTACAACTGCATCGTGATATTTACAAGGAAGCCCCAGACCCGCGAATCGATGATCAAAGTCGCGCTAAGGCCCCTTTATTGCAGGATTTTAACACCTGCTATTAATCCGACTTAGCCATCTGTAAGATGGGAGGTGGATCTCAGGGCTAAGTCTACACCTGCCTATTATCAAGGTTTACATTATCGCAGGTCATTTTTCGCTGCTTTTCTCACACTAATGCATGTTATCACCCTCTATCGCTGGATTTTACATCGCCTGGGTGAAAAGCGTTAATAATACGTCGCTAACCCGGCGCTGAAATCCAGCGATAGATGGCGATAATGAAAATCGCGCTATGCGCGATTTGCGATAATTATCACATGTGCTTGATAATATGCCCCATAGACTGCTACTTGAATTGGTCTAATAACCTTTAATACCTCCCTTTCTGCAACTATTATGCATGTTTTATATAACTGTCTTTGAATATTACCTGCTGAGACAGACTTGGTACAACCCGAAATTTAGAGCTATAGCTGAAAGTCTCTGTCAAAGATGTCTTACATGCCAACAGATAAATCCAGGAAGGAAAACAGTAGTGAGTTTGGGAACAATAGGATGTGAAGGAGGTCCTTTTACCAGAATGCAACTAGATTTTATTGAAATGCTACCGAGCAATAGATTGAAATATGTCCTTGTGGTCGTTTGTTTGTTTTCTCGTTGGGTGGAAGCCTATCCGACAAGAAGGAATGATGGAGTTACTGTGGCTAAACTCCTACTGAGAGAATTCATTCCACGATATGGCTTTCCAGTAACAATCGAAACAGATAGAGGAACACATTTCCAAAATGAACTAATCCAGTTGATATGTGAAGCACTTGACATACAAAAGAAATTGCACTGTGCCTACAGACCAGAGGATTCTGGAGTGGTAGAGCAAGTAAATGGAACAATAAAGAATAGGCTAGGGAAAATGTGTCAAGCCACAGGACTCAAATGGCCAAATTCTACTAGTTGGTCCATCGACCAAAGAGCGGAATACCTTGATGTTTAGAACTGACAGGATCAAAGTTGATGTATATAATGTCTGAGGTGTTATTCTGTCAAATTTAACAAGGTATCCTGTTCCTCCAGCAACACATTTTCTCTTTGGTGTGTAATCCAGTGAACGAATGAGTGTATGATATGCGGTGTCATGGGCCCCACCGTCATATGGTTTAAAGGACGTGACTGTTTTACCTGGATTCGTGTCCAAAGGAGAAATTTATATTAGCCGCGCTGGATCAGATTTCTTGGTAGCAGAGTTATGGTTAGTATAGATTAGTTTGGTGATTATTGATAATTGATTTATTGATTTTTCATGTCTAACACTTTGGGGTCGATTCCGATTCGGGCCGGAAATTTCTCCGACCGAGCCGGACCCGGAGAGATTTCCGACCGAATCGGACCCGTGCAGTCCGACCGAACGAGTACGATGCGTCCGTATGTTATCGGACTCGAGTCGGTCGGACTCCCATTGAAGTCAATGGGAGCCGGTCGTACAACGCGTACGCGGGCTCCCACTGACTCAATGGGTGCGAGTCGGACAAGGGCGCCCCCTACAGCGGAGTGCGCGGCGAGCGATTCGCGCCGTACACGCACAGGTAGGGGACCCATGGGTCCCCCTGTGTGCGACTCGCGCGGCTACGCGTACAGGGGGTCCGACACGGACCCCCAAAGTACGGCTCCGACAGCTCTTTCGAGCCGGAGTGCGCGGCTCGGTCGGACTGCTCGCGGCGCGCATCGTACTTACCCGGCCGGGAAACGTCTCCATTGTGCGGTGCGAGTCGAGTCCGAGCGAGTCGGTCGGAGCGGTTCGAGCCGGGAGCGAGTCGGTCGGAGCGGTCGGGACGCCCGGACGAGTCGGTCGGCGATTTCGCATCGTACTCGCTCGGCCGGACCCGCGTACGGTTCGGTCGGGAAACAGGGCTCCGAATCGGATCCGGTAAAGCCGAATCCGATTCGGAGCCCTACCGGCCGAGATCGGAATCGGCCCCTTTGTGTTGAATTGTATTATGTTATGTATAAGTCAAAATGTTGAAGCTTCCAGGAAGTAGGAAGTGGACACGTGTGGCAAGAGAAGTCACACGGAATTGTGCATTGTCTGATTTTCAAATTGATGATAACACAGGATTGTGTTATGATAGTGACATTTCATGTATGAAAATGCGTCTGAGTGAAATAGCAACAGGTTTTCTTGTGAAACTCTGGCCTTAATTTTCAGGAGCAGTGTAGCCTCCACATGTGTTTTATCCCCAGAGAAATGGGTCCACCCCTTGCTTGAAAGAAGGGTAAGGTAGAGAGAAGTGCTACACCTATCGAACGAAAGGGTATTCTTGCAAGATAGAGCAAACTATTTCTTTTGTTTAGCGAAACAGACAATGGTAATGTGTTTTACGTTGTAACTAATAAAATTTTGTCGAGAAGAGAAGGTAAGAAAACTGCCGATAATTTCTGTAAAGGAGGGGTCAGAAAAGACAGGAGTAGAACTGACATCAACAAAGACCGCGCTGGTATTGGCCAGTTGTGGGAAAACGAAGAGCTTCTTGATTGGTGCGTTAGTGTGAAGACGCGCTGGTATTGGCCAGTTGAGAGTGACGTAGAGCTTTCGGATTGGTGTGTTGGTGTGAGACGCGCTGGTATAGGTCCGAATAGCCAAACAGTAGAAAGAACAGAGTAGTGAAGAATTCTCGTGTGTTTGTTTGAAAGAAAGAATCATGTAATATGGCTTTTTATGAGTATGGTAGAGAGAAACCGTCATGGATGGCGAAGATTAAAAACTTTTTCAAGAAGGACAAAAAGGTAGTGACTAGGGAAGGAGAAGTACTTCCTCCGCCGAAAACGCCAGCTTCTCATATGATGTTGAAATATGGCTATCATAATTGGACAAAATATACTCAGAACGATGGAGTATTGGCGTTTCCAGAAAATGGTTCGTTTAGCACAGCTGTACTTC
Organism: Calotriton arnoldi; assembly: GCA_963921515.1. Classification (NCBI taxonomy): domain Eukaryota; kingdom Metazoa; phylum Chordata; class Amphibia; order Caudata; family Salamandridae; genus Calotriton; species Calotriton arnoldi. Next base: position 40,154 of record CAWUFW010010795.1, read on the forward strand.
AAAATTTGAGAGAGAAAATGATGAAACTTGAACCGAGACCTAGACCAACACAGTTTGAAGCGTTAGGTGAATGGAAAGATGAGATGTATGAAAGAGAAAGACACAGAGGTGCAAAGAAATATAGTTTAGTTCATGGAAGAGTATGGGGAGTGAATCATGAAGACAGGATGAGACGATGGAGGTATGCTAATATGACGGATGGTTTGTTTCCTGTCAGAACAGTTGAAGAAGTTACAGGGAGAAAGTGTACGTAGAAAAAGAAACATGTAGTAACAGAGAGGTATGGATATGGAGGTAGCGACACAGAGGATGAGTTGCTGGAAGACATTTTAAATAGAAAACCCCCTCCATATCAACAGAATTCTGCGGTGGTGACTCCAAATGCACCACCAATGAAAACTGTAAGGAATCAAAGCCCTGAACGAAATTATGAAATAAATAGGTCTTATGAAAAATTAGAAACTCCACAGAATGCGAAGCCTGATAGTGGTAATACAGCTGAGTTAGCAAGAACCACAAGAGAATTGACTGAGAAAATAAGATAATTAACCATGAACATGGAAGCCGTGACTGTGCCAGTGACAATAGGACCAGTAATACCGGTATTTGAAAACCAAAGAATAGATGAGCATTCCTTGACAATTCCAATGAACTCGAATATGCAAAGAATGAGAGAAGGGATAATTCCAGAAACTAGAGAGACAAGAGATTTGGTTGGCTCATATAGATCGAGTCCACCTACAAATTTGATGATTAATGAGAGTCAGATAAATAGGATTCCAATGGGAACCGAGTCAGCAACTGAGACCCCAGAGAGAAGTACAAATTGGGTAGAAATTAATAATACCCCTGTGGGTCCGACTCCAGAAGAATTAAATGAGTGGATGAGGAATTTACAGAAGAAAGATACTGAACCGCAACCGTTGGATGTAATCAGACTAAAGATAGACATGGAAGAGTTGATTTTAGGGACTATTGGTACAGATAGATTGAAATCCTACCAAGATGATGAACTCATGTTCATGTGCAAGAGTGTTACTTGGAGAGCTAGGAATTTGCATTAAAAATTGGAAGAAACAGCGAATGAACTGGGAGTAGATTTTGGAAAAATCAGAGTATTGCAGAAACCGTACAGGGTAGATTTTAGTGAAAAGGATATAGAAAATCTGAACACATCAGGACGATTAACCCAGATAAAGGAACTGATTGTGTTATTGAGAAAATGGGGAGATGTGGACAGATGGAGGAGCAGGTGGATAAGAAGAAAGGAGGGAACGACCGATAAAGCATCATTGGCCTTTCCGGTGAAGGAAAAGGAACCAATAGTACTGGAATATCCAATGAGGGAAACTCCAGGAGGTAGCTATGTACATGTTCCTCCATACACAGTGACAAGGAGGGCTGTGTAGGCTTGCAGGGGGTTGCCCTTAAAGAGATCTGCTGAGGCGTGGTATAAACAGGCCACCAAGTACCGAGCATCCTCACTCCTCCATTACCATGGTCCAGACAAGATATATTGTCATTTACAAATGACTTCCCAAGATTGAGAGAGAAACCCGTAAAATGGTATAGACAGTGAGAAAGATTTGTAAAGGTTTCAAAGGTGTTGTGGGAAGATCTGGATGGATTGTTTGAAATTGTAGTACCAGCAGATTTATGGACAGAATGCAAAATTACAATTGATTGGCCGAAGGAAGAATATCCAAGAGATGCAAAAACTGGAGCCCCAGGTCCAGAAGTAATGAGAAAGTATGAACAAGCCGTCACGTTTTTGAAAAATAATATTCCACAGAAAGAGACAGATTGGGTAAAGATTGATAGAACAACTCAGGAAAGTAAGGAATCTGTACACGCCTATTATGAAAGGTTGCTTTTGGTTTTCAAACAGTATAGCGGTTATGAGACTTTGAGTGAAAAGGACATGAGTCATTTCGTATATAGATTTGTATATGGATTGAAACCTGAAATAAGTGAAATGATTAAGCAGCATATGTTGTGTTGGCAGAATAGCACTGTAGATGAGGTATTAAGGTATGCAAAATATTGTAGTGATGACATCGAGTGTAGACAGCGCAAACTAAAAGAAAAAGCGATGTGGGCACAAGTAAAGGTTGCAGAAAAACAAGAGGCTCAAATGAATAATCAGTCTAGTGATGCAGGACAGACTAAATCTAAACCGAATATAGGTAAGGGAAAAGGTCAAATGAGTTTAGAAGAGGCTAAAAACAAATGGCCATGCCATAATTGCGGAAAGTTAGGGCATTGGAGAAACGAGTGTAAATTTCCTCCAAAAGCTAATACGGAAAATCAACCATTAAATCCACAGGTGCAGAATGAGGTGAGTTACCAACAGCTGCAACAACCGCAGGTAGTTACTCAACAGAGTCAGGTGCCACAACCACCTCTTCCAAAGAGTGTAAATCCCCAGAGATACAGTGCAGAGGCAGGATTCTACGGAGGAGAGCAGGTAACAAAATTGCCGTGCGCAGCTGCAGTGCTGCAGTATTGGTTACGGCAGGATGGAAATGAATCGGATGAAAGTTTATGACGGTGCCTAGGAGAGGAAGAAGAGTGCGTGCTTGGCGCAACTCTAGAGGTAGATCAGTCAGGTCCTTTTGTGGATGGAGAAGTGAATGGTGTAAATGTTACATTCCTTGTGGACACTGGAGCTACCCATTCTACTGTTAGATCAGTGGAAATTCCAAACCTTCCTCTCTCAGGAGAATATATCCAAGTTGTAGGTGTTTCAAACCAACAGATTAAAGCGCCTCTTACCAAACCAGTAGAAGTGAAAGTTGGATCATTCAAAGAAATGCATTGGTTTGTGGTATGTGATTGCACTCCTGTAAATTTGCTAGGACGCGAACTGCTTTGTAAAATGAATTGCACCATCTATTGTACCCCAGATGGTATTGCTTTCCAGACACCAGATGAAGATGTCCTGTATAAAATGACAATGGCAGAGCTAGAACCAGGAGTAAATGACATGTTTCCTGTGTTTGATACAGAGAAAATTCCAATTGAATTGAAAGGAATAGTCAGATCTGATGTATGGGATTTCACAGGCGAAGACATAGGGCTAATGAGAGGAGTAGACCCTGAAAAAATACTGTAAGGGAAGGAACAAATTACCCGAATACTCCACAGTACAAATTGACGCCAGAAATTATTGAAGGAATAACACCTGTAGTTAATAAGATGATTGAACAAGGAATTTTGAAAGAATTAATGAGTAGCCCATGTAATTCACCTATAATGGGATTGAAAAAGCAGAATGGGACATATAGGATAGTGCAGGATTTGAGAAAGGTAAATAAAATTGTTATTCCTTGTTGTCCGATTGTGCCAAACCCCGCTGTAATACTGTATCAGATTCCACATGATGCAGAATGGTACACAGTTATTGATGTGTGCCATGCATTCTTCTCTATTCCATTACACCCAGATAGCCAGCCATTATTTGCGTTCCGGTTCGGAGAGCGTATTTTGGCATGGTGCCGATTTCCTCAAGGGTATACAGAAAGTCCCTCAAACTTTAATCAGATCCTAAAGAAATCATTGGAAGATTTAAAAATGCCTGAAAAATCAGTGATGGTCCAATATATTGATGACCTATTAGTGGCATCAAAGACTAAAGAAGCATGTGTTACAGACACAATTGCTTTACTGAATCATTTGGCAGAAGGAGGGCACAAAGTGTCCCTGTCAAAACTGCAATTTTGTCAACAGGAGGTACAGTACCTAGGTCATAAGATTGAGAAAGGGATGCGAAAGGTGACGACAGAAAGGATAAGGATTATCCAAGGAATGAGAGCCCCGATGATACAGAGAGAGGTGAGAAAGTTCCTTGGAATGGTTGGTTATTGTAGACAGTGGATAAGTGGATTTTCATTAATTGCAAAACCTTTACAGCGATTGACAAAAAGGGATGTCAGAGATCCGATTGAGTTGAATGAGGAGGAAATGAAGGCTTTCAAAGAACTGAAAACAAGGTTGTATGAGGCACCAGCATTGGGAATGCCTGATTATGAAAAAGAATTTGAGCTGTATTGTAGTGAGAGAGATGGATGTGCACTTTCAGTGTTAGTGCAAAGACATGGAAAAATGAAAAGACCCATTGCTTATTTTTCAGCTGTTTTAGACCCAGTAGCAAAGGCATTGCCTGGATGTCTGAAAGCAGTAGCTGCTACTTGTGTGAGTCTGGAACAGAGTGAAGGCATTGTGATGGGGTATCCACTGAGAGTATATGTTCCACACTCTGTTGAAATCCTTCTGACTAGAACCAAAACCCAATTCATGACACATAGTCGGCTGACTAGGTACGAAAAAGTGATTTTGAGTGCAGATAATGTAACCATTGATAGATGCACAAGTGTGAATCCTTCAACTTAACTGCCAGATGAAGTAGATGTAGGAGTCAAAGATGATGTTGATCATAAGTGTTTGGATGTGCTTGAATTTTGCACAAAGCTCTCCCAGATATTAAAGATGAGCCCTTAAAAGAATCAGATTATGTGATGTCTGTGGACGGGTCATGCCTGAGAACAAGTGAAGGAGTTTTAAATGCTGCATATGCTGTGTGTACAGTGGCAGCCATAATGGAAACATCTTGTTTGAGAGGGATACGTTCAGTCCAAGTGGCTGAGCTGATTGCTTTGATTCAAGCGTGCAAACTGGGAAAGAATTTCCGAATTACGGTGATCACAGATAGCCAGTACGGCTTCGGAGTGGTCCACGACTTCGGACAGATCTGGTCCCAGAGAGGTTTCTTGACGTCTGCAGGAACTCCTATTAATGATGAGTTTGTGAAGAAATTGCTTGAGGCGATACAGCTGCCTAAACAGATTGCAGTGGTAAAATGCGCTGCACACAAAAATGGAACAGATTATATTACAGTGGGAAATCAATTTGCAGACGAAATAGCTCAATACTGTGCCAGAAATGTGGTCTCACTGAATAGGAGAAGAGAAAAAGAGAATGTTTCATGTCCCTTGCTGTTTACTAACATGGTTGAGACCTGGGAGGAGGTAAGGCAATTGCAGGAAGAAGCAGATGAAGAGGAGAAAGATGGTTGGATAAAAGCAGGTTGCAGACAAAGAGAGGAAGATGACGTTTGGGTTTATAGAGATGAAAGACCAGTTATGCCTAATAGCATGATCTCTAATATGGCACAGATGTACCATGGACAAGCTCACATTGGTAGGGATGCCATGATCAGACTTTTCAGACAGACTTGGTACAACCCGAAATTTAGAGCTATAGCTGAAAGTCTCTGTCAAAGATGTCTTACATGCCAACAGATAAATCCAGGAAGGAAAACAGTAGTGAGTTTGGGAACAATAGGATGTGAAGGAGGTCCTTTTACCAGAATGCAACTAGATTTTATTGAAATGCTACCGAGCAATAGATTGAAATATGTCCTTGTGGTCGTTTGTTTGTTTTCTTGTTGGGTGGAAGCCTATCCGACAAGAAGGAATGATGGAGTTACTGTGGCTAAACTCCTACTGAGAGAATTCATTCCACGATATGGCTTTCCAGTAACAATCGAAACAGATAGAGGAACACATTTCCAAAATGAACTAATCCAGTTGATATGTGAAGCACTTGACATACAAAAGAAATTGCACTGTGCCTACAGACCAGAGGATTCTGGAGTGGTAGAGCAAGTAAATGGAACAATAAAGAATAGGCTAGGGAAAATGTGTCAAGCCACACGACTCAAATGGCCAGATGCCCTGCCATTGGTGCTGATGACCATAAGAAGCATAGCTGACAGAAAAACAGGTCTGAGTCCTCATGAAATAATCATGGGACGAGCAATGAGACAAGCACATGTACCTGTCAACAAACTGCTGACTATAACTGATGATCTCGTAATGGACTATTGCAAAGGATTGGCTGATGTGGTACATTCTGTGTTTCATCAGGTTGGACCGGATGCGACCACTCTTGAAAGAAAACCAGCTCATGATTTGAGTCCAGGAGACTGGGTCCGCATAAAAGTCCACAGAAGAAGAAACTGTTTGGTTCCTCGCTGGGATAAGCCACGTCAAGTGATCCTGGTGACAACAACTGCTGTGAAATGTGCAGGTGTGAAAAATTGGGTTCATGCCAGTCATACCATCAGAGTTCCAGATCCTGAAGCTCGACCTGTAAGTCGACATCTGGAGATATCTGATACCAGCTCAGCATCCGAAGCAGAAGCTGAAACAAGCAGAGTTCTAGATCCTGAAGCTCGACCTGTAAGTCGACATCTGGAAGAACTAGGTACAAGTTTGACAACTGAAGAAGAAACTGAAACGATCAGAGTTCCAGATCTTGAAGCTCGACCTGTAAGTCGACATCTGGAAATATCGGATACCAGTTCAGCATCTGAAACAGACCAACCTGAATCTGGTGGAAGACAAAAGAGAAAAACAAGAACTGACATTATAAACGAAGAAACTGAACCAAGAGACAGTGACAGCGAACAGCCAAGTACAAGTTATGGAAGAATTCCTCCAGAGATAGTTGAGTTAACTGAAGGAGACTTAGATTCAGACAGAGAGATAGGGGAAGAAACGGAAGAAACCCGAGGAGTAGTAGGGACAGACCAACAAATAGAAGAAACACAGGGAAATTTAGATTCAGATAGAAAGATTAATATAAATGCGGAAGACAATTGAGGAGGGATAGAATCAAATGTCCCGACAGAAGAGTCACAAGAAGGTTCAGATTCAGACAAAGAAACTGAGATCATAAGGTTCAAGGTTAGAGGAAGTGAAGTAAGGTCTGAGACAGAATCAGAAGAAAGTGAAGAAGAAAGAAAACAAAGATTAGGACCAAGAAAGAGAACTTGGAGAGCTAAACGAGAGGAAAAGGAAAACGAACTAAAAAGGCCAAGAAAAGGAGACAATTGGCCCCACGAAGTTAAAAGACTGAGATACAAGATAATAAATTTGAACAAAGATAATGCGGAACAAGTAAATGAAATAACAAGTCAAAAAGGACAAGGAAAACAAAGTGAAAGACAATCACAGAAATCAAAAAGAGTGAAGAGACCTAACTTGAAATATAAGTCACCTGAGTGGCTATACATCGCATTGACTGACATTAAAGAAGAGGATAACAGTCACGAAAGCCCAGACGAAAGCTGTAAACCAATGGGTGAAAGTGAATTGCACCAAAACTGAAAAGACAAAGAAAGAAACCCGGATTGGACATTAAAAACAAACAAGACGAGAAAGAGTTCTGAAAAGAGCTGAAGAAAGCACCGAAACGAGACAAAGTAAAGGGTAGAGTGGCTGAAATGTCATTCTGAGGTGTGGTGACACACTTTCTGTGCATATATATATAGCTAGATAATAGTACAACATGGTAGACACTGAGAATAGAAGATCTAGATGTGAGTTTCTACGTAGGTGGTGTAGAATGTGTTTCTATTGTACAGGATTGCTAATGTTTATTTGGCTTATTTTAGCAATAATAATTCCACTTAGGTTAGTTGTAGAAGAAACATCCGTAATAGGGAATAACACGAAAAAGGACAAAGAAGCTATCATACAAAACACTGCAGCATTAGTAGATAGTACTGATTTACATAGGGATAAGCCCATAACTGATTTTTCCAAGAATGTCTTCACGAAACTATTGTATGAATATGTGGAGACAATGGATCTGAGGGATTGTTATGTCTGTATGCAGTTACCTGCGTCTGTCACAGAAGGTGTGACCTATCATCACCTTCCTTTGACGTATGGGATAACTTGTAGCGTTCTAGCTAGTTTATTTTACAAAACAGGTAGATTAGAATATTATTACACTGACATAGACACTGTTTTTGCGAAAGTTCCCGTAATCCCTGAACTAAATAAGGTGAAAGATGCAAAAATGTTTGGAGAATTTTTCTTAGAAAATAAAGATTTAACATTAGAGTATATAGTTAGACACAATCTTACCTGTGAACTAAAGAAAGAGGAAAAGATTTTCTTGGATATGGTAGAAAACAGAAGAGTTAAGTTTCAAAGAAAGGTAGCAGAAGAAAAGACAAAAACACCACTTTGGGCGTTTGAAGAGAAAAATCATGACAAAGGAGAAACAAATGCAGCTATGGTTCTGGATTGGCCCCAACAGGGAAAATTGTGTATTAGTAGAAGTAAGACTATGTATGATAACTATTTCGTGGGTTACAGTGAGTGCCGAGATACATATAAAATTCTAGGGGGATGGGGATTTAAAGGAGGAAAAGATCCAGTATTTCCAGGGATCTATTATATTTGCGGAAATAGAGCTTATTATAGGTTGCCGGACCATTGGTACGGAACGTGTTATTTTAGGCCTGGTCTTTCCAAAGATTTTTCATGTGGAGAGAGGAACGAAAGGAATACACGAGATAGGTAAAACATTAACACGCAGGAGAAGGGAAAGGTTCTCAGAAATAGTAGGTGACATTTTTGGAGCATTGATACCAGCAGTGGGTATATCTTTGAATGCATACAAGATTCGGAAATTGTCTACAGTAGTAGATCATTTATCAACGAATACTGCTGGAGGGTTCTTGATGGTAAACACCGAAATGGTTGCCATGAGAGCTATGGTAATGCAAAATCGACTTGCCCTTGACATTCTTTTGGCAAAAGAGGGTGGAGTCTGTGGAATGCTGAAAGTCCAACATTGTTGCACTTACATTCCAGATGAAAGTGAGAATATACAGAAGTATATAAAAAATATTACTGATTTGCACAAAGAAATTGCTCCACTGGAGGTTGAAGGTGTTTGGGAGAGACTTGGTAAGAGTTTTTCCTCAATGCAAAGATGGTTCACAGAAATAGGTGGTTCTCTTATTGGGAAGATACTAATATCACTAACAGTGATAATATTAGTAATGTTATCAGTGAGATTAGCATATGTGTGTATTAAAAGAAGAAAAAGACAAAATAGAATAAAAAGAGAAAATGAGAAAAATAAAGAAAGAGAACGGGAAATGGGAGAAATAGAATTAGAAGAATTAAAAGAGAACATTTACAAAAGGTCTAAAAGACAAGATGAGAAAAACACCGTTGTATGAACTAACAAGAAAGCAAGTGGACAAGAAACATTTATCTGATCATTTGTAGAATAGGTTTTTGTCGTTATATTAAAAATCACCAAAGGGGGAATTGATGGAGCAAGGTAAATAAAATAATTTGTACCCCCCTTGGAAAATTAATGAGCTTTAATAAATTAACGATACTAATTGTTTGATGGAGCATGAAGTAATCAACAAACGCACTTTTAGTAAACACTACATAAGGGTAACCCGCAATTTGTGCAAAATCTAATTTATTTACAATTGTGAAGTTGATTAACGCTAATATTGTGATTTGCGTACCAATTAGTGTAAAATCGCATGATTTATGCTATGTAGTAGATTTGTACTGTGGCAAAGAATGCAGATGGTAAGTAAAATGGCTTTAAATGTCGCTTCTGCTAGGTAACACCTAACACGGGTCTTTAGAATGGCGGGTGGTAAACAGAAAGGCTTATTTTCTTTGTTTTAATTTTGGTTGTGTTTGTTCTTATGATAGTTCGTTCGAGCCTGTTAGGCCATGCTGCGAAAATGGCTGCCGAGACAGATGAGGTCACGTGAAAAGCCAAAGATGGCCTCTAAGCGGAAGAAATAGAGGAGCTGAACCACGTGGGTGCAGCCTGAGCACGGAGTGAGAGATGTCAAGGTCGTGTTGACCTACCATAAGGAGGGTGCCAAGAAAGACTCAGCACGTATTCGTGGGAATGGAAGAGAAAGTACTGAGCAACAATGGACTAACTAAATTGTGACCATCGGGATTGCAACAAAATGAATGGACAAGTTGGACTGCTTTTTACCCAAAGGTCATGAGACTCATTGTACGCTTAACTGTCCCAAAAACCAGTTTGAACAAAGAGGGCGATGAGGTGATCATCACCACCCCTCAAATGGACCAATTAGCGTGATTCTTGCCCCTAAGGATTGCAACTTTTTGTGTAGTAAGCTAGAAGTAGGGTATAAGAGGGTCTACTCTTATGTGGGAGGTGTGGCTTCTTTGGTTGCTTCTTTGAGTTGCCTTTTTGGGTTGCTCCTTTTTGCTGCTGCTGTGGCCGCTGCTATTGATGCTACTGCTGCCGTTGGTATTTCTTGCCATACCATTTTTCCTATTTTCCATTTTTCCACCTCAAATATTATGAAAGGACTTTGTCATTTTTGGACTTCAAACTTGACTGGGGAAGGAACGAGACCGTTGCGGGAAATCTGTACGGGAGGTCCGGTCGAGGAGGCCTTTAGCGGGACAGTCAGTCAGTTTGGGAGTTCTATTCTGTGATCTACGGTTTATCTTCTTTTTGGTGAACCATTCCTATCTGCATCTAAATGGGTAATGCATAATTTTCAATTCTTTATTAGAACTTTTCATATAAATGTTATTAATGTATTAAAAGTGATTAATAAACAAAGAATCTCACCCGTGCAATTGAGAAATTAGATAAAATGTCATTCTAACTAGGGGGCGTGGCTTACCGTGCTGCGGAATGGCCGCTTTGTAAGCGAGCTCCGCCGGCCGGGATTTAATCCTTCATTTATCCGCACATAAGCTAGAGATATAGCCTGCAATTTCTGCTTTCCTGGAAGCGGAACAACAGAGGCACCGATCGATGTGCTTCCCGACTGCCGATGGGGTGTGAATGCTGACTTACGAGCCCCGACCCAAGGTGAGCGGCTGGCCTGGAGAAAGAGGCGGTGGTGGCGACGCGGCGTGCTTAAGTAATTGTGCCCGAGGCCCCGTAAGATTCGGAGCGGGCATACCCGCAGCACAACTCCTGGTGTCTGTGGGGAGGCCCGGTGGAAGGGACAGAGTGAAACAGACCGGTCGATACTCCGGAGTCCCCGTGAGCAGTGCTACTGTCCCACAACACGATATCTGGACCCCCGGGTGGGACGCGAGTTTCACCAGACGGAAGGGCGCCATCTTGGAAGCAGAGGAAAGTCGCCGGGCAGGACCGCTGCAGAGCGGCTGAGTGTAGCCTTTGAGAGGAGGTATTTATGCGGGTGACCTGACCGGCTGCATAATAGTGCCTAAGCTGGTAAAAGCCCATAAAAGTGATACACGAGTGACTGTCAGCACCGCGCATTCTGCTTAATCTGCGCCGGCCGACTGGGAGGCACATTGGTGGCACTGAAGCATGTTCTGCGGCAAGGATATTTCCGCCATATTGCGGCCCATCTGAGTGCATCACCCTGAGGCCTCACTGTCTTAAAGTTACTGGGCTGTGGGACGTGGCGCTAGGTTTGATGGGCTGCATGAAGTAATCACAGGAGCGGTGAGGCTGGGTCGCTATTTGCAGCGTGCTGCGGTGGAACTTTCAGTTTGGTCCTATCGCATATGCCCATCCTGGTGCTGCAATATCGGCGAAGGACCTACTATACCCCTGATTTGGCTGGGTGAAAAGAACCGAGTGGGCGCTGGTGGAGATCTGAAGGCGGCCGAACCAGGGCCTGGTGTTGTGGAGTGGCAGGCGGCCACGTGCGGCGAGGGAGGGCACAGCGAAATTGGGAGTGGATATCATCGGTCCCCTGCGTTACTACTGTGGCACGAAGTCGCTAGATGCAACATGGGCAAGCAGGATGCCAAGCAGCCTAAAATTAGCTTCGAACAGCGTCGCTCGACCAGGCAGATGGAGTCAGACTCAGAATCAGCCACTGGAGGGTCCTCGGAAGGACCGGTCGGCGATCAAGGGGAAGACATTCGCTCGCTTATGCTGGAAATGCGCTCTAGCCTTCGCACAATCGACGCCAAGCTGGACACACTATCGGCCCAAATGGACTCTGTGAAATCCCAGATTGGAGTCCATGAACACAGGCTAGATGTGCTAGAGAACAAACAGACGGAATTCCATAAATTTCAAGTGGAGACAAAAGAGCAAATATCAAGCATGGAAAAACTATTGGGTGTGATCCGTGCAAAGAACGAGGATTTGGAGGCGAGATCACGCCGCAATAATCTCCGAATCACGGGAATACCGGAGACGACAGCGATCACCAAAATGGAGACGTACGTTGCTGATCTGCTGCGGGACCTCTTTGCTGCACACCTCTCGCCTGTCTTTGCGGTGGAACGGGCCCATCGGACCTTAGGTCCCAAGCCGCCAGTTGGGGCACCTCCAAGACCTATTCTGGCACGACTAATGAACTATCAAGATCGCGAAACAATACTGCGACAGGCACGCTCAATGGGGGAGATCACACACCAAGGAAACCGGATCGCTTTCTTCCCAGACTTCACTCCCGCGGTACAGGCAGCCAGAAGAGAGTTCCTTCCGGCCAAGCGGATTTTGTTACAGGGGCAGATTCCATATTCACTGTTATATCCGGCAAAACTCAAGGTGTCCTACGATGGAACTGCACACTTCTTTACAGATGCCAAAAGGCCTAAAATTCACGAAACATGTGGGTGGTCAACTGAAAAAGAACAGTCCCAGAACGGAGGAGGCGACGGAGAACCGGATGAGCGATAATGATTGAGACACGTGAGATCTGACTTCTAATATACTACTAAGCTTGTCCTTGGACAATCCTGAATATGCTAGGAGAGAACGCTGGTGGACTTTAATGCATGCATAACTCTATTGTTTGGCAATTATATTTTACTCTGTTCATTGAATGGGGCTTGCATTAGAGAGAACTATTTATCCATAAACACCTGGTTGGGGATATACAATTGATGCTAGGTTGGGCTTTCGTTCCATATTTGAACGTGGGGAGGTGTGGGGAAATTCGTTGGTTGAAGGTGTTAACTTATGTGCCAGGATCTACTTAATTGTCGATTGACTGTCACTGGTGGGTTTTGGAAGGTCAACATGTGGGATTCCTTGCTGTGGATGGGTACAGGAATATGTCACCTTGAGCACACATACCATCCCATCTTTCCTTTCTCTCGTCTTAAAATTGTTATCCTGATGGGCGGACGGGAGGCAATGCGGGGAGTTTCGTATGGAAGAAACAGATGATAGAGAAATGCATATTTTTGTCTCACATTCTGGCTGTTGGACTGATCGGATGCCGTACATTTATTGTTTTCATGTAATGCAGACTTGACTTTAGGCAGTTTCTCGGCCACCCTGCTGCGGTAGGGTAGAAGGCCGGTATGCACTCACCCCAATGGGAGATTTCCCGAACCTATGTTATTTTGATCTCTTTGTGGGGGTATTCTTCAACCTGATTGGGGGGTTGGTGTGGGCGGGGGGGTGGGTTGGGGTGTTTGTTCAGTATGTTAACGGTGTATCGTTATACTATTGCAGGACAGGTATTGTGGGACGCGTGTGGGTCAGGTGCGCTGAGGGGCGGAGCGATGGAACATAGCACACCTTGCAGTGTGACACATGACTAGCGTAAACTGCCTGACATGGAATATAAGGGGATTAAATGACAGTAGGAAAGCTAGGCTGGTGCATGCATATCTCACAAGACACAACATAGATATATGCATGTTACAGGAGACTCATCTGCATACTCGAATCTCCCCTAAACTCACGCAGAAGAGATGGGGATTTACATACACATCGGTCTATTCCAATTATTCACGTGGGGTAGCAATATTGATCAGGCGTGGACTAGTTTGGAGGGAGAAAGAGGTACATGCGGACCCCGATGGATGTTTCCTCATCTTACTAGTTTCGCTGGGGGGTGTCTCCTTAGCGATGGTAGCAATATATGGCCCAAATGTCGACTCTCCAGGGTTTTTTCAGGATGTGTGGGCAAGGGTTGAGGCAACTGGATGCACCACGGTTCTTTGGGGGGGATTTCAATGCAGTTATCAATGACGAATTGGATAGACAAGGTACAGCGAGGACACATAATCCGGCTGCTAGTAAACTGCTAAATAATATACTTGATGATGGGGATTTGGTTGATATATGGCGCCGGCAGCACCCATTGACTAGAGAGGGCACGTGCTTTTCAGAACACCGTAGGGCTTGGTCTCGGATAGATTATTGGATTTCGACTAAAGATGTGGCTTGTTGGGTACTGGAGGTGTTGCACCTACCAAGAACGTTGTCCGATCACGCACCGTGCTTGTTAAAAATTGCATTCCCTGATACTAGACGGAAGCCATTCTCCTGGAGGCTACCGCCCCACGCACTGTTAGACGAGGCATTCCGAGAGGAAGTCCGTACAGATATCACAGATTATTTCACCCTTAACACCGGAACAGTTGACTCTATGGCCTCCTTATGGGAGGCGTTTAAGGTGGTCATTAGAGGCCAGTGTATTTCTAGACAGGCAGGGGTGCGTAAAGCCATAAGAACCACTTTGGACAACATAGAGAAGCACATACATGATTTAGAAACACGTTTATACTCTGAGGATACACCCACACTGCTAGCTCAATTGAAGGCCAAACTGTTGGAATATGATGAGGAGGCACAGAGGGAAGTGAAGTTCCTCGGGAAATATGCTGAGGCACGCAGGTACGTCGAGGGGGACAGACCTGGACGGACACTTGCAGGTATGCTTAAAAACCAAGAACTGCTGTCTATGTTCCTGAGTTGAAAGCCAAGACTGGTGAAACGGCTAGGGGCCCAGTGGAGGTACTTAAAGAGTTCTCCGCCTTCTATACCCATCTCTATACAGCCACGCAAACCGAATGCCCAGAGGGCATGCAGGCATTTCTTGACTCCCTAGCATTGGTCTGGTTTAATGACAGACACCGGGAATACATGCACCTACCTTTTACAGTGGAGGATGTATCAGCAGTAATACAGAGCCTACCGTTAGATAAGGCCCCTGGATCGGACGGTCTGACAACTGCCTTTTACAAGGCATATGTGTCTGAACTGGCACCTAAACTCCTGGCGGTTTATGAGGAGGCCCATGAAACAGGTATCTTGCCGCAAACAATGCGGGAGGCTATACCGGATAATGATCTTGATTCATATAGACCATTGTCGCTACTAAATGTGGATGTTAAAATTCTAGCAAAACTGATTTCGAACAGGCTGCAACCCATGCTCCCAATGATAGCCCTACCACACCAATCGGGCTTTATACCCGGCAGGTCCACCTCACACACTCTAAGAACAATTTTCTCGGTCCTCCATTATCTACACCAAGATGTACAGGCGGCGGCGGTCTTCCTAGATGCGACGAAAGCGTTTGATTCGCTGGAGTGGCCGTATTTGTTTAAAATTCTTGAGCGAATGGGGTTTGGTCCTTTGTTTGTAAGATGGATAAGGTTGTTATACACTGGACCTTCGGCTAGGGTCCGTGCAAATGGCTTGATATCCGATCCATTTAAAATTACGAGAGGCACGAGGCAAGGTTGCCCATTGTCCCCATTGCTATTTGCCATCGCGATGGAGCCCCTAGCTGCGCGTATACAACAACACCACACAGACAAAGGGATAGGGTTTAGCGCTAGAAGCCTCTTGATATCAATGTATGCAGATGATGTTACCCTTTATATCTTAAACCCTGCACAAAACTTAGACACAGTCTTGCGGGAGTTTATCAAATTTGGGGGGTTGGCTGGTGTATCTATTAATTGGGCTAAATCGGTGGTATTCCCTCTCACAGACAACACTTTGGCGGTAACATCTGAGTTCCCGATACAGTGGGAAGACGAAAAGGTGAAGTATCTGGGAATCTGGATTAGTAGAGATATGCAGGAGGTGTGGAACCTAAATTATGGCAGGGCCATTGCGTGGTTGGAGGAGAAAGTTACACTGTGGACCAAATTGCCACTGTCGTTGGCTGGGAAGATTGCATTGGTTAAAATGGTGGTGCTACCCAAATTTGTATACCTTTTTGTAAATTTGCCAATCATACTAACACAATCATTTTTTAATACACTAAGATCGATGCTAATCTCGCTGGTGTGGTCGGGGGGCAGGCTCGAGTCTCGTGGGACCTACTATCTCTACCGCTCAAGCAGGGTGGACTGGGTGCCCCGGATATGAAACTCTACGCCTTGTGCGCACAGGCACAGTTTTTGCATTATTGGGTCCATCCTACGCCATTTCAGCCACACGTGGCCATAGAGTCGGATGCGGTCACACCGATTCCCTTACAGGTGGCGGTATATCAACCCTATAAAAGACCCTTGGAGGGCATAGACTCTTCTGAGACGCTGAGATGGGCTTGGGATGGGCTAAAAAGAAGAGCGGGGACCAGGTGCTATATGCCCCCTCTATCCCATTGGCGCAGAATCCAATGCTGCCGAACATTAAGGACGAGTTAAATAACAGGGTTGCTCAGAAGATGTCACTTCATACATTTGCGGACCTTTATCCAGGGGGGTTTCAAGATCCCCCGACGGCGGGGAGGGACAGGTGGTGCCTTTTGGTGAAACATTTTTATACCACAAAATTAGAGCTGCATGTCGAGCGCTACATAGCGAATTCCCTACCCAACCACGCACTCTGGCGGCCCTAGAAAATCTGCTGCGCACACCTTCTCCACGCAGGCTCATCACTAGACTCTACACGCATATGCAAACAGACGCCCCTGTGACAGTGCCTAGCGCCCGACATAAATGGAATACGGAACTGGAGCCTCCTATGACCGAGGACCAATGGACGTATTGCTGCACTCAGTTGACTGAACTATCCCCGAACTATAGACTGCGTCTGATCCACTTCAAATTTTACATCGATATTACAGAACACCCCTTAGCCTACATAAGATGGGACTCAGGGAGGATAGCAGCTGCTGGCGTTGTGGGACACTAGAGGTTTCCTTCCTACATATGGCATGGGAATGCCCCAAACTAGCTGAGTACTGGACATATATTTTCCGGTCCATTAATCAAATCCTGGGATTGGAGCTACAACCCTCTCCAATGGTGGGACTGTTGGGGTATGTAAAGGACACACATGTAAAGAAACGCAAGTTAAATGCCCTTTTGTTACTGTTTGCAAAACGTCAAATAGCAATGTACTGGGGTAGAAAGAGAAAACCCATTATCACAGAATGGATTAGGGAGGTCACATATTGTAAAATACAGCTTTCTACTTTTTGGGAGTTAATGCCACCCACGTCCAGACCACGAGAGATCTGGGAACCGTTTCTGGACTGGGTTCGGGAGAGGACGTGTTTGGTAGAGGATGTAAGTGAGATGAATGCACAGACTGATGTTGTTTAATTCCATTGCTGAATATACCAGATTAAGGCATAAGTAGGAAATGAGGATCGGTACAAATTACCTACTGTAATAGTTCAATGTCACACTATGTCATTGGTTCATTCTGCATCTCTGGAACTCGCGCACAGAGACCAAATTGATTATGTCATGTACATTTTGTGAGATGTCACATATGTATGTTCTGCACTGCTACAGATATTTCACCACTATACACCGAGTTGTTTTTTGTTGTAATAACTGATGTGTATTGTATCTTTACGAAACAGTCAATAAAGAAAAAGTTTTAAAAAATAAATAAATTTAAAAAAAATCATTCTAACTAAAAATGAGTCTGTGGTTCTTTAGTTCATTAATAAGTTTAAAGGTTAACAGGTTTTAAGAGTGATTGAGCTGGTCTTAATCACCATCAACTTATTCTACTAGTTGGTCCATCGACCAAAGAGCGGAATACCTTGATGTTTAGAACTGACAGGATCAAAGTTGATGTATATAATGTCTGAGGTGTTATTCTGTCAAATTTAACAAGGTATCCTGTTCCTCCAGCAACACATTTTCTCCTTGGTGTGTAATCTAGTGAACGAATGAGTGTATGATATGCGGTGTCATGGGCCCCACCGTCATATGGTTTAATAGACGTGAATGTTTTACCTGGATTTGTATCCTAAGGAGAAATTTATATTAGCTGCGCTGGATCATCGTTCACCTTGTTTCTCACGAGCACATATGTGCACAAGACTTTACGGATTACACGCACATTCAACGTTAATTGTGCTGATACTGATCTTCAACTTTTTCTAAATATAGGGGCATATTATCAAGCCCAATTTTGCCGCTTTAGCTGCCGTTTTCGGCTGAAAAGCGGCGATTTAAATATCGCTCTATCATCAAGGACGCGCTAACACGTGTTCCCTTGAGTTAGCAGCCGTCTTTTCTCCACTTTGCATGTCAGCGATTATTATCGCTAATGACATGCAAAGTGGGCGTTCCTCACAGAACAACATGGGTAAACATCGCTACAACTGCATCGCGATATTTACAAGGATGCCCCAGACCCGCGAATCGATGATCAAAGTCGCGCTAAGGCCCCTTTATTGCAGGATTTTAACACCTGCTATTAATCCGACTTAGCCATCTGTAACATGGGAGGTGGATCTCAGGGCTAAGTCCACACCTGCCTATTATCAAGGTTTACATTATCGCAGGTCATTTTTCGCTGCTTTTCTCACACCAATGCATGTTATCACCCTCTATCGCTGGATTTTACATCGCCTGGGTGATAAGCGTTAATAATACGTCGCTAACCCGGCGCTGAAATCCAGCGATAGATGGCGATAATGAAAATCGCGCTATGCGCGATTTGCGATAATTATCACATGTGCTTGATAATATGCCCCATAGACTGCTACTTGAATTGGTCTAATAACCATTAATACCTCCCTTTCTGCAACTATTATGCATGTTTTATATAACTGTCTTTGAATATTACCTGCTGAGACAGACTTGGTACAACCCGAAATTTAGAGCTATAGCTGAAAGTCTCTGTCAAAGATGTCTTACATGCCAACAGATAAATCCAGGAAGGAAAACAGTAGTGAGTTTGGGAACAATAGGATGTGAAGGAGGTCCTTTTACCAGAATGCAACTAGATTTTATTGAAATGCTACCGAGCAATAGATTGAAATATGTCCTTGTGGTCGTTTGTTTGTTTTCTCGTTGGGTGGAAGCCTATCCGACAAGAAGGAATGATGGAGTTACTGTGGCTAAACTCCTACTGAGAGAATTCATTCCACGATATGGCTTTCCAGTAACAATCGAAACAGATAGAGGAACACATTTCCAAAATGAACTAATCCAGTTGATATGTGAAGCACTTGACATACAAAAGAAATTGCACTGTGCCTACAGACCAGAGGATTCTGGAGTGGTAGAGCAAGTAAATGGAACAATAAAGAATAGGCTAGGGAAAATGTGTCAAGCCACAGGACTCAAATGGCCAGATGCCCTGCCATTGGTGCTGATGACCATAAGAAGCATAGCTGACAGAAAAACAGGTCTGAGTCCTCATGAAATCATCATGGGACGAGCAATGAGACAAGCACATGTACCTGTCAACAAACTGCTGACTATAACTGATGATCTCGTATTGGACTATTGCAAAGGATTGGCTGATGTGGTACATTCTGTGTTTCATCAGGTTGGACCGGATGCGAGCACTCTTGAAAGAAAACCAGCTCATGATTTGAGTCCAGGAGACTGGGTCCGCATAAAAGTCCACAGAAGAAGAAACTGTTTGGTTCCTCGCTGGGATAAGCCACGTCAAGTGATCCTGGTGACAACAACTGCTGTGAAATGTGCAGGTGTGAAAAATTGGGTTCATGCCAGTCATACCATCAGAGTTCCAGATCCTGAAGCTCGACCTGTAAGTCGACATCTGGAGATATCTGATACCAGCTCAGCATCCGAAGCAGAAGCTGAAACAAGCAGAGTTCTAGATCCTGAAGCTCGACCTGTAAGTCGACATCTGGAAGAACTAGGTACAAGTTTGACAACTGAAGAAGAAACTGAAACGATCAGAGTTCCAGATCTTGAAGCTCGACCTGTAAGTCGACATCTGGAAATATCGGATACCAGTTCAGCATCTGAAACAGACCAACCTGAATCTGGTGGAAGACAAAAGAGAAAAACAAGAACTGACATTATAAACGAAGAAACTGAACCAAGAGACAGTGACAGCGAACAGCCAAGTACAAGTTATGGAAGAATTCCTCCAGAGATAGTTGAGTTAACTGAAGGAGACTTAGATTCAGACAGAGAGATAGGGGAAGAAACGGAAGAAACCCGAGGAGTAGTAGGGACAGACCAACAAATAGAAGAAACACAGGGAAATTTAGATTCAGATAGAAAGATTAATATAAATGCGGAAGACAATTGAGGAGGGATAGAATCAAATGTCCCGACAGAAGAGTCACAAGAAGGTTCAGATTCAGACAAAGAAACTGAGATCATAAGGTTCAAGGTTAGAGGAAGTGAAGTAAGGTCTGAGACAGAATCAGAAGAAAGTGAAGAAGAAAGAAAACAAAGATTAGGACCAAGAAAGAGAACTTGGAGAGCTAAACGAGAGGAAAAGGAAAACGAACTAAAAAGGCCAAGAAAAGGAGACAATTGGCCCCACGAAGTTAAAAGACTGAGATACAAGATAATAAATTTGAACAAAGATAATGCGGAACAAGTAAATGAAATAACAAGTCAAAAAGGACAAGGAAAACAAAGTGAAAGACAATCACAGAAATCAAAAAGAGTGAAGAGACCTAACTTGAAATATAAGTCACCTGAGTGGCTATACATCGCATTGACTGACATTAAAGAAGAGGATAACAGTCACGAAAGCCCAGACGAAAGCTGTAAACCAATGGGTGAAAGTGAATTGCACCAAAACTGAAAAGACAAAGAAAGAAACCCGGATTGGACATTAAAAACAAACAAGACGAGAAAGAGTTCTGAAAAGAGCTGAAGAAAGCACCGAAACGAGACAAAGTAAAGGGTAGAGTGGCTGAAATGTCATTCTGAGGTGTGGTGACACACTTTCTGTGCATATATATATAGCTAGATAATAGTACAACATGGTAGACACTGAGAATAGAAGATCTAGATGTGAGTTTCTACGTAGGTGGTGTAGAATGTGTTTCTATTGTACAGGATTGCTAATGTTTATTTGGCTTATTTTAGCAATAATAATTCCACTTAGGTTAGTTGTAGAAGAAACATCCGTAATAGGGAATAACACGAAAAAGGACAAAGAAGCTATCATACAAAACACTGCAGCATTAGTAGATAGTACTGATTTACATAGGGATAAGCCCATAACTGATTTTTCCAAGAATGTCTTCACGAAACTATTGTATGAATATGTGGAGACAATGGATCTGAGGGATTGTTATGTCTGTATGCAGTTACCTGCGTCTGTCACAGAAGGTGTGACCTATCATCACCTTCCTTTGACGTATGGGATAACTTGTAGCGTTCTAGCTAGTTTATTTTACAAAACAGGTAGATTAGAATATTATTACACTGACATAGACACTGTTTTTGCGAAAGTTCCCGTAATCCCTGAACTAAATAAGGTGAAAGATGCAAAAATGTTTGGAGAATTTTTCTTAGAAAATAAAGATTTAACATTAGAGTATATAGTTAGACACAATCTTACCTGTGAACTAAAGAAAGAGGAAAAGATTTTCTTGGATATGGTAGAAAACAGAAGAGTTAAGTTTCAAAGAAAGGTAGCAGAAGAAAAGACAAAAACACCACTTTGGGCGTTTGAAGAGAAAAATCATGACAAAGGAGAAACAAATGCAGCTATGGTTCTGGATTGGCCCCAACAGGGAAAATTGTGTATTAGTAGAAGTAAGACTATGTATGATAACTATTTCGTGGGTTACAGTGAGTGCCGAGATACATATAAAATTCTAGGGGGATGGGGATTTAAAGGAGGAAAAGATCCAGTATTTCCAGGGATCTATTATATTTGCGGAAATAGAGCTTATTATAGGTTGCCGGACCATTGGTACGGAACGTGTTATTTTAGGCCTGGTCTTTCCAAAGATTTTTCATGTGGAGAGAGGAACGAAAGGAATACACGAGATAGGTAAAACATTAACACGCAGGAGAAGGGAAAGGTTCTCAGAAATAGTAGGTGACATTTTTGGAGCATTGATACCAGCAGTGGGTATATCTTTGAATGCATACAAGATTCGGAAATTGTCTACAGTAGTAGATCATTTATCAACGAATACTGCTGGAGGGTTCTTGATGGTAAACACCGAAATGGTTGCCATGAGAGCTATGGTAATGCAAAATCGACTTGCCCTTGACATTCTTTTGGCAAAAGAGGGTGGAGTCTGTGGAATGCTGAAAGTCCAACATTGTTGCACTTACATTCCAGATGAAAGTGAGAATATACAGAAGTATATAAAAAATATTACTGATTTGCACAAAGAAATTGCTCCACTGGAGGTTGAAGGTGTTTGGGAGAGACTTGGTAAGAGTTTTTCCTCAATGCAAAGATGGTTCACAGAAATAGGTGGTTCTCTTATTGGGAAGATACTAATATCACTAACAGTGATAATATTAGTAATGTTATCAGTGAGATTAGCATATGTGTGTATTAAAAGAAGAAAAAGACAAAATAGAATAAAAAGAGAAAATGAGAAAAATAAAGAAAGAGAACGGGAAATGGGAGAAATAGAATTAGAAGAATTAAAAGAGAACATTTACAAAAGGTCTAAAAGACAAGATGAGAAAAACACCGTTGTATGAACTAACAAGAAAGCAAGTGGACAAGAAACATTTATCTGATCATTTGTAGAATAGGTTTTTGTCGTTATATTAAAAATCACCAAAGGGGGAATTGATGGAGCAAGGTAAATAAAATAATTTGTACCCCCCTTGGAAAATTAATGAGCTTTAATAAATTAACGATACTAATTGTTTGATGGAGCATGAAGTAATCAACAAACGCACTTTTAGTAAACACTACATAAGGGTAACCCGCAATTTGTGCAAAATCTAATTTATTTACAATTGTGAAGTTGATTAACGCTAATATTGTGATTTGCGTACCAATTAGTGTAAAATCGCATGATTTATGCTATGTAGTAGATTTGTACTGTGGCAAAGAATGCAGATGGTAAGTAAAATGGCTTTAAATGTCGCTTCTGCTAGGTAACACCTAACACGGGTCTTTAGAATGGCGGGTGGTAAACAGAAAGGCTTATTTTCTTTGTTTTAATTTTGGTTGTGTTTGTTCTTATGATAGTTCGTTCGAGCCTGTTAGGCCATGCTGCGAAAATGGCTGCCGAGACAGATGAGGTCACGTGAAAAGCCAAAGATGGCCTCTAAGCGGAAGAAATAGAGGAGCTGAACCACGTGGGTGCAGCCTGAGCACGGAGTGAGAGATGTCAAGGTCGTGTTGACCTACCATAAGGAGGGTGCCAAGAAAGACTCAGCACGTATTCGTGGGAATGGAAGAGAAAGTACTGAGCAACAATGGACTAACTAAATTGTGACCATCGGGATTGCAACAAAATGAATGGACAAGTTGGACTGCTTTTTACCCAAAGGTCATGAGACTCATTGTACGCTTAACTGTCCCAAAAACCAGTTTGAACAAAGAGGGCGATGAGGTGATCATCACCACCCCTCAAATGGACCAATTAGCGTGATTCTTGCCCCTAAGGATTGCAACTTTTTGTGTAGTAAGCTAGAAGTAGGGTATAAGAGGGTCTACTCTTATGTGGGAGGTGTGGCTTCTTTGGTTGCTTCTTTGAGTTGCCTTTTTGGGTTGCTCCTTTTTGCTGCTGCTGTGGCCGCTGCTATTGATGCTACTGCTGCCGTTGGTATTTCTTGCCATACCATTTTTCCTATTTTCCATTTTTCCACCTCAAATATTATGAAAGGACTTTGTCATTTTTGGACTTCAAACTTGACTGGGGAAGGAACGAGACCGTTGCGGGAAATCTGTACGGGAGGTCCGGTCGAGGAGGCCTTTAGCGGGACAGTCAGTCAGTTTGGGAGTTCTATTCTGTGATCTACGGTTTATCTTCTTTTTGGTGAACCATTCCTATCTGCATCTAAATGGGTAATGCATAATTTTCAATTCTTTATTAGAACTTTTCATATAAATGTTATTAATGTATTAAAAGTGATTAATAAACAAAGAATCTCACCCGTGCAATTGAGAAATTAGATAAAATGTCATTCTAACTAGGGGGCGTGGCTTACCGTGCTGCGGAATGGCCGCTTTGTAAGCGAGCTCCGCCGGCCGGGATTTAATCCTTCATTTATCCGCACATAAGCTAGAGATATAGCCTGCAATTTCTGCTTTCCTGGAAGCGGAACAACAGAGGCACCGATCGATGTGCTTCCCGACTGCCGATGGGGTGTGAATGCTGACTTACGAGCCCCGACCCAAGGTGAGCGGCTGGCCTGGAGAAAGAGGCGGTGGTGCGACGCGGCGTGCTTAAGTAATTGTGCCCGAGGCCCCGTAAGATTCGGAGCGGGCATACCCGCAGCACAACTCCTGGTGTCTGTGGGGAGGCCCGGTGGAAGGGACAGAGTGAAACAGACCGGTCGATACTCCGGAGTCCCCGTGAGCAGTGCTACTGTCCCACAACACGATATCTGGACCCCCGGGTGGGACGCGAGTTTCACCAGACGGAAGGGCGCCATCTTGGAAGCAGAGGAAAGTCGCCGGGCAGGACCGCTGCAGAGCGGCTGAGTGTAGCCTTTGAGAGGAGGTATTTATGCGGGTGACCTGACCGGCTGCATAATAGTGCCTAAGCTGGTAAAAGCCCATAAAAGTGATACACGAGTGACTGTCAGCACCGCGCATTCTGCTTAATCTGCGCCGGCCGACTGGGAGGCACATTGGTGGCACTGAAGCATGTTCTGCGGCAAGGATATTTCCGCCATATTGCGGCCCATCTGAGTGCATCACCCTGAGGCCTCACTGTCTTAAAGTTACTGGGCTGTGGGACGTGGCGCTAGGTTTGATGGGCTGCATGAAGTAATCACAGGAGCGGTGAGGCTGGGTCGCTATTTGCAGCGTGCTGCGGTGGAACTTTCAGTTTGGTCCTATCGCATATGCCCATCCTGGTGCTGCAATATCGGCGAAGGACCTACTATACCCCTGATTTGGCTGGGTGAAAAGAACCGAGTGGGCGCTGGTGGAGATCTGAAGGCGGCCGAACCAGGGCCTGGTGTTGTGGAGTGGCAGGCGGCCACGTGCGGCGAGGGAGGGCACAGCGAAATTGGGAGTGGATATCATCGGTCCCCTGCGTTACTACTGTGGCACGAAGTCGCTAGATGCAACATGGGCAAGCAGGATGCCAAGCAGCCTAAAATTAGCTTCGAACAGCGTCGCTCGACCAGGCAGATGGAGTCAGACTCAGAATCAGCCACTGGAGGGTCCTCGGAAGGACCGGTCGGCGATCAAGGGGAAGACATTCGCTCGCTTATGCTGGAAATGCGCTCTAGCCTTCGCACAATCGACGCCAAGCTGGACACACTATCGGCCCAAATGGACTCTGTGAAATCCCAGATTGGAGTCCATGAACACAGGCTAGATGTGCTAGAGAACAAACAGACGGAATTCCATAAATTTCAAGTGGAGACAAAAGAGCAAATATCAAGCATGGAAAAACTATTGGGTGTGATCCGTGCAAAGAACGAGGATTTGGAGGCGAGATCACGCCGCAATAATCTCCGAATCACGGGAATACCGGAGACGACAGCGATCACCAAAATGGAGACGTACGTTGCTGATCTGCTGCGGGACCTCTTTGCTGCACACCTCTCGCCTGTCTTTGCGGTGGAACGGGCCCATCGGACCTTAGGTCCCAAGCCGCCAGTTGGGGCACCTCCAAGACCTATTCTGGCACGACTAATGAACTATCAAGATCGCGAAACAATACTGCGACAGGCACGCTCAATGGGGGAGATCACACACCAAGGAAACCGGATCGCTTTCTTCCCAGACTTCACTCCCGCGGTACAGGCAGCCAGAAGAGAGTTCCTTCCGGCCAAGCGGATTTTGTTACAGGGGCAGATTCCATATTCACTGTTATATCCGGCAAAACTCAAGGTGTCCTACGATGGAACTGCACACTTCTTTACAGATGCCAAAAGGCCTAAAATTCACGAAACATGTGGGTGGTCAACTGAAAAAGAACAGTCCCAGAACGGAGGAGGCGACGGAGAACCGGATGAGCGATAATGATTGAGACACGTGAGATCTGACTTCTAATATACTACTAAGCTTGTCCTTGGACAATCCTGAATATGCTAGGAGAGAACGCTGGTGGACTTTAATGCATGCATAACTCTATTGTTTGGCAATTATATTTTACTCTGTTCATTGAATGGGGCTTGCATTAGAGAGAACTATTTATCCATAAACACCTGGTTGGGGATATACAATTGATGCTAGGTTGGGCTTTCGTTCCATATTTGAACGTGGGGAGGTGTGGGGAAATTCGTTGGTTGAAGGTGTTAACTTATGTGCCAGGATCTACTTAATTGTCGATTGACTGTCACTGGTGGGTTTTGGAAGGTCAACATGTGGGATTCCTTGCTGTGGATGGGTACAGGAATATGTCACCTTGAGCACACATACCATCCCATCTTTCCTTTCTCTCGTCTTAAAATTGTTATCCTGATGGGCGGACGGGAGGCAATGCGGGGAGTTTCGTATGGAAGAAACAGATGATAGAGAAATGCATATTTTTGTCTCACATTCTGGCTGTTGGACTGATCGGATGCCGTACATTTATTGTTTTCATGTAATGCAGACTTGACTTTAGGCAGTTTCTCGGCCACCCTGCTGCGGTAGGGTAGAAGGCCGGTATGCACTCACCCCAATGGGAGATTTCCCGAACCTATGTTATTTTGATCTCTTTGTGGGGGGTATTCTTCAACCTGATTGGGGGGTTGGTGTGGGCGGGGGGGTGGGTTGGGGTGTTTGTTCAGTATGTTAACGGTGTATCGTTATACTATTGCAGGACAGGTATTGTGGGACGCGTGTGGGTCAGGTGCGCTGAGGGGCGGAGCGATGGAACATAGCACACCTTGCAGTGTGACACATGACTAGCGTAAACTGCCTGACATGGAATATAAGGGGATTAAATGACAGTAGGAAAGCTAGGCTGGTGCATGCATATCTCACAAGACACAACATAGATATATGCATGTTACAGGAGACTCATCTGCATACTCGAATCTCCCCTAAACTCACGCAGAAGAGATGGGGATTTACATACACATCGGTCTATTCCAATTATTCACGTGGGGTAGCAATATTGATCAGGCGTGGACTAGTTTGGAGGGAGAAAGAGGTACATGCGGACCCCGATGGATGTTTCCTCATCTTACTAGTTTCGCTGGGGGGTGTCTCCTTAGCGATGGTAGCAATATATGGCCCAAATGTCGACTCTCCAGGGTTTTTTCAGGATGTGTGGGCAAGGGTTGAGGCAACTGGATGCACCACGGTTCTTTGGGGGGGATTTCAATGCAGTTATCAATGACGAATTGGATAGACAAGGTACAGCGAGGACACATAATCCGGCTGCTAGTAAACTGCTAAATAATATACTTGATGATGGGGATTTGGTTGATATATGGCGCCGGCAGCACCCATTGACTAGAGAGGGCACGTGCTTTTCAGAACACCGTAGGGCTTGGTCTCGGATAGATTATTGGATTTCGACTAAAGATGTGGCTTGTTGGGTACTGGAGGTGTTGCACCTACCAAGAACGTTGTCCGATCACGCACCGTGCTTGTTAAAAATTGCATTCCCTGATACTAGACGGAAGCCATTCTCCTGGAGGCTACCGCCCCACGCACTGTTAGACGAGGCATTCCGAGAGGAAGTCCGTACAGATATCACAGATTATTTCACCCTTAACACCGGAACAGTTGACTCTATGGCCTCCTTATGGGAGGCGTTTAAGGTGGTCATTAGAGGCCAGTGTATTTCTAGACAGGCAGGGGTGCGTAAAGCCATAAGAACCACTTTGGACAACATAGAGAAGCACATACATGATTTAGAAACACGTTTATACTCTGAGGATACACCCACACTGCTAGCTCAATTGAAGGCCAAACTGTTGGAATATGATGAGGAGGCACAGAGGGAAGTGAAGTTCCTCGGGAAATATGCTGAGGCACGCAGGTACGTCGAGGGGGACAGACCTGGACGGACACTTGCAGGTATGCTTAAAAACCAAGAACTGCTGTCTATGTTCCTGAGTTGAAAGCCAAGACTGGTGAAACGGCTAGGGGCCCAGTGGAGGTACTTAAAGAGTTCTCCGCCTTCTATACCCATCTCTATACAGCCACGCAAACCGAATGCCCAGAGGGCATGCAGGCATTTCTTGACTCCCTAGCATTGGTCTGGTTTAATGACAGACACCGGGAATACATGCACCTACCTTTTACAGTGGAGGATGTATCAGCAGTAATACAGAGCCTACCGTTAGATAAGGCCCCTGGATCGGACGGTCTGACAACTGCCTTTTACAAGGCATATGTGTCTGAACTGGCACCTAAACTCCTGGCGGTTTATGAGGAGGCCCATGAAACAGGTATCTTGCCGCAAACAATGCGGGAGGCTATACCGGATAATGATCTTGATTCATATAGACCATTGTCGCTACTAAATGTGGATGTTAAAATTCTAGCAAAACTGATTTCGAACAGGCTGCAACCCATGCTCCCAATGATAGCCCTACCACACCAATCGGGCTTTATACCCGGCAGGTCCACCTCACACACTCTAAGAACAATTTTCTCGGTCCTCCATTATCTACACCAAGATGTACAGGCGGCGGCGGTCTTCCTAGATGCGACGAAAGCGTTTGATTCGCTGGAGTGGCCGTATTTGTTTAAAATTCTTGAGCGAATGGGGTTTGGTCCTTTGTTTGTAAGATGGATAAGGTTGTTATACACTGGACCTTCGGCTAGGGTCCGTGCAAATGGCTTGATATCCGATCCATTTAAAATTACGAGAGGCACGAGGCAAGGTTGCCCATTGTCCCCATTGCTATTTGCCATCGCGATGGAGCCCCTAGCTGCGCGTATACAACAACACCACACAGACAAAGGGATAGGGTTTAGCGCTAGAAGCCTCTTGATATCAATGTATGCAGATGATGTTACCCTTTATATCTTAAACCCTGCACAAAACTTAGACACAGTCTTGCGGGAGTTTATCAAATTTGGGGGGTTGGCTGGTGTATCTATTAATTGGGCTAAATCGGTGGTATTCCCTCTCACAGACAACACTTTGGCGGTAACATCTGAGTTCCCGATACAGTGGGAAGACGAAAAGGTGAAGTATCTGGGAATCTGGATTAGTAGAGATATGCAGGAGGTGTGGAACCTAAATTATGGCAGGGCCATTGCGTGGTTGGAGGAGAAAGTTACACTGTGGACCAAATTGCCACTGTCGTTGGCTGGGAAGATTGCATTGGTTAAAATGGTGGTGCTACCCAAATTTGTATACCTTTTTGTAAATTTGCCAATCATACTAACACAATCATTTTTTAATACACTAAGATCGATGCTAATCTCGCTGGTGTGGTCGGGGGGCAGGCTCGAGTCTCGTGGGACCTACTATCTCTACCGCTCAAGCAGGGTGGACTGGGTGCCCCGGATATGAAACTCTACGCCTTGTGCGCACAGGCACAGTTTTTGCATTATTGGGTCCATCCTACGCCATTTCAGCCACACGTGGCCATAGAGTCGGATGCGGTCACACCGATTCCCTTACAGGTGGCGGTATATCAACCCTATAAAAGACCCTTGGAGGGCATAGACTCTTCTGAGACGCTGAGATGGGCTTGGGATGGGCTAAAAAGAAGAGCGGGGACCAGGTGCTATATGCCCCCTCTATCCCATTGGCGCAGAATCCAATGCTGCCGAACATTAAGGACGAGTTAAATAACAGGGTTGCTCAGAAGATGTCACTTCATACATTTGCGGACCTTTATCCAGGGGGGGTTTCAAGATCCCCCGACGGCGGGGAGGGACAGGTGGTGCCTTTTGGTGAAACATTTTTATACCACAAAATTAGAGCTGCATGTCGAGCGCTACATAGCGAATTCCCTACCCAACCACGCACTCTGGCGGCCCTAGAAAATCTGCTGCGCACACCTTCTCCACGCAGGCTCATCACTAGACTCTACACGCATATGCAAACAGACGCCCCTGTGACAGTGCCTAGCGCCCGACATAAATGGAATACGGAACTGGAGCCTCCTATGACCGAGGACCAATGGACGTATTGCTGCACTCAGTTGACTGAACTATCCCCGAACTATAGACTGCGTCTGATCCACTTCAAATTTTACATCGATATTACAGAACACCCCTTAGCCTACATAAGATGGGACTCAGGGAGGATAGCAGCTGCTGGCGTTGTGGGACACTAGAGGTTTCCTTCCTACATATGGCATGGGAATGCCCCAAACTAGCTGAGTACTGGACATATATTTTCCGGTCCATTAATCAAATCCTGGGATTGGAGCTACAACCCTCTCCAATGGTGGGACTGTTGGGGTATGTAAAGGACACACATGTAAAGAAACGCAAGTTAAATGCCCTTTTGTTACTGTTTGCAAAACGTCAAATAGCAATGTACTGGGGTAGAAAGAGAAAACCCATTATCACAGAATGGATTAGGGAGGTCACATATTGTAAAATACAGCTTTCTACTTTTTGGGAGTTAATGCCACCCACGTCCAGACCACGAGAGATCTGGGAACCGTTTCTGGACTGGGTTCGGGAGAGGACGTGTTTGGTAGAGGATGTAAGTGAGATGAATGCACAGACTGATGTTGTTTAATTCCATTGCTGAATATACCAGATTAAGGCATAAGTAGGAAATGAGGATCGGTACAAATTACCTACTGTAATAGTTCAATGTCACACTATGTCATTGGTTCATTCTGCATCTCTGGAACTCGCGCACAGAGACCAAATTGATTATGTCATGTACATTTTGTGAGATGTCACATATGTATGTTCTGCACTGCTACAGATATTTCACCACTATACACCGAGTTGTTTTTTGTTGTAATAACTGATGTGTATTGTATCTTTACGAAACAGTCAATAAAGAAAAAGTTTTAAAAAATAAATAAATTTAAAAAAAATCATTCTAACTAAAAATGAGTCTGTGGTTCTTTAGTTCATTAATAAGTTTAAAGGTTAACAGGTTTTAAGAGTGATTGAGCTGGTCTTAATCACCATCAACTTATTCTACTAGTTGGTCCATCGACCAAAGAGCGGAATACCTTGATGTTTAGAACTGACAGGATCAAAGTTGATGTATATAATGTCTGAGGTGTTATTCTGTCAAATTTAACAAGGTATCCTGTTCCTCCAGCAACACATTTTCTCCTTGGTGTGTAATCTAGTGAACGAATGAGTGTATGATATGCGGTGTCATGGGCCCCACCGTCATATGGTTTAATAGACGTGAATGTTTTACCTGGATTTGTATCCTAAGGAGAAATTTATATTAGCTGCGCTGGATCATCGTTCACCTTGTTTCTCACGAGCACATATGTGCACAAGACTTTACGGATTACACGCACATTCAACGTTAATTGTGCTGATACTGATCTTCAACTTTTTCTAAATATAGGGGCATATTATCAAGCCCAATTTTGCCGCTTTAGCTGCCGTTTTCGGCTGAAAAGCGGCGATTTAAATATCGCTCTATCATCAAGGACGCGCTAACACGTGTTCCCTTGAGTTAGCAGCCGTCTTTTCTCCACTTTGCATGTCAGCGATTATTATCGCTAATGACATGCAAAGTGGGCGTTCCTCACAGAACAACATGGGTAAACATCGCTACAACTGCATCGCGATATTTACAAGGATGCCCCAGACCCGCGAATCGATGATCAAAGTCGCGCTAAGGCCCCTTTATTGCAGGATTTTAACACCTGCTATTAATCCGACTTAGCCATCTGTAACATGGGAGGTGGATCTCAGGGCTAAGTCCACACCTGCCTATTATCAAGGTTTACATTATCGCAGGTCATTTTTCGCTGCTTTTCTCACACCAATGCATGTTATCACCCTCTATCGCTGGATTTTACATCGCCTGGGTGATAAGCGTTAATAATACGTCGCTAACCCGGCGCTGAAATCCAGCGATAGATGGCGATAATGAAAATCGCGCTATGCGCGATTTGCGATAATTATCACATGTGCTTGATAATATGCCCCATAGACTGCTACTTGAATTGGTCTAATAACCATTAATACCTCCCTTTCTGCAACTATTATGCATGTTTTATATAACTGTCTTTGAATATTACCTGCTGAGACAGACTTGGTACAACCCGAAATTTAGAGCTATAGCTGAAAGTCTCTGTCAAAGATGTCTTACATGCCAACAGATAAATCCAGGAAGGAAAACAGTAGTGAGTTTGGGAACAATAGGATGTGAAGGAGGTCCTTTTACCAGAATGCAACTAGATTTTATTGAAATGCTACCGAGCAATAGATTGAAATATGTCCTTGTGGTCGTTTGTTTGTTTTCTCGTTGGGTGGAAGCCTATCCGACAAGAAGGAATGATGGAGTTACTGTGGCTAAACTCCTACTGAGAGAATTCATTCCACGATATGGCTTTCCAGTAACAATCGAAACAGATAGAGGAACACATTTCCAAAATGAACTAATCCAGTTGATATGTGAAGCACTTGACATACAAAAGAAATTGCACTGTGCCTACAGACCAGAGGATTCTGGAGTGGTAGAGCAAGTAAATGGAACAATAAAGAATAGGCTAGGGAAAATGTGTCAAGCCACAGGACTCAAATGGCCAGATGCCCTGCCATTGGTGCTGATGACCATAAGAAGCATAGCTGACAGAAAAACAGGTCTGAGTCCTCATGAAATCATCATGGGACGAGCAATGAGACAAGCACATGTACCTGTCAACAAACTGCTGACTATAACTGATGATCTCGTATTGGACTATTGCAAAGGATTGGCTGATGTGGTACATTCTGTGTTTCATCAGGTTGGACCGGATGCGAGCACTCTTGAAAGAAAACCAGCTCATGATTTGAGTCCAGGAGACTGGGTCCGCATAAAAGTCCACAGAAGAAGAAACTGTTTGGTTCCTCGCTGGGATAAGCCACGTCAAGTGATCCTGGTGACAACAACTGCTGTGAAATGTGCAGGTGTGAAAAATTGGGTTCATGCCAGTCATACCATCAGAGTTCCAGATCCTGAAGCTCGACCTGTAAGTCGACATCTGGAGATATCTGATACCAGCTCAGCATCCGAAGCAGAAGCTGAAACAAGCAGAGTTCTAGATCCTGAAGCTCGACCTGTAAGTCGACATCTGGAAGAACTAGGTACAAGTTTGACAACTGAAGAAGAAACTGAAACGATCAGAGTTCCAGATCTTGAAGCTCGACCTGTAAGTCGACATCTGGAAATATCGGATACCAGTTCAGCATCTGAAACAGACCAACCTGAATCTGGTGGAAGACAAAAGAGAAAAACAAGAACTGACATTATAAACGAAGAAACTGAACCAAGAGACAGTGACAGCGAACAGCCAAGTACAAGTTATGGAAGAATTCCTCCAGAGATAGTTGAGTTAACTGAAGGAGACTTAGATTCAGACAGAGAGATAGGGGAAGAAACGGAAGAAACCCGAGGAGTAGTAGGGACAGACCAACAAATAGAAGAAACACAGGGAAATTTAGATTCAGATAGAAAGATTAATATAAATGCGGAAGACAATTGAGGAGGGATAGAATCAAATGTCCCGACAGAAGAGTCACAAGAAGGTTCAGATTCAGACAAAGAAACTGAGATCATAAGGTTCAAGGTTAGAGGAAGTGAAGTAAGGTCTGAGACAGAATCAGAAGAAAGTGAAGAAGAAAGAAAACAAAGATTAGGACCAAGAAAGAGAACTTGGAGAGCTAAACGAGAGGAAAAGGAAAACGAACTAAAAAGGCCAAGAAAAGGAGACAATTGGCCCCACGAAGTTAAAAGACTGAGATACAAGATAATAAATTTGAACAAAGATAATGCGGAACAAGTAAATGAAATAACAAGTCAAAAAGGACAAGGAAAACAAAGTGAAAGACAATCACAGAAATCAAAAAGAGTGAAGAGACCTAACTTGAAATATAAGTCACCTGAGTGGCTATACATCGCATTGACTGACATTAAAGAAGAGGATAACAGTCACGAAAGCCCAGACGAAAGCTGTAAACCAATGGGTGAAAGTGAATTGCACCAA
Source organism: Calotriton arnoldi (assembly GCA_963921515.1). NCBI lineage: Eukaryota > Metazoa > Chordata > Amphibia > Caudata > Salamandridae > Calotriton > Calotriton arnoldi. The sequence goes on from CAWUFW010010795.1 coordinate 74,113, forward strand.
AACTGAAAAGACAAAGAAAGAAACCCGGATTGGACATTAAAAACAAACAAGACGAGAAAGAGTTCTGAAAAGAGCTGAAGAAAGCACCGAAACGAGACAAAGTAAAGGGTAGAGTGGCTGAAATGTCATTCTGAGGTGTGGTGACACACTTTCTGTGCATATATATATAGCTAGATAATAGTACAACATGGTAGACACTGAGAATAGAAGATCTAGATGTGAGTTTCTACGTAGGTGGTGTAGAATGTGTTTCTATTGTACAGGATTGCTAATGTTTATTTGGCTTATTTTAGCAATAATAATTCCACTTAGGTTAGTTGTAGAAGAAACATCCGTAATAGGGAATAACACGAAAAAGGACAAAGAAGCTATCATACAAAACACTGCAGCATTAGTAGATAGTACTGATTTACATAGGGATAAGCCCATAACTGATTTTTCCAAGAATGTCTTCACGAAACTATTGTATGAATATGTGGAGACAATGGATCTGAGGGATTGTTATGTCTGTATGCAGTTACCTGCGTCTGTCACAGAAGGTGTGACCTATCATCACCTTCCTTTGACGTATGGGATAACTTGTAGCGTTCTAGCTAGTTTATTTTACAAAACAGGTAGATTAGAATATTATTACACTGACATAGACACTGTTTTTGCGAAAGTTCCCGTAATCCCTGAACTAAATAAGGTGAAAGATGCAAAAATGTTTGGAGAATTTTTCTTAGAAAATAAAGATTTAACATTAGAGTATATAGTTAGACACAATCTTACCTGTGAACTAAAGAAAGAGGAAAAGATTTTCTTGGATATGGTAGAAAACAGAAGAGTTAAGTTTCAAAGAAAGGTAGCAGAAGAAAAGACAAAAACACCACTTTGGGCGTTTGAAGAGAAAAATCATGACAAAGGAGAAACAAATGCAGCTATGGTTCTGGATTGGCCCCAACAGGGAAAATTGTGTATTAGTAGAAGTAAGACTATGTATGATAACTATTTCGTGGGTTACAGTGAGTGCCGAGATACATATAAAATTCTAGGGGGATGGGGATTTAAAGGAGGAAAAGATCCAGTATTTCCAGGGATCTATTATATTTGCGGAAATAGAGCTTATTATAGGTTGCCGGACCATTGGTACGGAACGTGTTATTTTAGGCCTGGTCTTTCCAAAGATTTTTCATGTGGAGAGAGGAACGAAAGGAATACACGAGATAGGTAAAACATTAACACGCAGGAGAAGGGAAAGGTTCTCAGAAATAGTAGGTGACATTTTTGGAGCATTGATACCAGCAGTGGGTATATCTTTGAATGCATACAAGATTCGGAAATTGTCTACAGTAGTAGATCATTTATCAACGAATACTGCTGGAGGGTTCTTGATGGTAAACACCGAAATGGTTGCCATGAGAGCTATGGTAATGCAAAATCGACTTGCCCTTGACATTCTTTTGGCAAAAGAGGGTGGAGTCTGTGGAATGCTGAAAGTCCAACATTGTTGCACTTACATTCCAGATGAAAGTGAGAATATACAGAAGTATATAAAAAATATTACTGATTTGCACAAAGAAATTGCTCCACTGGAGGTTGAAGGTGTTTGGGAGAGACTTGGTAAGAGTTTTTCCTCAATGCAAAGATGGTTCACAGAAATAGGTGGTTCTCTTATTGGGAAGATACTAATATCACTAACAGTGATAATATTAGTAATGTTATCAGTGAGATTAGCATATGTGTGTATTAAAAGAAGAAAAAGACAAAATAGAATAAAAAGAGAAAATGAGAAAAATAAAGAAAGAGAACGGGAAATGGGAGAAATAGAATTAGAAGAATTAAAAGAGAACATTTACAAAAGGTCTAAAAGACAAGATGAGAAAAACACCGTTGTATGAACTAACAAGAAAGCAAGTGGACAAGAAACATTTATCTGATCATTTGTAGAATAGGTTTTTGTCGTTATATTAAAAATCACCAAAGGGGGAATTGATGGAGCAAGGTAAATAAAATAATTTGTACCCCCCTTGGAAAATTAATGAGCTTTAATAAATTAACGATACTAATTGTTTGATGGAGCATGAAGTAATCAACAAACGCACTTTTAGTAAACACTACATAAGGGTAACCCGCAATTTGTGCAAAATCTAATTTATTTACAATTGTGAAGTTGATTAACGCTAATATTGTGATTTGCGTACCAATTAGTGTAAAATCGCATGATTTATGCTATGTAGTAGATTTGTACTGTGGCAAAGAATGCAGATGGTAAGTAAAATGGCTTTAAATGTCGCTTCTGCTAGGTAACACCTAACACGGGTCTTTAGAATGGCGGGTGGTAAACAGAAAGGCTTATTTTCTTTGTTTTAATTTTGGTTGTGTTTGTTCTTATGATAGTTCGTTCGAGCCTGTTAGGCCATGCTGCGAAAATGGCTGCCGAGACAGATGAGGTCACGTGAAAAGCCAAAGATGGCCTCTAAGCGGAAGAAATAGAGGAGCTGAACCACGTGGGTGCAGCCTGAGCACGGAGTGAGAGATGTCAAGGTCGTGTTGACCTACCATAAGGAGGGTGCCAAGAAAGACTCAGCACGTATTCGTGGGAATGGAAGAGAAAGTACTGAGCAACAATGGACTAACTAAATTGTGACCATCGGGATTGCAACAAAATGAATGGACAAGTTGGACTGCTTTTTACCCAAAGGTCATGAGACTCATTGTACGCTTAACTGTCCCAAAAACCAGTTTGAACAAAGAGGGCGATGAGGTGATCATCACCACCCCTCAAATGGACCAATTAGCGTGATTCTTGCCCCTAAGGATTGCAACTTTTTGTGTAGTAAGCTAGAAGTAGGGTATAAGAGGGTCTACTCTTATGTGGGAGGTGTGGCTTCTTTGGTTGCTTCTTTGAGTTGCCTTTTTGGGTTGCTCCTTTTTGCTGCTGCTGTGGCCGCTGCTATTGATGCTACTGCTGCCGTTGGTATTTCTTGCCATACCATTTTTCCTATTTTCCATTTTTCCACCTCAAATATTATGAAAGGACTTTGTCATTTTTGGACTTCAAACTTGACTGGGGAAGGAACGAGACCGTTGCGGGAAATCTGTACGGGAGGTCCGGTCGAGGAGGCCTTTAGCGGGACAGTCAGTCAGTTTGGGAGTTCTATTCTGTGATCTACGGTTTATCTTCTTTTTGGTGAACCATTCCTATCTGCATCTAAATGGGTAATGCATAATTTTCAATTCTTTATTAGAACTTTTCATATAAATGTTATTAATGTATTAAAAGTGATTAATAAACAAAGAATCTCACCCGTGCAATTGAGAAATTAGATAAAATGTCATTCTAACTAGGGGGCGTGGCTTACCGTGCTGCGGAATGGCCGCTTTGTAAGCGAGCTCCGCCGGCCGGGATTTAATCCTTCATTTATCCGCACATAAGCTAGAGATATAGCCTGCAATTTCTGCTTTCCTGGAAGCGGAACAACAGAGGCACCGATCGATGTGCTTCCCGACTGCCGATGGGGTGTGAATGCTGACTTACGAGCCCCGACCCAAGGTGAGCGGCTGGCCTGGAGAAAGAGGCGGTGGTGCGACGCGGCGTGCTTAAGTAATTGTGCCCGAGGCCCCGTAAGATTCGGAGCGGGCATACCCGCAGCACAACTCCTGGTGTCTGTGGGGAGGCCCGGTGGAAGGGACAGAGTGAAACAGACCGGTCGATACTCCGGAGTCCCCGTGAGCAGTGCTACTGTCCCACAACACGATATCTGGACCCCCGGGTGGGACGCGAGTTTCACCAGACGGAAGGGCGCCATCTTGGAAGCAGAGGAAAGTCGCCGGGCAGGACCGCTGCAGAGCGGCTGAGTGTAGCCTTTGAGAGGAGGTATTTATGCGGGTGACCTGACCGGCTGCATAATAGTGCCTAAGCTGGTAAAAGCCCATAAAAGTGATACACGAGTGACTGTCAGCACCGCGCATTCTGCTTAATCTGCGCCGGCCGACTGGGAGGCACATTGGTGGCACTGAAGCATGTTCTGCGGCAAGGATATTTCCGCCATATTGCGGCCCATCTGAGTGCATCACCCTGAGGCCTCACTGTCTTAAAGTTACTGGGCTGTGGGACGTGGCGCTAGGTTTGATGGGCTGCATGAAGTAATCACAGGAGCGGTGAGGCTGGGTCGCTATTTGCAGCGTGCTGCGGTGGAACTTTCAGTTTGGTCCTATCGCATATGCCCATCCTGGTGCTGCAATATCGGCGAAGGACCTACTATACCCCTGATTTGGCTGGGTGAAAAGAACCGAGTGGGCGCTGGTGGAGATCTGAAGGCGGCCGAACCAGGGCCTGGTGTTGTGGAGTGGCAGGCGGCCACGTGCGGCGAGGGAGGGCACAGCGAAATTGGGAGTGGATATCATCGGTCCCCTGCGTTACTACTGTGGCACGAAGTCGCTAGATGCAACATGGGCAAGCAGGATGCCAAGCAGCCTAAAATTAGCTTCGAACAGCGTCGCTCGACCAGGCAGATGGAGTCAGACTCAGAATCAGCCACTGGAGGGTCCTCGGAAGGACCGGTCGGCGATCAAGGGGAAGACATTCGCTCGCTTATGCTGGAAATGCGCTCTAGCCTTCGCACAATCGACGCCAAGCTGGACACACTATCGGCCCAAATGGACTCTGTGAAATCCCAGATTGGAGTCCATGAACACAGGCTAGATGTGCTAGAGAACAAACAGACGGAATTCCATAAATTTCAAGTGGAGACAAAAGAGCAAATATCAAGCATGGAAAAACTATTGGGTGTGATCCGTGCAAAGAACGAGGATTTGGAGGCGAGATCACGCCGCAATAATCTCCGAATCACGGGAATACCGGAGACGACAGCGATCACCAAAATGGAGACGTACGTTGCTGATCTGCTGCGGGACCTCTTTGCTGCACACCTCTCGCCTGTCTTTGCGGTGGAACGGGCCCATCGGACCTTAGGTCCCAAGCCGCCAGTTGGGGCACCTCCAAGACCTATTCTGGCACGACTAATGAACTATCAAGATCGCGAAACAATACTGCGACAGGCACGCTCAATGGGGGAGATCACACACCAAGGAAACCGGATCGCTTTCTTCCCAGACTTCACTCCCGCGGTACAGGCAGCCAGAAGAGAGTTCCTTCCGGCCAAGCGGATTTTGTTACAGGGGCAGATTCCATATTCACTGTTATATCCGGCAAAACTCAAGGTGTCCTACGATGGAACTGCACACTTCTTTACAGATGCCAAAAGGCCTAAAATTCACGAAACATGTGGGTGGTCAACTGAAAAAGAACAGTCCCAGAACGGAGGAGGCGACGGAGAACCGGATGAGCGATAATGATTGAGACACGTGAGATCTGACTTCTAATATACTACTAAGCTTGTCCTTGGACAATCCTGAATATGCTAGGAGAGAACGCTGGTGGACTTTAATGCATGCATAACTCTATTGTTTGGCAATTATATTTTACTCTGTTCATTGAATGGGGCTTGCATTAGAGAGAACTATTTATCCATAAACACCTGGTTGGGGATATACAATTGATGCTAGGTTGGGCTTTCGTTCCATATTTGAACGTGGGGAGGTGTGGGGAAATTCGTTGGTTGAAGGTGTTAACTTATGTGCCAGGATCTACTTAATTGTCGATTGACTGTCACTGGTGGGTTTTGGAAGGTCAACATGTGGGATTCCTTGCTGTGGATGGGTACAGGAATATGTCACCTTGAGCACACATACCATCCCATCTTTCCTTTCTCTCGTCTTAAAATTGTTATCCTGATGGGCGGACGGGAGGCAATGCGGGGAGTTTCGTATGGAAGAAACAGATGATAGAGAAATGCATATTTTTGTCTCACATTCTGGCTGTTGGACTGATCGGATGCCGTACATTTATTGTTTTCATGTAATGCAGACTTGACTTTAGGCAGTTTCTCGGCCACCCTGCTGCGGTAGGGTAGAAGGCCGGTATGCACTCACCCCAATGGGAGATTTCCCGAACCTATGTTATTTTGATCTCTTTGTGGGGGGTATTCTTCAACCTGATTGGGGGGTTGGTGTGGGCGGGGGGGTGGGTTGGGGTGTTTGTTCAGTATGTTAACGGTGTATCGTTATACTATTGCAGGACAGGTATTGTGGGACGCGTGTGGGTCAGGTGCGCTGAGGGGCGGAGCGATGGAACATAGCACACCTTGCAGTGTGACACATGACTAGCGTAAACTGCCTGACATGGAATATAAGGGGATTAAATGACAGTAGGAAAGCTAGGCTGGTGCATGCATATCTCACAAGACACAACATAGATATATGCATGTTACAGGAGACTCATCTGCATACTCGAATCTCCCCTAAACTCACGCAGAAGAGATGGGGATTTACATACACATCGGTCTATTCCAATTATTCACGTGGGGTAGCAATATTGATCAGGCGTGGACTAGTTTGGAGGGAGAAAGAGGTACATGCGGACCCCGATGGATGTTTCCTCATCTTACTAGTTTCGCTGGGGGGTGTCTCCTTAGCGATGGTAGCAATATATGGCCCAAATGTCGACTCTCCAGGGTTTTTTCAGGATGTGTGGGCAAGGGTTGAGGCAACTGGATGCACCACGGTTCTTTGGGGGGGATTTCAATGCAGTTATCAATGACGAATTGGATAGACAAGGTACAGCGAGGACACATAATCCGGCTGCTAGTAAACTGCTAAATAATATACTTGATGATGGGGATTTGGTTGATATATGGCGCCGGCAGCACCCATTGACTAGAGAGGGCACGTGCTTTTCAGAACACCGTAGGGCTTGGTCTCGGATAGATTATTGGATTTCGACTAAAGATGTGGCTTGTTGGGTACTGGAGGTGTTGCACCTACCAAGAACGTTGTCCGATCACGCACCGTGCTTGTTAAAAATTGCATTCCCTGATACTAGACGGAAGCCATTCTCCTGGAGGCTACCGCCCCACGCACTGTTAGACGAGGCATTCCGAGAGGAAGTCCGTACAGATATCACAGATTATTTCACCCTTAACACCGGAACAGTTGACTCTATGGCCTCCTTATGGGAGGCGTTTAAGGTGGTCATTAGAGGCCAGTGTATTTCTAGACAGGCAGGGGTGCGTAAAGCCATAAGAACCACTTTGGACAACATAGAGAAGCACATACATGATTTAGAAACACGTTTATACTCTGAGGATACACCCACACTGCTAGCTCAATTGAAGGCCAAACTGTTGGAATATGATGAGGAGGCACAGAGGGAAGTGAAGTTCCTCGGGAAATATGCTGAGGCACGCAGGTACGTCGAGGGGGACAGACCTGGACGGACACTTGCAGGTATGCTTAAAAACCAAGAACTGCTGTCTATGTTCCTGAGTTGAAAGCCAAGACTGGTGAAACGGCTAGGGGCCCAGTGGAGGTACTTAAAGAGTTCTCCGCCTTCTATACCCATCTCTATACAGCCACGCAAACCGAATGCCCAGAGGGCATGCAGGCATTTCTTGACTCCCTAGCATTGGTCTGGTTTAATGACAGACACCGGGAATACATGCACCTACCTTTTACAGTGGAGGATGTATCAGCAGTAATACAGAGCCTACCGTTAGATAAGGCCCCTGGATCGGACGGTCTGACAACTGCCTTTTACAAGGCATATGTGTCTGAACTGGCACCTAAACTCCTGGCGGTTTATGAGGAGGCCCATGAAACAGGTATCTTGCCGCAAACAATGCGGGAGGCTATACCGGATAATGATCTTGATTCATATAGACCATTGTCGCTACTAAATGTGGATGTTAAAATTCTAGCAAAACTGATTTCGAACAGGCTGCAACCCATGCTCCCAATGATAGCCCTACCACACCAATCGGGCTTTATACCCGGCAGGTCCACCTCACACACTCTAAGAACAATTTTCTCGGTCCTCCATTATCTACACCAAGATGTACAGGCGGCGGCGGTCTTCCTAGATGCGACGAAAGCGTTTGATTCGCTGGAGTGGCCGTATTTGTTTAAAATTCTTGAGCGAATGGGGTTTGGTCCTTTGTTTGTAAGATGGATAAGGTTGTTATACACTGGACCTTCGGCTAGGGTCCGTGCAAATGGCTTGATATCCGATCCATTTAAAATTACGAGAGGCACGAGGCAAGGTTGCCCATTGTCCCCATTGCTATTTGCCATCGCGATGGAGCCCCTAGCTGCGCGTATACAACAACACCACACAGACAAAGGGATAGGGTTTAGCGCTAGAAGCCTCTTGATATCAATGTATGCAGATGATGTTACCCTTTATATCTTAAACCCTGCACAAAACTTAGACACAGTCTTGCGGGAGTTTATCAAATTTGGGGGGTTGGCTGGTGTATCTATTAATTGGGCTAAATCGGTGGTATTCCCTCTCACAGACAACACTTTGGCGGTAACATCTGAGTTCCCGATACAGTGGGAAGACGAAAAGGTGAAGTATCTGGGAATCTGGATTAGTAGAGATATGCAGGAGGTGTGGAACCTAAATTATGGCAGGGCCATTGCGTGGTTGGAGGAGAAAGTTACACTGTGGACCAAATTGCCACTGTCGTTGGCTGGGAAGATTGCATTGGTTAAAATGGTGGTGCTACCCAAATTTGTATACCTTTTTGTAAATTTGCCAATCATACTAACACAATCATTTTTTAATACACTAAGATCGATGCTAATCTCGCTGGTGTGGTCGGGGGGCAGGCTCGAGTCTCGTGGGACCTACTATCTCTACCGCTCAAGCAGGGTGGACTGGGTGCCCCGGATATGAAACTCTACGCCTTGTGCGCACAGGCACAGTTTTTGCATTATTGGGTCCATCCTACGCCATTTCAGCCACACGTGGCCATAGAGTCGGATGCGGTCACACCGATTCCCTTACAGGTGGCGGTATATCAACCCTATAAAAGACCCTTGGAGGGCATAGACTCTTCTGAGACGCTGAGATGGGCTTGGGATGGGCTAAAAAGAAGAGCGGGGACCAGGTGCTATATGCCCCCTCTATCCCATTGGCGCAGAATCCAATGCTGCCGAACATTAAGGACGAGTTAAATAACAGGGTTGCTCAGAAGATGTCACTTCATACATTTGCGGACCTTTATCCAGGGGGGGTTTCAAGATCCCCCGACGGCGGGGAGGGACAGGTGGTGCCTTTTGGTGAAACATTTTTATACCACAAAATTAGAGCTGCATGTCGAGCGCTACATAGCGAATTCCCTACCCAACCACGCACTCTGGCGGCCCTAGAAAATCTGCTGCGCACACCTTCTCCACGCAGGCTCATCACTAGACTCTACACGCATATGCAAACAGACGCCCCTGTGACAGTGCCTAGCGCCCGACATAAATGGAATACGGAACTGGAGCCTCCTATGACCGAGGACCAATGGACGTATTGCTGCACTCAGTTGACTGAACTATCCCCGAACTATAGACTGCGTCTGATCCACTTCAAATTTTACATCGATATTACAGAACACCCCTTAGCCTACATAAGATGGGACTCAGGGAGGATAGCAGCTGCTGGCGTTGTGGGACACTAGAGGTTTCCTTCCTACATATGGCATGGGAATGCCCCAAACTAGCTGAGTACTGGACATATATTTTCCGGTCCATTAATCAAATCCTGGGATTGGAGCTACAACCCTCTCCAATGGTGGGACTGTTGGGGTATGTAAAGGACACACATGTAAAGAAACGCAAGTTAAATGCCCTTTTGTTACTGTTTGCAAAACGTCAAATAGCAATGTACTGGGGTAGAAAGAGAAAACCCATTATCACAGAATGGATTAGGGAGGTCACATATTGTAAAATACAGCTTTCTACTTTTTGGGAGTTAATGCCACCCACGTCCAGACCACGAGAGATCTGGGAACCGTTTCTGGACTGGGTTCGGGAGAGGACGTGTTTGGTAGAGGATGTAAGTGAGATGAATGCACAGACTGATGTTGTTTAATTCCATTGCTGAATATACCAGATTAAGGCATAAGTAGGAAATGAGGATCGGTACAAATTACCTACTGTAATAGTTCAATGTCACACTATGTCATTGGTTCATTCTGCATCTCTGGAACTCGCGCACAGAGACCAAATTGATTATGTCATGTACATTTTGTGAGATGTCACATATGTATGTTCTGCACTGCTACAGATATTTCACCACTATACACCGAGTTGTTTTTTGTTGTAATAACTGATGTGTATTGTATCTTTACGAAACAGTCAATAAAGAAAAAGTTTTAAAAAATAAATAAATTTAAAAAAAATCATTCTAACTAAAAATGAGTCTGTGGTTCTTTAGTTCATTAATAAGTTTAAAGGTTAACAGGTTTTAAGAGTGATTGAGCTGGTCTTAATCACCATCAACTTATTCTACTAGTTGGTCCATCGACCAAAGAGCGGAATACCTTGATGTTTAGAACTGACAGGATCAAAGTTGATGTATATAATGTCTGAGGTGTTATTCTGTCAAATTTAACAAGGTATCCTGTTCCTCCAGCAACACATTTTCTCCTTGGTGTGTAATCTAGTGAACGAATGAGTGTATGATATGCGGTGTCATGGGCCCCACCGTCATATGGTTTAATAGACGTGAATGTTTTACCTGGATTTGTATCCTAAGGAGAAATTTATATTAGCTGCGCTGGATCATCGTTCACCTTGTTTCTCACGAGCACATATGTGCACAAGACTTTACGGATTACACGCACATTCAACGTTAATTGTGCTGATACTGATCTTCAACTTTTTCTAAATATAGGGGCATATTATCAAGCCCAATTTTGCCGCTTTAGCTGCCGTTTTCGGCTGAAAAGCGGCGATTTAAATATCGCTCTATCATCAAGGACGCGCTAACACGTGTTCCCTTGAGTTAGCAGCCGTCTTTTCTCCACTTTGCATGTCAGCGATTATTATCGCTAATGACATGCAAAGTGGGCGTTCCTCACAGAACAACATGGGTAAACATCGCTACAACTGCATCGCGATATTTACAAGGATGCCCCAGACCCGCGAATCGATGATCAAAGTCGCGCTAAGGCCCCTTTATTGCAGGATTTTAACACCTGCTATTAATCCGACTTAGCCATCTGTAACATGGGAGGTGGATCTCAGGGCTAAGTCCACACCTGCCTATTATCAAGGTTTACATTATCGCAGGTCATTTTTCGCTGCTTTTCTCACACCAATGCATGTTATCACCCTCTATCGCTGGATTTTACATCGCCTGGGTGATAAGCGTTAATAATACGTCGCTAACCCGGCGCTGAAATCCAGCGATAGATGGCGATAATGAAAATCGCGCTATGCGCGATTTGCGATAATTATCACATGTGCTTGATAATATGCCCCATAGACTGCTACTTGAATTGGTCTAATAACCATTAATACCTCCCTTTCTGCAACTATTATGCATGTTTTATATAACTGTCTTTGAATATTACCTGCTGAGACAGACTTGGTACAACCCGAAATTTAGAGCTATAGCTGAAAGTCTCTGTCAAAGATGTCTTACATGCCAACAGATAAATCCAGGAAGGAAAACAGTAGTGAGTTTGGGAACAATAGGATGTGAAGGAGGTCCTTTTACCAGAATGCAACTAGATTTTATTGAAATGCTACCGAGCAATAGATTGAAATATGTCCTTGTGGTCGTTTGTTTGTTTTCTCGTTGGGTGGAAGCCTATCCGACAAGAAGGAATGATGGAGTTACTGTGGCTAAACTCCTACTGAGAGAATTCATTCCACGATATGGCTTTCCAGTAACAATCGAAACAGATAGAGGAACACATTTCCAAAATGAACTAATCCAGTTGATATGTGAAGCACTTGACATACAAAAGAAATTGCACTGTGCCTACAGACCAGAGGATTCTGGAGTGGTAGAGCAAGTAAATGGAACAATAAAGAATAGGCTAGGGAAAATGTGTCAAGCCACAGGACTCAAATGGCCAGATGCCCTGCCATTGGTGCTGATGACCATAAGAAGCATAGCTGACAGAAAAACAGGTCTGAGTCCTCATGAAATCATCATGGGACGAGCAATGAGACAAGCACATGTACCTGTCAACAAACTGCTGACTATAACTGATGATCTCGTATTGGACTATTGCAAAGGATTGGCTGATGTGGTACATTCTGTGTTTCATCAGGTTGGACCGGATGCGAGCACTCTTGAAAGAAAACCAGCTCATGATTTGAGTCCAGGAGACTGGGTCCGCATAAAAGTCCACAGAAGAAGAAACTGTTTGGTTCCTCGCTGGGATAAGCCACGTCAAGTGATCCTGGTGACAACAACTGCTGTGAAATGTGCAGGTGTGAAAAATTGGGTTCATGCCAGTCATACCATCAGAGTTCCAGATCCTGAAGCTCGACCTGTAAGTCGACATCTGGAGATATCTGATACCAGCTCAGCATCCGAAGCAGAAGCTGAAACAAGCAGAGTTCTAGATCCTGAAGCTCGACCTGTAAGTCGACATCTGGAAGAACTAGGTACAAGTTTGACAACTGAAGAAGAAACTGAAACGATCAGAGTTCCAGATCTTGAAGCTCGACCTGTAAGTCGACATCTGGAAATATCGGATACCAGTTCAGCATCTGAAACAGACCAACCTGAATCTGGTGGAAGACAAAAGAGAAAAACAAGAACTGACATTATAAACGAAGAAACTGAACCAAGAGACAGTGACAGCGAACAGCCAAGTACAAGTTATGGAAGAATTCCTCCAGAGATAGTTGAGTTAACTGAAGGAGACTTAGATTCAGACAGAGAGATAGGGGAAGAAACGGAAGAAACCCGAGGAGTAGTAGGGACAGACCAACAAATAGAAGAAACACAGGGAAATTTAGATTCAGATAGAAAGATTAATATAAATGCGGAAGACAATTGAGGAGGGATAGAATCAAATGTCCCGACAGAAGAGTCACAAGAAGGTTCAGATTCAGACAAAGAAACTGAGATCATAAGGTTCAAGGTTAGAGGAAGTGAAGTAAGGTCTGAGACAGAATCAGAAGAAAGTGAAGAAGAAAGAAAACAAAGATTAGGACCAAGAAAGAGAACTTGGAGAGCTAAACGAGAGGAAAAGGAAAACGAACTAAAAAGGCCAAGAAAAGGAGACAATTGGCCCCACGAAGTTAAAAGACTGAGATACAAGATAATAAATTTGAACAAAGATAATGCGGAACAAGTAAATGAAATAACAAGTCAAAAAGGACAAGGAAAACAAAGTGAAAGACAATCACAGAAATCAAAAAGAGTGAAGAGACCTAACTTGAAATATAAGTCACCTGAGTGGCTATACATCGCATTGACTGACATTAAAGAAGAGGATAACAGTCACGAAAGCCCAGACGAAAGCTGTAAACCAATGGGTGAAAGTGAATTGCACCAAAACTGAAAAGACAAAGAAAGAAACCCGGATTGGACATTAAAAACAAACAAGACGAGAAAGAGTTCTGAAAAGAGCTGAAGAAAGCACCGAAACGAGACAAAGTAAAGGGTAGAGTGGCTGAAATGTCATTCTGAGGTGTGGTGACACACTTTCTGTGCATATATATATAGCTAGATAATAGTACAACATGGTAGACACTGAGAATAGAAGATCTAGATGTGAGTTTCTACGTAGGTGGTGTAGAATGTGTTTCTATTGTACAGGATTGCTAATGTTTATTTGGCTTATTTTAGCAATAATAATTCCACTTAGGTTAGTTGTAGAAGAAACATCCGTAATAGGGAATAACACGAAAAAGGACAAAGAAGCTATCATACAAAACACTGCAGCATTAGTAGATAGTACTGATTTACATAGGGATAAGCCCATAACTGATTTTTCCAAGAATGTCTTCACGAAACTATTGTATGAATATGTGGAGACAATGGATCTGAGGGATTGTTATGTCTGTATGCAGTTACCTGCGTCTGTCACAGAAGGTGTGACCTATCATCACCTTCCTTTGACGTATGGGATAACTTGTAGCGTTCTAGCTAGTTTATTTTACAAAACAGGTAGATTAGAATATTATTACACTGACATAGACACTGTTTTTGCGAAAGTTCCCGTAATCCCTGAACTAAATAAGGTGAAAGATGCAAAAATGTTTGGAGAATTTTTCTTAGAAAATAAAGATTTAACATTAGAGTATATAGTTAGACACAATCTTACCTGTGAACTAAAGAAAGAGGAAAAGATTTTCTTGGATATGGTAGAAAACAGAAGAGTTAAGTTTCAAAGAAAGGTAGCAGAAGAAAAGACAAAAACACCACTTTGGGCGTTTGAAGAGAAAAATCATGACAAAGGAGAAACAAATGCAGCTATGGTTCTGGATTGGCCCCAACAGGGAAAATTGTGTATTAGTAGAAGTAAGACTATGTATGATAACTATTTCGTGGGTTACAGTGAGTGCCGAGATACATATAAAATTCTAGGGGGATGGGGATTTAAAGGAGGAAAAGATCCAGTATTTCCAGGGATCTATTATATTTGCGGAAATAGAGCTTATTATAGGTTGCCGGACCATTGGTACGGAACGTGTTATTTTAGGCCTGGTCTTTCCAAAGATTTTTCATGTGGAGAGAGGAACGAAAGGAATACACGAGATAGGTAAAACATTAACACGCAGGAGAAGGGAAAGGTTCTCAGAAATAGTAGGTGACATTTTTGGAGCATTGATACCAGCAGTGGGTATATCTTTGAATGCATACAAGATTCGGAAATTGTCTACAGTAGTAGATCATTTATCAACGAATACTGCTGGAGGGTTCTTGATGGTAAACACCGAAATGGTTGCCATGAGAGCTATGGTAATGCAAAATCGACTTGCCCTTGACATTCTTTTGGCAAAAGAGGGTGGAGTCTGTGGAATGCTGAAAGTCCAACATTGTTGCACTTACATTCCAGATGAAAGTGAGAATATACAGAAGTATATAAAAAATATTACTGATTTGCACAAAGAAATTGCTCCACTGGAGGTTGAAGGTGTTTGGGAGAGACTTGGTAAGAGTTTTTCCTCAATGCAAAGATGGTTCACAGAAATAGGTGGTTCTCTTATTGGGAAGATACTAATATCACTAACAGTGATAATATTAGTAATGTTATCAGTGAGATTAGCATATGTGTGTATTAAAAGAAGAAAAAGACAAAATAGAATAAAAAGAGAAAATGAGAAAAATAAAGAAAGAGAACGGGAAATGGGAGAAATAGAATTAGAAGAATTAAAAGAGAACATTTACAAAAGGTCTAAAAGACAAGATGAGAAAAACACCGTTGTATGAACTAACAAGAAAGCAAGTGGACAAGAAACATTTATCTGATCATTTGTAGAATAGGTTTTTGTCGTTATATTAAAAATCACCAAAGGGGGAATTGATGGAGCAAGGTAAATAAAATAATTTGTACCCCCCTTGGAAAATTAATGAGCTTTAATAAATTAACGATACTAATTGTTTGATGGAGCATGAAGTAATCAACAAACGCACTTTTAGTAAACACTACATAAGGGTAACCCGCAATTTGTGCAAAATCTAATTTATTTACAATTGTGAAGTTGATTAACGCTAATATTGTGATTTGCGTACCAATTAGTGTAAAATCGCATGATTTATGCTATGTAGTAGATTTGTACTGTGGCAAAGAATGCAGATGGTAAGTAAAATGGCTTTAAATGTCGCTTCTGCTAGGTAACACCTAACACGGGTCTTTAGAATGGCGGGTGGTAAACAGAAAGGCTTATTTTCTTTGTTTTAATTTTGGTTGTGTTTGTTCTTATGATAGTTCGTTCGAGCCTGTTAGGCCATGCTGCGAAAATGGCTGCCGAGACAGATGAGGTCACGTGAAAAGCCAAAGATGGCCTCTAAGCGGAAGAAATAGAGGAGCTGAACCACGTGGGTGCAGCCTGAGCACGGAGTGAGAGATGTCAAGGTCGTGTTGACCTACCATAAGGAGGGTGCCAAGAAAGACTCAGCACGTATTCGTGGGAATGGAAGAGAAAGTACTGAGCAACAATGGACTAACTAAATTGTGACCATCGGGATTGCAACAAAATGAATGGACAAGTTGGACTGCTTTTTACCCAAAGGTCATGAGACTCATTGTACGCTTAACTGTCCCAAAAACCAGTTTGAACAAAGAGGGCGATGAGGTGATCATCACCACCCCTCAAATGGACCAATTAGCGTGATTCTTGCCCCTAAGGATTGCAACTTTTTGTGTAGTAAGCTAGAAGTAGGGTATAAGAGGGTCTACTCTTATGTGGGAGGTGTGGCTTCTTTGGTTGCTTCTTTGAGTTGCCTTTTTGGGTTGCTCCTTTTTGCTGCTGCTGTGGCCGCTGCTATTGATGCTACTGCTGCCGTTGGTATTTCTTGCCATACCATTTTTCCTATTTTCCATTTTTCCACCTCAAATATTATGAAAGGACTTTGTCATTTTTGGACTTCAAACTTGACTGGGGAAGGAACGAGACCGTTGCGGGAAATCTGTACGGGAGGTCCGGTCGAGGAGGCCTTTAGCGGGACAGTCAGTCAGTTTGGGAGTTCTATTCTGTGATCTACGGTTTATCTTCTTTTTGGTGAACCATTCCTATCTGCATCTAAATGGGTAATGCATAATTTTCAATTCTTTATTAGAACTTTTCATATAAATGTTATTAATGTATTAAAAGTGATTAATAAACAAAGAATCTCACCCGTGCAATTGAGAAATTAGATAAAATGTCATTCTAACTAGGGGGCGTGGCTTACCGTGCTGCGGAATGGCCGCTTTGTAAGCGAGCTCCGCCGGCCGGGATTTAATCCTTCATTTATCCGCACATAAGCTAGAGATATAGCCTGCAATTTCTGCTTTCCTGGAAGCGGAACAACAGAGGCACCGATCGATGTGCTTCCCGACTGCCGATGGGGTGTGAATGCTGACTTACGAGCCCCGACCCAAGGTGAGCGGCTGGCCTGGAGAAAGAGGCGGTGGTGCGACGCGGCGTGCTTAAGTAATTGTGCCCGAGGCCCCGTAAGATTCGGAGCGGGCATACCCGCAGCACAACTCCTGGTGTCTGTGGGGAGGCCCGGTGGAAGGGACAGAGTGAAACAGACCGGTCGATACTCCGGAGTCCCCGTGAGCAGTGCTACTGTCCCACAACACGATATCTGGACCCCCGGGTGGGACGCGAGTTTCACCAGACGGAAGGGCGCCATCTTGGAAGCAGAGGAAAGTCGCCGGGCAGGACCGCTGCAGAGCGGCTGAGTGTAGCCTTTGAGAGGAGGTATTTATGCGGGTGACCTGACCGGCTGCATAATAGTGCCTAAGCTGGTAAAAGCCCATAAAAGTGATACACGAGTGACTGTCAGCACCGCGCATTCTGCTTAATCTGCGCCGGCCGACTGGGAGGCACATTGGTGGCACTGAAGCATGTTCTGCGGCAAGGATATTTCCGCCATATTGCGGCCCATCTGAGTGCATCACCCTGAGGCCTCACTGTCTTAAAGTTACTGGGCTGTGGGACGTGGCGCTAGGTTTGATGGGCTGCATGAAGTAATCACAGGAGCGGTGAGGCTGGGTCGCTATTTGCAGCGTGCTGCGGTGGAACTTTCAGTTTGGTCCTATCGCATATGCCCATCCTGGTGCTGCAATATCGGCGAAGGACCTACTATACCCCTGATTTGGCTGGGTGAAAAGAACCGAGTGGGCGCTGGTGGAGATCTGAAGGCGGCCGAACCAGGGCCTGGTGTTGTGGAGTGGCAGGCGGCCACGTGCGGCGAGGGAGGGCACAGCGAAATTGGGAGTGGATATCATCGGTCCCCTGCGTTACTACTGTGGCACGAAGTCGCTAGATGCAACATGGGCAAGCAGGATGCCAAGCAGCCTAAAATTAGCTTCGAACAGCGTCGCTCGACCAGGCAGATGGAGTCAGACTCAGAATCAGCCACTGGAGGGTCCTCGGAAGGACCGGTCGGCGATCAAGGGGAAGACATTCGCTCGCTTATGCTGGAAATGCGCTCTAGCCTTCGCACAATCGACGCCAAGCTGGACACACTATCGGCCCAAATGGACTCTGTGAAATCCCAGATTGGAGTCCATGAACACAGGCTAGATGTGCTAGAGAACAAACAGACGGAATTCCATAAATTTCAAGTGGAGACAAAAGAGCAAATATCAAGCATGGAAAAACTATTGGGTGTGATCCGTGCAAAGAACGAGGATTTGGAGGCGAGATCACGCCGCAATAATCTCCGAATCACGGGAATACCGGAGACGACAGCGATCACCAAAATGGAGACGTACGTTGCTGATCTGCTGCGGGACCTCTTTGCTGCACACCTCTCGCCTGTCTTTGCGGTGGAACGGGCCCATCGGACCTTAGGTCCCAAGCCGCCAGTTGGGGCACCTCCAAGACCTATTCTGGCACGACTAATGAACTATCAAGATCGCGAAACAATACTGCGACAGGCACGCTCAATGGGGGAGATCACACACCAAGGAAACCGGATCGCTTTCTTCCCAGACTTCACTCCCGCGGTACAGGCAGCCAGAAGAGAGTTCCTTCCGGCCAAGCGGATTTTGTTACAGGGGCAGATTCCATATTCACTGTTATATCCGGCAAAACTCAAGGTGTCCTACGATGGAACTGCACACTTCTTTACAGATGCCAAAAGGCCTAAAATTCACGAAACATGTGGGTGGTCAACTGAAAAAGAACAGTCCCAGAACGGAGGAGGCGACGGAGAACCGGATGAGCGATAATGATTGAGACACGTGAGATCTGACTTCTAATATACTACTAAGCTTGTCCTTGGACAATCCTGAATATGCTAGGAGAGAACGCTGGTGGACTTTAATGCATGCATAACTCTATTGTTTGGCAATTATATTTTACTCTGTTCATTGAATGGGGCTTGCATTAGAGAGAACTATTTATCCATAAACACCTGGTTGGGGATATACAATTGATGCTAGGTTGGGCTTTCGTTCCATATTTGAACGTGGGGAGGTGTGGGGAAATTCGTTGGTTGAAGGTGTTAACTTATGTGCCAGGATCTACTTAATTGTCGATTGACTGTCACTGGTGGGTTTTGGAAGGTCAACATGTGGGATTCCTTGCTGTGGATGGGTACAGGAATATGTCACCTTGAGCACACATACCATCCCATCTTTCCTTTCTCTCGTCTTAAAATTGTTATCCTGATGGGCGGACGGGAGGCAATGCGGGGAGTTTCGTATGGAAGAAACAGATGATAGAGAAATGCATATTTTTGTCTCACATTCTGGCTGTTGGACTGATCGGATGCCGTACATTTATTGTTTTCATGTAATGCAGACTTGACTTTAGGCAGTTTCTCGGCCACCCTGCTGCGGTAGGGTAGAAGGCCGGTATGCACTCACCCCAATGGGAGATTTCCCGAACCTATGTTATTTTGATCTCTTTGTGGGGGGTATTCTTCAACCTGATTGGGGGGTTGGTGTGGGCGGGGGGGTGGGTTGGGGTGTTTGTTCAGTATGTTAACGGTGTATCGTTATACTATTGCAGGACAGGTATTGTGGGACGCGTGTGGGTCAGGTGCGCTGAGGGGCGGAGCGATGGAACATAGCACACCTTGCAGTGTGACACATGACTAGCGTAAACTGCCTGACATGGAATATAAGGGGATTAAATGACAGTAGGAAAGCTAGGCTGGTGCATGCATATCTCACAAGACACAACATAGATATATGCATGTTACAGGAGACTCATCTGCATACTCGAATCTCCCCTAAACTCACGCAGAAGAGATGGGGATTTACATACACATCGGTCTATTCCAATTATTCACGTGGGGTAGCAATATTGATCAGGCGTGGACTAGTTTGGAGGGAGAAAGAGGTACATGCGGACCCCGATGGATGTTTCCTCATCTTACTAGTTTCGCTGGGGGGTGTCTCCTTAGCGATGGTAGCAATATATGGCCCAAATGTCGACTCTCCAGGGTTTTTTCAGGATGTGTGGGCAAGGGTTGAGGCAACTGGATGCACCACGGTTCTTTGGGGGGGATTTCAATGCAGTTATCAATGACGAATTGGATAGACAAGGTACAGCGAGGACACATAATCCGGCTGCTAGTAAACTGCTAAATAATATACTTGATGATGGGGATTTGGTTGATATATGGCGCCGGCAGCACCCATTGACTAGAGAGGGCACGTGCTTTTCAGAACACCGTAGGGCTTGGTCTCGGATAGATTATTGGATTTCGACTAAAGATGTGGCTTGTTGGGTACTGGAGGTGTTGCACCTACCAAGAACGTTGTCCGATCACGCACCGTGCTTGTTAAAAATTGCATTCCCTGATACTAGACGGAAGCCATTCTCCTGGAGGCTACCGCCCCACGCACTGTTAGACGAGGCATTCCGAGAGGAAGTCCGTACAGATATCACAGATTATTTCACCCTTAACACCGGAACAGTTGACTCTATGGCCTCCTTATGGGAGGCGTTTAAGGTGGTCATTAGAGGCCAGTGTATTTCTAGACAGGCAGGGGTGCGTAAAGCCATAAGAACCACTTTGGACAACATAGAGAAGCACATACATGATTTAGAAACACGTTTATACTCTGAGGATACACCCACACTGCTAGCTCAATTGAAGGCCAAACTGTTGGAATATGATGAGGAGGCACAGAGGGAAGTGAAGTTCCTCGGGAAATATGCTGAGGCACGCAGGTACGTCGAGGGGGACAGACCTGGACGGACACTTGCAGGTATGCTTAAAAAACCAAGAACTGCTGTCTATGTTCCTGAGTTGAAAGCCAAGACTGGTGAAACGGCTAGGGGCCCAGTGGAGGTACTTAAAGAGTTCTCCGCCTTCTATACCCATCTCTATACAGCCACGCAAACCGAATGCCCAGAGGGCATGCAGGCATTTCTTGACTCCCTAGCATTGGTCTGGTTTAATGACAGACACCGGGAATACATGCACCTACCTTTTACAGTGGAGGATGTATCAGCAGTAATACAGAGCCTACCGTTAGATAAGGCCCCTGGATCGGACGGTCTGACAACTGCCTTTTACAAGGCATATGTGTCTGAACTGGCACCTAAACTCCTGGCGGTTTATGAGGAGGCCCATGAAACAGGTATCTTGCCGCAAACAATGCGGGAGGCTATACCGGATAATGATCTTGATTCATATAGACCATTGTCGCTACTAAATGTGGATGTTAAAATTCTAGCAAAACTGATTTCGAACAGGCTGCAACCCATGCTCCCAATGATAGCCCTACCACACCAATCGGGCTTTATACCCGGCAGGTCCACCTCACACACTCTAAGAACAATTTTCTCGGTCCTCCATTATCTACACCAAGATGTACAGGCGGCGGCGGTCTTCCTAGATGCGACGAAAGCGTTTGATTCGCTGGAGTGGCCGTATTTGTTTAAAATTCTTGAGCGAATGGGGTTTGGTCCTTTGTTTGTAAGATGGATAAGGTTGTTATACACTGGACCTTCGGCTAGGGTCCGTGCAAATGGCTTGATATCCGATCCATTTAAAATTACGAGAGGCACGAGGCAAGGTTGCCCATTGTCCCCATTGCTATTTGCCATCGCGATGGAGCCCCTAGCTGCGCGTATACAACAACACCACACAGACAAAGGGATAGGGTTTAGCGCTAGAAGCCTCTTGATATCAATGTATGCAGATGATGTTACCCTTTATATCTTAAACCCTGCACAAAACTTAGACACAGTCTTGCGGGAGTTTATCAAATTTGGGGGGTTGGCTGGTGTATCTATTAATTGGGCTAAATCGGTGGTATTCCCTCTCACAGACAACACTTTGGCGGTAACATCTGAGTTCCCGATACAGTGGGAAGACGAAAAGGTGAAGTATCTGGGAATCTGGATTAGTAGAGATATGCAGGAGGTGTGGAACCTAAATTATGGCAGGGCCATTGCGTGGTTGGAGGAGAAAGTTACACTGTGGACCAAATTGCCACTGTCGTTGGCTGGGAAGATTGCATTGGTTAAAATGGTGGTGCTACCCAAATTTGTATACCTTTTTGTAAATTTGCCAATCATACTAACACAATCATTTTTTAATACACTAAGATCGATGCTAATCTCGCTGGTGTGGTCGGGGGGCAGGCTCGAGTCTCGTGGGACCTACTATCTCTACCGCTCAAGCAGGGTGGACTGGGTGCCCCGGATATGAAACTCTACGCCTTGTGCGCACAGGCACAGTTTTTGCATTATTGGGTCCATCCTACGCCATTTCAGCCACACGTGGCCATAGAGTCGGATGCGGTCACACCGATTCCCTTACAGGTGGCGGTATATCAACCCTATAAAAGACCCTTGGAGGGCATAGACTCTTCTGAGACGCTGAGATGGGCTTGGGATGGGCTAAAAAGAAGAGCGGGGACCAGGTGCTATATGCCCCCTCTATCCCATTGGCGCAGAATCCAATGCTGCCGAACATTAAGGACGAGTTAAATAACAGGGTTGCTCAGAAGATGTCACTTCATACATTTGCGGACCTTTATCCAGGGGGGGTTTCAAGATCCCCCGACGGCGGGGAGGGACAGGTGGTGCCTTTTGGTGAAACATTTTTATACCACAAAATTAGAGCTGCATGTCGAGCGCTACATAGCGAATTCCCTACCCAACCACGCACTCTGGCGGCCCTAGAAAATCTGCTGCGCACACCTTCTCCACGCAGGCTCATCACTAGACTCTACACGCATATGCAAACAGACGCCCCTGTGACAGTGCCTAGCGCCCGACATAAATGGAATACGGAACTGGAGCCTCCTATGACCGAGGACCAATGGACGTATTGCTGCACTCAGTTGACTGAACTATCCCCGAACTATAGACTGCGTCTGATCCACTTCAAATTTTACATCGATATTACAGAACACCCCTTAGCCTACATAAGATGGGACTCAGGGAGGATAGCAGCTGCTGGCGTTGTGGGACACTAGAGGTTTCCTTCCTACATATGGCATGGGAATGCCCCAAACTAGCTGAGTACTGGACATATATTTTCCGGTCCATTAATCAAATCCTGGGATTGGAGCTACAACCCTCTCCAATGGTGGGACTGTTGGGGTATGTAAAGGACACACATGTAAAGAAACGCAAGTTAAATGCCCTTTTGTTACTGTTTGCAAAACGTCAAATAGCAATGTACTGGGGTAGAAAGAGAAAACCCATTATCACAGAATGGATTAGGGAGGTCACATATTGTAAAATACAGCTTTCTACTTTTTGGGAGTTAATGCCACCCACGTCCAGACCACGAGAGATCTGGGAACCGTTTCTGGACTGGGTTCGGGAGAGGACGTGTTTGGTAGAGGATGTAAGTGAGATGAATGCACAGACTGATGTTGTTTAATTCCATTGCTGAATATACCAGATTAAGGCATAAGTAGGAAATGAGGATCGGTACAAATTACCTACTGTAATAGTTCAATGTCACACTATGTCATTGGTTCATTCTGCATCTCTGGAACTCGCGCACAGAGACCAAATTGATTATGTCATGTACATTTTGTGAGATGTCACATATGTATGTTCTGCACTGCTACAGATATTTCACCACTATACACCGAGTTGTTTTTTGTTGTAATAACTGATGTGTATTGTATCTTTACGAAACAGTCAATAAAGAAAAAGTTTTAAAAAATAAATAAATTTAAAAAAAATCATTCTAACTAAAAATGAGTCTGTGGTTCTTTAGTTCATTAATAAGTTTAAAGGTTAACAGGTTTTAAGAGTGATTGAGCTGGTCTTAATCACCATCAACTTATTCTACTAGTTGGTCCATCGACCAAAGAGCGGAATACCTTGATGTTTAGAACTGACAGGATCAAAGTTGATGTATATAATGTCTGAGGTGTTATTCTGTCAAATTTAACAAGGTATCCTGTTCCTCCAGCAACACATTTTCTCCTTGGTGTGTAATCTAGTGAACGAATGAGTGTATGATATGCGGTGTCATGGGCCCCACCGTCATATGGTTTAATAGACGTGAATGTTTTACCTGGATTTGTATCCTAAGGAGAAATTTATATTAGCTGCGCTGGATCATCGTTCACCTTGTTTCTCACGAGCACATATGTGCACAAGACTTTACGGATTACACGCACATTCAACGTTAATTGTGCTGATACTGATCTTCAACTTTTTCTAAATATAGGGGCATATTATCAAGCCCAATTTTGCCGCTTTAGCTGCCGTTTTCGGCTGAAAAGCGGCGATTTAAATATCGCTCTATCATCAAGGACGCGCTAACACGTGTTCCCTTGAGTTAGCAGCCGTCTTTTCTCCACTTTGCATGTCAGCGATTATTATCGCTAATGACATGCAAAGTGGGCGTTCCTCACAGAACAACATGGGTAAACATCGCTACAACTGCATCGCGATATTTACAAGGATGCCCCAGACCCGCGAATCGATGATCAAAGTCGCGCTAAGGCCCCTTTATTGCAGGATTTTAACACCTGCTATTAATCCGACTTAGCCATCTGTAACATGGGAGGTGGATCTCAGGGCTAAGTCCACACCTGCCTATTATCAAGGTTTACATTATCGCAGGTCATTTTTCGCTGCTTTTCTCACACCAATGCATGTTATCACCCTCTATCGCTGGATTTTACATCGCCTGGGTGATAAGCGTTAATAATACGTCGCTAACCCGGCGCTGAAATCCAGCGATAGATGGCGATAATGAAAATCGCGCTATGCGCGATTTGCGATAATTATCACATGTGCTTGATAATATGCCCCATAGACTGCTACTTGAATTGGTCTAATAACCATTAATACCTCCCTTTCTGCAACTATTATGCATGTTTTATATAACTGTCTTTGAATATTACCTGCTGAGACAGACTTGGTACAACCCGAAATTTAGAGCTATAGCTGAAAGTCTCTGTCAAAGATGTCTTACATGCCAACAGATAAATCCAGGAAGGAAAACAGTAGTGAGTTTGGGAACAATAGGATGTGAAGGAGGTCCTTTTACCAGAATGCAACTAGATTTTATTGAAATGCTACCGAGCAATAGATTGAAATATGTCCTTGTGGTCGTTTGTTTGTTTTCTCGTTGGGTGGAAGCCTATCCGACAAGAAGGAATGATGGAGTTACTGTGGCTAAACTCCTACTGAGAGAATTCATTCCACGATATGGCTTTCCAGTAACAATCGAAACAGATAGAGGAACACATTTCCAAAATGAACTAATCCAGTTGATATGTGAAGCACTTGACATACAAAAGAAATTGCACTGTGCCTACAGACCAGAGGATTCTGGAGTGGTAGAGCAAGTAAATGGAACAATAAAGAATAGGCTAGGGAAAATGTGTCAAGCCACAGGACTCAAATGGCCAGATGCCCTGCCATTGGTGCTGATGACCATAAGAAGCATAGCTGACAGAAAAACAGGTCTGAGTCCTCATGAAATCATCATGGGACGAGCAATGAGACAAGCACATGTACCTGTCAACAAACTGCTGACTATAACTGATGATCTCGTATTGGACTATTGCAAAGGATTGGCTGATGTGGTACATTCTGTGTTTCATCAGGTTGGACCGGATGCGAGCACTCTTGAAAGAAAACCAGCTCATGATTTGAGTCCAGGAGACTGGGTCCGCATAAAAGTCCACAGAAGAAGAAACTGTTTGGTTCCTCGCTGGGATAAGCCACGTCAAGTGATCCTGGTGACAACAACTGCTGTGAAATGTGCAGGTGTGAAAAATTGGGTTCATGCCAGTCATACCATCAGAGTTCCAGATCCTGAAGCTCGACCTGTAAGTCGACATCTGGAGATATCTGATACCAGCTCAGCATCCGAAGCAGAAGCTGAAACAAGCAGAGTTCTAGATCCTGAAGCTCGACCTGTAAGTCGACATCTGGAAGAACTAGGTACAAGTTTGACAACTGAAGAAGAAACTGAAACGATCAGAGTTCCAGATCTTGAAGCTCGACCTGTAAGTCGACATCTGGAAATATCGGATACCAGTTCAGCATCTGAAACAGACCAACCTGAATCTGGTGGAAGACAAAAGAGAAAAACAAGAACTGACATTATAAACGAAGAAACTGAACCAAGAGACAGTGACAGCGAACAGCCAAGTACAAGTTATGGAAGAATTCCTCCAGAGATAGTTGAGTTAACTGAAGGAGACTTAGATTCAGACAGAGAGATAGGGGAAGAAACGGAAGAAACCCGAGGAGTAGTAGGGACAGACCAACAAATAGAAGAAACACAGGGAAATTTAGATTCAGATAGAAAGATTAATATAAATGCGGAAGACAATTGAGGAGGGATAGAATCAAATGTCCCGACAGAAGAGTCACAAGAAGGTTCAGATTCAGACAAAGAAACTGAGATCATAAGGTTCAAGGTTAGAGGAAGTGAAGTAAGGTCTGAGACAGAATCAGAAGAAAGTGAAGAAGAAAGAAAACAAAGATTAGGACCAAGAAAGAGAACTTGGAGAGCTAAACGAGAGGAAAAGGAAAACGAACTAAAAAGGCCAAGAAAAGGAGACAATTGGCCCCACGAAGTTAAAAGACTGAGATACAAGATAATAAATTTGAACAAAGATAATGCGGAACAAGTAAATGAAATAACAAGTCAAAAAGGACAAGGAAAACAAAGTGAAAGACAATCACAGAAATCAAAAAGAGTGAAGAGACCTAACTTGAAATATAAGTCACCTGAGTGGCTATACATCGCATTGACTGACATTAAAGAAGAGGATAACAGTCACGAAAGCCCAGACGAAAGCTGTAAACCAATGGGTGAAAGTGAATTGCACCAAAACTGAAAAGACAAAGAAAGAAACCCGGATTGGACATTAAAAACAAACAAGACGAGAAAGAGTTCTGAAAAGAGCTGAAGAAAGCACCGAAACGAGACAAAGTAAAGGGTAGAGTGGCTGAAATGTCATTCTGAGGTGTGGTGACACACTTTCTGTGCATATATATATAGCTAGATAATAGTACAACATGGTAGACACTGAGAATAGAAGATCTAGATGTGAGTTTCTACGTAGGTGGTGTAGAATGTGTTTCTATTGTACAGGATTGCTAATGTTTATTTGGCTTATTTTAGCAATAATAATTCCACTTAGGTTAGTTGTAGAAGAAACATCCGTAATAGGGAATAACACGAAAAAGGACAAAGAAGCTATCATACAAAACACTGCAGCATTAGTAGATAGTACTGATTTACATAGGGATAAGCCCATAACTGATTTTTCCAAGAATGTCTTCACGAAACTATTGTATGAATATGTGGAGACAATGGATCTGAGGGATTGTTATGTCTGTATGCAGTTACCTGCGTCTGTCACAGAAGGTGTGACCTATCATCACCTTCCTTTGACGTATGGGATAACTTGTAGCGTTCTAGCTAGTTTATTTTACAAAACAGGTAGATTAGAATATTATTACACTGACATAGACACTGTTTTTGCGAAAGTTCCCGTAATCCCTGAACTAAATAAGGTGAAAGATGCAAAAATGTTTGGAGAATTTTTCTTAGAAAATAAAGATTTAACATTAGAGTATATAGTTAGACACAATCTTACCTGTGAACTAAAGAAAGAGGAAAAGATTTTCTTGGATATGGTAGAAAACAGAAGAGTTAAGTTTCAAAGAAAGGTAGCAGAAGAAAAGACAAAAACACCACTTTGGGCGTTTGAAGAGAAAAATCATGACAAAGGAGAAACAAATGCAGCTATGGTTCTGGATTGGCCCCAACAGGGAAAATTGTGTATTAGTAGAAGTAAGACTATGTATGATAACTATTTCGTGGGTTACAGTGAGTGCCGAGATACATATAAAATTCTAGGGGGATGGGGATTTAAAGGAGGAAAAGATCCAGTATTTCCAGGGATCTATTATATTTGCGGAAATAGAGCTTATTATAGGTTGCCGGACCATTGGTACGGAACGTGTTATTTTAGGCCTGGTCTTTCCAAAGATTTTTCATGTGGAGAGAGGAACGAAAGGAATACACGAGATAGGTAAAACATTAACACGCAGGAGAAGGGAAAGGTTCTCAGAAATAGTAGGTGACATTTTTGGAGCATTGATACCAGCAGTGGGTATATCTTTGAATGCATACAAGATTCGGAAATTGTCTACAGTAGTAGATCATTTATCAACGAATACTGCTGGAGGGTTCTTGATGGTAAACACCGAAATGGTTGCCATGAGAGCTATGGTAATGCAAAATCGACTTGCCCTTGACATTCTTTTGGCAAAAGAGGGTGGAGTCTGTGGAATGCTGAAAGTCCAACATTGTTGCACTTACATTCCAGATGAAAGTGAGAATATACAGAAGTATATAAAAAATATTACTGATTTGCACAAAGAAATTGCTCCACTGGAGGTTGAAGGTGTTTGGGAGAGACTTGGTAAGAGTTTTTCCTCAATGCAAAGATGGTTCACAGAAATAGGTGGTTCTCTTATTGGGAAGATACTAATATCACTAACAGTGATAATATTAGTAATGTTATCAGTGAGATTAGCATATGTGTGTATTAAAAGAAGAAAAAGACAAAATAGAATAAAAAGAGAAAATGAGAAAAATAAAGAAAGAGAACGGGAAATGGGAGAAATAGAATTAGAAGAATTAAAAGAGAACATTTACAAAAGGTCTAAAAGACAAGATGAGAAAAACACCGTTGTATGAACTAACAAGAAAGCAAGTGGACAAGAAACATTTATCTGATCATTTGTAGAATAGGTTTTTGTCGTTATATTAAAAATCACCAAAGGGGGGAATTGATGGAGCAAGGTAAATAAAATAATTTGTACCCCCTTGGAAAATTAATGAGCTTTAATAAATTAACGATACTAATTGTTTGATGGAGCATGAAGTAATCAACAAACGCACTTTTAGTAAACACTACATAAGGGTAACCCGCAATTTGTGCAAAATCTAATTTATTTACAATTGTGAAGTTGATTAACGCTAATATTGTGATTTGCGTACCAATTAGTGTAAAATCGCATGATTTATGCTATGTAGTAGATTTGTACTGTGGCAAAGAATGCAGATGGTAAGTAAAATGGCTTTAAATGTCGCTTCTGCTAGGTAACACCTAACACGGGTCTTTAGAATGGCGGGTGGTAAACAGAAAGGCTTATTTTCTTTGTTTTAATTTTGGTTGTGTTTGTTCTTATGATAGTTCGTTCGAGCCTGTTAGGCCATGCTGCGAAAATGGCTGCCGAGACAGATGAGGTCACGTGAAAAGCCAAAGATGGCCTCTAAGCGGAAGAAATAGAGGAGCTGAACCACGTGGGTGCAGCCTGAGCACGGAGTGAGAGATGTCAAGGTCGTGTTGACCTACCATAAGGAGGGTGCCAAGAAAGACTCAGCACGTATTCGTGGGAATGGAAGAGAAAGTACTGAGCAACAATGGACTAACTAAATTGTGACCATCGGGATTGCAACAAAATGAATGGACAAGTTGGACTGCTTTTTACCCAAAGGTCATGAGACTCATTGTACGCTTAACTGTCCCAAAAACCAGTTTGAACAAAGAGGGCGATGAGGTGATCATCACCACCCCTCAAATGGACCAATTAGCGTGATTCTTGCCCCTAAGGATTGCAACTTTTTGTGTAGTAAGCTAGAAGTAGGGTATAAGAGGGTCTACTCTTATGTGGGAGGTGTGGCTTCTTTGGTTGCTTCTTTGAGTTGCCTTTTTGGGTTGCTCCTTTTTGCTGCTGCTGTGGCCGCTGCTATTGATGCTACTGCTGCCGTTGGTATTTCTTGCCATACCATTTTTCCTATTTTCCATTTTTCCACCTCAAATATTATGAAAGGACTTTGTCATTTTTGGACTTCAAACTTGACTGGGGAAGGAACGAGACCGTTGCGGGAAATCTGTACGGGAGGTCCGGTCGAGGAGGCCTTTAGCGGGACAGTCAGTCAGTTTGGGAGTTCTATTCTGTGATCTACGGTTTATCTTCTTTTTGGTGAACCATTCCTATCTGCATCTAAATGGGTAATGCATAATTTTCAATTCTTTATTAGAACTTTTCATATAAATGTTATTAATGTATTAAAAGTGATTAATAAACAAAGAATCTCACCCGTGCAATTGAGAAATTAGATAAAATGTCATTCTAACTAGGGGGCGTGGCTTACCGTGCTGCGGAATGGCCGCTTTGTAAGCGAGCTCCGCCGGCCGGGATTTAATCCTTCATTTATCCGCACATAAGCTAGAGATATAGCCTGCAATTTCTGCTTTCCTGGAAGCGGAACAACAGAGGCACCGATCGATGTGCTTCCCGACTGCCGATGGGGTGTGAATGCTGACTTACGAGCCCCGACCCAAGGTGAGCGGCTGGCCTGGAGAAAGAGGCGGTGGTGCGACGCGGCGTGCTTAAGTAATTGTGCCCGAGGCCCCGTAAGATTCGGAGCGGGCATACCCGCAGCACAACTCCTGGTGTCTGTGGGGAGGCCCGGTGGAAGGGACAGAGTGAAACAGACCGGTCGATACTCCGGAGTCCCCGTGAGCAGTGCTACTGTCCCACAACACGATATCTGGACCCCCGGGTGGGACGCGAGTTTCACCAGACGGAAGGGCGCCATCTTGGAAGCAGAGGAAAGTCGCCGGGCAGGACCGCTGCAGAGCGGCTGAGTGTAGCCTTTGAGAGGAGGTATTTATGCGGGTGACCTGACCGGCTGCATAATAGTGCCTAAGCTGGTAAAAGCCCATAAAAGTGATACACGAGTGACTGTCAGCACCGCGCATTCTGCTTAATCTGCGCCGGCCGACTGGGAGGCACATTGGTGGCACTGAAGCATGTTCTGCGGCAAGGATATTTCCGCCATATTGCGGCCCATCTGAGTGCATCACCCTGAGGCCTCACTGTCTTAAAGTTACTGGGCTGTGGGACGTGGCGCTAGGTTTGATGGGCTGCATGAAGTAATCACAGGAGCGGTGAGGCTGGGTCGCTATTTGCAGCGTGCTGCGGTGGAACTTTCAGTTTGGTCCTATCGCATATGCCCATCCTGGTGCTGCAATATCGGCGAAGGACCTACTATACCCCTGATTTGGCTGGGTGAAAAGAACCGAGTGGGCGCTGGTGGAGATCTGAAGGCGGCCGAACCAGGGCCTGGTGTTGTGGAGTGGCAGGCGGCCACGTGCGGCGAGGGAGGGCACAGCGAAATTGGGAGTGGATATCATCGGTCCCCTGCGTTACTACTGTGGCACGAAGTCGCTAGATGCAACATGGGCAAGCAGGATGCCAAGCAGCCTAAAATTAGCTTCGAACAGCGTCGCTCGACCAGGCAGATGGAGTCAGACTCAGAATCAGCCACTGGAGGGTCCTCGGAAGGACCGGTCGGCGATCAAGGGGAAGACATTCGCTCGCTTATGCTGGAAATGCGCTCTAGCCTTCGCACAATCGACGCCAAGCTGGACACACTATCGGCCCAAATGGACTCTGTGAAATCCCAGATTGGAGTCCATGAACACAGGCTAGATGTGCTAGAGAACAAACAGACGGAATTCCATAAATTTCAAGTGGAGACAAAAGAGCAAATATCAAGCATGGAAAAACTATTGGGTGTGATCCGTGCAAAGAACGAGGATTTGGAGGCGAGATCACGCCGCAATAATCTCCGAATCACGGGAATACCGGAGACGACAGCGATCACCAAAATGGAGACGTACGTTGCTGATCTGCTGCGGGACCTCTTTGCTGCACACCTCTCGCCTGTCTTTGCGGTGGAACGGGCCCATCGGACCTTAGGTCCCAAGCCGCCAGTTGGGGCACCTCCAAGACCTATTCTGGCACGACTAATGAACTATCAAGATCGCGAAACAATACTGCGACAGGCACGCTCAATGGGGGAGATCACACACCAAGGAAACCGGATCGCTTTCTTCCCAGACTTCACTCCCGCGGTACAGGCAGCCAGAAGAGAGTTCCTTCCGGCCAAGCGGATTTTGTTACAGGGGCAGATTCCATATTCACTGTTATATCCGGCAAAACTCAAGGTGTCCTACGATGGAACTGCACACTTCTTTACAGATGCCAAAAGGCCTAAAATTCACGAAACATGTGGGTGGTCAACTGAAAAAGAACAGTCCCAGAACGGAGGAGGCGACGGAGAACCGGATGAGCGATAATGATTGAGACACGTGAGATCTGACTTCTAATATACTACTAAGCTTGTCCTTGGACAATCCTGAATATGCTAGGAGAGAACGCTGGTGGACTTTAATGCATGCATAACTCTATTGTTTGGCAATTATATTTTACTCTGTTCATTGAATGGGGCTTGCATTAGAGAGAACTATTTATCCATAAACACCTGGTTGGGGATATACAATTGATGCTAGGTTGGGCTTTCGTTCCATATTTGAACGTGGGGAGGTGTGGGGAAATTCGTTGGTTGAAGGTGTTAACTTATGTGCCAGGATCTACTTAATTGTCGATTGACTGTCACTGGTGGGTTTTGGAAGGTCAACATGTGGGATTCCTTGCTGTGGATGGGTACAGGAATATGTCACCTTGAGCACACATACCATCCCATCTTTCCTTTCTCTCGTCTTAAAATTGTTATCCTGATGGGCGGACGGGAGGCAATGCGGGGAGTTTCGTATGGAAGAAACAGATGATAGAGAAATGCATATTTTTGTCTCACATTCTGGCTGTTGGACTGATCGGATGCCGTACATTTATTGTTTTCATGTAATGCAGACTTGACTTTAGGCAGTTTCTCGGCCACCCTGCTGCGGTAGGGTAGAAGGCCGGTATGCACTCACCCCAATGGGAGATTTCCCGAACCTATGTTATTTTGATCTCTTTGTGGGGGGTATTCTTCAACCTGATTGGGGGGTTGGTGTGGGCGGGGGGGTGGGTTGGGGTGTTTGTTCAGTATGTTAACGGTGTATCGTTATACTATTGCAGGACAGGTATTGTGGGACGCGTGTGGGTCAGGTGCGCTGAGGGGCGGAGCGATGGAACATAGCACACCTTGCAGTGTGACACATGACTAGCGTAAACTGCCTGACATGGAATATAAGGGGATTAAATGACAGTAGGAAAGCTAGGCTGGTGCATGCATATCTCACAAGACACAACATAGATATATGCATGTTACAGGAGACTCATCTGCATACTCGAATCTCCCCTAAACTCACGCAGAAGAGATGGGGATTTACATACACATCGGTCTATTCCAATTATTCACGTGGGGTAGCAATATTGATCAGGCGTGGACTAGTTTGGAGGGAGAAAGAGGTACATGCGGACCCCGATGGATGTTTCCTCATCTTACTAGTTTCGCTGGGGGGTGTCTCCTTAGCGATGGTAGCAATATATGGCCCAAATGTCGACTCTCCAGGGTTTTTTCAGGATGTGTGGGCAAGGGTTGAGGCAACTGGATGCACCACGGTTCTTTGGGGGGGATTTCAATGCAGTTATCAATGACGAATTGGATAGACAAGGTACAGCGAGGACACATAATCCGGCTGCTAGTAAACTGCTAAATAATATACTTGATGATGGGGATTTGGTTGATATATGGCGCCGGCAGCACCCATTGACTAGAGAGGGCACGTGCTTTTCAGAACACCGTAGGGCTTGGTCTCGGATAGATTATTGGATTTCGACTAAAGATGTGGCTTGTTGGGTACTGGAGGTGTTGCACCTACCAAGAACGTTGTCCGATCACGCACCGTGCTTGTTAAAAATTGCATTCCCTGATACTAGACGGAAGCCATTCTCCTGGAGGCTACCGCCCCACGCACTGTTAGACGAGGCATTCCGAGAGGAAGTCCGTACAGATATCACAGATTATTTCACCCTTAACACCGGAACAGTTGACTCTATGGCCTCCTTATGGGAGGCGTTTAAGGTGGTCATTAGAGGCCAGTGTATTTCTAGACAGGCAGGGGTGCGTAAAGCCATAAGAACCACTTTGGACAACATAGAGAAGCACATACATGATTTAGAAACACGTTTATACTCTGAGGATACACCCACACTGCTAGCTCAATTGAAGGCCAAACTGTTGGAATATGATGAGGAGGCACAGAGGGAAGTGAAGTTCCTCGGGAAATATGCTGAGGCACGCAGGTACGTCGAGGGGGACAGACCTGGACGGACACTTGCAGGTATGCTTAAAAAACCAAGAACTGCTGTCTATGTTCCTGAGTTGAAAGCCAAGACTGGTGAAACGGCTAGGGGCCCAGTGGAGGTACTTAAAGAGTTCTCCGCCTTCTATACCCATCTCTATACAGCCACGCAAACCGAATGCCCAGAGGGCATGCAGGCATTTCTTGACTCCCTAGCATTGGTCTGGTTTAATGACAGACACCGGGAATACATGCACCTACCTTTTACAGTGGAGGATGTATCAGCAGTAATACAGAGCCTACCGTTAGATAAGGCCCCTGGATCGGACGGTCTGACAACTGCCTTTTACAAGGCATATGTGTCTGAACTGGCACCTAAACTCCTGGCGGTTTATGAGGAGGCCCATGAAACAGGTATCTTGCCGCAAACAATGCGGGAGGCTATACCGGATAATGATCTTGATTCATATAGACCATTGTCGCTACTAAATGTGGATGTTAAAATTCTAGCAAAACTGATTTCGAACAGGCTGCAACCCATGCTCCCAATGATAGCCCTACCACACCAATCGGGCTTTATACCCGGCAGGTCCACCTCACACACTCTAAGAACAATTTTCTCGGTCCTCCATTATCTACACCAAGATGTACAGGCGGCGGCGGTCTTCCTAGATGCGACGAAAGCGTTTGATTCGCTGGAGTGGCCGTATTTGTTTAAAATTCTTGAGCGAATGGGGTTTGGTCCTTTGTTTGTAAGATGGATAAGGTTGTTATACACTGGACCTTCGGCTAGGGTCCGTGCAAATGGCTTGATATCCGATCCATTTAAAATTACGAGAGGCACGAGGCAAGGTTGCCCATTGTCCCCATTGCTATTTGCCATCGCGATGGAGCCCCTAGCTGCGCGTATACAACAACACCACACAGACAAAGGGATAGGGTTTAGCGCTAGAAGCCTCTTGATATCAATGTATGCAGATGATGTTACCCTTTATATCTTAAACCCTGCACAAAACTTAGACACAGTCTTGCGGGAGTTTATCAAATTTGGGGGTTGGCTGGTGTATCTATTAATTGGGCTAAATCGGTGGTATTCCCTCTCACAGACAACACTTTGGCGGTAACATCTGAGTTCCCGATACAGTGGGAAGACGAAAAGGTGAAGTATCTGGGAATCTGGATTAGTAGAGATATGCAGGAGGTGTGGAACCTAAATTATGGCAGGGCCATTGCGTGGTTGGAGGAGAAAGTTACACTGTGGACCAAATTGCCACTGTCGTTGGCTGGGAAGATTGCATTGGTTAAAATGGTGGTGCTACCCAAATTTGTATACCTTTTTGTAAATTTGCCAATCATACTAACACAATCATTTTTTAATACACTAAGATCGATGCTAATCTCGCTGGTGTGGTCGGGGGGCAGGCTCGAGTCTCGTGGGACCTACTATCTCTACCGCTCAAGCAGGGTGGACTGGGTGCCCCGGATATGAAACTCTACGCCTTGTGCGCACAGGCACAGTTTTTGCATTATTGGGTCCATCCTACGCCATTTCAGCCACACGTGGCCATAGAGTCGGATGCGGTCACACCGATTCCCTTACAGGTGGCGGTATATCAACCCTATAAAAGACCCTTGGAGGGCATAGACTCTTCTGAGACGCTGAGATGGGCTTGGGATGGGCTAAAAAGAAGAGCGGGGACCAGGTGCTATATGCCCCCTCTATCCCATTGGCGCAGAATCCAATGCTGCCGAACATTAAGGACGAGTTAAATAACAGGGTTGCTCAGAAGATGTCACTTCATACATTTGCGGACCTTTATCCAGGGGGGGTTTCAAGATCCCCCGACGGCGGGGAGGGACAGGTGGTGCCTTTTGGTGAAACATTTTTATACCACAAAATTAGAGCTGCATGTCGAGCGCTACATAGCGAATTCCCTACCCAACCACGCACTCTGGCGGCCCTAGAAAATCTGCTGCGCACACCTTCTCCACGCAGGCTCATCACTAGACTCTACACGCATATGCAAACAGACGCCCCTGTGACAGTGCCTAGCGCCCGACATAAATGGAATACGGAACTGGAGCCTCCTATGACCGAGGACCAATGGACGTATTGCTGCACTCAGTTGACTGAACTATCCCCGAACTATAGACTGCGTCTGATCCACTTCAAATTTTACATCGATATTACAGAACACCCCTTAGCCTACATAAGATGGGACTCAGGGAGGATAGCAGCTGCTGGCGTTGTGGGACACTAGAGGTTTCCTTCCTACATATGGCATGGGAATGCCCCAAACTAGCTGAGTACTGGACATATATTTTCCGGTCCATTAATCAAATCCTGGGATTGGAGCTACAACCCTCTCCAATGGTGGGACTGTTGGGGTATGTAAAGGACACACATGTAAAGAAACGCAAGTTAAATGCCCTTTTGTTACTGTTTGCAAAACGTCAAATAGCAATGTACTGGGGTAGAAAGAGAAAACCCATTATCACAGAATGGATTAGGGAGGTCACATATTGTAAAATACAGCTTTCTACTTTTTGGGAGTTAATGCCACCCACGTCCAGACCACGAGAGATCTGGGAACCGTTTCTGGACTGGGTTCGGGAGAGGACGTGTTTGGTAGAGGATGTAAGTGAGATGAATGCACAGACTGATGTTGTTTAATTCCATTGCTGAATATACCAGATTAAGGCATAAGTAGGAAATGAGGA
The DNA here is from genome assembly GCA_963921515.1 of Calotriton arnoldi. Classification (NCBI taxonomy): domain Eukaryota; kingdom Metazoa; phylum Chordata; class Amphibia; order Caudata; family Salamandridae; genus Calotriton; species Calotriton arnoldi. The sequence goes on from CAWUFW010010795.1 coordinate 110,919, forward strand.
TCGGTACAAATTACCTACTGTAATAGTTCAATGTCACACTATGTCATTGGTTCATTCTGCATCTCTGGAACTCGCGCACAGAGACCAAATTGATTATGTCATGTACATTTTGTGAGATGTCACATATGTATGTTCTGCACTGCTACAGATATTTCACCACTATACACCGAGTTGTTTTTTGTTGTAATAACTGATGTGTATTGTATCTTTACGAAACAGTCAATAAAGAAAAAGTTTTAAAAAATAAATAAATTTAAAAAAAATCATTCTAACTAAAAATGAGTCTGTGGTTCTTTAGTTCATTAATAAGTTTAAAGGTTAACAGGTTTTAAGAGTGATTGAGCTGGTCTTAATCACCATCAACTTATTCTACTAGTTGGTCCATCGACCAAAGAGCGGAATACCTTGATGTTTAGAACTGACAGGATCAAAGTTGATGTATATAATGTCTGAGGTGTTATTCTGTCAAATTTAACAAGGTATCCTGTTCCTCCAGCAACACATTTTCTCCTTGGTGTGTAATCTAGTGAACGAATGAGTGTATGATATGCGGTGTCATGGGCCCCACCGTCATATGGTTTAATAGACGTGAATGTTTTACCTGGATTTGTATCCTAAGGAGAAATTTATATTAGCTGCGCTGGATCATCGTTCACCTTGTTTCTCACGAGCACATATGTGCACAAGACTTTACGGATTACACGCACATTCAACGTTAATTGTGCTGATACTGATCTTCAACTTTTTCTAAATATAGGGGCATATTATCAAGCCCAATTTTGCCGCTTTAGCTGCCGTTTTCGGCTGAAAAGCGGCGATTTAAATATCGCTCTATCATCAAGGACGCGCTAACACGTGTTCCCTTGAGTTAGCAGCCGTCTTTTCTCCACTTTGCATGTCAGCGATTATTATCGCTAATGACATGCAAAGTGGGCGTTCCTCACAGAACAACATGGGTAAACATCGCTACAACTGCATCGCGATATTTACAAGGATGCCCCAGACCCGCGAATCGATGATCAAAGTCGCGCTAAGGCCCCTTTATTGCAGGATTTTAACACCTGCTATTAATCCGACTTAGCCATCTGTAACATGGGAGGTGGATCTCAGGGCTAAGTCCACACCTGCCTATTATCAAGGTTTACATTATCGCAGGTCATTTTTCGCTGCTTTTCTCACACCAATGCATGTTATCACCCTCTATCGCTGGATTTTACATCGCCTGGGTGATAAGCGTTAATAATACGTCGCTAACCCGGCGCTGAAATCCAGCGATAGATGGCGATAATGAAAATCGCGCTATGCGCGATTTGCGATAATTATCACATGTGCTTGATAATATGCCCCATAGACTGCTACTTGAATTGGTCTAATAACCATTAATACCTCCCTTTCTGCAACTATTATGCATGTTTTATATAACTGTCTTTGAATATTACCTGCTGAGACAGACTTGGTACAACCCGAAATTTAGAGCTATAGCTGAAAGTCTCTGTCAAAGATGTCTTACATGCCAACAGATAAATCCAGGAAGGAAAACAGTAGTGAGTTTGGGAACAATAGGATGTGAAGGAGGTCCTTTTACCAGAATGCAACTAGATTTTATTGAAATGCTACCGAGCAATAGATTGAAATATGTCCTTGTGGTCGTTTGTTTGTTTTCTCGTTGGGTGGAAGCCTATCCGACAAGAAGGAATGATGGAGTTACTGTGGCTAAACTCCTACTGAGAGAATTCATTCCACGATATGGCTTTCCAGTAACAATCGAAACAGATAGAGGAACACATTTCCAAAATGAACTAATCCAGTTGATATGTGAAGCACTTGACATACAAAAGAAATTGCACTGTGCCTACAGACCAGAGGATTCTGGAGTGGTAGAGCAAGTAAATGGAACAATAAAGAATAGGCTAGGGAAAATGTGTCAAGCCACAGGACTCAAATGGCCAGATGCCCTGCCATTGGTGCTGATGACCATAAGAAGCATAGCTGACAGAAAAACAGGTCTGAGTCCTCATGAAATCATCATGGGACGAGCAATGAGACAAGCACATGTACCTGTCAACAAACTGCTGACTATAACTGATGATCTCGTATTGGACTATTGCAAAGGATTGGCTGATGTGGTACATTCTGTGTTTCATCAGGTTGGACCGGATGCGAGCACTCTTGAAAGAAAACCAGCTCATGATTTGAGTCCAGGAGACTGGGTCCGCATAAAAGTCCACAGAAGAAGAAACTGTTTGGTTCCTCGCTGGGATAAGCCACGTCAAGTGATCCTGGTGACAACAACTGCTGTGAAATGTGCAGGTGTGAAAAATTGGGTTCATGCCAGTCATACCATCAGAGTTCCAGATCCTGAAGCTCGACCTGTAAGTCGACATCTGGAGATATCTGATACCAGCTCAGCATCCGAAGCAGAAGCTGAAACAAGCAGAGTTCTAGATCCTGAAGCTCGACCTGTAAGTCGACATCTGGAAGAACTAGGTACAAGTTTGACAACTGAAGAAGAAACTGAAACGATCAGAGTTCCAGATCTTGAAGCTCGACCTGTAAGTCGACATCTGGAAATATCGGATACCAGTTCAGCATCTGAAACAGACCAACCTGAATCTGGTGGAAGACAAAAGAGAAAAACAAGAACTGACATTATAAACGAAGAAACTGAACCAAGAGACAGTGACAGCGAACAGCCAAGTACAAGTTATGGAAGAATTCCTCCAGAGATAGTTGAGTTAACTGAAGGAGACTTAGATTCAGACAGAGAGATAGGGGAAGAAACGGAAGAAACCCGAGGAGTAGTAGGGACAGACCAACAAATAGAAGAAACACAGGGAAATTTAGATTCAGATAGAAAGATTAATATAAATGCGGAAGACAATTGAGGAGGGATAGAATCAAATGTCCCGACAGAAGAGTCACAAGAAGGTTCAGATTCAGACAAAGAAACTGAGATCATAAGGTTCAAGGTTAGAGGAAGTGAAGTAAGGTCTGAGACAGAATCAGAAGAAAGTGAAGAAGAAAGAAAACAAAGATTAGGACCAAGAAAGAGAACTTGGAGAGCTAAACGAGAGGAAAAGGAAAACGAACTAAAAAGGCCAAGAAAAGGAGACAATTGGCCCCACGAAGTTAAAAGACTGAGATACAAGATAATAAATTTGAACAAAGATAATGCGGAACAAGTAAATGAAATAACAAGTCAAAAAGGACAAGGAAAACAAAGTGAAAGACAATCACAGAAATCAAAAAGAGTGAAGAGACCTAACTTGAAATATAAGTCACCTGAGTGGCTATACATCGCATTGACTGACATTAAAGAAGAGGATAACAGTCACGAAAGCCCAGACGAAAGCTGTAAACCAATGGGTGAAAGTGAATTGCACCAAAACTGAAAAGACAAAGAAAGAAACCCGGATTGGACATTAAAAACAAACAAGACGAGAAAGAGTTCTGAAAAGAGCTGAAGAAAGCACCGAAACGAGACAAAGTAAAGGGTAGAGTGGCTGAAATGTCATTCTGAGGTGTGGTGACACACTTTCTGTGCATATATATATAGCTAGATAATAGTACAACATGGTAGACACTGAGAATAGAAGATCTAGATGTGAGTTTCTACGTAGGTGGTGTAGAATGTGTTTCTATTGTACAGGATTGCTAATGTTTATTTGGCTTATTTTAGCAATAATAATTCCACTTAGGTTAGTTGTAGAAGAAACATCCGTAATAGGGAATAACACGAAAAAGGACAAAGAAGCTATCATACAAAACACTGCAGCATTAGTAGATAGTACTGATTTACATAGGGATAAGCCCATAACTGATTTTTCCAAGAATGTCTTCACGAAACTATTGTATGAATATGTGGAGACAATGGATCTGAGGGATTGTTATGTCTGTATGCAGTTACCTGCGTCTGTCACAGAAGGTGTGACCTATCATCACCTTCCTTTGACGTATGGGATAACTTGTAGCGTTCTAGCTAGTTTATTTTACAAAACAGGTAGATTAGAATATTATTACACTGACATAGACACTGTTTTTGCGAAAGTTCCCGTAATCCCTGAACTAAATAAGGTGAAAGATGCAAAAATGTTTGGAGAATTTTTCTTAGAAAATAAAGATTTAACATTAGAGTATATAGTTAGACACAATCTTACCTGTGAACTAAAGAAAGAGGAAAAGATTTTCTTGGATATGGTAGAAAACAGAAGAGTTAAGTTTCAAAGAAAGGTAGCAGAAGAAAAGACAAAAACACCACTTTGGGCGTTTGAAGAGAAAAATCATGACAAAGGAGAAACAAATGCAGCTATGGTTCTGGATTGGCCCCAACAGGGAAAATTGTGTATTAGTAGAAGTAAGACTATGTATGATAACTATTTCGTGGGTTACAGTGAGTGCCGAGATACATATAAAATTCTAGGGGGATGGGGATTTAAAGGAGGAAAAGATCCAGTATTTCCAGGGATCTATTATATTTGCGGAAATAGAGCTTATTATAGGTTGCCGGACCATTGGTACGGAACGTGTTATTTTAGGCCTGGTCTTTCCAAAGATTTTTCATGTGGAGAGAGGAACGAAAGGAATACACGAGATAGGTAAAACATTAACACGCAGGAGAAGGGAAAGGTTCTCAGAAATAGTAGGTGACATTTTTGGAGCATTGATACCAGCAGTGGGTATATCTTTGAATGCATACAAGATTCGGAAATTGTCTACAGTAGTAGATCATTTATCAACGAATACTGCTGGAGGGTTCTTGATGGTAAACACCGAAATGGTTGCCATGAGAGCTATGGTAATGCAAAATCGACTTGCCCTTGACATTCTTTTGGCAAAAGAGGGTGGAGTCTGTGGAATGCTGAAAGTCCAACATTGTTGCACTTACATTCCAGATGAAAGTGAGAATATACAGAAGTATATAAAAAATATTACTGATTTGCACAAAGAAATTGCTCCACTGGAGGTTGAAGGTGTTTGGGAGAGACTTGGTAAGAGTTTTTCCTCAATGCAAAGATGGTTCACAGAAATAGGTGGTTCTCTTATTGGGAAGATACTAATATCACTAACAGTGATAATATTAGTAATGTTATCAGTGAGATTAGCATATGTGTGTATTAAAAGAAGAAAAAGACAAAATAGAATAAAAAGAGAAAATGAGAAAAATAAAGAAAGAGAACGGGAAATGGGAGAAATAGAATTAGAAGAATTAAAAGAGAACATTTACAAAAGGTCTAAAAGACAAGATGAGAAAAACACCGTTGTATGAACTAACAAGAAAGCAAGTGGACAAGAAACATTTATCTGATCATTTGTAGAATAGGTTTTTGTCGTTATATTAAAAATCACCAAAGGGGGGAATTGATGGAGCAAGGTAAATAAAATAATTTGTACCCCCCTTGGAAAATTAATGAGCTTTAATAAATTAACGATACTAATTGTTTGATGGAGCATGAAGTAATCAACAAACGCACTTTTAGTAAACACTACATAAGGGTAACCCGCAATTTGTGCAAAATCTAATTTATTTACAATTGTGAAGTTGATTAACGCTAATATTGTGATTTGCGTACCAATTAGTGTAAAATCGCATGATTTATGCTATGTAGTAGATTTGTACTGTGGCAAAGAATGCAGATGGTAAGTAAAATGGCTTTAAATGTCGCTTCTGCTAGGTAACACCTAACACGGGTCTTTAGAATGGCGGGTGGTAAACAGAAAGGCTTATTTTCTTTGTTTTAATTTTGGTTGTGTTTGTTCTTATGATAGTTCGTTCGAGCCTGTTAGGCCATGCTGCGAAAATGGCTGCCGAGACAGATGAGGTCACGTGAAAAGCCAAAGATGGCCTCTAAGCGGAAGAAATAGAGGAGCTGAACCACGTGGGTGCAGCCTGAGCACGGAGTGAGAGATGTCAAGGTCGTGTTGACCTACCATAAGGAGGGTGCCAAGAAAGACTCAGCACGTATTCGTGGGAATGGAAGAGAAAGTACTGAGCAACAATGGACTAACTAAATTGTGACCATCGGGATTGCAACAAAATGAATGGACAAGTTGGACTGCTTTTTACCCAAAGGTCATGAGACTCATTGTACGCTTAACTGTCCCAAAAACCAGTTTGAACAAAGAGGGCGATGAGGTGATCATCACCACCCCTCAAATGGACCAATTAGCGTGATTCTTGCCCCTAAGGATTGCAACTTTTTGTGTAGTAAGCTAGAAGTAGGGTATAAGAGGGTCTACTCTTATGTGGGAGGTGTGGCTTCTTTGGTTGCTTCTTTGAGTTGCCTTTTTGGGTTGCTCCTTTTTGCTGCTGCTGTGGCCGCTGCTATTGATGCTACTGCTGCCGTTGGTATTTCTTGCCATACCATTTTTCCTATTTTCCATTTTTCCACCTCAAATATTATGAAAGGACTTTGTCATTTTTGGACTTCAAACTTGACTGGGGAAGGAACGAGACCGTTGCGGGAAATCTGTACGGGAGGTCCGGTCGAGGAGGCCTTTAGCGGGACAGTCAGTCAGTTTGGGAGTTCTATTCTGTGATCTACGGTTTATCTTCTTTTTGGTGAACCATTCCTATCTGCATCTAAATGGGTAATGCATAATTTTCAATTCTTTATTAGAACTTTTCATATAAATGTTATTAATGTATTAAAAGTGATTAATAAACAAAGAATCTCACCCGTGCAATTGAGAAATTAGATAAAATGTCATTCTAACTAGGGGGCGTGGCTTACCGTGCTGCGGAATGGCCGCTTTGTAAGCGAGCTCCGCCGGCCGGGATTTAATCCTTCATTTATCCGCACATAAGCTAGAGATATAGCCTGCAATTTCTGCTTTCCTGGAAGCGGAACAACAGAGGCACCGATCGATGTGCTTCCCGACTGCCGATGGGGTGTGAATGCTGACTTACGAGCCCCGACCCAAGGTGAGCGGCTGGCCTGGAGAAAGAGGCGGTGGTGCGACGCGGCGTGCTTAAGTAATTGTGCCCGAGGCCCCGTAAGATTCGGAGCGGGCATACCCGCAGCACAACTCCTGGTGTCTGTGGGGAGGCCCGGTGGAAGGGACAGAGTGAAACAGACCGGTCGATACTCCGGAGTCCCCGTGAGCAGTGCTACTGTCCCACAACACGATATCTGGACCCCCGGGTGGGACGCGAGTTTCACCAGACGGAAGGGCGCCATCTTGGAAGCAGAGGAAAGTCGCCGGGCAGGACCGCTGCAGAGCGGCTGAGTGTAGCCTTTGAGAGGAGGTATTTATGCGGGTGACCTGACCGGCTGCATAATAGTGCCTAAGCTGGTAAAAGCCCATAAAAGTGATACACGAGTGACTGTCAGCACCGCGCATTCTGCTTAATCTGCGCCGGCCGACTGGGAGGCACATTGGTGGCACTGAAGCATGTTCTGCGGCAAGGATATTTCCGCCATATTGCGGCCCATCTGAGTGCATCACCCTGAGGCCTCACTGTCTTAAAGTTACTGGGCTGTGGGACGTGGCGCTAGGTTTGATGGGCTGCATGAAGTAATCACAGGAGCGGTGAGGCTGGGTCGCTATTTGCAGCGTGCTGCGGTGGAACTTTCAGTTTGGTCCTATCGCATATGCCCATCCTGGTGCTGCAATATCGGCGAAGGACCTACTATACCCCTGATTTGGCTGGGTGAAAAGAACCGAGTGGGCGCTGGTGGAGATCTGAAGGCGGCCGAACCAGGGCCTGGTGTTGTGGAGTGGCAGGCGGCCACGTGCGGCGAGGGAGGGCACAGCGAAATTGGGAGTGGATATCATCGGTCCCCTGCGTTACTACTGTGGCACGAAGTCGCTAGATGCAACATGGGCAAGCAGGATGCCAAGCAGCCTAAAATTAGCTTCGAACAGCGTCGCTCGACCAGGCAGATGGAGTCAGACTCAGAATCAGCCACTGGAGGGTCCTCGGAAGGACCGGTCGGCGATCAAGGGGAAGACATTCGCTCGCTTATGCTGGAAATGCGCTCTAGCCTTCGCACAATCGACGCCAAGCTGGACACACTATCGGCCCAAATGGACTCTGTGAAATCCCAGATTGGAGTCCATGAACACAGGCTAGATGTGCTAGAGAACAAACAGACGGAATTCCATAAATTTCAAGTGGAGACAAAAGAGCAAATATCAAGCATGGAAAAACTATTGGGTGTGATCCGTGCAAAGAACGAGGATTTGGAGGCGAGATCACGCCGCAATAATCTCCGAATCACGGGAATACCGGAGACGACAGCGATCACCAAAATGGAGACGTACGTTGCTGATCTGCTGCGGGACCTCTTTGCTGCACACCTCTCGCCTGTCTTTGCGGTGGAACGGGCCCATCGGACCTTAGGTCCCAAGCCGCCAGTTGGGGCACCTCCAAGACCTATTCTGGCACGACTAATGAACTATCAAGATCGCGAAACAATACTGCGACAGGCACGCTCAATGGGGGAGATCACACACCAAGGAAACCGGATCGCTTTCTTCCCAGACTTCACTCCCGCGGTACAGGCAGCCAGAAGAGAGTTCCTTCCGGCCAAGCGGATTTTGTTACAGGGGCAGATTCCATATTCACTGTTATATCCGGCAAAACTCAAGGTGTCCTACGATGGAACTGCACACTTCTTTACAGATGCCAAAAGGCCTAAAATTCACGAAACATGTGGGTGGTCAACTGAAAAAGAACAGTCCCAGAACGGAGGAGGCGACGGAGAACCGGATGAGCGATAATGATTGAGACACGTGAGATCTGACTTCTAATATACTACTAAGCTTGTCCTTGGACAATCCTGAATATGCTAGGAGAGAACGCTGGTGGACTTTAATGCATGCATAACTCTATTGTTTGGCAATTATATTTTACTCTGTTCATTGAATGGGGCTTGCATTAGAGAGAACTATTTATCCATAAACACCTGGTTGGGGATATACAATTGATGCTAGGTTGGGCTTTCGTTCCATATTTGAACGTGGGGAGGTGTGGGGAAATTCGTTGGTTGAAGGTGTTAACTTATGTGCCAGGATCTACTTAATTGTCGATTGACTGTCACTGGTGGGTTTTGGAAGGTCAACATGTGGGATTCCTTGCTGTGGATGGGTACAGGAATATGTCACCTTGAGCACACATACCATCCCATCTTTCCTTTCTCTCGTCTTAAAATTGTTATCCTGATGGGCGGACGGGAGGCAATGCGGGGAGTTTCGTATGGAAGAAACAGATGATAGAGAAATGCATATTTTTGTCTCACATTCTGGCTGTTGGACTGATCGGATGCCGTACATTTATTGTTTTCATGTAATGCAGACTTGACTTTAGGCAGTTTCTCGGCCACCCTGCTGCGGTAGGGTAGAAGGCCGGTATGCACTCACCCCAATGGGAGATTTCCCGAACCTATGTTATTTTGATCTCTTTGTGGGGGGTATTCTTCAACCTGATTGGGGGGTTGGTGTGGGCGGGGGGGTGGGTTGGGGTGTTTGTTCAGTATGTTAACGGTGTATCGTTATACTATTGCAGGACAGGTATTGTGGGACGCGTGTGGGTCAGGTGCGCTGAGGGGCGGAGCGATGGAACATAGCACACCTTGCAGTGTGACACATGACTAGCGTAAACTGCCTGACATGGAATATAAGGGGATTAAATGACAGTAGGAAAGCTAGGCTGGTGCATGCATATCTCACAAGACACAACATAGATATATGCATGTTACAGGAGACTCATCTGCATACTCGAATCTCCCCTAAACTCACGCAGAAGAGATGGGGATTTACATACACATCGGTCTATTCCAATTATTCACGTGGGGTAGCAATATTGATCAGGCGTGGACTAGTTTGGAGGGAGAAAGAGGTACATGCGGACCCCGATGGATGTTTCCTCATCTTACTAGTTTCGCTGGGGGGTGTCTCCTTAGCGATGGTAGCAATATATGGCCCAAATGTCGACTCTCCAGGGTTTTTTCAGGATGTGTGGGCAAGGGTTGAGGCAACTGGATGCACCACGGTTCTTTGGGGGGGATTTCAATGCAGTTATCAATGACGAATTGGATAGACAAGGTACAGCGAGGACACATAATCCGGCTGCTAGTAAACTGCTAAATAATATACTTGATGATGGGGATTTGGTTGATATATGGCGCCGGCAGCACCCATTGACTAGAGAGGGCACGTGCTTTTCAGAACACCGTAGGGCTTGGTCTCGGATAGATTATTGGATTTCGACTAAAGATGTGGCTTGTTGGGTACTGGAGGTGTTGCACCTACCAAGAACGTTGTCCGATCACGCACCGTGCTTGTTAAAAATTGCATTCCCTGATACTAGACGGAAGCCATTCTCCTGGAGGCTACCGCCCCACGCACTGTTAGACGAGGCATTCCGAGAGGAAGTCCGTACAGATATCACAGATTATTTCACCCTTAACACCGGAACAGTTGACTCTATGGCCTCCTTATGGGAGGCGTTTAAGGTGGTCATTAGAGGCCAGTGTATTTCTAGACAGGCAGGGGTGCGTAAAGCCATAAGAACCACTTTGGACAACATAGAGAAGCACATACATGATTTAGAAACACGTTTATACTCTGAGGATACACCCACACTGCTAGCTCAATTGAAGGCCAAACTGTTGGAATATGATGAGGAGGCACAGAGGGAAGTGAAGTTCCTCGGGAAATATGCTGAGGCACGCAGGTACGTCGAGGGGGACAGACCTGGACGGACACTTGCAGGTATGCTTAAAAAACCAAGAACTGCTGTCTATGTTCCTGAGTTGAAAGCCAAGACTGGTGAAACGGCTAGGGGCCCAGTGGAGGTACTTAAAGAGTTCTCCGCCTTCTATACCCATCTCTATACAGCCACGCAAACCGAATGCCCAGAGGGCATGCAGGCATTTCTTGACTCCCTAGCATTGGTCTGGTTTAATGACAGACACCGGGAATACATGCACCTACCTTTTACAGTGGAGGATGTATCAGCAGTAATACAGAGCCTACCGTTAGATAAGGCCCCTGGATCGGACGGTCTGACAACTGCCTTTTACAAGGCATATGTGTCTGAACTGGCACCTAAACTCCTGGCGGTTTATGAGGAGGCCCATGAAACAGGTATCTTGCCGCAAACAATGCGGGAGGCTATACCGGATAATGATCTTGATTCATATAGACCATTGTCGCTACTAAATGTGGATGTTAAAATTCTAGCAAAACTGATTTCGAACAGGCTGCAACCCATGCTCCCAATGATAGCCCTACCACACCAATCGGGCTTTATACCCGGCAGGTCCACCTCACACACTCTAAGAACAATTTTCTCGGTCCTCCATTATCTACACCAAGATGTACAGGCGGCGGCGGTCTTCCTAGATGCGACGAAAGCGTTTGATTCGCTGGAGTGGCCGTATTTGTTTAAAATTCTTGAGCGAATGGGGTTTGGTCCTTTGTTTGTAAGATGGATAAGGTTGTTATACACTGGACCTTCGGCTAGGGTCCGTGCAAATGGCTTGATATCCGATCCATTTAAAATTACGAGAGGCACGAGGCAAGGTTGCCCATTGTCCCCATTGCTATTTGCCATCGCGATGGAGCCCCTAGCTGCGCGTATACAACAACACCACACAGACAAAGGGATAGGGTTTAGCGCTAGAAGCCTCTTGATATCAATGTATGCAGATGATGTTACCCTTTATATCTTAAACCCTGCACAAAACTTAGACACAGTCTTGCGGGAGTTTATCAAATTTGGGGGGTTGGCTGGTGTATCTATTAATTGGGCTAAATCGGTGGTATTCCCTCTCACAGACAACACTTTGGCGGTAACATCTGAGTTCCCGATACAGTGGGAAGACGAAAAGGTGAAGTATCTGGGAATCTGGATTAGTAGAGATATGCAGGAGGTGTGGAACCTAAATTATGGCAGGGCCATTGCGTGGTTGGAGGAGAAAGTTACACTGTGGACCAAATTGCCACTGTCGTTGGCTGGGAAGATTGCATTGGTTAAAATGGTGGTGCTACCCAAATTTGTATACCTTTTTGTAAATTTGCCAATCATACTAACACAATCATTTTTTAATACACTAAGATCGATGCTAATCTCGCTGGTGTGGTCGGGGGGCAGGCTCGAGTCTCGTGGGACCTACTATCTCTACCGCTCAAGCAGGGTGGACTGGGTGCCCCGGATATGAAACTCTACGCCTTGTGCGCACAGGCACAGTTTTTGCATTATTGGGTCCATCCTACGCCATTTCAGCCACACGTGGCCATAGAGTCGGATGCGGTCACACCGATTCCCTTACAGGTGGCGGTATATCAACCCTATAAAAGACCCTTGGAGGGCATAGACTCTTCTGAGACGCTGAGATGGGCTTGGGATGGGCTAAAAAGAAGAGCGGGGACCAGGTGCTATATGCCCCCTCTATCCCATTGGCGCAGAATCCAATGCTGCCGAACATTAAGGACGAGTTAAATAACAGGGTTGCTCAGAAGATGTCACTTCATACATTTGCGGACCTTTATCCAGGGGGGGTTTCAAGATCCCCCGACGGCGGGGAGGGACAGGTGGTGCCTTTTGGTGAAACATTTTTATACCACAAAATTAGAGCTGCATGTCGAGCGCTACATAGCGAATTCCCTACCCAACCACGCACTCTGGCGGCCCTAGAAAATCTGCTGCGCACACCTTCTCCACGCAGGCTCATCACTAGACTCTACACGCATATGCAAACAGACGCCCCTGTGACAGTGCCTAGCGCCCGACATAAATGGAATACGGAACTGGAGCCTCCTATGACCGAGGACCAATGGACGTATTGCTGCACTCAGTTGACTGAACTATCCCCGAACTATAGACTGCGTCTGATCCACTTCAAATTTTACATCGATATTACAGAACACCCCTTAGCCTACATAAGATGGGACTCAGGGAGGATAGCAGCTGCTGGCGTTGTGGGACACTAGAGGTTTCCTTCCTACATATGGCATGGGAATGCCCCAAACTAGCTGAGTACTGGACATATATTTTCCGGTCCATTAATCAAATCCTGGGATTGGAGCTACAACCCTCTCCAATGGTGGGACTGTTGGGGTATGTAAAGGACACACATGTAAAGAAACGCAAGTTAAATGCCCTTTTGTTACTGTTTGCAAAACGTCAAATAGCAATGTACTGGGGTAGAAAGAGAAAACCCATTATCACAGAATGGATTAGGGAGGTCACATATTGTAAAATACAGCTTTCTACTTTTTGGGAGTTAATGCCACCCACGTCCAGACCACGAGAGATCTGGGAACCGTTTCTGGACTGGGTTCGGGAGAGGACGTGTTTGGTAGAGGATGTAAGTGAGATGAATGCACAGACTGATGTTGTTTAATTCCATTGCTGAATATACCAGATTAAGGCATAAGTAGGAAATGAGGATCGGTACAAATTACCTACTGTAATAGTTCAATGTCACACTATGTCATTGGTTCATTCTGCATCTCTGGAACTCGCGCACAGAGACCAAATTGATTATGTCATGTACATTTTGTGAGATGTCACATATGTATGTTCTGCACTGCTACAGATATTTCACCACTATACACCGAGTTGTTTTTTGTTGTAATAACTGATGTGTATTGTATCTTTACGAAACAGTCAATAAAGAAAAAGTTTTAAAAAATAAATAAATTTAAAAAAAATCATTCTAACTAAAAATGAGTCTGTGGTTCTTTAGTTCATTAATAAGTTTAAAGGTTAACAGGTTTTAAGAGTGATTGAGCTGGTCTTAATCACCATCAACTTATTCTACTAGTTGGTCCATCGACCAAAGAGCGGAATACCTTGATGTTTAGAACTGACAGGATCAAAGTTGATGTATATAATGTCTGAGGTGTTATTCTGTCAAATTTAACAAGGTATCCTGTTCCTCCAGCAACACATTTTCTCCTTGGTGTGTAATCTAGTGAACGAATGAGTGTATGATATGCGGTGTCATGGGCCCCACCGTCATATGGTTTAATAGACGTGAATGTTTTACCTGGATTTGTATCCTAAGGAGAAATTTATATTAGCTGCGCTGGATCATCGTTCACCTTGTTTCTCACGAGCACATATGTGCACAAGACTTTACGGATTACACGCACATTCAACGTTAATTGTGCTGATACTGATCTTCAACTTTTTCTAAATATAGGGGCATATTATCAAGCCCAATTTTGCCGCTTTAGCTGCCGTTTTCGGCTGAAAAGCGGCGATTTAAATATCGCTCTATCATCAAGGACGCGCTAACACGTGTTCCCTTGAGTTAGCAGCCGTCTTTTCTCCACTTTGCATGTCAGCGATTATTATCGCTAATGACATGCAAAGTGGGCGTTCCTCACAGAACAACATGGGTAAACATCGCTACAACTGCATCGCGATATTTACAAGGATGCCCCAGACCCGCGAATCGATGATCAAAGTCGCGCTAAGGCCCCTTTATTGCAGGATTTTAACACCTGCTATTAATCCGACTTAGCCATCTGTAACATGGGAGGTGGATCTCAGGGCTAAGTCCACACCTGCCTATTATCAAGGTTTACATTATCGCAGGTCATTTTTCGCTGCTTTTCTCACACCAATGCATGTTATCACCCTCTATCGCTGGATTTTACATCGCCTGGGTGATAAGCGTTAATAATACGTCGCTAACCCGGCGCTGAAATCCAGCGATAGATGGCGATAATGAAAATCGCGCTATGCGCGATTTGCGATAATTATCACATGTGCTTGATAATATGCCCCATAGACTGCTACTTGAATTGGTCTAATAACCATTAATACCTCCCTTTCTGCAACTATTATGCATGTTTTATATAACTGTCTTTGAATATTACCTGCTGAGACAGACTTGGTACAACCCGAAATTTAGAGCTATAGCTGAAAGTCTCTGTCAAAGATGTCTTACATGCCAACAGATAAATCCAGGAAGGAAAACAGTAGTGAGTTTGGGAACAATAGGATGTGAAGGAGGTCCTTTTACCAGAATGCAACTAGATTTTATTGAAATGCTACCGAGCAATAGATTGAAATATGTCCTTGTGGTCGTTTGTTTGTTTTCTCGTTGGGTGGAAGCCTATCCGACAAGAAGGAATGATGGAGTTACTGTGGCTAAACTCCTACTGAGAGAATTCATTCCACGATATGGCTTTCCAGTAACAATCGAAACAGATAGAGGAACACATTTCCAAAATGAACTAATCCAGTTGATATGTGAAGCACTTGACATACAAAAGAAATTGCACTGTGCCTACAGACCAGAGGATTCTGGAGTGGTAGAGCAAGTAAATGGAACAATAAAGAATAGGCTAGGGAAAATGTGTCAAGCCACAGGACTCAAATGGCCAGATGCCCTGCCATTGGTGCTGATGACCATAAGAAGCATAGCTGACAGAAAAACAGGTCTGAGTCCTCATGAAATCATCATGGGACGAGCAATGAGACAAGCACATGTACCTGTCAACAAACTGCTGACTATAACTGATGATCTCGTATTGGACTATTGCAAAGGATTGGCTGATGTGGTACATTCTGTGTTTCATCAGGTTGGACCGGATGCGAGCACTCTTGAAAGAAAACCAGCTCATGATTTGAGTCCAGGAGACTGGGTCCGCATAAAAGTCCACAGAAGAAGAAACTGTTTGGTTCCTCGCTGGGATAAGCCACGTCAAGTGATCCTGGTGACAACAACTGCTGTGAAATGTGCAGGTGTGAAAAATTGGGTTCATGCCAGTCATACCATCAGAGTTCCAGATCCTGAAGCTCGACCTGTAAGTCGACATCTGGAGATATCTGATACCAGCTCAGCATCCGAAGCAGAAGCTGAAACAAGCAGAGTTCTAGATCCTGAAGCTCGACCTGTAAGTCGACATCTGGAAGAACTAGGTACAAGTTTGACAACTGAAGAAGAAACTGAAACGATCAGAGTTCCAGATCTTGAAGCTCGACCTGTAAGTCGACATCTGGAAATATCGGATACCAGTTCAGCATCTGAAACAGACCAACCTGAATCTGGTGGAAGACAAAAGAGAAAAACAAGAACTGACATTATAAACGAAGAAACTGAACCAAGAGACAGTGACAGCGAACAGCCAAGTACAAGTTATGGAAGAATTCCTCCAGAGATAGTTGAGTTAACTGAAGGAGACTTAGATTCAGACAGAGAGATAGGGGAAGAAACGGAAGAAACCCGAGGAGTAGTAGGGACAGACCAACAAATAGAAGAAACACAGGGAAATTTAGATTCAGATAGAAAGATTAATATAAATGCGGAAGACAATTGAGGAGGGATAGAATCAAATGTCCCGACAGAAGAGTCACAAGAAGGTTCAGATTCAGACAAAGAAACTGAGATCATAAGGTTCAAGGTTAGAGGAAGTGAAGTAAGGTCTGAGACAGAATCAGAAGAAAGTGAAGAAGAAAGAAAACAAAGATTAGGACCAAGAAAGAGAACTTGGAGAGCTAAACGAGAGGAAAAGGAAAACGAACTAAAAAGGCCAAGAAAAGGAGACAATTGGCCCCACGAAGTTAAAAGACTGAGATACAAGATAATAAATTTGAACAAAGATAATGCGGAACAAGTAAATGAAATAACAAGTCAAAAAGGACAAGGAAAACAAAGTGAAAGACAATCACAGAAATCAAAAAGAGTGAAGAGACCTAACTTGAAATATAAGTCACCTGAGTGGCTATACATCGCATTGACTGACATTAAAGAAGAGGATAACAGTCACGAAAGCCCAGACGAAAGCTGTAAACCAATGGGTGAAAGTGAATTGCACCAAAACTGAAAAGACAAAGAAAGAAACCCGGATTGGACATTAAAAACAAACAAGACGAGAAAGAGTTCTGAAAAGAGCTGAAGAAAGCACCGAAACGAGACAAAGTAAAGGGTAGAGTGGCTGAAATGTCATTCTGAGGTGTGGTGACACACTTTCTGTGCATATATATATAGCTAGATAATAGTACAACATGGTAGACACTGAGAATAGAAGATCTAGATGTGAGTTTCTACGTAGGTGGTGTAGAATGTGTTTCTATTGTACAGGATTGCTAATGTTTATTTGGCTTATTTTAGCAATAATAATTCCACTTAGGTTAGTTGTAGAAGAAACATCCGTAATAGGGAATAACACGAAAAAGGACAAAGAAGCTATCATACAAAACACTGCAGCATTAGTAGATAGTACTGATTTACATAGGGATAAGCCCATAACTGATTTTTCCAAGAATGTCTTCACGAAACTATTGTATGAATATGTGGAGACAATGGATCTGAGGGATTGTTATGTCTGTATGCAGTTACCTGCGTCTGTCACAGAAGGTGTGACCTATCATCACCTTCCTTTGACGTATGGGATAACTTGTAGCGTTCTAGCTAGTTTATTTTACAAAACAGGTAGATTAGAATATTATTACACTGACATAGACACTGTTTTTGCGAAAGTTCCCGTAATCCCTGAACTAAATAAGGTGAAAGATGCAAAAATGTTTGGAGAATTTTTCTTAGAAAATAAAGATTTAACATTAGAGTATATAGTTAGACACAATCTTACCTGTGAACTAAAGAAAGAGGAAAAGATTTTCTTGGATATGGTAGAAAACAGAAGAGTTAAGTTTCAAAGAAAGGTAGCAGAAGAAAAGACAAAAACACCACTTTGGGCGTTTGAAGAGAAAAATCATGACAAAGGAGAAACAAATGCAGCTATGGTTCTGGATTGGCCCCAACAGGGAAAATTGTGTATTAGTAGAAGTAAGACTATGTATGATAACTATTTCGTGGGTTACAGTGAGTGCCGAGATACATATAAAATTCTAGGGGGATGGGGATTTAAAGGAGGAAAAGATCCAGTATTTCCAGGGATCTATTATATTTGCGGAAATAGAGCTTATTATAGGTTGCCGGACCATTGGTACGGAACGTGTTATTTTAGGCCTGGTCTTTCCAAAGATTTTTCATGTGGAGAGAGGAACGAAAGGAATACACGAGATAGGTAAAACATTAACACGCAGGAGAAGGGAAAGGTTCTCAGAAATAGTAGGTGACATTTTTGGAGCATTGATACCAGCAGTGGGTATATCTTTGAATGCATACAAGATTCGGAAATTGTCTACAGTAGTAGATCATTTATCAACGAATACTGCTGGAGGGTTCTTGATGGTAAACACCGAAATGGTTGCCATGAGAGCTATGGTAATGCAAAATCGACTTGCCCTTGACATTCTTTTGGCAAAAGAGGGTGGAGTCTGTGGAATGCTGAAAGTCCAACATTGTTGCACTTACATTCCAGATGAAAGTGAGAATATACAGAAGTATATAAAAAATATTACTGATTTGCACAAAGAAATTGCTCCACTGGAGGTTGAAGGTGTTTGGGAGAGACTTGGTAAGAGTTTTTCCTCAATGCAAAGATGGTTCACAGAAATAGGTGGTTCTCTTATTGGGAAGATACTAATATCACTAACAGTGATAATATTAGTAATGTTATCAGTGAGATTAGCATATGTGTGTATTAAAAGAAGAAAAAGACAAAATAGAATAAAAAGAGAAAATGAGAAAAATAAAGAAAGAGAACGGGAAATGGGAGAAATAGAATTAGAAGAATTAAAAGAGAACATTTACAAAAGGTCTAAAAGACAAGATGAGAAAAACACCGTTGTATGAACTAACAAGAAAGCAAGTGGACAAGAAACATTTATCTGATCATTTGTAGAATAGGTTTTTGTCGTTATATTAAAAATCACCAAAGGGGGGAATTGATGGAGCAAGGTAAATAAAATAATTTGTACCCCCTTGGAAAATTAATGAGCTTTAATAAATTAACGATACTAATTGTTTGATGGAGCATGAAGTAATCAACAAACGCACTTTTAGTAAACACTACATAAGGGTAACCCGCAATTTGTGCAAAATCTAATTTATTTACAATTGTGAAGTTGATTAACGCTAATATTGTGATTTGCGTACCAATTAGTGTAAAATCGCATGATTTATGCTATGTAGTAGATTTGTACTGTGGCAAAGAATGCAGATGGTAAGTAAAATGGCTTTAAATGTCGCTTCTGCTAGGTAACACCTAACACGGGTCTTTAGAATGGCGGGTGGTAAACAGAAAGGCTTATTTTCTTTGTTTTAATTTTGGTTGTGTTTGTTCTTATGATAGTTCGTTCGAGCCTGTTAGGCCATGCTGCGAAAATGGCTGCCGAGACAGATGAGGTCACGTGAAAAGCCAAAGATGGCCTCTAAGCGGAAGAAATAGAGGAGCTGAACCACGTGGGTGCAGCCTGAGCACGGAGTGAGAGATGTCAAGGTCGTGTTGACCTACCATAAGGAGGGTGCCAAGAAAGACTCAGCACGTATTCGTGGGAATGGAAGAGAAAGTACTGAGCAACAATGGACTAACTAAATTGTGACCATCGGGATTGCAACAAAATGAATGGACAAGTTGGACTGCTTTTTACCCAAAGGTCATGAGACTCATTGTACGCTTAACTGTCCCAAAAACCAGTTTGAACAAAGAGGGCGATGAGGTGATCATCACCACCCCTCAAATGGACCAATTAGCGTGATTCTTGCCCCTAAGGATTGCAACTTTTTGTGTAGTAAGCTAGAAGTAGGGTATAAGAGGGTCTACTCTTATGTGGGAGGTGTGGCTTCTTTGGTTGCTTCTTTGAGTTGCCTTTTTGGGTTGCTCCTTTTTGCTGCTGCTGTGGCCGCTGCTATTGATGCTACTGCTGCCGTTGGTATTTCTTGCCATACCATTTTTCCTATTTTCCATTTTTCCACCTCAAATATTATGAAAGGACTTTGTCATTTTTGGACTTCAAACTTGACTGGGGAAGGAACGAGACCGTTGCGGGAAATCTGTACGGGAGGTCCGGTCGAGGAGGCCTTTAGCGGGACAGTCAGTCAGTTTGGGAGTTCTATTCTGTGATCTACGGTTTATCTTCTTTTTGGTGAACCATTCCTATCTGCATCTAAATGGGTAATGCATAATTTTCAATTCTTTATTAGAACTTTTCATATAAATGTTATTAATGTATTAAAAGTGATTAATAAACAAAGAATCTCACCCGTGCAATTGAGAAATTAGATAAAATGTCATTCTAACTAGGGGGCGTGGCTTACCGTGCTGCGGAATGGCCGCTTTGTAAGCGAGCTCCGCCGGCCGGGATTTAATCCTTCATTTATCCGCACATAAGCTAGAGATATAGCCTGCAATTTCTGCTTTCCTGGAAGCGGAACAACAGAGGCACCGATCGATGTGCTTCCCGACTGCCGATGGGGTGTGAATGCTGACTTACGAGCCCCGACCCAAGGTGAGCGGCTGGCCTGGAGAAAGAGGCGGTGGTGCGACGCGGCGTGCTTAAGTAATTGTGCCCGAGGCCCCGTAAGATTCGGAGCGGGCATACCCGCAGCACAACTCCTGGTGTCTGTGGGGAGGCCCGGTGGAAGGGACAGAGTGAAACAGACCGGTCGATACTCCGGAGTCCCCGTGAGCAGTGCTACTGTCCCACAACACGATATCTGGACCCCCGGGTGGGACGCGAGTTTCACCAGACGGAAGGGCGCCATCTTGGAAGCAGAGGAAAGTCGCCGGGCAGGACCGCTGCAGAGCGGCTGAGTGTAGCCTTTGAGAGGAGGTATTTATGCGGGTGACCTGACCGGCTGCATAATAGTGCCTAAGCTGGTAAAAGCCCATAAAAGTGATACACGAGTGACTGTCAGCACCGCGCATTCTGCTTAATCTGCGCCGGCCGACTGGGAGGCACATTGGTGGCACTGAAGCATGTTCTGCGGCAAGGATATTTCCGCCATATTGCGGCCCATCTGAGTGCATCACCCTGAGGCCTCACTGTCTTAAAGTTACTGGGCTGTGGGACGTGGCGCTAGGTTTGATGGGCTGCATGAAGTAATCACAGGAGCGGTGAGGCTGGGTCGCTATTTGCAGCGTGCTGCGGTGGAACTTTCAGTTTGGTCCTATCGCATATGCCCATCCTGGTGCTGCAATATCGGCGAAGGACCTACTATACCCCTGATTTGGCTGGGTGAAAAGAACCGAGTGGGCGCTGGTGGAGATCTGAAGGCGGCCGAACCAGGGCCTGGTGTTGTGGAGTGGCAGGCGGCCACGTGCGGCGAGGGAGGGCACAGCGAAATTGGGAGTGGATATCATCGGTCCCCTGCGTTACTACTGTGGCACGAAGTCGCTAGATGCAACATGGGCAAGCAGGATGCCAAGCAGCCTAAAATTAGCTTCGAACAGCGTCGCTCGACCAGGCAGATGGAGTCAGACTCAGAATCAGCCACTGGAGGGTCCTCGGAAGGACCGGTCGGCGATCAAGGGGAAGACATTCGCTCGCTTATGCTGGAAATGCGCTCTAGCCTTCGCACAATCGACGCCAAGCTGGACACACTATCGGCCCAAATGGACTCTGTGAAATCCCAGATTGGAGTCCATGAACACAGGCTAGATGTGCTAGAGAACAAACAGACGGAATTCCATAAATTTCAAGTGGAGACAAAAGAGCAAATATCAAGCATGGAAAAACTATTGGGTGTGATCCGTGCAAAGAACGAGGATTTGGAGGCGAGATCACGCCGCAATAATCTCCGAATCACGGGAATACCGGAGACGACAGCGATCACCAAAATGGAGACGTACGTTGCTGATCTGCTGCGGGACCTCTTTGCTGCACACCTCTCGCCTGTCTTTGCGGTGGAACGGGCCCATCGGACCTTAGGTCCCAAGCCGCCAGTTGGGGCACCTCCAAGACCTATTCTGGCACGACTAATGAACTATCAAGATCGCGAAACAATACTGCGACAGGCACGCTCAATGGGGGAGATCACACACCAAGGAAACCGGATCGCTTTCTTCCCAGACTTCACTCCCGCGGTACAGGCAGCCAGAAGAGAGTTCCTTCCGGCCAAGCGGATTTTGTTACAGGGGCAGATTCCATATTCACTGTTATATCCGGCAAAACTCAAGGTGTCCTACGATGGAACTGCACACTTCTTTACAGATGCCAAAAGGCCTAAAATTCACGAAACATGTGGGTGGTCAACTGAAAAAGAACAGTCCCAGAACGGAGGAGGCGACGGAGAACCGGATGAGCGATAATGATTGAGACACGTGAGATCTGACTTCTAATATACTACTAAGCTTGTCCTTGGACAATCCTGAATATGCTAGGAGAGAACGCTGGTGGACTTTAATGCATGCATAACTCTATTGTTTGGCAATTATATTTTACTCTGTTCATTGAATGGGGCTTGCATTAGAGAGAACTATTTATCCATAAACACCTGGTTGGGGATATACAATTGATGCTAGGTTGGGCTTTCGTTCCATATTTGAACGTGGGGAGGTGTGGGGAAATTCGTTGGTTGAAGGTGTTAACTTATGTGCCAGGATCTACTTAATTGTCGATTGACTGTCACTGGTGGGTTTTGGAAGGTCAACATGTGGGATTCCTTGCTGTGGATGGGTACAGGAATATGTCACCTTGAGCACACATACCATCCCATCTTTCCTTTCTCTCGTCTTAAAATTGTTATCCTGATGGGCGGACGGGAGGCAATGCGGGGAGTTTCGTATGGAAGAAACAGATGATAGAGAAATGCATATTTTTGTCTCACATTCTGGCTGTTGGACTGATCGGATGCCGTACATTTATTGTTTTCATGTAATGCAGACTTGACTTTAGGCAGTTTCTCGGCCACCCTGCTGCGGTAGGGTAGAAGGCCGGTATGCACTCACCCCAATGGGAGATTTCCCGAACCTATGTTATTTTGATCTCTTTGTGGGGGGTATTCTTCAACCTGATTGGGGGGTTGGTGTGGGCGGGGGGGTGGGTTGGGGTGTTTGTTCAGTATGTTAACGGTGTATCGTTATACTATTGCAGGACAGGTATTGTGGGACGCGTGTGGGTCAGGTGCGCTGAGGGGCGGAGCGATGGAACATAGCACACCTTGCAGTGTGACACATGACTAGCGTAAACTGCCTGACATGGAATATAAGGGGATTAAATGACAGTAGGAAAGCTAGGCTGGTGCATGCATATCTCACAAGACACAACATAGATATATGCATGTTACAGGAGACTCATCTGCATACTCGAATCTCCCCTAAACTCACGCAGAAGAGATGGGGATTTACATACACATCGGTCTATTCCAATTATTCACGTGGGGTAGCAATATTGATCAGGCGTGGACTAGTTTGGAGGGAGAAAGAGGTACATGCGGACCCCGATGGATGTTTCCTCATCTTACTAGTTTCGCTGGGGGGTGTCTCCTTAGCGATGGTAGCAATATATGGCCCAAATGTCGACTCTCCAGGGTTTTTTCAGGATGTGTGGGCAAGGGTTGAGGCAACTGGATGCACCACGGTTCTTTGGGGGGGATTTCAATGCAGTTATCAATGACGAATTGGATAGACAAGGTACAGCGAGGACACATAATCCGGCTGCTAGTAAACTGCTAAATAATATACTTGATGATGGGGATTTGGTTGATATATGGCGCCGGCAGCACCCATTGACTAGAGAGGGCACGTGCTTTTCAGAACACCGTAGGGCTTGGTCTCGGATAGATTATTGGATTTCGACTAAAGATGTGGCTTGTTGGGTACTGGAGGTGTTGCACCTACCAAGAACGTTGTCCGATCACGCACCGTGCTTGTTAAAAATTGCATTCCCTGATACTAGACGGAAGCCATTCTCCTGGAGGCTACCGCCCCACGCACTGTTAGACGAGGCATTCCGAGAGGAAGTCCGTACAGATATCACAGATTATTTCACCCTTAACACCGGAACAGTTGACTCTATGGCCTCCTTATGGGAGGCGTTTAAGGTGGTCATTAGAGGCCAGTGTATTTCTAGACAGGCAGGGGTGCGTAAAGCCATAAGAACCACTTTGGACAACATAGAGAAGCACATACATGATTTAGAAACACGTTTATACTCTGAGGATACACCCACACTGCTAGCTCAATTGAAGGCCAAACTGTTGGAATATGATGAGGAGGCACAGAGGGAAGTGAAGTTCCTCGGGAAATATGCTGAGGCACGCAGGTACGTCGAGGGGGACAGACCTGGACGGACACTTGCAGGTATGCTTAAAAAACCAAGAACTGCTGTCTATGTTCCTGAGTTGAAAGCCAAGACTGGTGAAACGGCTAGGGGCCCAGTGGAGGTACTTAAAGAGTTCTCCGCCTTCTATACCCATCTCTATACAGCCACGCAAACCGAATGCCCAGAGGGCATGCAGGCATTTCTTGACTCCCTAGCATTGGTCTGGTTTAATGACAGACACCGGGAATACATGCACCTACCTTTTACAGTGGAGGATGTATCAGCAGTAATACAGAGCCTACCGTTAGATAAGGCCCCTGGATCGGACGGTCTGACAACTGCCTTTTACAAGGCATATGTGTCTGAACTGGCACCTAAACTCCTGGCGGTTTATGAGGAGGCCCATGAAACAGGTATCTTGCCGCAAACAATGCGGGAGGCTATACCGGATAATGATCTTGATTCATATAGACCATTGTCGCTACTAAATGTGGATGTTAAAATTCTAGCAAAACTGATTTCGAACAGGCTGCAACCCATGCTCCCAATGATAGCCCTACCACACCAATCGGGCTTTATACCCGGCAGGTCCACCTCACACACTCTAAGAACAATTTTCTCGGTCCTCCATTATCTACACCAAGATGTACAGGCGGCGGCGGTCTTCCTAGATGCGACGAAAGCGTTTGATTCGCTGGAGTGGCCGTATTTGTTTAAAATTCTTGAGCGAATGGGGTTTGGTCCTTTGTTTGTAAGATGGATAAGGTTGTTATACACTGGACCTTCGGCTAGGGTCCGTGCAAATGGCTTGATATCCGATCCATTTAAAATTACGAGAGGCACGAGGCAAGGTTGCCCATTGTCCCCATTGCTATTTGCCATCGCGATGGAGCCCCTAGCTGCGCGTATACAACAACACCACACAGACAAAGGGATAGGGTTTAGCGCTAGAAGCCTCTTGATATCAATGTATGCAGATGATGTTACCCTTTATATCTTAAACCCTGCACAAAACTTAGACACAGTCTTGCGGGAGTTTATCAAATTTGGGGGTTGGCTGGTGTATCTATTAATTGGGCTAAATCGGTGGTATTCCCTCTCACAGACAACACTTTGGCGGTAACATCTGAGTTCCCGATACAGTGGGAAGACGAAAAGGTGAAGTATCTGGGAATCTGGATTAGTAGAGATATGCAGGAGGTGTGGAACCTAAATTATGGCAGGGCCATTGCGTGGTTGGAGGAGAAAGTTACACTGTGGACCAAATTGCCACTGTCGTTGGCTGGGAAGATTGCATTGGTTAAAATGGTGGTGCTACCCAAATTTGTATACCTTTTTGTAAATTTGCCAATCATACTAACACAATCATTTTTTAATACACTAAGATCGATGCTAATCTCGCTGGTGTGGTCGGGGGGCAGGCTCGAGTCTCGTGGGACCTACTATCTCTACCGCTCAAGCAGGGTGGACTGGGTGCCCCGGATATGAAACTCTACGCCTTGTGCGCACAGGCACAGTTTTTGCATTATTGGGTCCATCCTACGCCATTTCAGCCACACGTGGCCATAGAGTCGGATGCGGTCACACCGATTCCCTTACAGGTGGCGGTATATCAACCCTATAAAAGACCCTTGGAGGGCATAGACTCTTCTGAGACGCTGAGATGGGCTTGGGATGGGCTAAAAAGAAGAGCGGGGACCAGGTGCTATATGCCCCCTCTATCCCATTGGCGCAGAATCCAATGCTGCCGAACATTAAGGACGAGTTAAATAACAGGGTTGCTCAGAAGATGTCACTTCATACATTTGCGGACCTTTATCCAGGGGGGGTTTCAAGATCCCCCGACGGCGGGGAGGGACAGGTGGTGCCTTTTGGTGAAACATTTTTATACCACAAAATTAGAGCTGCATGTCGAGCGCTACATAGCGAATTCCCTACCCAACCACGCACTCTGGCGGCCCTAGAAAATCTGCTGCGCACACCTTCTCCACGCAGGCTCATCACTAGACTCTACACGCATATGCAAACAGACGCCCCTGTGACAGTGCCTAGCGCCCGACATAAATGGAATACGGAACTGGAGCCTCCTATGACCGAGGACCAATGGACGTATTGCTGCACTCAGTTGACTGAACTATCCCCGAACTATAGACTGCGTCTGATCCACTTCAAATTTTACATCGATATTACAGAACACCCCTTAGCCTACATAAGATGGGACTCAGGGAGGATAGCAGCTGCTGGCGTTGTGGGACACTAGAGGTTTCCTTCCTACATATGGCATGGGAATGCCCCAAACTAGCTGAGTACTGGACATATATTTTCCGGTCCATTAATCAAATCCTGGGATTGGAGCTACAACCCTCTCCAATGGTGGGACTGTTGGGGTATGTAAAGGACACACATGTAAAGAAACGCAAGTTAAATGCCCTTTTGTTACTGTTTGCAAAACGTCAAATAGCAATGTACTGGGGTAGAAAGAGAAAACCCATTATCACAGAATGGATTAGGGAGGTCACATATTGTAAAATACAGCTTTCTACTTTTTGGGAGTTAATGCCACCCACGTCCAGACCACGAGAGATCTGGGAACCGTTTCTGGACTGGGTTCGGGAGAGGACGTGTTTGGTAGAGGATGTAAGTGAGATGAATGCACAGACTGATGTTGTTTAATTCCATTGCTGAATATACCAGATTAAGGCATAAGTAGGAAATGAGGATCGGTACAAATTACCTACTGTAATAGTTCAATGTCACACTATGTCATTGGTTCATTCTGCATCTCTGGAACTCGCGCACAGAGACCAAATTGATTATGTCATGTACATTTTGTGAGATGTCACATATGTATGTTCTGCACTGCTACAGATATTTCACCACTATACACCGAGTTGTTTTTTGTTGTAATAACTGATGTGTATTGTATCTTTACGAAACAGTCAATAAAGAAAAAGTTTTAAAAAATAAATAAATTTAAAAAAAATCATTCTAACTAAAAATGAGTCTGTGGTTCTTTAGTTCATTAATAAGTTTAAAGGTTAACAGGTTTTAAGAGTGATTGAGCTGGTCTTAATCACCATCAACTTATTCTACTAGTTGGTCCATCGACCAAAGAGCGGAATACCTTGATGTTTAGAACTGACAGGATCAAAGTTGATGTATATAATGTCTGAGGTGTTATTCTGTCAAATTTAACAAGGTATCCTGTTCCTCCAGCAACACATTTTCTCCTTGGTGTGTAATCTAGTGAACGAATGAGTGTATGATATGCGGTGTCATGGGCCCCACCGTCATATGGTTTAATAGACGTGAATGTTTTACCTGGATTTGTATCCTAAGGAGAAATTTATATTAGCTGCGCTGGATCATCGTTCACCTTGTTTCTCACGAGCACATATGTGCACAAGACTTTACGGATTACACGCACATTCAACGTTAATTGTGCTGATACTGATCTTCAACTTTTTCTAAATATAGGGGCATATTATCAAGCCCAATTTTGCCGCTTTAGCTGCCGTTTTCGGCTGAAAAGCGGCGATTTAAATATCGCTCTATCATCAAGGACGCGCTAACACGTGTTCCCTTGAGTTAGCAGCCGTCTTTTCTCCACTTTGCATGTCAGCGATTATTATCGCTAATGACATGCAAAGTGGGCGTTCCTCACAGAACAACATGGGTAAACATCGCTACAACTGCATCGCGATATTTACAAGGATGCCCCAGACCCGCGAATCGATGATCAAAGTCGCGCTAAGGCCCCTTTATTGCAGGATTTTAACACCTGCTATTAATCCGACTTAGCCATCTGTAACATGGGAGGTGGATCTCAGGGCTAAGTCCACACCTGCCTATTATCAAGGTTTACATTATCGCAGGTCATTTTTCGCTGCTTTTCTCACACCAATGCATGTTATCACCCTCTATCGCTGGATTTTACATCGCCTGGGTGATAAGCGTTAATAATACGTCGCTAACCCGGCGCTGAAATCCAGCGATAGATGGCGATAATGAAAATCGCGCTATGCGCGATTTGCGATAATTATCACATGTGCTTGATAATATGCCCCATAGACTGCTACTTGAATTGGTCTAATAACCATTAATACCTCCCTTTCTGCAACTATTATGCATGTTTTATATAACTGTCTTTGAATATTACCTGCTGAGACAGACTTGGTACAACCCGAAATTTAGAGCTATAGCTGAAAGTCTCTGTCAAAGATGTCTTACATGCCAACAGATAAATCCAGGAAGGAAAACAGTAGTGAGTTTGGGAACAATAGGATGTGAAGGAGGTCCTTTTACCAGAATGCAACTAGATTTTATTGAAATGCTACCGAGCAATAGATTGAAATATGTCCTTGTGGTCGTTTGTTTGTTTTCTCGTTGGGTGGAAGCCTATCCGACAAGAAGGAATGATGGAGTTACTGTGGCTAAACTCCTACTGAGAGAATTCATTCCACGATATGGCTTTCCAGTAACAATCGAAACAGATAGAGGAACACATTTCCAAAATGAACTAATCCAGTTGATATGTGAAGCACTTGACATACAAAAGAAATTGCACTGTGCCTACAGACCAGAGGATTCTGGAGTGGTAGAGCAAGTAAATGGAACAATAAAGAATAGGCTAGGGAAAATGTGTCAAGCCACAGGACTCAAATGGCCAGATGCCCTGCCATTGGTGCTGATGACCATAAGAAGCATAGCTGACAGAAAAACAGGTCTGAGTCCTCATGAAATCATCATGGGACGAGCAATGAGACAAGCACATGTACCTGTCAACAAACTGCTGACTATAACTGATGATCTCGTATTGGACTATTGCAAAGGATTGGCTGATGTGGTACATTCTGTGTTTCATCAGGTTGGACCGGATGCGAGCACTCTTGAAAGAAAACCAGCTCATGATTTGAGTCCAGGAGACTGGGTCCGCATAAAAGTCCACAGAAGAAGAAACTGTTTGGTTCCTCGCTGGGATAAGCCACGTCAAGTGATCCTGGTGACAACAACTGCTGTGAAATGTGCAGGTGTGAAAAATTGGGTTCATGCCAGTCATACCATCAGAGTTCCAGATCCTGAAGCTCGACCTGTAAGTCGACATCTGGAGATATCTGATACCAGCTCAGCATCCGAAGCAGAAGCTGAAACAAGCAGAGTTCTAGATCCTGAAGCTCGACCTGTAAGTCGACATCTGGAAGAACTAGGTACAAGTTTGACAACTGAAGAAGAAACTGAAACGATCAGAGTTCCAGATCTTGAAGCTCGACCTGTAAGTCGACATCTGGAAATATCGGATACCAGTTCAGCATCTGAAACAGACCAACCTGAATCTGGTGGAAGACAAAAGAGAAAAACAAGAACTGACATTATAAACGAAGAAACTGAACCAAGAGACAGTGACAGCGAACAGCCAAGTACAAGTTATGGAAGAATTCCTCCAGAGATAGTTGAGTTAACTGAAGGAGACTTAGATTCAGACAGAGAGATAGGGGAAGAAACGGAAGAAACCCGAGGAGTAGTAGGGACAGACCAACAAATAGAAGAAACACAGGGAAATTTAGATTCAGATAGAAAGATTAATATAAATGCGGAAGACAATTGAGGAGGGATAGAATCAAATGTCCCGACAGAAGAGTCACAAGAAGGTTCAGATTCAGACAAAGAAACTGAGATCATAAGGTTCAAGGTTAGAGGAAGTGAAGTAAGGTCTGAGACAGAATCAGAAGAAAGTGAAGAAGAAAGAAAACAAAGATTAGGACCAAGAAAGAGAACTTGGAGAGCTAAACGAGAGGAAAAGGAAAACGAACTAAAAAGGCCAAGAAAAGGAGACAATTGGCCCCACGAAGTTAAAAGACTGAGATACAAGATAATAAATTTGAACAAAGATAATGCGGAACAAGTAAATGAAATAACAAGTCAAAAAGGACAAGGAAAACAAAGTGAAAGACAATCACAGAAATCAAAAAGAGTGAAGAGACCTAACTTGAAATATAAGTCACCTGAGTGGCTATACATCGCATTGACTGACATTAAAGAAGAGGATAACAGTCACGAAAGCCCAGACGAAAGCTGTAAACCAATGGGTGAAAGTGAATTGCACCAAAACTGAAAAGACAAAGAAAGAAACCCGGATTGGACATTAAAAACAAACAAGACGAGAAAGAGTTCTGAAAAGAGCTGAAGAAAGCACCGAAACGAGACAAAGTAAAGGGTAGAGTGGCTGAAATGTCATTCTGAGGTGTGGTGACACACTTTCTGTGCATATATATATAGCTAGATAATAGTACAACATGGTAGACACTGAGAATAGAAGATCTAGATGTGAGTTTCTACGTAGGTGGTGTAGAATGTGTTTCTATTGTACAGGATTGCTAATGTTTATTTGGCTTATTTTAGCAATAATAATTCCACTTAGGTTAGTTGTAGAAGAAACATCCGTAATAGGGAATAACACGAAAAAGGACAAAGAAGCTATCATACAAAACACTGCAGCATTAGTAGATAGTACTGATTTACATAGGGATAAGCCCATAACTGATTTTTCCAAGAATGTCTTCACGAAACTATTGTATGAATATGTGGAGACAATGGATCTGAGGGATTGTTATGTCTGTATGCAGTTACCTGCGTCTGTCACAGAAGGTGTGACCTATCATCACCTTCCTTTGACGTATGGGATAACTTGTAGCGTTCTAGCTAGTTTATTTTACAAAACAGGTAGATTAGAATATTATTACACTGACATAGACACTGTTTTTGCGAAAGTTCCCGTAATCCCTGAACTAAATAAGGTGAAAGATGCAAAAATGTTTGGAGAATTTTTCTTAGAAAATAAAGATTTAACATTAGAGTATATAGTTAGACACAATCTTACCTGTGAACTAAAGAAAGAGGAAAAGATTTTCTTGGATATGGTAGAAAACAGAAGAGTTAAGTTTCAAAGAAAGGTAGCAGAAGAAAAGACAAAAACACCACTTTGGGCGTTTGAAGAGAAAAATCATGACAAAGGAGAAACAAATGCAGCTATGGTTCTGGATTGGCCCCAACAGGGAAAATTGTGTATTAGTAGAAGTAAGACTATGTATGATAACTATTTCGTGGGTTACAGTGAGTGCCGAGATACATATAAAATTCTAGGGGGATGGGGATTTAAAGGAGGAAAAGATCCAGTATTTCCAGGGATCTATTATATTTGCGGAAATAGAGCTTATTATAGGTTGCCGGACCATTGGTACGGAACGTGTTATTTTAGGCCTGGTCTTTCCAAAGATTTTTCATGTGGAGAGAGGAACGAAAGGAATACACGAGATAGGTAAAACATTAACACGCAGGAGAAGGGAAAGGTTCTCAGAAATAGTAGGTGACATTTTTGGAGCATTGATACCAGCAGTGGGTATATCTTTGAATGCATACAAGATTCGGAAATTGTCTACAGTAGTAGATCATTTATCAACGAATACTGCTGGAGGGTTCTTGATGGTAAACACCGAAATGGTTGCCATGAGAGCTATGGTAATGCAAAATCGACTTGCCCTTGACATTCTTTTGGCAAAAGAGGGTGGAGTCTGTGGAATGCTGAAAGTCCAACATTGTTGCACTTACATTCCAGATGAAAGTGAGAATATACAGAAGTATATAAAAAATATTACTGATTTGCACAAAGAAATTGCTCCACTGGAGGTTGAAGGTGTTTGGGAGAGACTTGGTAAGAGTTTTTCCTCAATGCAAAGATGGTTCACAGAAATAGGTGGTTCTCTTATTGGGAAGATACTAATATCACTAACAGTGATAATATTAGTAATGTTATCAGTGAGATTAGCATATGTGTGTATTAAAAGAAGAAAAAGACAAAATAGAATAAAAAGAGAAAATGAGAAAAATAAAGAAAGAGAACGGGAAATGGGAGAAATAGAATTAGAAGAATTAAAAGAGAACATTTACAAAAGGTCTAAAAGACAAGATGAGAAAAACACCGTTGTATGAACTAACAAGAAAGCAAGTGGACAAGAAACATTTATCTGATCATTTGTAGAATAGGTTTTTGTCGTTATATTAAAAATCACCAAAGGGGGGAATTGATGGAGCAAGGTAAATAAAATAATTTGTACCCCCCTTGGAAAATTAATGAGCTTTAATAAATTAACGATACTAATTGTTTGATGGAGCATGAAGTAATCAACAAACGCACTTTTAGTAAACACTACATAAGGGTAACCCGCAATTTGTGCAAAATCTAATTTATTTACAATTGTGAAGTTGATTAACGCTAATATTGTGATTTGCGTACCAATTAGTGTAAAATCGCATGATTTATGCTATGTAGTAGATTTGTACTGTGGCAAAGAATGCAGATGGTAAGTAAAATGGCTTTAAATGTCGCTTCTGCTAGGTAACACCTAACACGGGTCTTTAGAATGGCGGGTGGTAAACAGAAAGGCTTATTTTCTTTGTTTTAATTTTGGTTGTGTTTGTTCTTATGATAGTTCGTTCGAGCCTGTTAGGCCATGCTGCGAAAATGGCTGCCGAGACAGATGAGGTCACGTGAAAAGCCAAAGATGGCCTCTAAGCGGAAGAAATAGAGGAGCTGAACCACGTGGGTGCAGCCTGAGCACGGAGTGAGAGATGTCAAGGTCGTGTTGACCTACCAT
Organism: Calotriton arnoldi; assembly: GCA_963921515.1. Taxonomy (NCBI): domain Eukaryota; kingdom Metazoa; phylum Chordata; class Amphibia; order Caudata; family Salamandridae; genus Calotriton; species Calotriton arnoldi. The sequence goes on from CAWUFW010010795.1 coordinate 143,646, forward strand.
AAGGAGGGTGCCAAGAAAGACTCAGCACGTATTCGTGGGAATGGAAGAGAAAGTACTGAGCAACAATGGACTAACTAAATTGTGACCATCGGGATTGCAACAAAATGAATGGACAAGTTGGACTGCTTTTTACCCAAAGGTCATGAGACTCATTGTACGCTTAACTATCCCCAATACCAGTTTGAACAAAGAGGGCGATGAGGTGATCATCACCACACCTCAAATGGACCAATTAGCGTGGTTCTTGCCCCTAAGGATTGCAACTTTTTGTGTAGTAAGCTAGAAGTAGGGTATAAGAGGGTCTACTCTTATGTGGGAGGTGTGGCTTCTTTGGTTGCTTCTTTGAGTTGCCTTTTTGGGTTGCTCCTTTTGCTGCTGCTGTGGCCGCTGCTATTGATGCTACTGCTGCCGTTGGTATTTCTTGCCATACCATTTTTCCTATTTTCCATTTTTCCACCTCAAATATTATGAAAGGACTTTGTCATTTTTGGACTTCAAACTTGACTGGGGAAGGAACGAGACCGTTGCGGGAAATCTGTACGGGAGGTCCGGTCGAGGAGGCCTTTAGCGGGACAGTCAGTCAGTTTGGGAGTTCTATTCTGTGATCTACGGTTTATCTTCTTTTTGGTGAACCATTCCTATCTGCATCTAAATGGGTAATGCATAATTTTCAATTCTTTATTAGAACTTTTCATATAAATGTTATTAATGTATTAAAAGTGATTAATAAACAAAGAATCTCACCCGTGCAATTGAGAAATTAGATAAAATGTCATTCTAACTAGGGGGGCATGGCTTGCCGTGCTGCAGAATGGCCGCTTTGTAAGCGAGCTCCGCCGGCCGGGATTTAATCCTTCATTTATCCGCACATAAGCTAGAGATATAGCCTGCAATTTCCGCTTTCCTGGAAGCGGAACAACAGAGGCACCGATCGATGTGCTTCCCGACTGCTGATGGGGTGTGAATGCTGACTTACGAGCCCCGACCCGAGGTGAGCGGCTGGCCTGGAGAAAGAGGCGGTGGTGCGACGCGGCGTGCTTAAGTAATTGTGCCGGAAGCCCCGGAAGATTCAGAGCGGGCATACCCGCAGCACAACTCCTGGTGTCTGTGGGGAGGCCCGGTGGAAGGGACAGAGTGAAACAGACCGGTCGATACTCCGGAGTCCCCGTGAGCAGTGCTACTGTCCCACAACACGATATCTGGACCCCCAGGTGGGACGCGAGTTTCACCAGATGGAAGGGCACCATCTTGGAAGCAGAGGAAAGTCGCCGGGCAGGACCGCTGCAGAGCGGCTGAGTGTAGCCTTTGAGAGGAGGTATTTATGCGGGTGACCCGACCGGCTGCTTAATAGCGCCTAAGCTGGTAAAAGGCCATAAAAGTGATACACGAGTGACTGTCAGCACCGCGCATTCTGCTTAATCTGCGCCGGCTGACTGGGAGGCACATTGGTGGCACTGAAGCATGTTCTGCGGCAAGGATATTTCCGCCATATTGTGGCCCATCTGAGTGCATCGCCCTGAGGCCTCACTGTCTTAAAGTTACTGGGCTGTGGGACGTGGCGCTAGGTTTGATGGGCTGCATGAAGTAATCACAGGAGCGGTGAGGCTGGGTCGCTATTTGCAGCGTGCTGCGGTGGAACTTTCAGTTTGGTCCTATCGCATATGCCCATCCTGGTGCTGCAATATCGGCGAAGGACCTACTATACCCCTGATTTGGCTGGGTGAAAAGAACCGAGTGGGCGCTGGTGGAGATCTGAAGGCGGCCGAACCAGGGCCTGGTGTTGTGGAGTGGCAGGCGGCCACGTGCGGCGAGGGGAGGGCACAGCGAAATTGGGAGTGGATATCATCGGTCCCCTGCGTTACTACTGTGGCACGAAGTCGCTAGATGCAACATGGGCAAGCAGGATGCCAAGCAGCCTAAAATTAGCTTCGAACAGCGTCGCTCGACCAGGCAGATGGAGTCAGACTCAGAATCAGCCACTGGAGGGTCCTCGGAAGGACCGGTCGGCGATCAAGGGGAAGACATTCGCTCGCTTATGCTGGAAATGCGCTCTAGCCTTCGCACGATCGACGCCAAGCTGGACACACTATCGGCCCAAATGGACTCTGTGAAATCCCAGATTGGAGTCCATGAACACAGGCTAGATGTGCTAGAGAACAAACAGACGGAATTCCATGAATTTCAAGTGGAGACAAAAGAGCAAATATCAAGCATGGAAAAACTATTGGGTGTGATCCGTGCAAAGAACGAGGATTTGGAGGCGAGATCATGCCGCAATAATCTCCGAATCACGGGAATACCGGAGACGACAGCGATCACCAAAATGGAGACGTACGTTGCTGATGTGCTGCGGGACCTCTTTGCTGCACACCTCTCGCCTGTCTTTGCGGTGGAACGGGCCCATCGGACCTTAGGTCCCAAGCCGCCAGTTGGGGCACCTCCAAGACCTATTCTGGCACGACTAATGAACTATCAAGATCGCGAAACAATACTGCGACAGGCACGCTCAATGGGGGAGATCACACACCAAGGAAACCGGATCGCTTTCTTCCCAGACTTCACTCCCGCGGTACAGGCAGCCAGAAGAGAGTTCCTTCCGGCCAAGCGGATTTTGTTACAGGGGCAGATTCCATATTCACTGTTATATCCGGCAAAACTCAAGGTGTCCTACGATGGAACTGCACACTTCTTTACAGATGCCAAATCAGCCCTAAAATTCGCGAAACATGTGGGTGGTCAACTGAAAATGAACAGTCCCAGAACGGAGGAGGCGACGGAGAACCGGATGAGCGATAATCATTGAGACACGTGAGATCTGACCTCTAATATACTACTAAGCTTGTCCTTGGACAATCCTGAATATGCTAGGAGAGAACGCTGGTGGACTTAGATGCATGCATAACTCTATTGTTTGGCAATTTTATTTTACTCTGTTCATTGAATGGGGCTTGCATTAGAGAGAACTATTTATCCATAAACGCCTGGTTGGGGATATACAATTGATGCGCCGCCCACAAGAGCGCCACCCGCAGTCACCATCACCTCATCAGATCCGCCAAAAGGGCCTCACTCAAAGACCGCCTAGACAACAATGCACACAACAGCAAAGAGCTCTTCAACATCGTGAAGGAACTCTCCAACCCCAGCTCCAACACCAACGACATCCAGCCGTCGCGAGACCTGTGCGACTCACTGGCCACCTTCTTCCACCGCAAAATCGCCGACATCCACGACAGCTTCAACACCACGACCGCCCGGCAACCACCGAGACCACTGCCCCCACAACCACCAACCGCCTGCTCTCCTGGACCAACATCAACGACGAGGACACCAGCGAGATCATGAACACCATCCACTCCGGTTCACCGCTAGACCCGTGCCCTCACCACATCTTCAACAAAGCCAGTACAGCCATCGCGCCCCATCTCCGGAAAATAATCAACATCTCCTTCGAGACAGCAACCTTCCCGGAAAGCTGGAAGCACGCCGAGATCACCGCCTTACTCAAGAAACCCAAGGCAGACCCCAAGGACCTCAAGAACTTCCGACCCATCTTCTGCTCCCGTTCCCCACGAAGGTCACCGAGAAAATCGTCAACAAACAACTGACCCGCTACCTCGAGGAGAACAACATCCTGGACCCTTCCCAGTCCGGCTTCCGCAGCAACCACAGCACCGAAACCGCCCTCATCGCCGCCACCGATGACATCAGGACCCTGCTAGACAACGGAGAAACAGCAGCCCTCATCCTCCTGGACCTATCAGCCGCCTTCGACGCGGTCTGCCACCACACACTACGAACACGCCTTCACGACGCCGGGATCCAAGAGAAGGCCCTGGACTGGACCACATCCTTCCTTTCCGGCAGAACACAAAGCGTCCGCCTCGCCCCTTCCGATCCAAGGCCACCAAGATCATCTGCGGCGTACCCCAAGGCTCCTCCCTCAGCCCAACACTGTTCAACATCTACATGGCACCCTCGCCCACGTCGCCCGACAGCACAACCTCAACATCATCTCCTACGCCGACGACACCCAGCTGATCCTCTCCCTCACCAAAGACCCTCACACCGCCAAAGCCCACCTCCACGAAGGAATGAAGGCCGCCGCCGAATGGATGAGGACCAGCCGCCTGAAGCTGAACTCCCGGACAAGACGGAGGTCCTCATCCTTGGTTCCAACCCTTCAGCCTGGGATGACTCCTGGTGGCCAACATCACTGGGAACAGCCCCGCCACCCACCGACCACGTACGCAACCTAGGGGTCATCCTCGACCCCACCCTCTCCATGACTAAGCAGGTCAACGCAGTTTCTCATCCTGCTTCAACATCCTCCGAATGCTCCGCAGGATCTTCAAGTGGATCCCCAACGAAACAAGAAAAACAGTCACCCAGGCCCTCGTCACCAGCAGGCTGGACTACGGAAACGCCTCTACGCAGGAACGACGGCTAAGCTCCTGAGACGGCTGCAACGCATCCAGAACGCCTCTGCACGTCTTATCCTCGACATCCCCCGAAGCAGCCACATCACACCCCACCTGAGAGACCTGCACTGGCTCCCTGTCAACAAGAGGATAACCTTCAAGCTCCTCACCCACGCACACAAAGCACTCCACAACTCCGGACCAGCCTACCTCAACAGACGACTCAGCTTCTACACCCCCACCCGCCAGCTCCGCTCGACCAGCCTCGCCCTTGCCACAGTCCCCCGCATCCGGAAAACGACCGCCGGCGGCAGATCCTTCTCCCACCTCGCCGCCAAGACCTGGAACACCCTCCCCACCAACCTCCGACAGACCCAAGACCTACTGGCCTTCAGAAGACTCCTCAAGACCTGGCTCTTCGATCAGTAGCAGCACCAACCCCCTCTTCCCCCAGCGCCTTGAGACCCTCGCGGGTATGTAGTGCGCTTTATAAGTGACATGATTGATTGATTGATTGATGCTAGGTTGGGCTTTCGTTCGGTGTTTGAACGTGGGGAGGTGTGGGGAAATTCGTTGGTTGAAGGTGTTAACTTATGTGCCAGGATCTACTTAATTGTCGATTGACTGTCACTGGTGGATTTTGGAAGGTCAACATGTGGGATTCCTTGCTGTGGATGGGTACAGGAATATGTCACCTTGAGCGCACATACCATCCCATCTTTCCTTTCTCTCGTCTTAAAATTGTTATCCTGATGGGCGGACGGGAGGAAATGCGGGGAGTTTCGTATGGAAGAAACAGATGATAGAGAAATGCATATTTTTGTCTCACATTCTGTCTGTTGGACTGATCAGATGCCGTACATTTATTGTTTTCATGTAATGCAGACTTGACTTTAGGCAGTTTCTCGGCCACCCTGCTGCGGTAGGGTAGAAGGCCGGTATGCACTCACCCCCATGGGAGATTTCCCGAACCTATGTTATTTTGATCTCTTTGCGGGGGGGTATTCTTCAACCTGATTGGGGGGTTGGTGTGGGCGGGGGGTGGGTGGGTTGGGGTGTTTGTTCAGTATGTTAACGGTGTATCGTTATACTATTGCAGGCCAGGTATTGTGGGACGCGTGTGGGTCAGGTGCGCTGAGGGGCGGAGCGATGGAACATAGCACACCTTGCAGTGTGACACATGACTAGCGTAAACTGCCTGTCATGGAATATAAGGGGATTAAATGACAATAGGAAAGCTAGGCTGGTGCATGCATATCTCACAAGACACAACATAGATATATGCATGTTGCAGGAGACTCATCTGCATACTCGCATCTCCCCTAAACTCACGCAGAAGAGATGGGGATTTACATACACATCGGTCTATTCCAATTATTCACGTGGGGTAGCAATATTGATCAGGCGTGGACTAGATTGGAGGGAGAAAGAGGTACATGCGGACCCCGATGGACGTTTCGTCATCTTACTAGGTTCCCTGGGGGGTGTCTCCTTAGCGATGGTAGTGGTATATGGCCCAAATGTCGACTCTCCAGGGTTTTTTCAGGATGTGTGGGCAAGGGTTGAGGCAACTGGATGCACCACGGTTCTTTGGGGGGATTTCAATGCAGTTATCAATGACGAATTGGATAGACAAGGTACAGCGAGGACACTTAATCCGGCTGCTAGTAAACTGCTAAATAATATACTTGATGATGGGGATTTGGTTGATATATGGCGCAGGCAGCACCCATTGACTAGAGAGGGCACGTGCTTTTCAGAACACCGTAGGGCTTGGTCTCGGATAGATTATTGGATTTCGACTAAAGACGTGGCTAGTTGGGTAGTGGAGGTGTCGCACCTACCAAGAAGGTTGTCCGATCACGCACCGTGCTTGTTAAAAATTGCATTCCCTGATACTAGACGGAAGCCATTCTCCTGGAGGCTACCGCCCCACGCACTGTTAGACGAGGCATTCCGAGAGGAAGTCCGTACAGATATCACAGATTATTTCACCCTTAACACCGGAACAGTTGACTCTATGGCCTCCTTATGGGAGGCGTTTAAGGTGGTCATTAGAGGCCAGTGTATTTCTAGACAGGCAGGGGTGCTTAAAGCCATAAGAACCACTTTGGACAACATAGAGAAGCACATACATGATTTAGAAACACGTTTATACTCTGAGGATACACCCACACTGCTAGCTCAATTGAAGGCCAAACTGTTGGAATATGATGAGGAGGCACAGAGGGAAGTGAAGTTCCTCGGGAAATATGCTGAGGCACGCAGGTACGTCGAGGGGGACAGACCTGGACGGACACTTGCAGGTATGCTTAAAAACCAAGAACTGCTGTCTATGTTCCTGAGTTGAAAGCCAAGACTGGTGAAACGGCTAGGGGCCCAGTGGAGGTACTTAAAGAGTTCTCCGCCTTCTATACCCATCTCTATACAGCCACGCAAACCGAATGCCCAGAGGACATGCAGGCATTTCTTGACTCCCTAGCATTGGTCTGGTTTAATGACAGACACCGGGAATACATGCACCTACCTTTTACAGTGGAGGATGTATCAGCAGTAATACAGAGCCTACCGTTAGATAAGGCCCCTGGATCGGACGGTCTGACAACTGCCTTTTACAAGGCATATGTGTCTGAACTGGCACCTAAACTCCTTGCGGTTTATGAGGAGGCCCATGAAACAGGTATCTTGCCGCAAACAATGCGGGAGGCTATACTTATAACCCTGCTGAAGCCGGGAAAACCGGATAATGATCTTGATTCATATAGACCGTTGTGGCTACTAAATGTGGATGTTAAAATTCTAGCAAAACTGATTTCGAACAGGCTGCAACCCATGCTCCCAATGATAGCCCTACCAGACCAATCGGGCTTTATACCCGGCAGCTCCACCTCACACAATCTAAGAACAATTTTCTCGGTCCTCCATTATCTACACCAAGATGTACAGGCGGCGGCGGCGGTCTTCCTAGATGCGACGAAAACGTTTGATTCGCTGGAGTGGCCGTATTTGTTTAAAATTCTTGAGCGAATGGGGTTTGGTCCTTTGTTTGTAAGATGGATAAGGTTGTTATACACTGGACCTTCGGCTAGGGTCCGTGCAAATGGCTTGATATCCGATCCATTTAAAATTACGAGAGGCACGAGGCAAGGTTGCCCATTGTCCCCATTGCTATTTGCCATCGCGATGGAGCCCCTAGCTGCACGTATACGACAACACCACACAGACAAAGGGATAGGGTTTAGCGCTAGAAGCCTCTTGATATCAATGTATGCAGATGATGTTACCCTTTATATCTTAAACCCTGCACAAAACTTAGACACAGTCTTGCGGGAGTTTATCAAATTTAGGGGGTTGGCTGGTGTATCTATTAATTGGGCTAAGTCGGTGGTATTCCCTCTCACAGACAACACTTTGGCGGTAACATCTGAGTTCCCGATACAGTGGGAAGACGAAAAGGTGAAGTATCTGGGAATCTGGATTAGTAGAGATATGCAGGAGGTGTGGAACCTAAATTATGGCAGGGCCATTGCGTGGTTGGAGGAGAAAGTTACACTGTGGACCAAATTGCCACTGTCGTTGGCTGGGAAGATTGCATTGGTTAAAATGGTGGTGCTACCCAAATTTTTATACCTTTTTGTAAATTTGCCAATCATACTAACACAATCATTTTTTAATACACTAAGATCGATGCTAATCTCGCTGGTGTGGTCGGGGGGCAGGCTCGAGTCTTGTGGGACCTACTATCTCTACCGCTCAAGCAGGGTGGACTGGGTGCCCCGGATATGAATCTCTACGCCTTGTTTGCACAGGCACAGTTTTTGCATTATTGGGTCCATCCTACGCCATTTCAGCCACACGTGGCCATAGAGTCGGATGCGGTCGCACTGATTCCCTTACAGGTGGCGGTATATCAACCCTATTAAAGACCCTTGGAGGGCATAGACTCTTCTGAGACGCTGAGATGGGCTTGGGATGGGCTAAAAAGAAGAGCGGGGGACCAGGTGCTATATGCCCCCTCTATCCCATTGGCGCAGAATCCAATGCTGCCGAACATTAAGGACGAGTTAAATAACAGGGTTGCTCAGAAGATGTCACTTCATACATTTGCGGACCTTTATCCAGGGGGGGGTTTCGAGATCCCCCGACGGCGGGGGAGGGTCAGGTGGTGCCTTTTGGTGAAACATTTTTATATCACAAAAATTAGAGCTGCATGTCGAGCGCTACATAGCGAATTCCCTACCCAACCACGCACTCTGGCGGCCCTAGAAAATCTGCTGCGCACACCTTCTCCACGTAGGCTCATCACTAGACTCTACACGCATATGCAAACAGACGCCCCTGTGACAGTGCCTAGCGCCCGACATAAATGGAATACGGAACTGGAGCCTCCTATGACCGAGGACCAATGGACGTATTGCTGCACTCAGTTGACTGAACTATCCCCGAACTATAGACTGCGTCTGATCCACTTCAAATTTTTACATTGATATTACAGAACACCCCTTAGCCTACATAAGATGGGACTCAGGGAGGATAGCAGCTGCTGGCGTTGTGGGACACTAGAGGCTTCCTTCCTACATATGGCATGGGAATGCCCCAAACTAGCTGAGGACTGGACATATATTTTCCGGTCCATTAATCAAATCCTGGGATTGGAGCTACAACCCTCTCCAATGGTGGGACTGTTGGGGTATGTAAAGGACACACATGTAAAGAAACACAAGTTACATGCCCTTTTGTTACTGTTTGCAAAACGTCAAATAACAATGTACTGGGGTAGAAAGAGAAAACCCACTATCACAGAATGGATTAGGGAGGTCACATATTGTCAAATACAGCTTTCTACTTTTTGGGAGTTAATGCCACCCACGTCCAGACCACGAGAGATCTGGGAACCGTTTCTGGACTGGGTTCGGGAGAGGACGTGTTTGGTTGAGGATGTAAGTGAGATGAATGCGCAGACTGACGTTGTTTAATTCCATTGCTGAATATACCAGATTAAGGCATAAGTAGGAAATGAGGATCGGTACAAATTACCTACTGTAATAGTTCAATGTCACACTATGTCATTGGTTCATTCTGCATCTCTGGAACTCGTGCACAGAGACCAAATTGATTATGTCATGTACATTTTGTGAGATGTCACATATGTATGTTCTGCACTGCTACAGATATTTCACCACTATACACCGAGTTGTTTTTTGTTGTAATAACTGATGTTTATTGTATCTTTACGAAACAGTCAATAAAGAAAAAGTTTAAAAAAATAAATTAAATTTTTTTTCATTCTAACTAAAAATGAGTCTGTGGTTCTTTAGTTCATTAATAAGTTTAAAGGTTAACAGGTTTTAAGAGTGATTGAGCTGGTCTTAATCACCATCAACTTATTCTACTAGTTGGTCCATCGACCAAAGAGCGGAATACCTTGATGTTTAGAACTGACAGGATCAAAGTTGATGTATATAATGTCTGAGGTGTTATTCTGTCATATTTAACAAGGTATCCTGTTCCTCCAGCAACACATTTTCTCCTTGGTGTGTAATCCAGTGAACGAATGAGTGTATGATATGCGGTGTCATGGGCCCCACCGTCATATGGTTTAATAGACGTGAATGTTTTACCTGGATTTGTCTCCTAAGGAGAAATTTATAATAGCTGCGCTGGATCACCGTTCACCTTGTTTCTCACGAGCACATATGTGCACAAGACTTTACGGGTTGCATGCACATTCAACGTTAGTAGTGCTGATACTGCTCTTCAACTTTTTCTAAATATAGTGGCATATTATCAAGCCCAATTTCGCCGCTTTAGCGGCTGTTTTCGGCTGAAAAGCGGCAATTTAAATATCGCTCTATCTCCAAGGACGCGCTAACACGTGTTCCCTTGAGTTAGCAGCCGTCTTTTCTCCACTTTGCATGTCAGCGATTATTATCGCTAATGACATTCAAAGTGGGTGTTCCTCACAGAACAACATGGGTAAACATCGCTACAACTGCATCGCGATATTTACAAGGATGCCCCAAACCCGCGAATCGATGATCAAAGTCGCGCTAAGGCCCCTTTATTGCAGGATTTTAACACCTGCTATTAATCCGACTTAGCCATCTGTAACATGGGAGGTGGATCTCAGGGCTAAGTCCACACCTGCCTATTATCAAGGTTTACATTATCGCAGGTCATTTTTCGCTGCCTTTCTCACACTAATGCATGTTATCACCCTCTATCGCTGGATCTTACATCGCCTGGGTGAAAAGCGTTAATAATACGTCGCTAACCCGGCGCTGAAATCCAGCGATAGACGGCGATAATGAAAATCGCGCTATGCGCGATTTGCGATAATTATCGCATGTGCTTGATAATATGCCCCATAGACTGCTACTTGAATTGGTCTAATAACCATTAATACCTCCCTTTCTGCAACTTTTATGCATGTTTTATATAACTGTCTTTGAATATTACCTGCTGAGACATTGTTATTTGTTATTTACATGTATTTAAGAGCAACAATTTCCTATACCTGACTCTCTCCAGGCCAGAATAGCTAGCTGAATTTGGTCACAGCTCCCTCTGCCAGGATATCCAGTTCCTATGATGTGAACTTAGGGGCCCTATAGCTTGTCCCTTCAGGCATGGTAGGTACAACTAGAAGATGTTGAGAGCAACTGTTGAGGAGGTTTTGTACCAATGGACAGCTAGGAGGCTTGATCCCATGGGCTAGAATGATGAGTATGTCAGCATGACAGATTTTTCGTCAATGGACGCTTATACAGCGGACAACGCATTCCATCAATCAGGTACCCGTTTATTCAATGAGGGTCCACGACTGCGAGAAAAGTTAGGTACAACATTGCCCTACTAGTCTGTTGTCCATGACAGATATATCAGGGTCTTGCCATGTTTGGCCCACCTTACAAAATTATCACTGTCAGCATAGAGTATGCCTGACAATGTTGCAAATGCATAGCACGTTATTGACGTAAGCATCCATCATCTGTAATGCTCCTTCCATCAATAAAAAATATACGCACATTACACTAAATAGAGGTATGTTGTTCACAGTGTAATTTCTGTCACGTTTGAAGAAAGTTACAAAAATATCATTCAAACTTAACTTTTTTAAATTTAAGTTTATAATGTTTTATATGTTGTATTTTAAAGAAACAATTATATTTTTGGGAAAATTGTAAAATCAGGCTTTAGTAGGCCAATCATAGCTAAATGTGTATTGTTAGAAATGGGGGTCTCTAGTTGGCAGAGGAAGGTACCTTTGTCCAAATAGGGACCCTTGCTTCTAGTCAGGGTAAGGGGGATACACTTCTAAAACCTCACCCCCTTGGTAGCTTGGCAAGAGCAGACAGGCTTATCTCAGAGGCAGTGTGTAAAGCATTTGTGAACACTTACAGTAATACAGTGAAAACACTACAATGGACACGACACCAGTTTAGAAAAATAAGTAATCTCTATCTAAACCAAACAAGACCAAAACGACAAAAATCCACAATACAGTTATCAAGATATCCTTAAAAATAGGTGATTCACTCAAATAAAGTTTGTAGCAACAAATAACTCCACCTGGAGTTATTACAACGTCGTGACAGATGAAAAACCCCAAAGTACAGCGCCGACTGCGAGGTACGCAGCGTCAGGTGCAGAGTCAAGCAGACCCCAAAGAGCAGTAGCTTGGAAACAATGGAAACAAAGGAGGTGTACGGTGTCTGGGAGGTGATGCTTCATTGGCGCCGGGCGGTGTTGGTTCCTTACGACCCCAGGGGAGGTGAAGCCTCGGTTCCTTACTGTGATGCAGGGGAGGTGAGACGTCGGTTCCTTACTGTGTCGGGGAGGTGACGTCACGGTGGCGGCGAGGCGACGGTTCCTTACAACGGTGCAGTGTCGATGGATTCGGGAGTCAGCCATGTCAAGTATCGGCTCCGCGTTGATGAAGCACCAGTGTCGGTGAAGTCGGAGCTGCGGTGCAAGTCAGGACGGTGCATCGTGGCTGTCACGAGCGGTGTCCTCAGCTCCGGTGCAGGCAGCGTCGTCGGTGATGGCTTCGGAGCCGATGCGGCACAGCGTCAGCAGGCGTCGGGCCTACGGTGCAAGTCGGGGCGGTGCATCGTGCTCTTCACAGGTGGTGCCCAAGACACCGGTGCAGGTTACAGCGTCGCTCGCCGGCGTCGGTGTTGCAATTTCCTTCTGTGGCAGCTGAAACAGCAGATGCAGAAAGACAGACTGGTCTGTATCAAGCTACCTGAGGACTGAGGATAGGTTAATTTTGGGTTTGCTTATGATTTCACCCTGACAGGGTGAGGGGTCCACTCCCCTCAACCAGTCACCCAATTTCTTACACTCATGATTTTATCTTCATATTCCTTCCTAGATCCTCCAGGTAATGCTGTCATCTGGTGGGGCACTAGCAAGTCATTGGTGGACACCTTGGACTATTGCACGGATACTAGCTTTGGAGAGATCTGCAGTGCAATTTGCCAGCCCGTCAGTTGAATTGTGATGTGTCTATTGTAGTACATTTCCTCTCAGTCATGAAGTGATGCCAACATATCTGAATGTCAACAAAGGGACATGAAGCATGTGGTCCTTGTTTCAAGGCCTTGAACTCTAACTTTATGTCATCTACTCTACCCTATCCATGGGAATTTGGTATCCCTTATGCATGCATCTGAGCATAATGTCTGTGGAGAACATGAGAGAGACAAATGTGTTGGTGAGGACTCCTTTTTGGCTTCCTAATCTATTTTGAGGATCAATGCACAAATTTATAAATCTGGCTTAAGATCTTCACAATAGTTGGATTCAAAACATTGTGTTTATGGCGATGTCCCTCTTAAAAATTGAAAAGGACTCATTACATTAATGAATTTGTACATGTACTTCATATGCTGTGCTTTGTCTGCATGTTCTGTATTTTACATGAGTGCCTGTACACATGGTTGACTTGTCCTTCTCCCTTGCTAGGTTTTTGAATGTCTAGCACATTTGGTTTGGACCCACAACATTTGCTATTTGACTGTTACTGTTTGTGATCCTGATATACTGATTGTCAAAGTATTAACAGTAATGGGAAGTATGCACAAGGTGTTTTAAAAACTATTTTATTACAATGGATTCCAAGAAGGAGCTGCATGCACACATCATTTGATTTGAAAATATATGTTGATCCTATTGTGTATATTATATTCCAAGTGTAACTCTCAGAAAATAAGTTAACTTGGATACTGGATGAGGAAGTTCAAATTGGCCAACAGTTGTTTACAGTTGTTTTGTAGATAAAAGTCCTTGGGCAGATGGGAAATGTGTGGTCATCATGGACTAAAGAGAATTGCCCAGACGTTCGCAGTAGGACATCACTTTTTGCTTTTCTTAGTGGTAGGTTCCTTGGTGTTGTCCTCATCCAGACCAGATGAATGACCCTCCCAAGGATCACTGGTGTGGCCATAGTAGGAATAGGGCTAGGGGTGGTGCAGGTGCCTCCATGGGCACCAGTGTCCCAGTTTCCGTGGTGTGGGTAGAGGTGGCAGCAGATGGTGATTGACCATGGAACTAGCTGCTAAATCAGGCACTGCAGCAGTCAGTGTTTTCAAGTCATCCTGAACCACCCCAGAATGTAAAGTTTGCACACTGAAGTGACACTCGAGGATATTGCTCTGGGTTTTTAAGTGTTGAGTGGTCTTGCCCAGCAGAATCTCCTGCTGCATATCTCCAACCATCAGGTCTCTACTCATGGTGGTCAACTTGCTGCCTACACCCTCAACCTCCCTCCCCAGCCATTTCCAAACCACCCTGTGACCTTGACAGGTTAGTTATAGGTATAATCTGTCCTGGTTACAGAGCAGATGTTGTGGCTGTGATTCTTACAGTAGCAGGACGGTAATGGCCACAGTTGTTGGTGGTGTGGAGCCACAGGAGGCTTGTGTGGTAATGGTGTCAGGACTCTGCTATATGTTCTAGCTCTTGTATCCTCAAGGAGAGGGAGAGGTCTAGGGTGCTGGCCAGGCTTGTTGTCAAGATCTTCTGTGCTGACAGGAGTAGTGCTGCTCCGGCTGAAGGCTTGGGATGTTGTGTTGTCAGGCAGAGTGGGCAATGCTATAGAGTGAGATGATTGTGATCTTAAATTTCAGCTTCACCTGTACAAGAAGGAAACTAATATATAATGTTGTACTTTTTTGGTAATGATAGTTGTTATTACATATGTTACAATGTTATGTTATTGAACATTGGCCATTTATTGATGTTTGTAATGTCAAAAACATCTCGTAAGTTAGAAACACCATCAATTATTTTCCTCATCCTAGTGATGGAATGGAGGAACTTCAATTTTGTGTAAAGTAATATTCCTAAGATAGCTTGAGTGAACTATGGTACTGAGTGAACTCTTGTGATTGAATGTCCTCCCCTTCAGTATTCCTTTATTCTTTGTAGAAGGACATAAAGTTAGTGTAGCATGGTGTTTTCAGATATCATCATATATAAAATGTATTCGAAATTGCATGCTCATTTAAAGTCAACCTGATGGCCTTGATATCTAGCTTTATTCCTGACAACTTTAGAATAGGCATTTGAGAGCAATAACTAAATTTTACAGCTGATACTTTGTTTTTTCATCTATAAAGGTGAACGTTTATGCTGTTGGTTTGTAGTGTATTGTTTTGGCACATACAATTGGCTTGAACTTGAAGGCTCAGATTCTCAAAGGTTTAGCGTCTGGTTAGCATTACTTGTTCAACGCAAACCCGACACTAAACCTGTTTTGGGATTTACAAACTAACGCTTATTGGTATTAGCATTGGTTTGTCGGGAAAAGTAACAGAAAGCACTTCCTTGCATTACTTTGCATCAAGAGGGTGTTACGTGGGTGGTACATGGGCGTTCCCATGCAACCACTCATGCTTTTTGACGCTAAACCCTATTCACTCACATAGGTAGAAAGGGTTTAGTATAAAAAAATTAACGCTGCCAAAAAGCAGGCGTTAAACTGAGACATTTTTTCATTTCTCCATGCTTTTCTGACTTAGAATGCGTGCTGCACTGTACAGCACACATACAAAGTAGGAACAGCTTTTAAACTCATCTAGGCATAGAATTTTGTACAAAAAGGGTACCCTTCCTGTACAAAACCTATGCTAGACTCAGGCACACACCCTAGCCCAATAGGTCTGTTGGAGAGGAAATCGTATTTACATTTAATGACAAGAGAAACCGAATACGAAACTTTTCGAGAGAAAAAAATAAGAAACGTGCACCAACTACATGTTCATGAAAACATGATCAGAGAAGAGAATTTTTAGATACTGCATCGCAAAAGCATGCAGAAAAAGATTTAGACTAGGTGAGATAATTCCTTAACAAATATAGATTGTGAATTATAAATTGACAAAGTATTACATATTAATATTGTGTGTTAGAAAGACGTGCAAATGGTGAACTTTCACGTCATAAAGCTTACCTCTAATCATTTCTAAACATCATTTATATGAAAGAGCAACTAATGAAGCTATCCAATTTTATGTTTAAACCTGATAATGATAATGAATTTTACAAAACTGTATCTTTTGTGTGTATAATCGTGTGCACCGATAATGACAAAAGAAAAGTAGGTCTTACACATTTCTATTAGATGATGCTGCTATGAAACTTATAGAGAATGTACTTCACATATATATCAATAATATTTGTTTAAACAAAATCTTAAATGTATAATCTGAAATGTATTTACATGTTGGTACTTACAAAAATTACAAGTGCATCATACTGACACGTATTATTTGTAATCATACTACATGATCCTAAGTGCATCAGAAGTTATATTAAAATCATGACATCTTCATGATTTCTTATGAATGCAAGCTTATAATTCTATATATTCTGCATTATATTAGCCTAAATTAATATGGGCCTGAATGCATATGTGAAGTTTTCTGCCTCGCTAAGCTCAGTGTTCGTGAGTGAACTCCTCAATATAAAAAATTATGTGAAACAGTGTTTCCTTTCCTGAGTTCTCATGTACTGTACAAAACAATTGCTACATACTTGTTACCATTTCAGGATATCTGCCTAGGAAATTGTCCTCTTGAACTCTCTCCTATGCTCTAGTAAAAAGAGCGCTGTTCTAACGTTTCACATATCTGATGGCTTAAGGACTTTATAATTGTCCCACGTATTTCTCTGCATTTTCTGTCTTCTTTATGTCACCTGACATACACTCCATACGACCTGACCAATGGACTGAGTGGTCTGACCAGATGAGGTGATTCCAGAAGTTATCACTCCCGCCAACGCTAAGAGTAAAATATTGTCTGATTTAGGGATTTTGGCAATGGCGATTTTGGGAAATGCAAGAGCGATTCCGTATATGCAGCTTGATGGTAATGGTGAGGGACAACTGCTGTTCTGCATGCTGACTACGAACCGCTGAAGGAGATTTGCAGAACTTACCTGGCAAATTAAATTGCCTGATGCAGACTCATCTGGCTTCTTTCCTGAACTGACGCATATGTTTTAGGCACTTAGGGGCACGTGCATCAAGGTAATCATTTGCAATTACCAAATCACGAATTTTAAGGATTCGTTATTTGGTATTCGCAAATGCCTATGCATGAAGGATTCACAATTAATCCTGCGAATCCTTAACATTCCCTAATAGGAATTCCCTATTAGGGACTGCATTCTCATTCATTCCTATGGGAATCGGCCCATTTGCGACCGGTAAAAAGGTTGATGCATGTGGCCCTTAGTGCTTACTTCCTTTGGGGACTGCTTGAACTGGCAAATTCATGTCTCTTTTGAACTCTTGAGCTTTTGGTACTTATTTAACCTTTATTAATCTGTTTTATTACCTAATGTAATCTATTGATGCACTTATCCTTTCAAATGTTTGATAAACTAAACTAAACTTATTAATTGACTCAGCTGTCATGATTTATCCTTACAAAAGTGAATGTGCATTCTGAAAATTGGTTTACTAATGACTAGAGGGGATCATATTAGTGAGATTTCTGAGCACCAAATATTAATGATATTATTCTGTATAGCTTTAACTGAACTCTTGGTGTGTATAATTTTGGCTTGCCTATGTTTTTTTAGGAGATTTGGGCTTGCAGTGATAATCCTTTACCTTTATACTATTGTCTTGAGTGTAATCTACATGAGCTTGATATAAAATTTGTAGTTCAGTGTGAGATGTTGGCCTGGTATATGCTGTCCACTAATTATAGTGGGCACCTTGCACCAGTCCAAACAACCCCTTATTGGAGATAGGTTAAAGACAACCTTTATTGAAAGCTATCCTAGTGGTAGCTATGGAGAGCAGCCTTCAGGCTAAGTCTTGAAGGAATGTAAAGCAGCTTGTTTTACCAGTCTATAATCTCTTGAGTGACCAAATGAAAGAGGACCACACCAGGTATATATTCAAAATATATGTATTTATTGCTAAACACACCCCTCTAGTCTCCTTATGAGGCTAGAGTTCGAAGTACATAAGTTATAAGTTAGTTATCAACAGTAATAGCACAAATACACGTTTGAGCCCTAGGGGCGTACCAAACCATATACCAATAAAGTGGTATAAGAACCACGACTGAGCTAGACACAAGGCCTAGAGCCTGTAGAAGTGCTTGGACCACAAGGAACCACCCAAGGTAGTGACACAGGGGACCCACGGGGACGCGTGCAGTGTGAGAACACAGCCGCGAATCGCCGTTGACTTCTATGGGGAAAGTCGCGGTTGGAATTTTAAAGAAAAGGGACACTTAGAGGAGGACTTGGAGCAAACCCCTTTAGAACTGGGTTGTTCTAGAGTCTATACCCACGGGAGCACCGGAGTACTCGAGTTACCTCACCCAGGGAAGCCGGGTGCATAGGTGTCTTTCGGGGTCGGGTTTCGTCGTCGTTTTCAATGGCGATCTGCTGCAAAGTGCTGCTGGCGGCCAAGTTGAAAGTGTTCGGGTAGATCCAAAGGTGGATCGAAGATCTGAAGAACCTGAAAGCAGAGGGGACAGAGTCTGGGTCACTAGCCAGTGACCAGGAAGGCGATGAGCGGATGCCCACCGATGTTGAGTGCTTCAGGTAGGTTGACGTCATCTTGACTCTTCAGCCACGAGGTCCAGGAGGCGTTGACGACAACCAGGAGCTGGATTCGAGCTCTCCCACAACGTCTGTCGATTGCAGGGGTGTTGGCGACCGGATTGGACCTAACAAGCCTTGACAACGGCAAGTCTCATGGAAATAGAGGAAGGACGGTGGTGCAGACCAGCAAGGTCTGAGGGACTCACCTAGTGAGGGTAAGTAAGGGCACGCCTAGAGCAACCAGGGAAGCCCATGCAGAAGAAGATTGGCCTTCGGGAGGGCCTACTAGCCAACGGACTAGCGACCACAAAGGAGCCTCGAGTGGACGCACTTAGAGCTGGCTCATGGGACACTTGTGGAGTGGAGGCCAGTGATCTTCGGTGCAGTTGGTGCTGGAGGCAGGGGCTACTCGGAGCCCAAAGCACAACTTCGTGGAAGACCAGAAAGAGGATGCACTTGCAAATGTGCTCGGTGTCCAGGGGTCAAGGTTCCACATTACCCACGACAGCTACGGGTCTCAGCTTTGCTGGGGACTCAGGGCAGCCTCGGGGAAGTCTGGAAATCCACCTCTGGTGATGCAAAGACTTCGGTGTCCGGCGGGAGCTTCAGCGATGCAGACCGGACAATTGCTTTGTTGGTGCCTGCCAAGCAGGGGAGTCACTCCTTGACCCCAAGGGAGATTCTTCAGTCCTCAAATCTTTAAAGTAGAGCGTTGAAGGTCCAGGATTCTGTGTCAGAGTTTCATCCAGGTAAATCTAAAGTCCTAAGGACTGGGGTCCCATACTTATACTAAGTTAGGGGTTGGACATACTCTGGGGACCCACCTATGGGAGGGTCAGGGAAGAGGGGTGGTTACACCCATTCCCTTTGTCCAGTTTCGCGCCAGAGCAGGGGCTGGAAGCCCCTGAACCAGTTTGAACTGGGGTATGCACAGGGACACCAAGTGTGCCCCCAGTGCAGGACTTTAAAGCACCAGAGAGTGCTCCCGCCCAGCCCCGAATACACATTATCCTGTCTGGGGAGGTGGTTACACCTCCCTGGGACAGGATACCTATTGTCCAGGCCTCCCCTGCCGGAGTTTCAGTCAGCAGCAGGAGGCCAGACCCGTGTCTGTGGCAGCGGCATCCATTTTGTGATGCCAGGGCTTGGAAAGAAGTTACCGGGCAGGCCGGTGTGTACATGTCTCTCCCTCTAGAAGGGTGGAATGCTACCCCCGCCGCCAGAACTGGCGGGGGGTAGTATTCCAAGATGTTTGACACCAAACACGACATGTTTCCGTGCAGCCATCCCAAAGTTAGCATTTAACGCGAGGTTATAATGCGCTTAAGAGTATATGGTCAGGCTGCACTACAAACAGCATCAGAGAAGGGTCTCCGAACGCTCATGCAGGGCACCCTCTCACATAGGAACCAAGCACTCTGCCTTCAGGATTGACAAGGCCTGCCATAGGAGTGACTTATAGGTTTATATGTGTGTATGTAGGTAGTGATATAGGTAACCTATATCACAGTAAGGGGTGCATGCACCACCTTACCCAGGCTGCAGTAGCAGACCAGTGGTGTCCTTTGGCTGGCCTTCCAGGGGTGGCACAATACATGCTTCAGCCCCTGGCAGGCCTCTGAGGTACCTATGCCCTGGGTACATAGTATACCATATACTAGGGACTTACAAGGGCACTCCAGATTCCAATCAGAGATGTGCCTAAGGCACATGGAAACCATTTTAGAGAGGAAGCAGCTAGGCTGGGGTTCTGATTAGCAGGGCCCCAGCCAGACTAAAGTCGAAAAACAGTGAAGCATCAGCAAAAAGTGGGGGTACCCATGTGAAGCAGATCCTACTCTCCTACACAACCCCCCCCAAACGTAGGGACATTAAACTAACCTTGTCCTGTTAAGTCTTCATGTTCTAAGTGGAAGTACCTAGAGAGTCCATCTGCATTGGCAGGGTTACTCCCAGGTCTATGTTCCACTGTGAAGTCCATCCCCTGTAGGGAAATGGACCACCTAAGCAGTTTGGGGTTTTCACCCTTCATTTGTTTTAGCCATAAGAGGGGCTTATGGGCTGTTTGAACAAGGAAGTGAGTACCAAACAAGTATGGCCTCAACTTCTTCAGAGCCCAGACCACAGCAAAGGCCTCCCTCTCAATGGCTGACCAACGTTTCTCTCTAGGGGTCAGCCTTCTGCTAATAAAGCTACTGGCTGATCCTGACCTTCATCATTCAATTGTGACAGTACAGCCCCTACCCCCAATCCGGATGCATCTGTTTGGACAATGAACTTCTTGGAGTAATCAGGACTCTGTAGAATGGGAGCAGTGCACATGGCCTGCTTTAGGTCATCAAATGCCTTTTGACAGCTAACTGTCCACTGAACCTTTTTGGGCATTTTCTTGGAAGTTAAGTCATTCAGGGGTGTCACTATTGATCCATACCCCTTGACAAATCTCCTATAGTACCCAGTCAGGCCTAAAAAGGCTCTCACCTGAGTCTGGGTAGTTGGAGCAGTCCAGTCCATGATGGTCTGGATCTTGCTCTGCAGTGGTTGAACCTGGCCTCCACCCACAAGGTGGCCCAGGTACACAACCTGACTCTGCCCTATCTGGCACTTGGTGGCCTTGATAGTCAGGCCTGCTTTCTGCAGGGCCTGCAAAACATTTCTGAGGTGGACCAGGTGATCCTCCCAGGTGAAGCTAAAGACAGCAATATCATCTAGATATGCTGCACTATAGGATTCCAGACCTGTAAGGACTGTATTCACCAACCTCTGAAAAGTGGCAGGTGCATTCATCAGACCAAAGGGCATTACCACAAATTGATAATGCCCACTAGGGGTTGAGAATGCTGGCTTTGGCTTTGCATCATCAGCTAGTCTGATCTGCCAGTAGCCAGCTGTCAGGTCAAATGTGCTTAGATACTTGGCCGAGGTCAAAGTGTCTATTAGCTCATCTGCCCTAGGTATTGGATGGGCATCAGTCCTAGTGACTGCATTGAGACCCCTGTAGTCCACACAAAACCTCATCTCTCTTTTCCCACCACTGGTGTGAGGTTTTGGCACAAGGACCACTGGACTAGCCCAAGGGCTATCTGAGGGTTCAATAACTCCCAAATCCAACATTTTCTGGACTTCTGTCCTGATACAGTCCCTGACATGGTCAGGTTGCCTATAAATCTTATTTTTAATAGGCAGACTGTCACCAGGTGGTCTGACTGGGTGTCAGTGAGAATATGTGCCTGAACTGATTGAGCACCTGTCTGCAATCAGTTTGCTGCTGGGCAGTGAGGCTGCCTGCCAAGGCTACACCATCCACTGACCCATCATCAGGGTTCTGTGAGAGCAGGTCAGGGAGTGGGTCACTCTCTTCCTCCTGTCCCTCATCAGTAGCCATGAGCAAGCCCATGTCTGCCCTGTCCACATATGGTTTTAATCTGTTGACATGGAGAACCCTGTGGGGACTCCTGGGTGTTCCTAGGTCTACTAAGTAGGTAACCTCACCCTTCTGTTCAACAATGGTATGGGGTCCACTCCATTTGTCTTGGAGAGCTGCTGGGGCCACTGGCTCCAGCACCCACACCTTCTGTCCTGGCTGGTAAACAGTCAGTACAGCCTTTGGTCATGCCAGGCTTTTTGAAGTTCCTGGCTAGCCTCAAGGTTTTTAGTTGCCTTTTTCATGTACTCAGCCATCCTGGAGCGGAGACCAAGTACATAGTCCACTATGTTTTGCTTTGGGGGCTTGAGAGGTAACTCCCATCCTTCCTTCACCAAGCACAATGGACCCCTGACAGGGTGACCAAACAAAAGTTCAAAAGGGCTGTAGCCAACCCCTTTTGAGGCACCTCCCTGTATGCAAATAAAAGGCAGGGCAAGAGTATGTCCCATCTTCGCCTAAGCTTCTCTGGGAGCCCTTTAATCATGCCCTTCAAGGTTTTGTTGAATCTCTCAACTAAACCATTGCATTGTGGGTGATAGGGTGTGGTGAACTTGTAAGTCACTCCACACTCCTTCCACATTGCTTTCAAGTATCCAGACATAACGTTAGCACCCCTGTCTGATACAACCTCCTTAGGGAAGCCCACTCTTGAGAAAATTCCCAGGAGGGCTCTTGCCACCACAGGTGCTGTAGTGGTCCTAAGGGGAATAGCCTCTGGGTACCTGGTGGCATGATCCACTACCACCAGGATAAACCTGTGCCCAGATGCTGTTTGGGGATCCATGGGACCAACAATGTCAATCCCTACCCTTTCAAAGGGAACCCCCACCACAGGTAGTGGTATCAGGGGGGCCTTTGTAGTGCCACCTGCCTTGCCACTGGCCTGGCAGGTTACACAGGAGCGACAAAACTTCTTGGTGTCTTCAGACATGTGGGGCCAGTGAAAGTGAGGGACAATTCTGTTATGTTATGTTATGTTATGTTATACCTAATTTGTATAGCGCTCGTACACCAGATTGGTTTCTTGGCGCTCCTCAGGAAGGTGATGGATGCAGGTTTGTTCAGATGATATACGAATTCCACGAATTACGCGAAAGCCTGTTTAAAGAGCCATGTTTTTTTAAGTTTACGAAATGTTATGAAATCAGTGCAGGATCTGATCTCTAGGGGCATAGAGTTCCAGTATCTTGGACCCAGTGTAGAAAACCTGGATCCACCAAATCGTTTCTGTTTAAAGGAGGGGGTTGCCAGGAGCTGCATGTGGGCGGATCTCAGATTACGAGTTGGATTGTATCTGTTAATCAGGCTATTAATAAATTTGGGGTTTCTGCCATTCAAGGATTTAAAGATAATGCATCCCGTCTTGAATGCGCATCTCTGTGCTATAGGGAGCCAATGTAGTTTCTTCAGAAGGGGAGAGATGTGTTGACGTTTGTTTTCCTGTAGAATCAGTCTGGCCGCCTGGTTCTGTATCAGTTGGAGACGATGAATGAGATAGGCCGGGATTCCAAAATATAAGGAGTTAGCATAGTCAATATGCGAGATCACCATGGCAAGGACTGCCTGCAGTTTTGCTTCCTGAGTAAGGAATCTACTTATTTTCTTTATTTTCCTTAATTGGAAGAAGCAGGCAGAAATTACAGATCCTATTTGGGTTTTCATGGTGAGGTCACTATTGACCATGACTCCCAGAGTTTTAGCATGATTAGATGGGGTCGGGGGTTGTCCCAGTTCTTTAGGCCAGAACTGGGAGCTCCAGGGGTTGAGTGAGCCTCCCGTGAGGATCAGTTCTGTCTTATCTGGATTCAATTTTAATTGGTTGCTGTTCATCCAGTCACGGATGAACAGCATTGTTGACTGGTATTCGTGAATGGAGGCCGGGGAGTCATTGATGGGAAATACCAATTGAAAATCATCAGCATAGTTAAAGGTTTGGATATTCCTTTCTTTTAATGCATGAATCAAGGGAAGTAGATATAAGTTGAATAAGTGAGGGGAAAGTGAAGATCCCTGGGGACTCCACAAGTAGTTTTAATCATGGGGGTAGTAAAACCGCCAAGCTGAACTGCCTGAGATCGATTTATTAGGAAGGATCTAGTCCATTCCAGGGCTATTCCTTCGATACCCGCATCCCTGACACGGTCGATCAAGATGTTATGGTCGACCGTGTCAAAGGCAGCGGAGAGATCCAATAACACCAGGGCTTGAGGGAGACCTGTATCCGCCCTCCCCTCAGAGTGTCCAATACTGATAGTATCACTGATTCTGTGGAGTGGGCTGGGCGGAAACCTGCTTGATGTGCATCCAAATATTCAGATTGCTCTAGAAAGGCTGAAAGGCTTTTGGCTACATGTGCTTCGAGCAATTTGGCTAGAAAAGGGAGCAGTGAAATTGGTCGATAATTGGCTAGGATTCTGTCCCAAGTCTTGTTCTGGCCCAGGTGACCTGCTAAGGGAATGTCATGGGCTAGGGTCAATAGGAAGCCCCTGAACTTCAGAGGTATAACCAACCTCCTGGTGGCACCAGGCTTGGGGTCTCTACACTCTGAGTACAAGAGTCCATCATCCCAATACACTGTATGGGGACCACTAGCTTTCCCAGCAGCCTCAGCAGCAGCTTGCTGTCTGAGGGGTTCAAGAGAGGGGCAGCTCTGCTGCTCCTGGCTCAGATCTGCCCTGGAAGGGGCCCCTGTCCCCAAGAACTCAACCTGGTCAGGTTCAAGCTCCTCTGGGACAGTTCCTTCCTTAGGACTGAGATAATCCCCCTCAAGAGACTGATCTTCCTTCTGAGCCAAGGGGGAAGGCACTGCCTTTACCCTACTACTCCTCTTCTTGGAGGGCACTTGGTCCATTATTCCAGAATCCAAGGCCTGTTCAGTGTTAGACATTTTGGCTTGTGACCTGGTCACTGCAAACACATCTGCAGGGATGCCCAGCATTTCTGCATGGGTCCTGAGCTCCACTTCTGCCCAAGCTGAAGTTTCTAAATCATTGCCAAGCAAGCATTCAACTGATAGGTCTGCACTTACCACAACCTTCTTAAGGCCAGTTACCCCTCCCCAGGAGAAGTTAACAAATGCCAGAGTATGGTCTGTTCTGACATTGCTAGCATTGGTCACTTGGTACATTTCACCAAGTATAATCTGCCCAGGATCCACAAGGTCTTGTGTCACCATGGTGACACTTGCCCCTGTGTCCCTAAATGCCAAAGCCTCTTTTCCATTGATTAAGGGCTGTTGCCTGTACTTGCCCAGATTACTGGGACTCACAGAGGAGGTCACATCCATGCCTCCATCACAGACTAGGACAGCCTGAGTGAGTTCTCTGACTAGGTCAGAGCTCATCTCCTTACCCAGGGTCAACCCTACTAAACCCTTGGCTTGTGTAGTCCCACCACCAACTGTAACTGCACTAGGGGGAGCAGGTGCCTTAGGGGCATTGGTGGGGGCTGGAGTAGAGTCTTTGGACTTGGTGCAATCACTGGTCCAGTGGGTCTTTTGCTTACAGACCTTGCACCATGGTTTCTTTTGGCCTTTCCCTTTGTTAGACTGTGAATCCCCACCTGAAGAAGATTTTTGGGGGCCTTGTGAAGACTTCTGGTCTTTACCCTTCTCCCCACCCTTATCAGAGTTCTTAGAATCTTGCTTCTTTGGGTCACCACCTTGGTTCTGTACCTTCTGCCTCACCCTGGTTCTGACCCATTTGTCTGCCTTCTTTCCCAATTCTTGGGGAGAGGTCAGATCAGAGTCCACCAGGTACTGATGCAACAGCTGATTTTGACAGTTATTAAGAATCTGCTCCCTCATGATAAGATTGTACAATCCTGTGAAGTCACATACCTTACTGCCCATCAACCAAACTTCCAGAGCCTTAGCAGAACAATCCACATAGTCTACCCAGTCTTGAGTCTGTGCTTTTTGGGTATCTCTGAACTTTAACCTGTATTGTTCAGTTGTTAGGCCAAACCCATCAGTCAGAGCACTCTTCAAGGCTTTGTAATTGTCAGCATCCTCTTCTCTTACAGCGAGGAGCTTGTCTCTACCTTTGTCTGCAAAGGAGAGCCACAAGATTGCTGCCCACTGCTCCTGAGGGACCCTCTGTACTTTACAGGCCCTCTCCAGTGCAGTTATCCATTTGTGGATGTCATCCCCACTCTGGTAGGGAGGGACAATCTTGCTCAGGTTTCTATGGTCATAAGACCTTTCCCTATCTCTGGGGAAATTGCTGCCACCATGGGACTCTATTCCCATCTTTTTTCTCTCTCTATAGAGATCTAGGGACTCCCTGTCTATAGCCAATTGCTGTTTTCTGAGTTCAAGCTGGGCTTGCTCATACTGAATCAGTCTCTTCCTCCTCTCATGAGAGAGTTCCCTTCCATGAGAGGAGACAGAGGTCCCTACTGAGGTGTCAGAGTGGTTAGACTCCTGAGAAGGAGATCTAGGCCTTCTGGGCACACTCACAATTCTTCCTGGGGGGACAAAGGGGAGGTCATTCTGATCCTCCTCCTCCTCCACAGGAGGAATTGGGTTTTCCAGGTCAAGGTTATTTTCACCTTCCTGGCCAGTTTCAGAGGGGGGCCCTGGGTTTCTTCACCCCTGACCCCTTCCTCATTTTCTGCCCCACCCTCTCTGCCTACCCCTTCAGACCCTAGGGGCCTGCTGAGATCATCAGCCAGTAACACCTCCCTGAGGTGTTGGGTGCTGGCACTTTTGCCTGCCTTCAACTTCCTAGTATTGCACAATGCTCTCAATTCCAAGAATGGGAGATTATCATACTTGGAGGAAGAAGCCCACTGGCTTCTGGCAAGGACTCACTGGGTCCTGGCTTTGAAGACATTACTAGTGAGGTGTGGTGTATGCACTACCTACTCTAGTGTGGCCTACTAAACTCTCTTGAGTTGTAGAAAGGGTGTGCTATCCCTTAACACACAACTCTAAGTTCAGTAGAACTTACTGTATGCTAAGCTTGATTTATATGTACCTAAGGTACCCTTAGTGGTTTTCAGTTGATCAATTCAATTGAGATTATCTGGTAAAACAATAGCAAGCTGGAATCCCACACGCTGCACACCAATGTGAGATGTTGGCCTGGTATATGCTGTCCACTAATTATAGTGGGCACCTTGCACCAGTCCAAACAACCCCTTATTGGAGATAGGTTAAAGACAACCTTTATTGAAAGCTATCCTAGTGGTAGCTATGGAGAGCAGCCTTCAGGCTAAGTCTTGAAGGAATGTAAAGCAGCTTGTTTTACCAGTCTATAATCTCTTGAGTGACCAAATGAAAGAGGACCACACCAGGTATATATTCAAAATATATGTATTTATTGCTAAACACACCCCTCTAGTCTCCTTATGAGGCTAGAGTTCGAAGTACATAAGTTATAAGTTAGTTATCAACAGTAATAGCACAAATACACGTTTGAGCCCTAGGGGCGTACCAAACCATATACCAATAAAGTGGTATAAGAACCACGACTGCGCTAGACACAAGGCCTAGAGCCTGTAGAAGTGCTTGTACCACAAGGAACCACCCAAGGTAGTGACACAGGGGACCCACGGGGGACGCGTGCAGTGTGAGAACACAGCCGCGAATCGCCGTTGACTTCTATGGGGAAAGTCGCGGTTGGAATTTTAAAGAAAAGGGACACTTAGAGGAGGACTTGGAGCAAACCCCTTTAGAACTGGGTTGTTCTAGAGTCTATACCCACGGGAGCACCGGAGTACTCGAGTTACCTCACCCAGGGAAGCCGGGTGCATAGGTGTCTTTCGGGGACGGGTTTCGTCGTCGTTTTCAATGGCGATCTGCTGCAAAGTGCTGCTGGCGGCCAAGTCGAAAGTGTTCGGGTGGATCCAAAGGTGGATCGAAGATCTGAAGAACCTGAAAGCAGAGGGGACAGAGTCTGGGTCACTAGCCAGTGACCAGGAAGGCGATGAGCGGATGCCCACCGCTGTTGAGTGCTTCAGGTAGGTTGACAGTCATCTTGACTCTTCAGCCACGAGGTCCAGGAGGTGTCGACGATGACCAGGAGCTGGATTCGAGCTATCCCATGATGTCTGTCGATTGCAGGGGTGTCGGCGACCGGATTAGACCCAACAAGCCTTGGCAACGGCAAGTCTCGTGGAAATAGAGGAAGGACGGTGGTGCAGACCAGCAAGGTCTGAGGGGCTCACCCAGCAAGGGTAAGTCAGGGCACGCCTGGAGCAATCAGGGAAGCCCACGCAGAAGAAGATTGGCCTTCGGGAGGGCCTGCTAGCCAACGGACTAGCGACCGCGAAGGAGCCTCGAGTGGATGTACTTAGAGCTCGCTCACGGGACACTCGTGGAGTGGAGGCCAGTGATCTTCGGTGCAGTCGGTGCTGGAGGCGGGGGCTACTCGGAGCCCAAAGCACAACTTCGTGGAAGACCAGAAAGAGGATGCACTTGCAAATGTGCTCGGTGTCCAGGGGTCACGGTTACACGTTACCCACGACAGCTACGGGCCTCAACTTTGCTGGGGACTCAGGGAAACCACGGGGAAGTCTGGAAATCCACCTCTGGTGATGCAAAGACTTCGGCGTCCGGCGGGAGCTTCTGCGATGCAGACCTGACAATTGCTTCATTGGTGCCTGCCAAGCAGGGGAGTCACTCCTTGACCCCAAGGGAGATTCTTCAGTCCTCTAATCTTTAAAGTAGAGCGGCGAAGGTCCAGGATTCTGTGTCAGAGTTTCGTCCAGGTAAATCTAAAGTCCTAAGGACTGGGGTCCCATACTTATACTAAGTTAGGGGGTTGGACATACTCTGGGGTCCCACCTATGGGAGGGTCAGGGAAGAGGGGTGGTTACACCCATTCCCTTTGTCTAGTTTCGCGCCAGAGCAGGGGCTGGAAGCCCCTGAACCAGTTTGAACTGGGGTATGCACAGGGACACCAAGTGTGCCCCCAGTGCAGGACTTCAAAGCACCAGAGAGTGCTCCCGCCCAGCCCCAATACACATTATCCTGTCTGGGGAGGTGGTTACACCTCCCTGGGACAGGAAACCTATTGTCCAGGCCTCCCCTGCCGGAGTTTCAGTCAGCAGCAGGAGGCCAGACCCGTGTCTGTGGCAGCGGCATCCATTTTGTGATGCCAGGGCTTGGAAAGAAGTTACCGGGCAGGCCGGTGTGTACATGTCTCTCCCTCTAGAAGGGTGGAATGCTACCCCGCCGCCAGAACTGGCGGGGGGTAGTATTCCAAGATGTTTGACACCAAACACAACATGTTTCCGTGCAGCCATCCCAAAGTTAGCATTTAACGCGAGGTAATAATGCGCTTAAGAGTATATGGTCAGGCTGCACTACAAACAGCATCAGAGAAGGGTCTCCGAACGCTGCAGAGGGGCTCTGCTCATGCAGGGGCACCCTCTCACATAGGAACCAAGCACTCTGCCTTCAGGATTGACAAGGCCTGCCATAGGAGTGACTTATAGGTTTATATGTGTGTATGTAGGTAGTGATATAGGTAACCTATATCACAGTAAGGGGTGCATGCACCACCTTACCCAGGCTGCAGTAGCAGACCAGTGGTGTCCTTTTGGCTGGCCTTCCAGGGGTGGCACAATACATGCTTCAGCCCCTGGCAGGCCTCTGAGGTACCTATGCCCTGGGTACATAGTATACCATATACTAGGGACTTACAAGGGCACTCCAGATTCCAATCAGAGATGTGCCTAAGGCACATGGAAACCATTTTAGAGAGGAAGCAGCTAGGCTGGGGTTCTGATTAGCAGGGCCCCAGCCAGACTAAAGTCGAAAAACAGTGAAGCATCAGCAAAAAGTGGGGGTACCCATGTGAAGCAGATCCTACTCTCCTACATTCAGTTGTCCAATTCCTGGTCCTCATTGAATAACTGTTGGGACCTTTTATATCCAACCCCTCTCGACACACTGCAAGGTCCATCAGAGGACCAAGAGAGTGGTATAGATATACAGTGAGTAAATGGTTTAGGTTCATTATTGCAATACCATCTATAGTTTGGGCCCAGTCAATGCTACAGCAGTTTTTCTGGTAACATGACAGGTGGTTTGTTGCCCGATGAAGTTAGGATATACGGGGGAAATGCTTATTGAGACCCATAATCAAACATTGATTAAGATTTAGACCAAATCTAAAGCTCTACGTTC
Organism: Calotriton arnoldi; assembly: GCA_963921515.1. Classification (NCBI taxonomy): domain Eukaryota; kingdom Metazoa; phylum Chordata; class Amphibia; order Caudata; family Salamandridae; genus Calotriton; species Calotriton arnoldi. The sequence goes on from CAWUFW010010795.1 coordinate 173,707, forward strand.
AGTTGAAGGTGACCAAGTGCCAGTGTTGGAGGAATACGACGAGAGCAACAAGATCGTGCTGTGATTATCAGTAGGGTTGCGCGTTATTGCTTAAAAGCTTAGATTGCGGTAATTTGGCTGTGTAAGGTTATTCAAAGTTTTTAGAGTTGTGTTGAGTGATGCGCTTTGTGCAGTAAAGTTGAAGTTGTTATCGGGTCTGAAGTGACCTAAGATCCCTATGGGTCGACTCTGTATGGCAGTGGTTTTAAAGGTACTGTGTGTGACACGTCATTGGTAGTAACACTAAGTGAAGGGAACTTTCTATTGTGAGTTTGGGAAATTACGATAGTTACAGATGTTCTCAGTGCACAGGGAACAGTTGTAATGATTAGAGTGAGGTCGCACTGTCCAAGATTTCACCTAGAGTGAGTGTTGTTAGAGAATCTAGAATGGAGTATTGTTGATTTAGTTGAGCAAGTGAAAACTATACTTTCATTTAGTGGAGCAGACAGGGGTTTTAAATGCTTGCATTTTTGTGAATATTGCTAAAAGAAAATGTGCTCGTTAGAATTGTGAATGAGGGCTAGTTGCTGCAAGGAGTGAAGTTCCATCACAGAAGTACCATGCTGGAATTAGTTGGTTGGTGTAACGCCACGCTGGGATAGGTTGACAAAGTCATAGAGGTGCAGCACTGGTATTGGTTTGATTGAAACTAAACAAGGAAGTGAATATTGGAATTTACGCAGTGAACCATTTGTAAAAGACAATATTAACAATTGGAAAAAAATGAAGATTTTGAAAACCCTAAAGAGTTTGATGCTGGGAGATGTGTTCTGCCCACTAGAGAAAGGGTACCAATACCACCGAGGGTACAACAGCTTTATACGTGGCACAGGAGAGAGGTTATAATACATGTACATGGCTTGAGAATTGGATGAAATACACTGAGAAAGATGGACCTTTAGCTTTTCCACAGTATGGAACATTTAATTTTCAAATTCTTGAGAATTTACAAAGGCATTTATATGAGATTAAACCACCTCCAAGACCAATGCAATTTGAAGCCCTTAGTGAATGCGAACACATAGCCCATAGGAAAGAGAGGCAAAAATTTCAGGAAGGTACAAAACCTCTTTAAATCGATACGCAGAGGCTAGATGAGATGCACAGCAGAAAGCTTGAAGGAAGTGTAAAGAGAAGAAGAAACAGACTGAGAATGCTCAGACACTGACACAGACTGATGATAGTGAGAATGAGATTGATGAAAAAAAAATTTAATGAGCTATTATTAAATCGTCCACCACCCTATAATGAGGATCAACCCCAGAAGGTAGTAAATTCTTATGGTGGGCAAATTCCAAATGCGCCTGTCATGCCGACGAGTACAAATCCACATAATCCTTTTCTACCCACAAATGATATTGCAGGAAGACCTGAAACAAATAATCAGACTGTGCTAAATGTTCCAGATGTTTGGGAATAGGGGACAAAATACACATACTTTGGCTGTCCCTACTGGGATGAGGAGCTCTGTTCCTATTTCAACAGACCCGAGGTCAGGACAGACAAAGCAAGAACCATTTATTACGACTTCTGTAAATGTTCCTAGTGAAACTAATGCAGGTTCTAATGTGAATTCAGCACAACAGGCTACTTCCAGTGGGAGATCTGGACAAAGTGCCGTTTTATCAGTATTTGGAAATGGCCTCGAAACTTCTCAACGTGTAACCCAGAACATAGCAGGAAGAATCCTTCAGTTAGGATTGCCAGAAATATCCCAGAAAGACAGATAGGCCCTACACCTAGGGAACTTGATGATTAGATCAGAGAGGTAGCTCCTTCTTTATACGATAGGAGTGCAGGAATTCAAGGAACCACCACTGTGTAAAAAATTAGTAAGGACATGACTTTAGATGTAGTAAAACTCAAAGTAGAACTAGAGGAGATGATAATGGGATCTATAACCCGCCGCTAGGATAGCTACCTGTCAGGACAAGATAACCACAACTCGTGGTCAGCCTGTGTCTCACTCCTTCGTCCATCACACTGCTAGGCGCTGCGTCCCATGACAAGATAACCGCACCTCTTGGTCAGCCTGTGTCTCACTCCTTCGTCTACCACACTGCTCGGCGCTGCGCCCCATAACATGATAACCGCACCTCGCGGTCAGCCCGTGTCTCACTCCTTCGTCTACCACACTCCTAGGTGCTGCGTCCCATGACAAGATAACTGCACCTCTTGGTCAGCCCGTGTCTCACTCCTTCATCCACCACACTGCTAGGCGCTGCGTCCCATGGCACGATACCCACACTTCGTGGTCAGCCCGTGTCTCACTCCTTCATCCATCACACTGCTAAGCGCTGCATCCCATGACAAGATAACCGCACCTCTTGGTCAGCCTGTGTCTCACTCCTTCATCCATCACACTGCTCGGCGCTGCGCCCCATAACAAGATAACCGCACCTCTTGGTCAGCCCGTGTCTCACTCCTTCGTCCATCACACTGCTAGGCGCTGCGTCCCATGACACGATAACCGCACCTCGTGGTCAGCCTGTGTCTCACTCCTTCATGCATCACACTGCTAGGTGCTGCACCCCATCACACGATAACCGCACCTCGTGGTCAGCCTGTGTCTCACTCACTCCCTTTTCATATGCAAAGACACTACCAGACGTGCCCGAAACACACATAAAAAACTATCTGAATTGGCAGGGAAATATTGGGTGGACATTCAAAAATCAAATCACTACAGAAATCATATAGGTTAGACTTCAGTGACAGAGACATTTAGAATATGAGACCTCAGGAATGAAATTACAAATCAAAGAGTTGTTGATTACCCTTAGGAAATGGGGACAATTGGAAAAGTGGGAAGGAAGGTGGGCTAAGAAGAAGGAAGTAATGAAAATCAAAATGCCAATGTTCTCAGTTTCTGAGGATGATGAAGGTGAGGGAGTAAAAATGCTTACAATGAGAGAGGAGGGTATGTACATGTTCCATGGACAAGACTAGACATACTGTCCTTTACAAATGATTTTCCAAGATTGAGAGAAAATCCAGTTGAATGCAAGTTGAGATATTTGTGAAGGTTTCAAAGGTTCTCTTGAAAGATTTGGATACTCTGTTTGACATTGTCATTCCAAGCGATTTGTGGGCAGAATGAAAAATTGCTATAAATTGGCCACAAAACTTAACCAGCTAGACATCCTGGTGCACTATCACCTGAGGTAATGAAAAAATACAATCAAGTCATTACGTATTTAAAGAGAAAAATCTCTCCTAAAGAGATTAATTGGATGAAGATTGACAAGACAACACAGGATTTGAAAGAAACAGTGCATGCCTATTATGCACGGTTGTTGCAAGCATGTAAACAATATAGTGGGATGGAGAATGTGTCAGAGAAGGATATTGGACATTTTGCCTACTGGTTTGTGCATGGATTGAGACCTGAAATCAGTAACATGATACAGCAACATTTGATTTGCTGGCAAAGCAGGCAGAAAGGCGAAATTCTCCGATATGCCAAGTATTGTGGAGATGAACTTGAGTCTAACCATAAGAAAGTGAAGGAGAAATTGATGATAGCTCAAATGAAAGCTGCTAAGAAAGGTTATAATGATGATTTTACAAATGTGGTACAAGGAAATTGTCAGTCGAATTCTGGAATGCAAGGATTAGGCAGAGGACAACAACAAGGTATGCAACCGCAAGGTAGAGGTGTTTCTATTGAAATTATGAAAAAGACTAATCTTTGTCCCATTTGTGGCAAATTTGGGCATTGGAAGAGCAAATGTCGATTTAATCCTCTTAATAAGATGAATGTGTCTTGTGGCTCATGGCCTCCTGGCCGGTCTGGCTACGTTACCGCAGGCCTGGCTGCCATGATGACTCTTGCGCACGTTATTATTGGATGTTGTCCTGTCGCCCTCTGTTATTGCCAAGTTATTCTACAACAGTCTGCATATTCTGTTTCTCACCTTTTCTCCTGTTCCCTTTTGGGCTCAGTCTGAACAACAGTTACAAGGTCGAATAACAACTCCCTGGTTCCTACTGATTTGGCCCGTCCCTCGCACCTAGACATAACACATGTACAGCTGCCATTGAGAAATTAGTGTGCTTTTAATAATGCGATCGCTTGCTCTAAAATAGCACTTGGAGACGACCTTTCCAGAGAGAAGAGCTGTGATTGTTTGCTGATGTAGTTTTGCATCAAGAGACTGAGGTATGGGGGTTCGCTAGTCAAAGCCCAAAGGTCTTCTATTATTATAATAAACTGGCTTCCAGCACGGGGAGGGTGGTAATGTTAGTTAGACATATCTCCACTGCTTTATGAGATGCTTTCCCCGTTTGTATTCTATGGAGTAGTAACTATGCTGATTATATTGTTCTTATGTATTATGCTACTAGTACTGACACGTGTACTGTATCTTAGAGCACGTAAGTTGAAATAAACATTTTAACCTATACAGTGTCTCTTCATACGCATGTTGTGGACAGGTACGAAAGTGACGAAAGAGTGTTCTTGCCTCTGCGTGTCCTGAGAGAGAGAGATACCGTGTTCTGGGTTGTCTAAGCATTGGTACATTGGTGCCAATGGGACGCTAAAGCTAGTTGGGTTGGGGTTTTGGGTGCTAAGGTTTATGGTTGACTCACCACTATATTCCGAGGTCCTATTATCCTGTGCATAGCTCTGTATGTGCAGAAACCCTATGACATGGCGTGACCAACGAGTGGGGCAGCTTACTGGCGAGACGCTTGAGTAGTACTTGTGCTTGTCCACAAACCCCTCACGTACGCTTCCGGAAGCGTGTGTGATGGTGATACCTCCTATATTACAGTTATTGTAGGTTCTTTCAAGCTTGAAGTTATTAGAAAAGGTTTTCTTGATTAAAACCCTACTTGTGCTGCCTCCTGTTAGTTTGTCGAAGTATTTTAGCCGTAAATGGCTGTTCAAATTGCGGCGCATAGCCGCGGAGCACTCCGGACACACTTACGGGTGTATGGAGTGCCAGATGCTGGAGTCGAACTGATCTTTGTGGTACAAGCCGATCCGGCTTACCACTTTGAGGTGTTCTACTCATGGGTAACTTTTCCTGCAGTGGATGGGACTGACGATTTGTTCCATGAATATACAGCCACCGCAGTTCCTAATAACTATATACCTTATTCATGTCTTGAGGTACCGCTCACGGCTTGGCAACACCGTGTTTGGTTTAATGGCGCCCTCCCACAACCGACTACCACGGTTCGTTTAGGCCCCTTATCTATTGATGGGGCCACTTGGCCTGTTTTGGCCGGGTACACCCCACATCCGCGATATATGACGATACCAGTCGCGGAACTGCGCAACATGTATTCGGCTTTGGTACGAGTGCATCGAGCCTTAGTGCAATATGTTACAGGCAACATCCAGGGAGCCCCTCCTGGGGTTGCAGGCCATCCAGCTGGTGCAGCCGGAGTTGCCATAAGTCCTGTAATGGTGAACTCAGTGATGGGCAAACGTCCACAACATAAGGACGACTTTCCTTATTGGCTTGCAGAAAAATTTGATCAGTTGGAGGCAGTTTTTCCACATACAACTCCAGTGGATAAACATCGTATTTTGACGATTAGTTTGCCAAAAGACTTAATTCCCGAGTTGACAGCATGTGACAACTGGGGTAGAGTATTCGCAGCAGTATATTCTAAATGTTTTGGTACGCCTTCCATGACAGTTCTCCCCTCTGTAATTAAAAAAGTACAGGATGAACACGGCCCTGAAGCGGCAGTGGAATTAGGGATGAGACTAGTGGGAGTGTTTGAAGTAGTAGCTGAACTGATCCTTGCAAATGTCAAGGGCGATGCAGTGAACTTTCAAGTAGCGAACGCTTTGGCTTTGGTCCCAGAATTGGACAAGCCTCGCGAATTACCGAAAATTATTACCCAGGCTTACAAAACTATTGGTAGAAACAGCCTGGGTAACAAGCCTTTTGCTAAACTGCAAACACAATCGCAACCACAACAGCAACAAACCAAATCTCAATCTGAGAAGGATGAGAAACCAGTCTTCACTAAAAAGAGCTGGAGGCTGAAAAAACAGGGTAAGCAACAGACAAAGCAGGGATCGCGAGGCGCATCCCCGGTTTCAGTTTCTTCTGAACGTACTTATGATTTACGCGATAGAGCGAGAATTAAGTCACCGGATAGGTTTCAGATCCCTGATACGCGTTCTCCTCGTTCTTTACAGGCACAGACTTCGTCACAAGCCGGTGGAGGAGACCGCCAGGATAGAGGAAGGGCCCGTGAGGCCCCACAGGGACGAGACCAGCCTCGACAACAAGTCAGAGGAAAAGAAGAAGACGTTCAACGTTTTCGACCCCAATTTCAGAAGAAAAAAGTTGCCGCTGTAACAGCGAAATATGCCACAGACGGTGAGAACGAGACTCCTGAATTGGACGTGGGCAGTAACCCTCCTAGACAGCGCCGCGGAAGTAACCATAGTGCGGGAGGCGCTACGTCCTCATATGGAGGCGACAGCAACTGAAACATTCATTACTGTTGAAACAGCAGACACCAGAGTGGCACCCCCTGACAGACTATTTAATATAGTCCTCCAAATTGAAGGTGATATACAGCGAGTAATTAAAGGTATTTTTGGGGAAAATCTGACCTCTTCATATGATATTTTATTGGCAGAAGCGGATTGGCCACCCCCATTCGTAATTACTGCGCGTAAAGGGGAGGAGGTAATCCTTCCGAGCTTTTCTCGACATGTCCCAAAGGACAAAGCAGAGGCTCTTGCAGCAGAGTGGGCTGTGTCCCTGGCTCCAGCGTTATTCCGCAATCACGTGGGTTGGGACGAAGAATCTCCCCCCCATGAAATACCTTTGCGATCGTTGCCGCAGCCACAACCCCAATATCCCATAAAACGTGAAGCCAAAGGCCCCGTTTCCGAAATTCTGACACAGTTGGAATATCAGGGAGTAATTGAACCCTGTGTATCACCTATGAACAATCCCCTTTTCGCGGTTTCTAAACCCGATGGATCGTACCGTTTAGTATTGGATTACCGGCATTTGAACTCTCATTGTCGGACCTTTGCGGTGCAAAATACCCATAGTTCTGCGCTTGTAGACAGTCTTGTTCGTAAAAAATACAAAACGACCCTTGACCTTTCAAATGGATTCTACACGCACAACTTAGCCCCGGAGAGTGGCCAATGGTGTGCCTTTACTTCCGGTGGTAAAATGTTCAAATTCAGGCGTCTTCCTATGGGGTACAAAAATAGTCCAGGAGTGTTTGCCGCTCGTGTTGTCTCTTTATTAGACGGCATAGATCCAGACGCCTGTTCGTATGTGGATGACATTTATCTGACAGACGATGAATTGTTTCCGCATCTGACGCGAGTGGACCGCATTATTCTTGAATTTGCGGTTCAGGGATACAAAATTAACTTTGCCAAATCCCATATTGCTGAATTTACCGTTTTGTTCTTGGGCTATGAGCTCAACAATGAAGGTAAGGGTTTAGCCCCCATTTTCTGGAGAAATGTGCACTTCTGTGCCCTCCTACTAATCTGAAGAAGCTTCAGTCTTTGCTGGGTTTTCTGAATTTCGGACGTACATACATTCCCGAATATGCCCAGCGTATCAAGCCACTGTATGCCTTGATACAGCCTACTTTTTCGAAGTCTTGCTGGCTTCCGGAGCATACTTCCATTCTGCAATCACTGCAGACAGACCTTCTTGAGTCTAAATACCTTTTGACGCGTGATAACCACACAAACTTGGTGATTAGAATCATTCCAGGGGCAGTGGGTTTCACGTATTTAACCTTTAATGAAGGAGACACAGTACCTATCGCATACAAGTCACATCTATACACCTCTGCAGAAATGCGGTTCTCATCTGTGGAGAAAGTGCTAACAGCAGTGCAAATGGCGATCCTGAAGGAGCGCGCACTGGCACAGGGAAAACGCATTCTGGTGGTGACACCCTATCCTGCCCTAGAGGCAGTGACTAAAGCAAGTGTTCCGAACTCTAAAGCTTTGCACCCCCGTTGGATTCAATGGGCAACATCTTTGACGTCTCCGGATGTCACTTTCATTTTCGACTCTTCTCTTCAGACTCAGGAGTTTTTACAGTATGAATTTATTCATCCTCCTCCTTTGTCCTTATTGCCGCTTGAGGATTACGACTGTGTGATCTACACCGATGGCTCGGCACAACCGGCCACTGGGTCCAAGCATGCTTATTCAGCCGCATGTGCTATTGTTGCAGGTACGTTTGTGAATGGAAAGTTCAAATCCACTGTGGTGCATACGCAGGCACTCGGGGATAGTACCGCACAATTGGCCGAGTTGCGTGCTTTGGTGCTTGCACTTGAGTTCGTAAATCCTGATGTGACCACTTTAATCGTGTGCGATTCTTATTACTGTGTTCAATCATACAATGACAATCTGTTCTTTTGGTCGCAAAACGACTATAGAGACGCTAAAGGCAACACAATCAAGCATAAAATGCTTTGGGTTAGGGTGGCAGATTTACAAAGACGTCTGCCACTCACACAGGTGGTTCACACCCTAGGCCATCAGCGAGTGGGCGCACACGCTGTTGGTAACAGTCTGGCAGATGAAGCTGCCAGATCAGCAGTACTCACGTGTTCAGTAGCAGCAGTTACTAGATCCATGTCTAAAATAGACACTGATATCTTGGCAGCTATTGCTGCAACAAAAGAAGGAATTAATTACCCTAGAGGTTTCCCTTCTAAATATTCTTACCAGATAGGTCCCGATCAGGCTCCTTATGTAACAATACCTAACGTTGGGGTTCGGCTGATCCCCAACGCGGACCGCAGACTTTCCTTGATGGCAGCGGCACACGAAGGCATGGCTTCGGCGCATGCTGGTGTGTCTGCGACAATTTCCATTTTGCAGCAGCGTTACTGGTGGCGTGGTTTATACAAAGATACACGTACTTATGTGCTTTCCTGTGACGTTTGTCAACAGATCAAGCCTTCAACAGTCACAAGACCACCGCAGACCTCGCTTGCAATTTCGAACAGACCCTTTGGGTGTGTTTACTTGGATCACTGCGGTCCATTTTCTTCAGACACTGCCTATAAATATATCTTAGTGGCAGTGGACTCGTGCACACGGTTCATCTGGGTCTGGCCACAACGGAGTGCTGACGCACGAAATGTCATTAGGGATTTGCGAGTCTTTGTGGGAATTTTTGCATGCGGCACCTTCCATTCTGACCAAGGTCCGGCGTTTGCCTCTAAGGCTTACAAGGACGCAATGGGCTCCTTAGGGGTGCGGGTGAAATTTTCGTCTCCGTATAGGCCTGAGGGCAACTCTATCGTTGAACGAATGAACCGTGACTTAAAGCAATCCTTGACAGCTAGAGTTATAGGTACTGGCAGGAACTGGCTGGCCCACTTGTATACTGTTCAACGTGCACTTAATAATCTCCCTAGAAGGCCTCTGGGTGGGCGGACCCCTTACGAAATGCTCTTTGGCATACGAATGTTTGTGCCTGACCTTGATGGTCTAGACATGGCGGCGCAATCCGCCAAGTTTGATGTAGATAATCATTCTACTATGTTACAGGACTTACAAGAAGCCCGAGACAAACTAGCAATTGCACATTTGCCTTCAGCCACAGACCCTGCTTTGCAGATTCCGGTTGCCGGTTGGCTTCCGAAGATTGGCGACCTGGTACGAGAGAAGGTGGAGAACAAAAAAGAATTCGGCCCCTCTTTTCGTGCACCGGTTCCAGTGCTGGGCTTGAAGGGAACACGTACAGTCATCTTACCACCGCTTCCCAGTCGCAAGGAAAACAGATACATCTCAGTGGAAAATGTCAAGCTACAACATCTGGCCGATCTTAAATAGTGTCACACCAGCGGTCTCTTGTCCTGCCATTTATCGGACAAGCGTTCGAGGTACGCCTGCACGAACAGTCACTGATGTTACCATGGAGATGGTTGATTTGCCTGAAAATATATTTGAACCCCCTGCATCACCCTGCATAGACGAGGACGAATATACTTATCCCGCCACAGAGTCGGTGGCACACCAACCAACAACGCCACTGAGCCCGACACGTTATTCTTTTGACTCAGTATCCAATTCATCACAAGTCCCGTCCAAGTTTAGTCTTTTTGTATCGTGGTTTAGAGACAATTTTTTGATTCCACCTTGGACATACATTTGGATGATACTTTTCTTGGTTTTTTTGTTCATGTCCATTGGCTTTGTCACAGTGTTCTTTCTACTCATCAATGGTCACTATTTACCTGAACGCTCTGCTGTGAACAGTGTTGCTGGAACTTTGGCTCTACATTCCTCTTCACACATCATGAAGCGTGACCACACATTTGTGAACATTTCAGCGTTTCCAGTTGCTGATGGCATAGTATGGGATGCGGTAAACTTTCAAATACATGGCCCGACAGAAATTATTAATGTACCAAATGTCCTTCGAGTCTCGATGGGTGATGTAGTAAAAAGTAATATTCATTCTGATGATTGGGATGTGCATGCAGTTGAAGCATTATTTGCTGATTTAAAATATTATGCCTCTTTTAATGCTGAAGACTTGTATATGAATTCTGCGAATTATGCCGATTTGTATTGTTACCAACATTGGGGAAATCATTTTCTCCACAAACCAAGTGCACTACGCAGCCCTGTTACTTACACCCAATGGGAACACTGCCCAAACCCCGTACCAGGTAGTTCCCAAACTCTTCGAAATAAATTCACCTATTTTACTGATTTTAATCGATCGAACCCTGGGTCATATTATTTTAAATTAAAAACTCCATTGACTCAGAAAATAATGTTGACCCATACTAAATTATTATATTCGGGTTCCTTTTTGAGCGCCTTGGCGGTGGGTGGTTATGAATATTGGAAAGACACAGTGGATTTAAAATCAATTTGGGGTTCGAAGCCATGGCAGGTGCAGGGCACTGAGGCCCTGCACCGTGCTTGCCTTATCCCAGCCCAAATTCTATTTTTAAATGCTTCCATTTATCAGACCACGTGTTGGGGGTTGGCTACCGTTAAACAACTAAATGCGCCAAACATCCCATCCTTGTCGAGTCTTCCAAATGATAGTTTGCGTTTTAATATGTCCCTTATGGCGTTACAGGCTCAGTTTCAGAACAATTCCTTTAATGTTTCTGCACTGATACAGTCACCCTGGTTGGCATGGCGCATATCATCTAATGCATGCCAACTTCGTTTTCATGGCACAGTTCCTGGTTACATACAGGACAAGCCTGATCCAAGATTTACTGAAACTCGTACTGTGACCACGTATTCAGTTGGTAAATTATGTAAACAATGGTTACAACATTCGTCCTTAGACTCTGTTAAGAACCATTTATCCCTCCTATCAGGCACTATTGACTTATCTGACTTTATCTTGGGACCTCGTGGTCCCCGACCGAAGAGATTCATTTATGAAGCGTATAATGAGCTCTGGAAGCTGTCACAAATGGAAGCTGCTTCCCGTCTTAGAGAAATAGACCAAGCAAATTTGGAAAAGGTGCTTGCTGTTGTTGACAATAGTATAAATACCCTGTCTTCCCGCATTTACACATTAGACAATATTGTATCCTCTGTTGTTGATATTGTACAAGATGATGTCTCTATGTTGTATCATGGTCAGAATCAGTTGCGCTCAGTGATGCAGTTTGCATGGACTTTGCAAACTCTTAAGTTGGGTAAAGTTCCTTGGAATTTGTTAAACACCACTGCCCTCTTTCTGCCTTTTAATTTGACAGACAAACAGCAGTTCATGTCCATGAAAGATGCATCCTACACTTTGTTACATATTGAAAAAGTGGATCCTTTACCGTTCTCTGTAGCAGAACTAGATTCTGCGGTGTGGCTAGTTCATGGGGTTATAGCTTTACCTTTTTCCCTATTTGAGTTCAGTTCGTGCATGAAGCATTATCCTGTGGGCCGTTTCCAGCCTTTGGGTGGTGCTTTCCTGCATGAACTTTGGTCCTTGCCTTTCATGTATAAATGCCTTAGAGATGGCAAGGAAGTATTTCTCACGGGGAGTCTTGTGATTCAACTGTGGGTCATTCGCTTATTTGTAAACATATTAAATTGCACGGGGCTTGTAGCGTTTCAGTTCCAAATCTTGCATGTGTCCTGAAGGGTATTCCTGCTCCTGCTATTTCTCCTACTTTTACTTTGCTTACCAACGGTAGCTATTTGCTTTTAAATAACGAAAATTGTTGTGGCCTGCAGGCCGGCATTCCGTATATTGTTACAGTCTCGCACAGAGTTGTCTGCTGCAAGAATGTGCTTTTTCCTCCCCCTCACGACATCGTTGATAGCTCTATTTGGCCTTCCATTCCTACCATGGAGGCAGATTTCAATAAGTTGAGCAGAATAAAGGCCCTATTATTGAATGAGGAGGTTATGCTCACATCCGCCCGGGAGACATTCATTCTCCAGGTGGCGAGCACCCACAGTGAAATACAGGCCCTTTTGAACACTGACCTCCCCCAGCATTTTGGGGAGTTAATTCATCGTATTTTTAACGCATCAAACACCGAGGGTCTGGTGCACTTTTTTAAGGTTGTGGGGTCTGGCCTCGTGTCCACCTTTCAAACTATTTTCGGTGTGATACCGGCATTCATTCATTCTATTTTTTCTAGCGTCTTTGGTGGATTCCCATTAATCCTCGCTTTGGCGGCCGGTGTCTTGCTGTTGGTCTGTTTTTTGCGCAATGGCTGCACTCCACTGGGCCCTTCTCGATCCCGAACGCCTCCAGCTGCTCCGTGAGCGACTCCTGGTTGGCTTCGATGTTCTGCCCTTGGCAACTATCAGTGTGTCCTAGACCCTTTCCTTTCGCTTTGCGTATTTCACTTGCGTGCAACCTGTGATGTCTTGCATCCGCTGTCCGTTTACATGGACCATGGATTATTGCCTCTCCAATTCGTCGTTGTCGGTCCCGGATTTTGTTCGGTTGGTGGGTCCCTTAGAGGCCCATGAACGGGACTGTTCCGCTGCTGGCTTTATGATGCGTGCGGCTGCACTGGGGATTTTGGCACAATGGGATATCTGGGCGGCTGCTCAGAATCTCCTACAACAAAGTTATATTGAATATCACGCAAGCTGTCCCGCATTGCTTTTGGATGCTCCATACTCTGAAGACCATTCCTGCAGCTTTGACCTATTGGACTGGATGGCGTCTACGTTTTTGACGATTCCAATGATGTCCTTCTGGACGGTATAGCATTTTTCTGCTCTTTCACATTTTTGGATTGATTGACTTGCCGTTAGTTGTTAGTAGACCGCCTCTATTCTGCTCAGGTGTTTGGAATTCTGTCTTCATTTTCGTCGTGGCCGATGGACTGTCCAGGGGAGGGTGTCTTGTGGCTCATGGCCTCCTTGCCGGTCTGGCTAAGTTACCGCAGGCCTGGCTGCCATGATGACTCTTGCGCACGTTATTATTGGATGTTGTCCTGTCGCCCTCTGTTATTGCCAAGTTATTCTACAACAGTCTGCATATTCTGTTTCTCACCTTTTCTCCTGTTCCCTTTTGGGCTCAGTCTGAACAACAGTTACAAGGTCGAATAACAACTCCCTGGTTCCTACTGATTTGGCCCGTCCCTCGCACCTAGACATAACACATGTACAGCTGCCATTGAGAAATTAGTGTGCTTTTAATAATGCGATCGCTTGCTCTAAAATAGCACTTGGAGACGACCTTTCCAGAGAGAAGAGCTGTGATTGTTTGCTGATGTAGTTTTGCATCAAGAGACTGAGGTATGGGGGTTCGCTAGTCAAAGCCCAAAGGTCTTCTATTATTATAATAAACTGGCTTCCAGCACGGGGAGGGTGGTAATGTTAGTTAGACATATCTCCACTGCTTTATGAGATGCTTTCCCCGTTTGTATTCTATGGAGTAGTAACTATGCTGATTATATTGTTCTTATGTATTATGCTACTAGTACTGACACGTGTACTGTATCTTAGAGCACGTAAGTTGAAATAAACATTTTAACCTATACAGTGTCTCTTCATACGCATGTTGTGGACAGGTACGAAAGTGACGAAAGAGTGTTCTTGCCTCTGCGTGTCCTGAGAGAGAGAGATACCGTGTTCTGGGTTGTCTAAGCATTGGTACATTGGTGCCAATGGGACGCTAAGGCTAGTTGGGTTGGGGTTTTGGGTGCTAAGGTTTATGGTTGGCTCACCACTATATTCCGAGGTCCTATTATCCTGTGCATAGCTCTGTATGTGCAGAAACCCTATGACAAATGGACAGGTTCAACAGGTTGGGAATGCACTGTCACAAGGAGGAAACATGTCATAAAGTCAGCAAACTCTTAGGCAGAGAAATCAGAATCCAAACATGCCTCAAGCCCCGATGCCGCAAATGAATGGTCAGGTTCAGAAATATAATTCGATCAAAGGGTTTCCCACAGATGCTCAAGTTGATTCAAATCAGAATGTAGCTCAGCAATATTTCATTCAGCTTGATGACACAGATTCAGATATGTCACAATGACGGTGCCTGATAAGGGAGGAGGAATGCGTACTTGCTGCATCCTTAGAGGTGGACCAGAGGTCCCTATGTGGATGGCAAGGTATATGGGTCTCCAATCTCATTCTTTGTTGACACTGGTGCTACCCATTCCACTGTGAGAACAGCAGAAGTTCTCAACCTACCCCTCTCGGGAGAAAGAATCCAAGTCATGGGAGTCTCAAATCGATTAATGTCCAACCAGGTAGCTAAACATATACCTGTTAAAATTAGGTCCTTTGAGGATTTACATAAATTTGTGGTGTGCGACTCAAGTCCCGTGAATTTTTTGGGACGAGACTAGCTGTGCAAGCTTAACTGTTCAATCTATTGTACACCGAATGGAAAAGAGTTTCATACTAATGATGAGGACATTGTTTTTAAATTCGCAAAACAAAAATCTGTAGTTGAAGTATTATTTAATTTGCTAACTAATGATGACCTATCTATAGATTTGAGAGACACTGTGTCTCCGGAGGTGTGCGATTTCACAGGAAAATACATTGGTTTGATCAAGGGAGTGGCTTTAGTACGAATTACTGTGAAGCCAAATGCTGAATTTCCTCGAACACCTCAGTAAAATCTGAGCACAGAAACTTTTGTAGGAATTTCTTCATTAATTGAGTCATTGATCGAGCAGGGAATTCTAAAGAAAACCATGGGCAGCCCATGCAATTCTCCTATCATGGGTATACAAAACCCCAATGGGAAGTATTGGTTAGTCCAAGACATGCAGCAAATTAACCAGATTGTAATAGCATGTTGCCCAATTGTGCAAATCCATCTGTGATTCTTTTCCAGATTCCATGTGAAGCTGAATGGTTTTCTGTCATTGATTTGTGCCAAGCCTTCTTTTCTATCCTATTGCATGAGGACGCTAACTTTTTATTTGCTTTCCAGTTCAGCAATCGTGTCTTGGCATGGTGCCATGCCCCTCTAGGGTATATGGAAAGACCCTCAATTTTTAACCAGATGTTGAAAAAGAATCTGGAGTCATTGGTGATGCCAAATCACTCTGTCCTTGTCCAGTACATTGATGACCTGTTGGTAGCGTCAAGTACACAGGAGGCTTTCATATGCTATACCATCACATTGTTGAATCATTTGGCAGGGAATGGGCATAAAGTGTCACCATCAAAATTGCAGTTTTGCAAAAGGGATGTTATATATTTGGGACATCACATCGAGAAGGAGCCCAGAAGGTATCACAAGACAGGATCACTGTGATTTGGCAGATGAAACCTCCCAGTACACAGAAAGAAGTCTGCATAATTCTGGGAATGGTTATCTACTGTCGACAATAGATTCCCAGGGGCATATTATCAAGGATCTGCGATAATTATCGCAAAGCGCGCTTAGCGCTGTTTTTTTTATCGCCGGCCATCGCTGGATTTCCTCGCCGTGATAGCGCTGTATTATCAACGCGTATCGCAAAGGCGATAGGAAATCCAGCGATAGCGAGTAAAACCAGCAATAGCGTGAGAATTCCAGCGCTAAATTAACTGCGCTAATGAAAAGCTTGCTAATAGGCAAGTGTGTACTTAACCTAACAATCCACCCCCATTGACAAGATTGTTAAGGCAAGTTTTTTTCAGGCGTTAAATTCCAGCGATGAGCGCGGTTAGCGTGACATTTCTTATCGCTTCGTGGGCATTGATAATAGAGGGAAGTTGTGTTTGCGACTGTTTCAATGGAGTTTAAGTCAGGAACGCCTACTTTGCATGTCATTAGCGATATATATCGCTGACATGCTTAGAGATAAAAAAACGCCCGCTATCGCCAAAACACTCACGCTAAGGCCCGTTAGCTGCAGCTTGTTAATAGTGTGATAAAAATATCGCCGCATTAGCGGCAGAAAAGTGCCGCTAATGTGGCAATAAAGGGCTTGATAATATGCCCCCCAATTTCTCTTTGACAGCAAAGCCTCTTTAAAGGCTTATGCACAGGACGTGACTGATCGTGTGCCCTGGACTGAAGAATGCATGCGCTCATTTACTGAACTGCAAGTGAGTCTTTGTTGAGATCCTGCTCTGGGAATGCCCAACTACAATAAAAGCTTTACTCTGTTTTGCAGTGAGCGCAAAGGTTGTGCATTCTCAGTGCTAACTCAAATGCACGGTACTGCGCGTAGACCTGTGGCACATTTTTTCAGCTACTCTGGATCCTCCACTGCTTTGCCTGGATGCCTTAAAGCTGCTGCTGCCACATGTGTGAATTAAGACCACAGTGAGAGTATTGTAATGGGACATCTGTTGAAAGTGCATGTGCATCATTCTGTTGAGATATTGTTTACTCGTACTCAAACGCAACATCTCACCAATAGCTGTCTTACAAGGTATGAACACGTGATTTTGGGAGCAGAGAATATGACTCTGATGAGATGTACGAGTTTGAATCCAGCAACATTAATGCCTTTGACTGGAAATGAAGTTGCGGTTGATGAAGCTGATCATAATTGTCTGGCTGTGACTGAATTGTGTACCAAGCCTAGGCCCGACATCCTTAATACCCCTTTTCCGGAACCTGATCGTGTGTTGTTTGTGGATGGATCATGTTTGCAGGATGCAGAAGGAAACCTGAAAGCTGCCTATGCTGTGTGTATGGTTGCAGAAGTGATTGAAGCTTCTTGGTTGCAGGGTATATATTCTGGATAAGTCTCCGAGGTGCTGACTTTATTGCAGGCCTGCAATTTATCTGAATACATTGAGAGTTTCCATCATCACTGACAGTCAGCACAGTTTTTTCATGACTTCTGGCAGTTGTGGTCTCAGTGTGGGTTTATGACATCGTCAGGATCCCCCATTCGAAATGGGGAAAGCGGGAGGAAACTTCTGCTGTCATTACAACTGCCTGCCCAAATTGCTGCGGTGAAGTGCAGCGCCCATTGGCAGGGCAATTATTATATAATGTGAGATGCTGGCCTGGTATATGATGTCCACTTATGTAAGTGGGCACCTTACACCAGTCCAGACAACCCTTATGGTGCTTTAAGAGGTCTTAGACAACCTTAGAAAGCTCTCTAAGTGGTCGCTGTGGAGAGCAGCCTTCAGGCTTAGTCCAGAAGGTGTGTAGAGCAGCTTGTTTTACCAGAATGCAATCTTATAGTATAGCTTAAGTGAAAAAGAGCCACACAAGGTATTTATAAAAATATGTATTTATTATATAATACTCTCTAACACATACAAATATCTCGTAGCCAGAGATATGCATAATGCACACAAGACTTTGCAAAGAAACACATTAAATAGCACAGAATACACAATGGACCCAAGGGGGGGCCCAAACCATGTACTAAGAAAGTGGTATGAGAACAACGACTTGGGTCAAGACAATGTCGAGAGGACGTAAAAGTGCTGGGGACCCAAGGAACCACCCAAGGTGAGTGAATAGGAACCCCACAGAGAGAGTGTGCAGTGTGGGAACACGACTGCATGCTCTGTACAAGTCTACGTGTAAAGTCGCAGTTGGATTTTTAAAGATTAAGGACCCTTCCCAGTGGACCCTGAAGAAACCATGTGGAAGACAGAAGGTTGGAGAGCCACCCCACCCGTGGATACCCTAGAACCCACGTTACCTACACCAGGGAAGTCGGGTGCATAGGTGTGAAATGATGTCGGAAACCGCCGTCAAACCCAATGGAGGACTTCACGAAAGTGCCACTGGAATCTGAAGGTGGATTCTAGATGAGAGGTACCTGCAAGCACAGGGGACAGAGTCTATGTCACTCAGGAGTGATCAGGAGACTTGGAAGATGAATGCCAACCGATGTCGGGTGTTGTCGGAGAGATGACAATGACCTTGACTCTGCAGCTGTGAGGACCAGGCAACGCTGAGGAAGACCAGGAGCAGTGCATGAGCTATCCCACGTCAGATGTCGAGTGCTGAGGGGTCGGTGTCTGGCGGGAGCACCAACAAACCTTGGCAAATGCAACCAATGCAGAAGTCGAAGAAGGTGCAATGTCGGGACCAGCAAGGTCCAAGGGACTCACCACAAGCAGGGGAGTCAGGGCAGGCTCCCAGCAATCAGGGGAGCCAAAAAGACACAAAGGTGACCCTCAAATGGATGAAAAACAAAAAGAACGGGTCTTTTTTCTAGTTATTGTACACACATCTCTCTCCTGATTTAGGATGAATGTTCCAAATAGTAGTACTACCTTAGAAACCCTTAGGGTTTGTAAAAGAACCATCATTCACCTAACTAGTAGGTGATATGCTTCATCATAGGGCTCCCACCCTGGTCACCGAATGCTTCCAGGGTGTGCTGCGACGCCTGATTAAAGCGGAGCTGGTTATTTTTGAGGGTGAAGTAGTGATAGTGAGTGAATAGTGCTCAAGTGTGGATCTCGTTTTAAAATTGGCTCAAACACTCTCAGTCCTGTTTGAGCTTAATTTTATTGGTGAGAGAATTGGTCAATGTTAAAAACGTGGTGGATATGTGAAGGATAGAAATTTGATTTCTTATCCTGTGTACGGTCTACATGTTTCAGCAAACACAAGAAGATGATGGACGGAGTGCTGAAACTTTTCAAACACTCACTCCCAGTCACAGATCTGGGTTGAATCCATCATCATTCTTTAGCTCACCTTGCCACCCCAGTTCAGACACAGCTATATGCAAATCAGTCTTGACCCTGTGCCTCATGGGAACAGTCCAGACCGAACTGCCAAGCCATGTCTTCCCTGGACCGGAATCAAGCATCCTGGGACCGGTTTCGGGCTAACAGCCCTCATCAGCCAGGCTAGCTTGAATCCAGTGGCAAAGTGAGCAAGGGACCCATGTCTGGGCATACCCTGCCAACTTAGGGCGAACAAAGCAAACACAAGGAGATGATGGACGGAGTGCTGAAACTTTTCAAACACTCACCCCCAGTCACAGATCTGGGTTGAATCCATCATCATTCTTTAGCTCAGCTTGCCACCCCAGTTCAGACACAGCTATATGCAAATCAGTCTTGACCCTGTGCCTCGTGGGAACAGTCCAGACCGAACTGCCAAGCCATGTCTTCCCTGGACCTGAATCAAGGATCCTGGGACCGGTTTCAGGCTAACAGCCCTCATCAGCCAGGCTAGCTTGAATCCAGTGGCAAAGTGAGCAAGGGACCCACGTCTGGGCATACCCTGCCAACTTAGGGCGAACAAAGCGAACACAAGGAGATGATGGACGGAGTGCTGAAACTTTTCAAACACTCACCCCCAGTCACAGATCTGGGTTGAATCCATCATCATTCTTTAGCTCACCTTGCCACCCCAGTTCAGACACAGCTATATGCAAATCAGCCATAATCTTATGTGCCCAACAGGGTCAAATTGCGTTCGTCAGGACCAAAATATGAGCTGATATGCACGCTAAGGCATATAGCTACTTTATGGATTGTACTTACAACCCACTGCAGTTTCATCGTGTCGCTTTCATTTCTCAAATGGACCCACAGGCCGGAGGCACAGGAGTCGCGAGAGTACCTCAAGCAGCTCACCAAAAGATGCAGGCCAAGATGCAAAACGATGCAGTGTGGCCAAAGATTCTGGTCACTGGAGATGCTTGAGGTTTGGGCTACTTGGAGCCCAAAGATCTTCTTGGAAGGAAGCCAACAAGCCTTTGCAACTGCAAGTTGATGTGGTGCACAGGGGTTCGGTTATTGCAGCCCCCACGAGGGATAGCTGCCTCAAAGTTGATGAGAGGGCAGGTCAGGCCTCGAGAGCTGTGGAGAACCTCCACCTGTGTTGCAGAACCTTACAGAGTCCAGAGGAGCTCAGGATCAGCAGACCAGTTGACTTAGTTGCGGTGGCTGAAAATGCAGGGAAGTGACTCCTTTACTTCAGGGGAGATTTCTTCAGGTGTCTTTGATGCCCACAGGCCTTGGAAGGTTCCTGTATGGTGCACAGGCACAGCCGATGCAGCAGACTGGAAGGGAGACGAAGTTGAGCCCAAACGAAGTCCAGCGAAGCCCAGAGTGCCCAGAAGGTAGAAGAAGAATTAGTGTCTGATCTGATCTTGTCCCATGATGAATCTAGGGGCCTACACCCAGGTAAGCCCTTAAGTACCCTAAGGAAAGGGTTGGAATGATTCAGGGGACCCTCCCAGGGGAGGGTCTGGACAGGGGGGAGGTTACTCCCATATCCTTTGTCCAGTTTTGCACCAGAGCGGGCGACAACGGCTCCCAGGACTGGTTTGAACTGGACTATGCAGGGGGACACCAAATGTGCACCTCATGCAGACTTAGTGGCGCTGGCAAGTGCCCCCACCCGGTCCCAATACACTAAATCCTGTCTGGGAGGTGGTCACACCTCCCTGTGACAGGATGCCTATTGTTCTGCCTTCCCTTGCTCGAGCTTGGCTCAGCAGCAGGAGGGCATAATCGTGTCTCTGGTCAGCAGCAACCATTTTGTGCTGTCCTGGTCTAGAAGGCTGGCACTAGGAACACTGAGAGCCTAACGGAGGGCTTTTCCAGTGCTTGGAATCATACCTCCCACACCGTTTACAGTGTGGGGGTATGATTCCAACAAGTTTGATACCAAACATGATAGGATTTGTTGCAGCCAGTTTCAAGATGGTCATTGTGTAACTACGCGGTGCCCCTCTATATGGTATATGGCTGCTTCACTTACAACCCAGGAGAATGGACTACGTAGGCTGTAGGGGTGTCCTGCTCATGCAGGGGCACCCGCAAACTTAGATCCATGCACCCTGCCTTCGGGATTGCAAAAAGCCTGCTATAGGGGTGACTTATAGGTTTTAAGTTCCGTGACCCGAGATATAGGAAACCTATATTTTTAGTAAGTGGTGCTAGCACCAGCTTACACAGGCTGCAATGGCAGGCCTGTAGTTGCATTTTGAATGGTCTCCCATGGGTGGCATAATGCATGCTTCAGCCCATGGGGGACCTCTGGGGTACCTATGCCCTGGGTACCATAGTACCATATACTAGGGACTGATAAGGGTACCCCAGTATCCAATCTGGGATGTACCTCAGTTCTAACCACAACAGTTTAAGGGAGAAAGCAGATACTCTGGGTCCTGATTAGCAGGATCCCAGTCAGACTAGTCAATAACAGCTTAGCACTAGGCAAAAAGTGGGGGCAACCATAAAAGCAGATCCTACTTTCCTACAGTTGGCAACCTAAATGAAGATGAGACTGCGTGCTATTGCACTCTAAATTCTTATACCTTCATTGGAGAATCCCTTGAAAGAACTCTGATGTCACTAACTGTAGACTGTTGTTGTCAACTGTAGAAACCTGGGAGGAAGTCAAGGCATTGCAAGATGAAGTATCATATACTAAGAGACAAGGATGAGTAAGAGCAGGTTGCACACAGAGGCAAGAAGATGAGGTATACACAGATGGGAGATCAGTACTACCAGATAGCTTGCTGTCTCCTATGGCACGTCATTACCACGGTCCTGCACATGTCGGAAGGGATGCTATGATTGGACTCTTTTGACAAACATGGTTTAACCCCAGATTTAGAGCAGTAGCATAAACCTTGGGGCATATGTACAAGGAGTTAACACCGCCGTAGCGTCCATTTTTTTACGTTACGGCGGCGTTTTTTTTATTGCCGTATTTACAAGTTGCTTCTAACCGCAGTTAGCGGCAGTTTTCCGGCATAAATGTGCGTTTTTCGGATCGGCAGTTTTGTTAGCGGGACTTAACGAAATTGAGATGCAAGGTAGGTGTTCCCGTGCAAAAACAGCTGCTAACCCCACTTCGCGATATTTACAAGGAATTTCTTGTATGATGCAAAACCAAAAAAACTGCCTCTAACTCCAGTTAGAGGCAGTTTTTTAAGACCAGAAAATAGCTGGTCTTAAACATGGTGCAAACACTTGAGGCCTCAATTCAGAAGGTTTTGGTGCTAGACAGCGCTGCTAGGAATGCTGCTACGCTGCCCTGCGACAAAACCACAGGGCAGGAATGCGCACCATCAATAAGATAGGGCGCATTCCTGGGCCTCATTCATGAAAAGTGTTGCATTGCTGCGACAAAACAGCGTTGCAACACTTTTCACCACACCCTTCTTGCGACACCATGGATGCGCTGTATTTACTGTATAGCACTCCATGTCACAATTAATTATTGGAATCCTGACGTATCTGTCAGCACAAAAGTCACCCATTGCTGCAGTTCTGTCACAAGCATAACGTAACTCCAGCAATGCATGTGGCCAGCCTATCCCTGTGGCACTGCATCACCCTTATGCCTGCCATGAGGCAGTCGTAAGGTACTGACGCAGTGGCGTCCTACAATTGTTGTCGTGAAATCTGATGGATTTCACTGAGCCACTCCTTAGAGGCTTTGTTGCGTGGGAACGCCCACCCTACATGCATCATACCTGATGCAGGTATAATGTGGCACAGGGATTCACAAGGTCACGCATATGCCTAGATGCGTCACTTTGCAAATACAGCGCAACGTGGTGAAAGAATCACGCTGCAAGTATGTCAAGAAAATGACGCACTGAAGGGGCTCATGAATAAGCCCCCCTGTCTTTTTCCTCTAAGTTGGTGCACAATGGCTGCCATGCGCCAACGCAGGCACCCTTGCGCCATGGTGCAAGGGTGACTGTGTTGCGGAGTTAAATGATGTTGTGTCTCCATCAACAAGGATGTGCGCATAACTGCTCTGGGCGGCCTGAGAGGGCCGACCAGTCACTGCACACTTGAGTGGGCATACCACTCTGTCCCTGCCCTGCTCCAGTTGGTAATGCAGCCCCACCCACCCTCCCGCCCGCAAAGGAAACATAGCATGAGTACATCAGTAAGTTATCATCATGTTATGTTTCCTCTTCTTGCACTGCTTGAAAGCAGTGGGGCGACGCTCTTCCGCCACAGCGGATGAGCCACCACTGGGGGTGCGTCACCCACTGGTGCTAGGCCTGGGCCCGACTCGACCCCCAGGCCTCCTCCGCTACGCATCCCACCTTCTCCTCACCTTGGCATTGACACCGTCTCCAAATCTGTGATTAAGCCAGCAGGAGCCTCAGCCAGGTGGGATTTCACAAGCCAGGGTACAGCCGTTGACCCCAAGTCTGCTGGGGAACCTCCGGAATGCAGGTGATGCAACAGGGCCTCCTTAGGCGTGAAGTTGCAGCGCTCACCCCACACAAGTTCAGCGCAGCTCAGGGGCCTCACCCACCACAGCATCCGGCCAGTGCAACATCCTCCGGCCTGTGATGCAGAGAGGCACGGCCCACCATTGGTAATCACCTCCATGCACCCCGGTGTAGTGGTGGCACGTGGTATGCGATGCAGACCTCCCTACGTTGGTACGCAGGAGCGCCTCTACCGTTCACAGCTCCAAGGGGCACCAGGCGGTCTTCTCACACAGGTCAGCAACGTGTCTCCATGCGACCTGGCAAACTTCACCACCAGGTAAGGGTGATCGCCAACGCCTCAATGTCTACCACCATGTGCCAGCAACTCCACAGCACCCCTGCATCCCACTCTGGGGCCCAGACGCAGACCCAGCTAGCCCTTTGGGCCCCAGGGACTGTCCGCGCTTTCAAGGTTTTGGAAGCCATGGTGTTGCAAGGAGTGCGCAATGATAAGTGATGCATCGCTGGTTTTGCCCAGCGATGTGCCTCTTTTTATGATTCTAGCCCTGGATTTCCTCTTCCCCTGGGACTCTGGCTGGCCATCCTGGCTGTTGGGGGGCTATGGGGCGTTGTTGATCTGTGCTGCACTTGGCCCTGGCTGCTCCAATCTGTCATTGGTTTTGTTTCCTATTTATATTGGGGGTGGACTTATAGCCTATTTTTGCCTCTAGAGGCAAAAAAGTCATGATGGGCTGACTAACGTAAGTTTTTTTCCCGCAAATTGCCCTTTTGTCAGTTTTCCCCTGCTAATGCCAGAATTTGTATCACCTTCATGCTAGTGTTAACGGCACTTTTCACCACAGCTACCTGGAACTATCGCCATGTAGCGACGTATAGTAAATACATCGCTAACAGGGCGATAGTTTTTGGTGATAGGCCGTGTTAAGAAAACTGCCGCTTACTAGCAGCAGTTCTTGTACATATCCCCCCTTGTCATTGATGCATAGTGTGTCAACAACAAAAAGTATAAAACAAGGAAGGGTTTTGGCTCCAATCAGTAAGGCTGAGCCCTAATCAAACAAAAAACATCACAATGCCAATACTGATACTCATTTCCTCATTTCTTACGGCGCATGGAATTGAATCAATGTCACCTTGAACAATTAATTTCAATATGATTTAATCAAAAAAATCCATTCATATATTCACATGTTTTAATCAAGTGAAAAAGATTTGATCAATTTACAATGTTTAAACACACACCAAAAGTGAACTACCTCATTCTGACGAAACCCAAATCAATTACATATTTTAACACACTTGAACCCAGATTCCAACCCTCTTTCAATCCCATTCAACCATGTAACATCTAGCCTTCATCCAAACCACTCACATTCCAGCATACCAACACACAGCCCTCTTTTCAATATTTCATATCTGTACACATCAAATGAGAACAAACAAAAGCCAAACAGGAAAAAATTCAAAAATTTCAAGATCTCTAAATTTCCTCCCAAGTGCACCCCCAACAAAGTATACAATACATTTACAGGTGCACCATTGGGGCATTAAATTATACACTTGATTGGCAACAACAGGTCGACGCGTTTCGAACCCTAAGTATTCTGCTATGGGGTTCTCCTCAGGACCAAACAGCTGGAAAAAGAAAAGACAACCATGTCTTACTAATTACCAACTCTTGTTTACAACCACACTCCTCATACTTAGCCTCCTCTCTCTGAGTCTGCTTACCTTATTTAATACTGCGAGATCAGCCGATCCCAGCTTGTCTTTACTTATACATCCTACAGAAAAAAACATCAAATTTTGACCAATGTAAAAAAAAAATTCTATTAAAATAAAATGTCAGTCAGAGTCTCTATCTAGCGTGTTTTTACAGTGACTTACATTCGGTGCAGAGGCTGATCAGAGATCGAAATTCATAAATCTCATGGATTTTTTTGGCGCGAATCCTTCTTCAAAGAACTGGGGAAGGCGGAAAGAAAAACAAGGAAGAACAGCGTTGGAGTTTTCAGGAGTTCATATCCTTAACTCAAATTCACTATCGCTACAATGTAAAAAAGATCTACCTTTCTGCCGAGTCTGCACGAGACTTCTGGTGGTGCTCCTTAATATTGTTCGAGATCCGTCTTGCTTTATATTTCTGAAAGTGAAAGGACCGAATATGACCCGTATGCTATTTGCCAGCACTACACCACTTGCTTGAACAGACTCTTATTCCATTAGCTAAGCTGATAGATTCACATACCTTTATGTTTTGCAAGCCTTTCTTCAGACGGAATACCTCGTATCAAGCCGCCTCGATCTTGACGGTGACATGGTTTGAAAGCGGAAGTATTTCAACTTCCGACCGGGCCGGCTACATTCAATTAGTCCCACTGAATGCTGGGACATGTGGTTCGCTAGAGCCCAAGCTCTGCAAAACCCGGACTGGAGTCACCTAGAATTCCCGGAATGCAAATCAGATGTTTGGAAGATGTAGAATTGTCATGGAATTTATCTTTCCCAGATGTACCCGCCATCAATTTAATAGAGATATGTTGACCTGCATAATTCATAACTAACTTTAGGACTCCTAAATGCCTTCTGTGAATACCGAAAGTCTTAAAGTTAGGATTTTCTCAGTTTAGGAGTAGTAAAGTTCCTGAAAAATCCTAACTTTAAGACTTTCGGTATTCACAGAAGGCATTTAGGAGTCCTAAAGTTAGGAGTCCTAACTTTACTACTCCTAAACTGAGAAAAATCCTAACTTTAAGACTTTCGGTATTCACAGAAGGCATTTAGGAGTCCTAAAGTTAGGACTACTAACTTCTGTGAATACTGAAATGAGTAAGTTCATTCTGTGAATACCAAAATGAGTAAGTGTATTCTGTGAATACCAAAAAGTACTAACTTTACGTTTTTGACGTAAGTTAGTTCTGTGAATCAGGCCCCAAATGACTAGGCATACTCACCCACAATCCATGCACGCTCAGGAAGCAGATTGGCCATCAGCTGGGGTACAATGCTGCTACGCAGGATGTATGAGTCATGGGCCGAGCCTGGAAATTTTGCACACACGTGTGAGATGATCATATCTGCCAGGCATACCACTTGGACATTTATGGAGTGGTAATGTTTGCGATTCCTGTAGATGTGCTCACGGACCTGTGGTGGCACTAGCCCAACATGTGTGCAATCAATTGTACCAACTACATGGGGGATGTGTCCAAGGGGATAGAAATCTCCCTTTACAGCTGCCAATTCTGCCCCCCTGGGGAAATGGATGTATCTGTCCTTGTAGATCATCATGGCGGACAGAACATCCCGCAGCACCATGCTGAACATGGGTTGTGACATCCCACCTGCCTCGGCCACCGTGTTCTGGAATGATCCAGTCGCAAAAAAATGCAGTGCCGCCATCACCTTATACGTTGGGGTGAAAGCTGTTGGATATGTTCGGCGAGGCTGCAGGTGGGGCTCCAACAAATCACAAAGGGTCTTTAGGGTGGCTCTATCCAGACGGCATTTCCAGATGATCGCCTCATCCTCCATGTCTGCCAGCACTGTCAAGTGACGATGCAGATTTGGTCTCCTCCTAGTTGAGATGAGAGTGGACACATTGTAATGCAATACATCATGGGATGTGCACAGCATCTCACATCATGGCTGACACAACGGCAACAAAGAATGTCATATGAATTGAGTCACAGACCAGCTGACATGTAGGGACCCCTTCAACTACACAAATCACACACTTGTCAGATTACACACAGCAAGTCCCCCAAACAACACCTCGGTCAAAGTGAATGGACATTGGGATATGGCCACATTCCCCATGGGCACGCCTGGGAGTCTGTCATCCTGCACATGTGTGACAAGACAACCCCACGGTATCTTACCTAGCTGCTGTACATGACACACATTCAGGCGTCAATTGAACCTGGCACACCTCAACAACACAATGACCACACTCTTAGCATCAATGACGAGTGTGTGCATGATCTAACATGAGAGGACATGCTAAAACAAACATCATCAATTGTGGAAAAAAATGCTGTGATTGACAATGCACATCAACACATTGACATGTGTGCACATTGTATTGTCCATACCAACACTGTCCTGTAGTGTAGTGTAGGTGCGGTACTGAGAGACAAGTGATGCCCAAATGGCGGTTGGCATGCTCCGCCACCCAAATGGCGGTGCCTCATGTGTGTCTATTGCAAAAACAACAATTGATGGACAGAATGCAGAACAATGTCGTACATTCACCCCAGTACAGAGATCTGGGCCTAAATCCATCGTTTTTTGCTCACCATGCCATTCCAGTTTGGACCCAGCCATATGCAAATCAGTCTTGACCCTGCGCCCAATGGGAACAGTCCAGCCCGAACTGCCAGGCCAGGTCCTCCCTGGACTAGAAACAAGCATCCTAGGACCGATTTCGGGCTTTCAGCCCTCATCAGCCAGGATAGCTTGATTCCAGTGGCATGGAGAGCACGGGACCCACGTCTGGGCATACCCGTCCCACTCGGGGTGACAAATGCAAAAACAACAATTGATGGACAGAATGCAGAACAATGTCGTACATTCACCCCAGTACAGAGATCTGGGCCTAAATCCATCGTTTTTTGCTCACCATGCCATTCCAGTTTGGACCCAGCCATATGCAAATCAGTCTTGACCCTGCGCCCAATGGGAACAGTCCAGCCCGAACTGCCAGGCCAGGTCCTCCCTGGACTGGAAACAAGCATCCTAGGACCGGTTTCGGGCTTCCTGCCCTCATCAGCCAGGGTAGCTTGATTCCAGTGGCATGGAGAGCACGGGACCCACGTCTGGGCATACCCGTCCCACTCGGGGTGACAAATGCAAAAACAACAATTGATGGACAGAATGCAGAACAATGTCGTACATTCACCCCAGTATAGAGATCTGGGCCTAAATCCATCGTTTTTTGCTCACCATGCCATTCCAGTTTGGACCCAGCCATATGCAAATCAGTCTTGACCCTGCGCCCAATGGGAACAGTCCAGCCCGAACTGCCAGGCCAGGTCCTCCCTGGACTAGAAACAAGCATCCTAGGACAGATTTTGGGCTTTCAGCCCTCATCAGCCAGGATAGCTTGATTCCAGTGGCATGGAGAGCGCGGGACCCACGTCTGGGCATACCCGTCCCACTCGGGGTGACAAATGCAAAAACAACAATTGATGGACAGAATGCAGAACAATGTCGTACATTCACCCCAGTACAGAGATCTGGGCCTAAATCCATCGTTTTTTGCTCACCATGCCATTCCAGTTTGGACCCAGCCATATGCAAATCAGTCTTGACCCTGCGCCCAATGGGAACAGTCCAGCCCGAACTGCCAGGCCAGGTCCTCCCTGGACTGGAAACAAGCATCCTAGGACCGGTTTCGGGCTTCCAGCCCTCATCAGCCAGGGTAGCTTGATTCCAGTGGCATGGAGAGCACGGGACCCACGTCTGGGCATACCCGTCCCACTCGGGGTGACAAATGCAAAAACAACAATTGATGGACAGAATGCAGAACAATGTCGTACATTCACCCCAGTACAGAGATCTGGGCCTAAATCCATCGTTTTTTGCTCACCATGCCATTCCAGTTAGGACCCAGCCATATGCAAATCAGTCTTGACCCTGCGCCCAATGGGAACAGTCCAGCCCAAACTGCCAGGCCAGGTCCTCCCTGGACTGGAAACAAGCATCCTAGGACCGGTTTCGGGCTTTCAGCCCTCATCAGCCAGGATAGCTTGATTCCAGTGGCATGGAGAGCACGGGACCCACGTCTGGGCATACCCGTCCCACTCGGGGTGACAAATGCAAAACAACAATTGATGGACAGAATGCAGAACAATGTCGTACATTCACCCCAGTACAGAGATCTGGGCCTAAATCCATAGTTTTGCTCACCATGCCATTCCAGTTTGGACCCAGCCATATGCAAATCAGTCTTGACCCTGCGCCCAATGGGAACAGCCCAGCCCGAACTGCAAGGCCAGGTCCTCCCTGGACTGGAAACAAGCATGCTAGGACCGGTTTCGGGCGTGGGTCCCGTGCTCTCCATACCACTGGAGTCAAGCTATCCTGGCTGATGAGGGCTGAAAGCCCGAAACCGGTCCTAGGATGCTTGTTTCCAGTCCAGGCAGGAAGTGGCCTGGCAGTTCGGGTTGGACTGTTCCCATTGGGCACAGGGTCAAGAATGATTTGCATATGGCTGGGTCTAAACTGGAATGGCATGGTGAGCAAAAAAACGATGGATTTAGGCCCAGATCTCTGTACTGGGGTGAATGTATGACATTGTTCTGCATTCTGTCCATCAATTGTTGTTTTTTCATGTGTGTCTATGGCACCTAAATTGTGGAAACTACCGCCTGCCACCAGCGGTGTGTGTGCAACACACCCCAATGCACAGGTGCGGTACTGATAGCCCCAGAGACATGGCCAAATGGCGGTTGGCATGCTCCGCCACCCAAATGGCGGTGCCTTATGTGTGTCTATGGCACCTAAATTGCGAAAACTACCTCCTGCCACCAGCGGTGTGTGTGCAACACACCCCAATGCACAGGTGCGGTACTGATAGCCCCAGAGACATGGCCAAATGGCGGTTGGTATGCTCCGCCACCCAAATGGCGGTGCCTCATGTGTGTCTATGGCACCTAAATTGCGGAAACTACCGCCTGCCACCAGCGGTGTGTGTGCAACACACCCCAATGCACAGGTGCGGTACTGATAGCCCCAGAGACATGGCCAAATGGCGGTTGGCATGCTCCGCCACCCAAATGGCGGTGCCTCATGTGTGTCTATGGCACCTAAATTGCAGAAACTACCGCCTGCCACCAGCGGTGTGTGTGCAACACACCCCAATGCACAGGTGCGGTACTGATAGCCCCAGAGACATGGCCAAATGGCGGTTGGCATGCTCCACCACCCAAATGGCGGTGCCTCATGTGTGTCTATGGCACCCAAATAGCGGAAACTACCGCCTGCCACCAGCGGTGTGTCCCCGCCATGGTCCATGCCATTACAGTCAATGGGCTCCACGATCGCGGAAGCTCGATGCAATTTTGAAAATAGCGGTAGGCGTGCTACACCACCGCGGTGCCGGTCATTGGATGCAATCAAAAGATGCAATACCGCGGTAGCGCCCGCCTGGCCCCTGTGGTGTGTCACCGCCATGGTCCATGCCATTACAGCCAATGGGCTCCGCGATCGCGGAAAGTCGATGCAATTTTGAAAATAGCGGTAGGCATGCTACACCACCGCGGTGCCGGTCATTGGATGCAATCAAAAGATGCAATACCGCGGTAGCGCCCGTCTGGCCCCTGCGGTGTGTCACCGCCATGGTCCATGCCATTACAGCCAATGGGCTCCGCGATCACGGAAGCTCGATGCAATTTTGAAAATAGCGGTAGGCGTGCTACACCACCGCGGTGCCAGTCATTGGATGCATTTGTAAAAGGCTGACCTGGTAGACCAATTGCAGCAGCCCAGGACTACTGGAACGACACCAGGGGGCTATATATGTGTGGGAGAGTGCCCAGGATTTCCACTGCTCACAGAGCCTGCTGCCTGAGACCCTCACCTGCTGCTGCCTCCAGGGACTGCTGCCTGAGACCCTCACCTGCTGCTGCCTCCAGGGACTGCTGCCTGAGACCCTCACCTGCTGCTGCCTCCAGGGACTGCTGCCTGAGACCCTCACCTGCTGCTGCCTCCAGGCACTGCTGCCTGAGACCCTCACCTGCTGCTGCTTCCAGGCACTGCTGCCTGAGACCCTCACCTGCTGCTGCCGCTGCTGTCTCTAACCAACAGTGATGTCAAGGACAGAGAAGATCCGTGCCAGTCCCTTCACTGGCGAGGAGCTTGAGGTCCTGGTGGACGAGGTGCTCACACAGTACCCAAGGCTATATGGTGCCCAAATGTCGTGGTAAGTCCTCCACAGTGGGTGTGAGAGTGCAGGGGGGGCACACATGTAGTGGGTCTGATGCAGCATGTGCATGTGAGTGTGGGTTTGTGTCATGCATTGACTAACTTGCATTCCATTGGGTGAAGGGGTGTGTACCCTACTCCTCAAGTCTCCTGCCTGCACATCAAGATTTGAGGGACATGTCTTGTCTTGTCAGCCATACAGTGAAGCAGCAAGTTGGTAATGGAGGATTCAGGCCAGTCATTGCTAGTGTGCATGTCTTTGCGTTTCACTGTTGTCCATCTCAGTGTGAGCCCACCTGGCCTGCACAGTCACCGCCCAATCCAACAAGAACACATCACTGACTGTACAGAGTGTAACATGTACATTTTCAAATTTGACTCCCCATCAATGTGCCAGGTCAACCCTGTAGATTGCACACGACTGGCACTGTGAGAAAGGACATGGGTTTGTGAGATCATGTCCCTCAATGTGACATACATGACACAGTGGGCTACTCACAGTGCATGTTCGTTGACGCATGCGTATTGTTGGACACAGTGGGTCTCGCCACATACACATGTTGTTTTGTGACATATGTCTTGCACTACCTAAAAATGGTTAGTAGATGTGGGCAGAGTACACATGGTCTTCTGTGCTGGCATCCTGCTTGTACATGAGATGTGCAAGTATTGTGTCCCCCCTTATACATGCATGCATTTACGTGTGATTCTCACATGCAGATGTACCATGTGAAAAGCATTTCTGTCTCTGCATGTGAGATATGTGGATTTGTGATTAATCTGTATCATGCTACTGTCCTGAGTGATTTTGTCACATGACACTGTGTCACTGATGTTTGCCCCCTCTTGTCTCCCATGCCTGCAGCTCAAGGTGCACCAGCGTAAGGCCGTGTGGAGGGGCATTGCGAACAAGGTGCGTGCTCTGGGAGTATCAAACCGACGACGCACCCACTGTCACAAGAGGTGGGACGACATCTCACGGCTGGCAAAGAACGTTGCGGAGATGACACTGGGGCGGATCCCTCGCACTGGCCGGATGGCACGGCGCAGCATGACACCACTAATGCACCGCATCTTGGCCGTGACTCACCCTGAGCTGGATGCACGATTGAAGGAGCATCAGCAAGCAATTAGGGGTGAGTGTACTGGGAAGGGTGACTATGGCTGTGTGTGGCTGCATGTGTGCACAGCATGTGCCAGCGCTGGGCGATGTGATGTTGGTAGTGGGATGCAGTGGCCTGTGAGTGTCAGCTTGTGCCGGTGCTGGGTGCAGATGTCATGCATGTGTCCTACCTGTACTTAACACTGGGAAACGGGTATGGGGCATTTAAATGGCATTGTGGGTGGTGTGAGACAGGTATGAGCTATCTGTGTTGCTGTTGTAACAGAGCCACATGCAGGATGTTGTGCTGTGTGGTCATCACATTGCTCACTTTGTCCTGGTTTGATAGTGCACATGCACTGTTGTGATGACAGAGGTGGGTTTGAACGATGTAATTGCACAGGGTGGCGAGCAACATGTAGATCTAGACATCTTAATGGTTGTCTGTAATGCATATGTTTGTTCTGTTGCTGCCACTGCACTAACCCTACATCTCTCTCTCTCATGCAGCATCTCCCGTGGTCACGGAGGAACATGGGACGGACACCAGTGGTGGGGAAACTAGCACAACAGCTGCAGAGAAGCCCTGTGAGACAGATGTGACCAGCGCCTCGGAGGGGGGCAGGAGTCTGCTGGAGGAATCACAGCCCGAGACGCAAAGTACTACGTCATCTGATGCCAGCGGTGACGCTTACATGTTGGCGGGCACAGGGAACGGGGACTCTGCATCATCTTCCACCACACAGCGTGCAGTGCCCACCCTCCCAGCCACTTCCTCTGGTGCTGCCCGTGTTCGCACCGCTAAGAGGGAAGGGTGTCCTTCACCCCCGGCACCGCAGCCCCTGCCCCGGTCCCCCTGCTGCCATCAGTGCTGAGTCTGTGGACCTTTGCGCCAGCTGTGTGTAGGCCAGACAGCTCTCCTCAATGCATTCATGGACCACGACAGTAAATTGGCTCAGGTGGTTGCATTCATTGAGGGCATACATTCAGACGTGGGTGGGCTGCACCGGACTGTCCAGTCATTGTCCACTGCAGTGACATCAGCCCTTCAACTGGCACAATCTGGGAGTCCAGTGAAAGACCCTTTGTCCACACCCATGCCAGTGGCCACGTCGGACGACAGTGACCATGCACCACAGACCTCTAAGTCACGATACGGCACACGTAGCACACAGCAGCAACAGAAGCCCAAGCGGTCCAGGCCGCAGACACCATCGCCACAGATGACCAAAGCCACCCCAGTGCACACAGACAAGAGCCCATCAGGCAACACCAGGGGACAAAGAGCAAAGAAGCAGGCGTCAGGGTCACGTGCCTCAGGGACATCCCCAGCCAAGGACTCTCCTGTCCCGAAAGCGTCTCCCAAAACCAAACATACAATTTCCATGCCCACTGAGAAGGTGGTGAGTGCCAAGGGTAGGCATAAGAAAGGCTGCAAGTCCGATTCACCCACTACCTCCACTCCCATAGCAAGCCCAGTGAAGCAGGGAATAGAGGGCACTGTGGGGGGACCACCTGGTAGGCAGGGGATGGAGGGGCAAAGCCAGGGCCATGCAAAGCGTTGCGCAGGTTCAAGCACGTCACCAGAGGGAGGGCCAGCGTCTGCACCTGCTGCAGCCTTGGTGTTGAGTGAGCCTGATGTGTCCACGTCACTTCCCATTGTTCCCAAGACAGTGAAGCCATTCCGACTCCCCAAGAAGTGGAAAGGCACCCCTCCACAATCTCCCATCCACACTGTCTCATGTCTGCATGACTCCACCTCCACGTGCCACTACACCACCTGGTCCAAGCAGCCCTCCGTTTTGCCTAAACACTGATAGGTATACCTCAGCTGTGCCTCCCTCTCCCCAGTCAAGTGCTCCAACTGGGCCCGACACACAGCCAGCTCCCAGTACGACTGACAGCCAAGTCTGAGTGTTGGTCGACCTCACACGCCTGTCTCTCACACAGCGTGGCCTGTGCTGCACATCGTCACACCCCAGACTGTGTTGCTGACCATGGTTAGGGTACAGTTGCAGACATTCCCTGTGCAGCTTCTCATGGACTCACTCTGCACTTTGTCCTGCCCACTGGCCTTGTCGTGCACTGCTGTGTGCCCCCTGCCTGTGCAGCTTCTCATGGATTCACTCTGCACTTTGTCTTGCCCACTGGCCTTGTCATTCACTGCTGTGTGCCCCCTGCCTGTGCAGCTTCTCATGGACTCACTCTGCACTTTGTCCTGCCCACTGGCCTTGTCGTGCACTGCTGTGTGCCCCCTGCCTGTGCAGCTTCTCATGGACATGCTCTGCACCTTGGACTGGCCACTGGCATTGCCGTTCACTGCTGTGTGCCCCCTGCCTGTGCAGCTTCTCATGGACTCACTTTGCACTTTGTCCTGCCCACTGGCCTTGCCATTCACTGCTGTGTGCCCCCTGCCTGTGCAGCTTCTCATGGACTCACTCTGCACTTTGTCCTGCCCACTGGCCTTGTCGTGCACTGCTGTGTGCCCCCTGCCTGTGCAGCTTCTCATGGACTCACTCTGCACTTTGTCCTGCCCACTGGCCTTGTTGTGCACTGCTGTGTGCCCCCTGCCTGTGCAGCTTCTCATGGACTCACTCTGCACTTTGTCCTGCCCACTGGCCTTGTCGTGCACTGCTGTGTGCCCCCTGCCTGTGCAGCTTCTCATGGACTCACTCTGCACTTTGTCCTGCCCACTGGCCTTGTCGTGCACTGCTGTGTGCCCCCTGCCTGTGCAGCTTCTCATGGACATGCTCTGCACCTTGGACTGGCCACTGGCCTTGCCGTTCACTGCTGTGTGCCCCTGCCTGTGCAGCTTCTCATGGACTCACTCTGCACTTTGTCCTGCCCACTGGCCTTGCCGTTCACTGCTGTGTGCCCCTGCCTGTGCAGCTTCTCATGGACTCACTCTGCACTTTGTCCTGCCCACTGGCCTTGTCGTGCACTGCTGTGTGCCCCCTGCCTGTGCAGCTTCTCATGGACTCACTCTGCACTTTGTCCTGCCCACTGGCCTTGTCGTGCACTGCTGTGTGCCCCCTGCCTGTGCTGCTTCTCATGGACTCACTCTGCACTTTGTCCTGGCCTCTGGCCTTGTCGTGCACTGCTGTGTGCCCCCTGCCTGTGCAGCTTCTCTTGGACTCACTCTGCACTTTGGACTGCCCACTAGCCTTGTCGTTCACTGCTGTGTGCCCCCTGCCTGTGCAGCTTCTCATAGACTCACTCTGCACTTTGTCCTGCCCACTGGCCTTGCCGTTCACTGATGTGTGCCCCCTGCCTGTGCAGCTTCTCATGGACTCACTCTGCACTTTGTCCTGCCCACTGGCCTTGTCGTGCACTGCTGTGTGCCCCCTGCCTGTGCAGCTTCTCATGGATTCACTCTGCACTTTGTCCTGCCCACTGGCCTTGTCGTTCACTGCTGTGTGCCCCCTGCCTGTGCAGCTTCTCATGGACATGCTCTGCACCTTGGACTGGCCACTGGCCTTGCTGTTTTGCCCCTGCCTGTGCAGCTTCTCATGGACATGCTCTGCACCTTGGAATGGCCACTGGCCTTGCTGTTTTGCCTCTGCCTGTGCAGCTTCTCATGGACATGCCCTGCATTTTGTGCCTTGCTATTATCTACTCTTGTTGCCTATCTGTGCAATTTGTGAATAAAGACAGTTGATCCTGTTGTCTGTTTTGTCAGTGTCCTTACTGAATAAAGTTCTTTTGCTGTGTGTATATGGTTTACTGTGCCACATGCTGTGTTTGCCACTTCAACCTTGCCAATTTCTTTACTCACTTACTCTATTTTTTGCAGGGGTGAGGGACTTCAGTTTTTCCTGACCCTGATACTTGTGTGGGCAATGTATTAGATTTGAGGTGTGATGCAGTTGTCATTGTTTGTTCATGTTGGCTGTGTTGTACACATGTCAAGTTGTGGTGCACTGCCAGCTCAGAATGGGATTCTGTCCAGAGGATTGCAGGCATGCTGGCCAGGCTCATCATGTATGTGTGTTCTTATTTTGTGTGCCCAGTAGTGTATGTGTGTGGTCATCTTGTGATGGGCAATCATCCTAATCCCATGGGTTTCTTTCAATGTGTGCTCTTGGATGGTCACGAAGTGTGCAGTGTGAAGGTCTTGACTTTGTCTGGAGTGTTGATATGTGTGTGACCCTGCATTGTCAACTACACACATGTTTCACCCAGGATGTGTGTGCCTGTTGTTTGGATTGTTTCTCCCTGTGGATGTGTTTGTATGCACATGTGTGAGTTGTATGTTGTGCAGTGTGCAGTGTGTTTGTGTGTCCATGCAGTTGTGGCTGACTCCTACTTGTTATTTTTGTCACTTGTGAGTATGCAGTGTGTGTGTCTGTCAAGTCAGTGTTGTGTTTTGTTGTTCATCCATCTGTCATGTTACAGTTTGTGGAGACAGTGCAGACCTGCTGATCCACACTGCCATTGTGGTTGTGTTTTCTCATGCATTGCTGTCACATGCTGCCTGTTTGCCTCCAGTATGTGATGTTGTGTGTGGTGTCTTGCCATCCCCTATCTGTGCTTGGGATGCCTACCCATTGTGAGTCTGCACTCCCTCTATTTGTGTATGGTAGACTCCTGCCATGGCACTTCACTTGTATGTCTGCTGTCCCCTTGTTTTACATGTGTGTGTGCCTCCCCATCACTTGATAT
This sequence comes from Calotriton arnoldi, assembly GCA_963921515.1. Taxonomy (NCBI): domain Eukaryota; kingdom Metazoa; phylum Chordata; class Amphibia; order Caudata; family Salamandridae; genus Calotriton; species Calotriton arnoldi. The sequence continues at coordinate 210,971 of CAWUFW010010795.1, forward strand.
GTTACACTGTGCTTTGTGGTGCAGTTCTTTGGACAGTGTCAATGTGCCACTCAGGACATTTCCCCAATGGGTTCTGTGTGATGTTCTTGGGCTGTTTGTCAATCATGTTTGCTCATATGCACTTCAACTGTGTGTGCTGCCCAGTCCCCTGGTCAAGTTGTTTCCACCTTTCTGTGCCAGACTTGTGCATCTGTTGGTGTTGTGTTACATGTATGTGTGTTTGCTGTTGTACTGCTTCACTTCCTGTGTGTGATGTTGTCTTTGTGCTGTGCTGATTGGTGTTGTGTGGGTTCATGTTGTGTCACTCATTTCTGTATGTGGCTGGTATGCTTGTTGTGCAGACACTGCTTGTTGTGCATGCAGTGCTGTGGGGGTATGTTGCCTTGTCATTGGCTGGTATGCATCCACTTATGTCCTGCTGTGTTTGCTATGTGTTCTTTTTTTGGCTGTGCATCAGTTGTTTGTTTGCTGTGGCTGTGTTTATCTGTGATGGTACACTTCTTGTCTGTGTTGTGGTATGTTGTGTGCATTGTTCCTGACTGATGGGGTTGTGCACTCCTGTTGTGTCTGTGCTCCCATTGCCTTTCCACATTTTTGCTGCACAGGGCATGTCTGTTCTTGTTGTGGTTCTTTGTGTGGGTCTGTTGGGTTATGTGTTTGTCTGTTGTTTTTGTGCAGACATTGGTTCTGGCATCCCTGTGTGTATGTGATGTTTGTGGCTACCCCCAGGGAGTGTGACTGTTTGTCTGTGTATTGCCTGGACATTATTACCACCCTTCTGTTTGTTTGTCACTGGTGTTGTGTGCTGCAGATGTGAGGGTGGGTATGTGTGTGGATTCCTACTAGTGTTTGACAGTCATGGAGTGTGTCAATGGGCCCTGTGTGTTGTGCTGCTGGAGTATTCCTGTGAAGTATTTGTATACATATGTGTGGCTGTTCACAGTTTGACTTCAGGGCCTTCATTTCATCCTTGTGCCTCTACATGTGTTGCCTTGCTGTCTCCTTGGGTTGTTGCACTGTGCTGTCTGTGGTTTGACTTCAATCACTATGCATGCAATGTGGGATTAGGTGGGCTGGGGGTGTTGTTCTATGTTCTTTGTCTTGCATGTGCTGTACACATGCTTGGTGGTTATCTCCTTGGCCTTCCATTTGTGTGCACCTCACTTTGGCTTTCCTGTTTTGTGTGCTCCATTGCTGGTGGCATGTGGTGTGTGTATGTGTCTGTGTGTCAGTGTGGGGTATGTGTGTGTGACTTGGCAGGCTGTGTGTCCAGTGAGATGTTTGTTCCTTGTATGTGTGTGTGTCCATTTGATCCTTGTACTGAATTTACTTGCCATTAGTGTGGTGTTGTTGTGGTGTGTGTGTGTAGCCCTGGCCCTGTGCTTCTGTGCTGTGTGTTCCTGTGCAGCCACTCCTGCTGTGGCTGTGTCCCTATTTGTTTTGTGTGTGGTGCAGGTTGTGGTGTCACCTGGCTTGTTGTTGTGCATGGGGGTGCACAGGTGTGGCACATGGCATGTCCCTTCAGTGGGGGGCTAGTGTGTGAGGGTGGAGTAGTGGCCCTGTGGTCTTTGTGCCCTGCCCATGCCTGGCGCTGGCCCAGCCTTCTGCATTGTGCGCATGTATTCCCTTGTCTTCACCGCAACGGTGACGTGTCCGTGACATTGCCGCATGATCGCGGTCGATGTGTGACCTGGATGAGGAGGGGTGTATTGGTGGCAGGTGGGTCATGTGTGTGTGCAGTTGGGGATGTGTTCCTATCCCCACCAGGGTATCTGATGTGGTTAGGGACCCTGTGCCAGTCCATGGTTTGTGTTTTGTGGTTGTGTGTGGGGTTGTGTTATTGCGTACCTGCGGCAGCGTCCGCGACGGTCCATTATTTGCTGGTGATGTATCAGGTACAGCACCGGGAAAACGTGGAGTGCTGGGTCCATGACGGTCGTGTCCGTGCGCTGTGGGCCGGGTCTCTGGTTTCGCGCTCCGCTGTCGAGTTTCCGCCGTGTAGGATTGGCCGGTTTCTCCGCTGCGGTGCGACTGGTTGTTTGGAGCATCCTAATTTGTGGAGCGGAGCGGACGTCATTCCGCACGGTGGTGTGTCTCCATTGGCTCCCACCGCCGCGCTTGCGGGCGCACTTTGATGGCGGTTCGCGTCGCATGGCGTCGGACGGGAAATGGTCTATGTTTGGCCATTCTAATATGGCGGACGTGAGTACCGCTGCTCGCGGGCGGAAAAATGCATTTTTCGCACCGCCAGCACCGCGGTGGTGCCACCGCCCGACATCCTAATGGACCCCTAGGTGTTTATTTTGTGCTGTTTAGTGTGTGGGTGACTAGTCCTTTTATACCTTCTACAAATGATTTTATCGAGCTAATTTCTTAGGCACATACATTTCAGTAAAATTCTAGTATATCATGAATTTTCTTTCTTGTCGTTGGGTGTATTGTATTGTTGACATATTATCATGAGTTGCATGGCCTTGACAAAGCAATAATGTCCTAAATTTGTATGTTTTTATCGAGCTTGTATTGGCTTGATTGTTAACATTTCAAATACATCACAGCTTGTTGTGTTATCCATTTTGATATCTGGGTTTTGAATCCACAGTGCAGGTATGACCTACTGGGCATCAGCAGCGGGGACTGGTGCTGTTTGCCTCTCCTGTTCCAGGGTCTATCCTACTGTCTTTACAAAACAGAACGAAATCCAAACTTTCCAGCACTTGACTGACAGTGGCAGCTGTGGTGAGCAATTAAAGGTAGGTTAGTGTTGGTGTTTAGCAGGATCTCAACATACATCCAAAAGTGCTTTTAAACAATTGTTCTTCCCAGTGCTTCTGTTTAGAAAAAAACCAAATTTATGTCAATATAAAACACAAACACAGAAAAACTACAAGCGTCACTTTTGATGTCACTTGTTCTATGGTTTGCTTACAGCGCCTGAAGCTCTTAGTTTTAATGACTGAGAGTTTCTGACTTGCTATAGTGTCTTGCCCTTCATTTTAATGACAATTGGGCTCTGATCTGCCAACAATGTTTGGCTACTAATGACAGTGGTGTTCTGTTGTATGGCCACCGTGTAGGGTTCTAATGCTCAATGACCCTGGGGTTCTGGTTTGAAACTAGCGTCTGGGCCCTTGGTTTCAAACATACAGTTTTATATAGCTCATGTGAGATGCAGTTTCCCTGTGCCCAAGATTGCAGAGAATCAAGGACCAGGAGGTGCTAAGAAGGCAGACTAGTACTGTCTCTTTCCTGAAAGTTAAAAAGCAATTTTCCTCTACCCGTGATTGCATCATTTTCACCTTTTTACATGTGGTTCTTACAGTTTAAAAACGTACGTTTTTAACCTGCCCGTGATTGCATAATTTTTCACCTGTTCTCTGTAGAAGTTTGTGGTTTTAACTTGCCCGTGACATTTTCATTTTACCTGTTGAATTGTGGGATTTGCAGTCCAAAATCTGTTGTTTTTTCACACTTCCCGTGACTACCTGTTTTTCTCTCCTAATTTCTCCCTTGCTCTTTGCTCAGAGCTGTGTGTTAAGCAATCCACCCCCAGCTCCCATTTTGTGTTAGCAAGTGAGTCAAACCAGACTACCCCCTTCCCCCTTAGCAAAGTTTTGTACAAACAGTATTGTTAGAGGGCAAAGTTTGTTAGGCCCTTACCTGCAGAACTCCAAAGTGTGGATTGAGTCTGGCTGTCTCCTAGGAGATTCTGAATTGAGGAACAGCTTCCAATTCCCTGGCCAGCAAACATTGCCTGTGGTTGCAGGGACCTTATATAGGCTGCTAATGGATGGTACATGTGTGCACTGATTGGTGGTTGCATCTGGTGTTTCTAATGGATTAGGGTTAGTGTTCTCATTGGTTGGGCATTTGAGGGTACTGATTGGTTCCTGGGTCAGGGATTCTATTTATGTAGGGCTTAGTGCTAGTGATCTGATTGGTGGATAGGTTTAGGGTTTCAGATTGGTTCCTGGGGCTGGGCTTTCTATTGGACGTAGGGCTTAGAGTTTCCTGCATGATCGGCTGCTGGGACTAGGGTTGTCATTAGGGCTGGGGTTAGACTTTCTATTGGACGTAGGGCTTAGGGTTTCCTGCCTGATTGGCTGCTGGGACTAGGGTTGTGACTAGGACTGGGGTTAGACTTTCTATTCGATGTAGGGCTTAGGGTTTCCTGCCTGATTGGCTGCTAGGACTAGGGCTGTGATTGGCTGTAAGGACTTGGTCTCCTATTGGTCTTAGAACCAGTGGTGTTATTGGTTAGGGTTAGGGCTAGGGTTCCCATTGGCTGAATGAGTCTCCTAATTACTGGGGCTATTTAAGGCCAGGGTTCAGGGCGTCTCAGTCGGAGCATCAAGGTTAAGGGCAGAGAGGACAAGGGCAATTGCCTGTTTGAGCCTGTTCGAGACTGGTCCGAACCAGAGCCAGAAATGCTGCCCAATTTTACATACACCAGCACCAACCCAACACCACCCACATCCACAACCAGAGTAAAACACCCACAACACATGTACTCTACTCTTTTACTACAAACTAACCCTAAACAAAATTCAATGTCTCAGCACTCACTACAAAACCCCACAAACCACACATATACAACCTTATATCCCAGCTACCACACATTTCTACCATCACCTACAAACAGTACACAACTCTATCCTAATCCACTCATCACTAACACAACCCAAGTCCCCAACATATTTAACTATATCCCATCCATACACACACTCCCTGCTCTAATTACTTCTAACAGACCCCTTTTTGTCAGTAACAAACCTATACTCAGCCTTCCATCATTTCGCCTACCAACATACTCCTCTTCTTTCTACCACAATAACACAATGCACAACCCTTACAATCCACTGCACCACACATATTAACTCCTACAGCAAACAAGTCTAAGACAAGCACTCTTAACTCTACTTCATCTCCTCTTACACACAACATACACTCTACTCAAAAACACATCACCACAACTTCCACTCGCAAACAATACTATGCAAACAAATCCATATCATAAGACAAATACATCAGCACTTCTTTTCACTACTCCTCAAAAACAACACATATCACACACACCAGCACAAAAAATCTCTCAAGCGCAACACCTCATAATACTTACCATCACAAACTACAAACATACACCCACCTTTCAAACTACACATATGAACAAACTCCAGTACCAAGCTGTCTCTCTTTCACCACACCTAACACATATATAGCAACACAGCAACTCTCTTTTAACCGCCTCTCATCCAATGGACAATTTAGACCCTTACTACATGACCCACATGCTGCACCACCACCCCTAACTCATACACCTTCCGCCCTAAACACACACAAACAAAATAAGCAACGTGCCACACCTCACAACTTTGCTTCTCCATGTCTACTGCACATCAAGGTTACACCACAAAAACAACACAGCGCACCAACTCACTCTCAAACTCCATCTTCACCCCCTACAAATACAGACCCATCAAAATGCCTTCTTAGCCTGCTGGACGAGGAACACGATACAGAACAGCTACACGATTGCCATCCTCAGATACCTAATAATAACACTAAGGACACTCCTGCTACAAGCCCACAAAATACTGCTCACTCTTCTACAAAACAAAGTCACACTATCCCCAAAGCATATTCTCTAAACTGTGTACTAATAAATGATTGATCGCTCTCTAAAAACAAACATCACACCTATGGCCTTCTCGCTGATGCAAAACCAGATATACTATTCATAACTGAATCATGGTTGGGAGATGATATGGCTCCAGTCTTACATGAAGCTGCTCCTCTAGGCTATCAAACGATCACCTAAAATCGTATAGGCAAAAAAGGAGGTTGCCTAGCTGTTGTGTTCAGTCAAACATTGCATATCACTAAAATTGTGAGGCCCTTTTCACCAGATGCAATCCTACACTATCTTCCTCCTGTAACTTCCTGCTCCTTTACAGACATTCACCTTGTAATGCAACATTCCCAGACACACTTCTAGATACGGTTTCAAACCTGACAGCACTACACTCCAACCTATGCGCTCTGGGTGACCTCAACATTTGGTTTGGCAAACACAATATGCCCCCTCCGAAAACAATCATCGCTTGCCTAGACGCACTGAACCTGCATCAGATCATCCACAAACCCACACACATCACTGGACACATCCTAGATGTCATTTTTGCTAATACAGAACTAGTTACCTTTCAAACAATTCCTCCGGTCACATGGTTAGACCACCGTTTGCTTGCTTTCCAACATAAAACAACACTAAGCAATGCACCTAAAACCACCTTATGTGAATCCACCTGTCAGCCGTGGAACAAACTCAATTTGGAACCCTTAGGAACACAACTAACATCCAGTACAGATCTAGAAACAACAAATTCTGTTAAAAAACTATATGAGTGGCTACAGGAAGCTTTTGATATCCTGATACCACTAAAAACTACACAACATAACAAATGAAAACAAGCATCTTGGAGAAATACAGAGATAAAAGAGATAAAACAACAAATTAGAAAGCTGCAATGTGCCTGGCTCAGAACAAACGCCAATCAAGACAAACTTCGCCTACAGAAAATTACCAGATTATACAAGTCAGCTATCAAAAAAGCGAAGAAAAGATACTAATCAAACAGAATTCAAACTGCTAAATGTGCAAATAAAGAATTCTATAAAATTCTCAATGAATTTCGTAAACCATATTGCCTAGAAGGAGCTCCTCCCGTTACTCAAGATTTCACAGACAAACTGGCAAATCATTACACGGGCAAAGCACACATACTGGACTCATACTTAAAACAAAGACAATGCACCATCACTGACCATTTTACAAAACAACAATCCAAGAGTACTCTAACCAAGCCTCTCCGTTCCTTCCAACACATTTCACACGATGAATGTATGGACCTGGTCAAAGCAAGTAGGCCTGCAGGCAGCCCTTCTGACCCGTGTCCACCGCAAACCTTCAAGACAATTCTTCTGACAACAACTGCTGCCACTCCAGTAAGAAGAATCATCAACAATTCCTTAACTACTGGAATATTTCCAGAAGAACTCAAAAAGTCATGCTGTAATGCTATTAAGAATGACATATTGACCATTGACTCCATTTTGCATAACTGACTCCATTTTCTGTGCTGACTCCATCTTGTGTAACAGACTCCTTTTTCTCTGCTCGCACGCAGTTGCAAAGTGTGGAGGGGATGTTTTTGCTCTTCACTTGTTTTCGCTCCTCACCGATCAGAGTGAACTGGAATATGTTGTGTGGGATGCGTGCTTGGTACCTTTCAGGGCAGAGATTGTTGTTGCCAGAGAAATGTGTGGAATGTACAGGTATGTCTCTGAGTCAAAATATAGGGGCCTGACCAGCTTCTGTCTTGACCTTGACACAGACCAGTACGGTCAGCTCGGTTTTTCATAACAGAAGAAAGGATGCAAGGTTCCTAGAACCTTCGCCTCACATTGAATAAAAGGTATTAAAGGCAGAGGATCTTGTCAGGCAGATTGGGAGCTCACTTGTGGGGCAGACCTGTCGTCACAAGAAGAGTTTGGGATTTGATCCCGATCCCAAGTCCTGCCTGGCTGTCAACGGGCTCCTCCAGCTTGAGTTGGCAAGGATGTCGAGTGAACGATCGGTGAGGTGTTACTTGCTTTGTGTATATACTTTCTAAGTTTCTCTACTCCATGTATATATGCTACACGTTATTCTGGTTTTGCGCCTAAGTTACTTGATATTTGGGAGTCTGCATTAACCGATATATTCTGCCTTCCTTTTCAAAATATTGAATTAATAAATATGTGTGTGTCACTTTAAATGCACCTGAATTTATTTTCTTGCCTCGCCTTAAGAGAGTGCTGGGTCTTGTTTTATCACCTCGTCTTTTGGAAGTGCTGTTTTACGTATGTTATTTAAAGGTGCAGCAGTGTATTTGTCTCCTCTCGGGAGTGCAGGGGTTAGGTGTGTCAAATAAGAAGCACGACACAAGCATACGCCTGTGAGAAGTTGGCCTGGCATATGCTGTCCACTAATTATAGTGGGCACCTTGCACCAGTCCAAACAACCCCTTATTGGAGATAGGTTAAAGACAACCTTTATTGAAAGCTATCCTAGTGGTAGCTATGGAGAGCAGCCTTCAGGCTAAGTCTTGAAGGAATGTAAAGCAGCTTGTTTTACCAGTCTATAATCTCTTGAGTGACCAAATGAAAGAGGACCACACCAGGTATATATTCAAAATATATGTATTTATTACTAAGCACACCCCTCTAGTCTCTTTATGAGGCTAGAGTTCGAAGTACATACGTTACGAGTTAGTTATCTACAGTAATAGCACAAATACACGTTTGAGCCCCAGGGGCGTACCAAACCATATACCAATAAAGTGGTATAAGAACCACGACTGAGCTAGACACAAGGCCTAGAGCCTGTAGAAGTGCTTGGACCACAAGGAACCACCCAAGGCAGTGACACAGGGGACCCACGGGGACGCGTGCAGTGTATGAACACAACCGCGAACCACCGTTAACTTCTATGGGGAAAGTCGCGATTAGAATTTAAAAGAAAAGGGACACTTAGAGGAGGACTTGGAGCAAACCCTTTGAGAACTAGGCTGTTCTAGTGTCAATACCCACGGGAGCACCGGAGTACTCGAGTTACCTCACCCAGGGAAGCCGGGTGCATAGGTGTCTTTCGGGGTCGGGTTTCGTCGTCGCTTTCAATGGCGATCTGCTGCAAAGTGCTGCTGGCGGCCAAGTCGAAAGTGTTCGGGTGGATCCAAAGGTGGATCGAAGATCTGAAGAACCTGAAAGCAGAGGGGACAGAGTCTGGGTCACTAGCCAGTGACCAGGAAGGCGATGAGCAGATGCCCACCGATGTCGAGTGCTTCAGGTAGGTTGACGGTCATCTTGACTCTTCAGCCACAAGGTCCAGGAGGCGTCTACGACAACCAGGAGCTGGATTCGAGCTGTCCCACGATGTCTGTCGATTGCAGGGGTGTCGGCGACCGGATTTGACCCAACAAGCCTTGGCAACGGCAAGTCTCATGGAAATCGAAGAAGGACAATGTTGCAGACCAGCAAGGTCTGGGGGACTCACCCAGCAAGGATAAGTCAGGGCACACCTGGAGCAATCAGGGAGCCCAAGCAGAAAAATATTGACCTTCGGGAGGGCCTACTAGCTAACGGACTAGCGACCGCGAAGGAGCCTCAAGATGATGCACGTGGAGCTGGCTCACAGGACACTCGTGGAGTGGAGGCCAGTGATCTTCGGTGCAGTTGGTGCTGGAGGCTAGGGCTACTCGGAGCCCAAAGCACGACTTCGTGGGAGACCCAGAAGAGGATGCACTTGCAAATGCGTTCGGTGTCCAGGGGTCACGGTTCCACGTTACCCACGACAGCTACGGGCCTCAGCTTTGCTGGGGACTCAGGGCAGCCTCGGGGAAGTCTGGAAATCCACCTCTGGTGATGCAAAGACTTCGGCGTCCAACGGGAGCTTCAGCGATGCAGACCGGACAATTGCTTCTTTGGTGCCTGCCAAGCAGGGGAGTCACTCCTTGACCCCAAGGGAGATTCTTCAGTCCTCTAATCTTGAAGTAGAGCGTCGAAGGTCCAGGATTCTGTGTCAGAGTTTCGTCCCGGTAAATCTAAAGTCCTAAGGACTGGGTTCCCCTACTTATACTAATGTAGGAGGTTGGACATACTCTGTGGCCCCACCTATGGGAGGGTCAGGGCAGAGGGGTGGTTACACCCCTTTCCCTTTGTCCAGTTTCGTGCCAGAGCAGGGGCTGGAAGCCCCTGAGCCGGTTTGAACTGGGGTATGCACAGGGACACCAAATGTGCCCCCAGTGCAGGACTTCAAAGCACCAGAGAGTGCTCCCGCCCAGCCCCAATACACACTATCCTGTCTGGGGAGGTGGTCACACCTCCCTGGGACAGGAAACCTATTGTCCAGGCCTCCCTGCCGGAGTTTCGGTCAGCAGCAGGAGGCCAGACTCGTGTCTGTGGCAGCGGCATCCATTTTGTGATGCCAGGGCTCTGGAAAGTCAGTACCGGGTATACCGGTGTGTACATGTCTTTCCCTCTAGAAGGGTGGAATGCTACCCCCGCCGCCAGAACTGGCGGGGGGTAGTATTCCAAGATGTTTGACACCAAACACGACATGTTTCCGTGCAGCCATCCCAAAGTTAGCATTTAACGCGAGGTTATAATGCGCTTAAGAGTATATGGTCAGGCTGCACTACAAACAGCATCAGAGAAGGGTCTCCGAACGCTGCAGAGGGGCCCTGCTCATGCAGGGGCACCCTCTCACATAGGAACCACGCACTCTGCCTTCAGGATTGATAAGGCCTGCCATAGGAGTGACTTATAGGTTTATATGTGTGTATGTAGGTAGTGATATAGGTAGCCTATATCACAGTAAGGGGTGCATGCACCACCTTACCCAGGCTGCAGTAGCAGACCTGTGGTGTCAGTTTGGATGGCCTTCCAGGGGTGGCACAATACATGCTGCAGCCCCTGGTAGGCCTCTGAGGTACCTATGCCCTGGGTACATAGTATACCATATACTAGGGACTTATAAGGGCACTCCAGATTCCAATCAGAGATGTGCCTAAGGCACATGGAAACCATTTTAGAGAGGAAGCAGCTAGGCTGGGGTTCTGATTAGCAGGGCCCCAGCCAGACTAAGGTCGAAAAACAGTGAAGCATCAGCAAAAAGTGGGGGTACCCATGTGAAGCAGATCCTACTCTCCTACACAACCCCCCCAAACGTAGGGACATTAAACTAACCTTGCCCAGTTAAGTCTTCATGTTCTAAGTGGAAGTACCTAGAGAGTCCATCTGCATTGGCATGGTTACTCCCAGGTCTATGTTCCACTGTGAAGTCCATCCCCTGTAGGGAAATGGACCACCTAAGCAGTTTGGGGTTTTCACCCTTCATTTGTTTTAGCCATAAGAGGGGCTTATGGTCTGTTTGAACAAGGAAGTGAGTACCAAACAAGTATGGCCTCAACTTCTTCAGAGCCCAGACCACAGCAAAGGCCTCCCTCTCAATGGCTGACCAACGTTTCTCTCTAGGGGTCAGCCTTCTGCTAATGAAAGCTACTGGCTGATCCTGACCTTCATCATTCAATTGTGACAGTACAGCCCCTACCCCCAATTCAGATGCATCAGTTTGAACAATGAACTTCTTGGAGTAATCAGGACTCTGTAGAATGGGAGCAGTGCACATGGCCTGCTTCAGGTCATCAAATGCCTTTTGACAGCTAACTGTCCACTGAACCTTTTGGGCATTTTCTTGGAAGTTAAGTCATTCAGGGGTGTCACTATTGATCCATACCCCTTGACAAATCTCCTATAGTACCCAGTCAGGCCTAAGAAGGCTCTCACCTGAGTCTGGGTAGTTGGAGCAGTCCAGTCCATGATGGTCTGGATCTTGCTCTGCAGTGGTTGAACCTGGCCTCCACCCACAAGGTGGCCCAGGTACACAACCTGACTCTGCCCTATCTGGCACTTGGTGGCCTTGATAGTCAGGCCTGCTTTCTGCAGGGCCTGTAAAACATTTCTGAGGTGGACCAGGTGATCCTCCCAGGTGGAGCTAAAGACAGCAATATCATCTAGATATGCTGCACTATAGGCTTCCAGACCTGTAAGGACTGTATTCACCAGCCTCTGAAAAGTGGCAGGTGCATTCTTCAGACCAAAGGGCATCACCACAAATTGATAATGCCCACTAGGGGTTGAGAATGCTGTCTTTGGCTTTGCATCATCAGCTAGTCTGATCTGCCAGTAGCCAGCTGTCAGGTCAAATGTGCTTAGATACTTGGCTGAGGCCAAAGTGTCTATTAGCTCATCTGCCCTTGGTATTGGATGGGCATCAGTCCTAGTGACTGCATTGAGACCCCTGTAGTCCACACAAAACCTCATCTCTCTTTTCCCACCATTGGTGTGAGGTTTTGGCACAAGGACCACTGGACTAGCCCAAGGGCTATCTGAGGGTTCAATAACTCCCAAATCCAACATCTTCTGGACTTCTGTCCTGATACAGTCCCTGACATGGTCAGGTTGCCTATAAATCTTATTTTTAATAGGCAGACTGTCCCCAGTGTCCACTTCATGAGTGCACCAGGTAGTCTGACTGGGTGTCAGTGAGAATATGTGTCTGAACTGATTGAGCACCTGTCTGCAATCAGTCTGCTGCTGGGTAGTGAGGCTGCCTGCCAAGGCTACACCATCCACTGACCCATCACCAGGGTTCTGTGAGAGCAGGTCAGGGAGTGGGTCACTCTCTTCCTCCTGTCCCTCATCAGTAGCCATGAGCAAGCCCATGTCTGCCCTGTCCACATATGGTTTTAACCTGTTGACATGGAGAACCCTGTGGGGACTCCTGGGTGTTCCTAGGTCTACTAAGTAGGTAACCTCACCCTTCTGTTCAACAATGGTGTGGGGTCCACTCCATTTGTCTTGGAGAGCTGCTGGGGCCACTGGCTCCAACACCCACACCTTCTGTCCTGGCTGATAAACAGTCAGTACAGCTCTTTGGTCATGCCAGGCCTTTTGAAGTTCCTGGCTAGCCTCAAGGTTTTTAGTTGCCTTTTTCATATACTCAGCCATCCGGGAGCGGAGACCAAGTACGTAGTCCACTATGTCTTGCTTTGGGGGCTTGAGAGGTAACTCCCATCCTTCCTTCACCAAGCACAGTGGACCCCTGACAGGGTGACCAAACAAAAGTTCAAAAGGGCTGTAGCCAACCCCTTTTGAGGCACCTCCCTGTACGCAAATAAAAGGCAGGGCAAGAGTATGTCCCATCTTCGCCTAAGCTTTTCTGGGAGCCCTTTAATCATGCCCTTCAAGGTTTTGTTGAATCTCTCAACTAAACCATTGCATTGTGGGTGATAGGGTGTGGTGAACTTGTAAGTCACTCCACACTCCTTCCACATTGCTTTTAAGTATCCAGACATAAAGTTTGCACCCCTGTCTGATACAACCTCCTTAGGGAAGCCCACTCTTGAGAAAATTCCCAGGAGGGCCCTTGCCACCACAGGTGCTGTAGTGGTCCTAAGGGGAATAGCCTCTGGGTACCTGGTGGCATGATCCACTACCACCAGGATAAACCTGTGCCCAGATGCTGTTTGGGGATCCATGGGACCAACAATGTCAATCCCCACCCTTTCAAAGGGAACCCCCACCACAGGTAGTGGTATCAGGGGGCCTTTGTAGTGCCACCTGCCTTGCCACTGGCCTGGCAGGTTACACAGGAGCGACAAAACTCCTTGGTGTCTTCAGACATGTGGGGCCAGTGAAAGTGAGGGACAATTCTGTCCCAAGTCTTGTTCTGGCCCAGGTGACCTGCTAAGGGAATATCATGGGCTAGGGTCAATAGGAAGCCCCTGAACTTCAAAGGTATAACCAACCTCCTGGTAGCACCAGGCTTGGGGTCTCTACACTCTGAGTACAAGAGTCCATCATCCCAATACACAGTATGGGGACCACTAGCTTTCCCAGCAGCCTCAGCAGCAGCTTGCTGTCTGAGGGGTTCAAGAGAGGGGCAGCTCTGCTGCTCCTGGCTCAGATCTGCCCTGGAAGGTCCCCCTGTCCCCAAGAACTCAACCTGTTCAGGTTCAAGCTCCTCTGGGACAGTTCCTTCCTCAGGACTGAGATCATCCCCCTCAAGGGACTGATCTTCCTTCTGAGCCAAGGGGAAGGCACTGCCTTTACCCTACTACTCCTCTTCTTGGAGGGCACTTGGTCCATTATTCCAGAATCCAAGGCCTGTTCAGTGCTAGACATTTTGGCTTGTGACCTGGTCACAGCAAACACATCTGCAGGGATCCCCAGCATTTCTGCATGGGTCCTGAGCTCCACTTCTGCCCAAGCTGAAGTTTCTAAGTCATTGCCAAGCAAGCATTCAACGGGTAGGTCTGCACTTACCACAACCTTCTTAAGGCCAGTTACCCCTCCCCAGGAGAAGTTAACAACTGCCAGAGTATGGTCTGTTCTGACGTTGCTAGCATTGGTCACTTGGTACATTTCACCAAGTATTATCTGCCCAGGATTCACAAGGTCTTGTGTCACCATGGTGACACTTGCCCCTGTGTCCCTAAATGCCAAAGCCTCTCTTCCATTGATTAAAGGCTGTTGTCTGTACTTGCCCAGATTACTGGGACTCACAGAGGAGGTCATATCCATGCCTCCATCACAGACTAGGACAGCCTGAGTGAGTTCTCTGACTAGGTCAGAGCTCATCTCTTTACCCAGGGTCAACCCTACTAAACCCTTGGCTTGTGTAGTCCCACCACCAACTGTAGCTGCACTAGGGGGAGCAGGTGCCTTAGGGGCATTGGTGGGGGCTGGAGTCGAGTCTTTGGACTTGGTGCAATCACTGGTCCAGTGGGTCTTTTGCTTACAGACCTTGCACCATGGTTTTCTTTGGCCTTTCCCTTTGGTAGACTGTGAATCCCCACCTGAAGAAGATTTTTGGGGGCCTTGTGAAGACTTTTGATCTTTACCCTTCTCCCCACCCTTATCAGAGGTTTTCGAATCTTGCTTCTTAGGGTCACCACCTTGGTTCTGTACCTTCTGCTTCACCCTGGTTCTGACCCATTTGTCTGCCTTCTTTCCCAATTCTTGGGGAGAGGTCAGATCAGAGTCTACCAGGTGCTGATGCAACAGCTGATTTTGACAGTTATTAAGAATCTGCTCCCTCATTATCAGATTGTACAATCCTGTGAAGTCACATACCTTACTGCCCAATAACCAACCTTCCAGAGCCTTGGCAGAACAATCAACAAAGTCCACCCAGTCTTGAGTCTGTGCTTTTGGGTATCCCTGAACTTTAACCTGTATTGTTCAGTGGTTAGGCCAAACCCATCAATTAGAGCACTCTTCAAGACTTTGTAATTATCAGCATCCTCCTCTCTAACAGTGAGGAGCTTGTCTCTACCTTTGTCTGCAAAGGAGAGCCACAAGATTGCTGCCCACTGCTCCTGAGGGACCCTCTGTACTTTACAGGCCCTCTCTAGAGCAGTTATCCATTTGTGGATATCATCCCCACTCTGGTAGGGAGGGACAATCTTGCTCAGGTTTCTATGGTCATAAGACCTTTCCCTATCTTTGGGGAAACTGCTGCCACCATGGGACTCTAGTCCCAACTTTTGTCTCTCTCTATAGAGATCTAGGGACTCCTGTCTATAGCCAATTGCTGTTTCCTGAGTTCAAGCTGAGCTTGCTCATATTGAATCAGTCTCTTTCTCCTCTCATGAGAGGATTCCCTCCTATGAGAGGAGACAGAGGTCCCTATTGAGGTGTCAGAGTGGTTAGACTCCTGAGAAGGAGACCTAGACCTTCTGGGCACACTCAGAACTCTTCCTGGGGGACAAAGGGGAGGTCAGTCTGATCCTCTCCCTCCTCCTCCTCCACAGGAGGAATTGGGTTTTCCAGGACAAGGTCATTTTCACCTTCCTGGCCAGTTTCAGAGGGGGGCCTGGGTTTCTTCACCCCTGGCCCCTTCCTCATCTTCTGCCCCACCCTCTTTGCCTACCCCTTCAGACCCTAGGGGCCTGCTGAGATCATCAGCTAGTAACACCTCCCTGAGGTGTTGGGTGCTGGCACTTTTGCCTGCCTTCAACTTCCTAGTAGTGCATAATGCTCTCAATTCCAAGAATGGGAGTTTATCATACTTGGAGGGAAGAAGCCCACTGGCTTCTGGCAAGGACTCACTGGGTCCTGGCTTTGAAGACATTACTAGTGAGGTGTGGTGTATGCACTACCTACTCTAGTGTGGCCTACTAAACTCTCTTGAGTTGTAGAAAGGGTGTGCTGTCCCTTAACACACAACTCTAAGTTCAGTAGAACTTACTGTATTACTAAGCTTGATTTATATGTACCTTAGGTACCCTTAGTGGTTTTCAGTTGATCAATTCAATTGAGATTATCTGGTAAAACAATAGCAAGCTGGAATCCCACACGCTGCACACCAATGTGAGAAGTTGGCCTGGCATATGCTGTCCACTAATTATAGTGGGCACCTTGCACCAGTCCAAACAACCCCTTATTGGAGATAGGTTAAAGACAACCTTTATTGAAAGCTATCCTAGTGGTAGCTATGGAGAGCAGCCTTCAGGCTAAGTCTTGAAGGAATGTAAAGCAGCTTGTTTTACCAGTCTATAATCTCTTGAGTGACCAAATGAAAGAGGACCACACCAGGTATATATTCAAAATATATGTATTTATTACTAAACACACCCCTCTAGTCTCTTTATGAGGCTAGAGTTCGAAGTACATACGTTACGAGTTAGTTATCTACAGTAATAGCACAAATACACGTTTGAGCCCCAGGGGCGTACCAAACCATATACCAATAAAGTGGTATAAGAACCACGACTGAGCTAGACACAAGGCCTAGAGCCTGTAGAAGTGCTTGGACCACAAGGAACCACCCAAGGCAGTGACACAGGGGACCCACGGGGGACGCGTGCAGTGTATGAACACAACCGCGAACCACCGTTAACTTCTATGGGGAAAGTCGCGATTAGAATTTAAAAGAAAAGGGACACTTAGAGGAGGACTTGGAGCAAACCCTTTGAGAACTAGGCTGTTCTAGTGTCAATACCCACGGGAGCACCGGAGTACTCGAGTTACCTCACCCAGGGAAGCCGGGTGCATAGGTGTCTTTCGGGGTCGGGTTTCGCTCGTCGCTTTCAATGGCGATCTGCTGCAAAGTGCTGCTGGCGGCCAAGTCGAAAGTGTTCGGGTGGATCCAAAGGTGGATCGAAGATCTGAAGAACCTGAAAGCAGAGGGGACAGAGTCTGGGTCACTAGCCAGTGACCAGGAAGGCGATGAGCAGATGCCCACCGATGTCGAGTGCTTCAGGTAGGTTGACGGTCGTCTTGACTCTTCAGCCACGAGGTCCAGGAGGCGTCGACGACAACCAGGAGCTGGATTCGAGCTGTCCCACGATGTCTGTCGATTGCAGGGGTGTCGGCGACCGGATTGGACCCAACAAGCCTTGGCAACGGCAAGTCTCGTGGAAATCAAAGAAGGACGATGTTACAGACCAGCAAGGTCTGGGAGACTCACCCAGCGAGGATAAGTCAGGGCACACCTGGAGCAACCAGGGAGCCCAAGCAGAAAAAGATTGGCCTTCGGGAGGGCCTACTAGCCAACGGACTAGCAACCGCGAAGGAGCCTCGAGACGATGCACGTGGAGCTGGCTCACAGGACACTCGTGGAGTGGAGGCCAGTGATCTTCGGTGCAGTTAGTGCTGGAGGCTGGGGCTACTCGGAGCCCAAAGCACGACTTCGTGGGAGACCCAGAAGAGGATGCACTTCAAATGCGTTCGGTGTCCAGGGGTCACGGTTCCACGTTACCCACGACAGCTACGGGCCTCAGCTTTGCTGGGGACTCAGGGCAGCCTCGGGAAGTCTGGAAATCCACCTCTGGTGATGCAAAGACTTCGGCGTCCGACGGGAGCCTCTGCGATGCAGACCGGACAATTGCTTCTTTGGTGCCTGCCAAGCAGGGGAGTCACTCCTTGACCCCAAGGGAGATTCTTCAGTCCTCTAATCTTTAAGCAGAGCGTCGAAGGTCCAGGATTCTGTGTCAGAGTTTCGTCCAGGTAAATCTAAAGTCCTAAGGACTGGGTTCCCCTACTTATACTAAGGTAGGAGGTTGGACATACTCTGTGGCCCCACCTATGGGAGGGTCAGGGCAGAGGGGTGGTTACACCCTTTCCCTTTGTCCAGTTTCGCGCCAGAGCAGGGGCTGGAAGCCCCTGAGCCTGTTTGAACTGGGGTATGCACAGGGACACCAAATGTGCCCCCAGTGCAGGACTTCAAAGCACCAGAGAGTGCTCCCGCCCAGCCCCAATACACACTATCCTGTCTGGGGAGGTGGTCACACCTCCCTGGGACAGGAAACCTATTGTCCAGGCCTCCCTGCCGGAGTTTCGGTCAGCAGCAGGAGGCCAGACTCGTGTCTGTGGCAGCGGCATCCATTTTGTGATGCCAGGGCTCTGGAAAGTCAGTACCGGGTATACCGGTGTGTACATGTCTTTCCTCTAGAAGGGTGGAATGCTACCCCCGCCGCCAGAACTGGCGGGGGGTAGTATTCCAAGATGTTTGACACCAAACACGACATGTTTCCGTGCAGCCATCCCAAAGTTAGCATTTAACGCGAGGTTATAATGCGCTTAAGAGTATATGGTCAGGCTGCACTACAAACAGCATCAGAGAAGGGTCTCCGAACGCTGCAGAGGGGCCCTGCTCATGCAGGGGCACCCTCTCACATAGGAACCACGCACTCTGCCTTCAGGATTGATAAGGCCTGCCATAGGAGTGACTTATAGGTTTATATGTGTGTATGTATGTAGTGATATAGGTAGCCTATATCACTGTAAGGGGTGCATGCACCACCTTACCCAGGCTGCAGTAGCAGACCTGTGGTGTCAGTTTGGATGGCCTTCCAGGGTGGCACAATACATGCTGCAGCCCCTGGTAGGCCTCTGAGGTACCTATGCCCTGGGTACATAGTATACCATATACTAGGGACTTATAAGGGCACTCCAGATTCCAATCAGAGATGTGCCTAAGGCACATGGAAACCATTTTAGAGAGGGAAGCAGCTAGGCTGGGGTTCTGATTAGCAGGGCCCCAGCCAGACTAAGGTCGAAAAACAGTGAAGCATCAGCAAAAAGTGGGGGTACCCATGTGAAGCAGATCCTACTCTCCTACAACGCCCATTACTGAAGAAAACAAACTTGGACCCGCTGAACCCTGACAACTACAGACCAATTACAAATGGACCTTTCCTTGGCAAACTGGAAGAAAGAGCAGCGTTTGCCCAGATGTCACAATTAATTGAAAATAATGCCATACTTTCAGACTTCCAAACGGGATTACATTCAGGAAGAGGCACACAATTTGCCCTCCTTGCCATCTGGGATGACCTGAAGAACACAGTTGACCGCAACAGGGTTTCTGCGCTACTTCTCTTGGACCTCTCGGCTGCCTTTGACAAGGTTGGCCATGACACTGTGATACGAAGTCAGCATAGCGGGGACTGCTCTAAACTGGATCACATGCTACCTTTGCAACAGAACTAATGTTATCTATACCCCACCTTTCTCGTCCAAACCATACTTCACAAAAGCAGGGGTCCCTCAAGGCTCTATCATCTCACCCATGCTTTTCAACATCTCCATAAAGTCATTGCCGGCACTGATCAATCAATTTCACCTCATGTGCTATAACTATGCAGATGACACGCAAATAATCCCTACAACTGGAATGCCCCAAAGACATTGGAAACTCACCAATTTTCAGGTGTCTCAGAGCCGTAGATTAATGGATGATGAGGAGCCATCTCAAATTGAATGCTTCCAAAACGGAAATACTTATGTGTGGCGATTGGAAACATTATGACCTGCTCGCTGCAAGGCCTGATGACATGGGAACACCACCCGAAGTATCCAAGGAAGTAAGACACCTCGGAATGACCATGGACTCCAAGCTATCAATGAATTCCCAAGTGGACAAACTAGCAAGATCAAGCTAGTGACTATAAAAACTGTGCGACAAATCTTCCCCCATTTGGGATTTCAACACATGGTACAGGCTATCATCTCCCTTGTTCTGTCCAAACTTGATTACGTCAATAGCCTCTACCACAGATCACCTTTAACAACCATGAAAAGACTACAACGGATTCAGAACTCGGCTGCCAGACAACCCTTACATATAAAGCCACAAGACCACATCTCCCCTGCCTTGAATGGCCTGCATTGGTTACTGGTTGCCAGAAGATCCATGTTCAAGCTGCTTTGTATCACCCACAAAGCGATACATGGATCAGGACCACTCTTCATCAGGAAAAAAATCACCAAACACATTCAAAAAAGGAACCTCCGCTTTAGACTGGCACCTCACCTCAACATACCAAGATACAAAAAAAAACATGGGTGGGGCATCCTTCTCTGTTCAAGCAGCCAAACTATGGAACTCTTTACCCCCAACATAAAATCCACAGATAACCACCTTATCTTCAGAAAACTACTCAAGAGCTCTTCCCCAAATAACCACCATACGCAAACAGAAATATACAGCATATCCCTCAGTATATAAGTATTTATTTGTGCTATAGATATGTACCTATACATGTGTATTGCTTTGTTTAAATGTGTAGAATAATTATGTTTAAAAAAATAGATATAGATATTCATTAGTTCTGCTTAGCAAATGTACATATTACCGATAGTTCTATTATTCTGTTTTAACATGTATATAAGTGACTGCATAAATAAGTAAATCTTTTATCATAACTATTTATCTACAATTGTTTCACTATTGAATTACAAAATATATATATACAAATAAACAAAGAAAATTATTTAAAGTACAACAACACTTGAAAGCCAGAGTTTATTTAATGCATCATTAATCCACATATACTACCTTCCTTTTTGCATCTATATACCTTCCATGTACTTATGGATCTATATATTTATTACTTTTTTTCTAATTCAACCTTCCAATGCACTACCCGATTTCTCACCCTGTACCATTCACAATATATCCTCTACCTCAACTCTCTGACTCATCTCAAACCTCTTTCTACTACTCTTGCCAATACACTACCCTATGTCTCACCCTATTGCTCTATCTATCTTTCCTCTATCGCCCCTCTCTCATTCATCCCAAACCCCATTCCACTACTATGATTTCCAAAATAACCTTTTCTGGACTCTTCCCTACTCTACTCCACCTTGCATCATCTCATACCTCTTTAACTATTACAATACCCCAAAACAAGCCTTTCTAAACACTTCTGTAGGAAAGTAGGATCTGCGTCTTATGGTTACCCCCACTTTTTGCTTGACGTGATGCTGTTTTTGACTAGTCTGAGTGGGATCCTGCTAATCAGGACCCCAGTCTATCTGCTTTCACCCTAAACTGTTGTGCTATGTACTTAGGTACACCCCAGATTGGATACAGGGGTACCCTGGACAGTCCCTAGTATATGGTACCCATGTACCCAGGGCATAGGTACCCCAGAGGTCTCCCATGGGCTGCAGAATGTATTATGCCACCCATAAGAGACCATTCAAAATGGAACTAAAGGCCTGCCATTGCAGCCTGTGTAAGCTGGTCCATACACCACTTACTAAAGATATAGGTTTACTATATCTAAGGGTCTCTGCAATTAAAACCTATAAGTGACCCCTATAGCAGGCCTTTACAATCCTGAGTACAGGGTGCTTGGTTCTAAGTGAGAGGGTGCCCTTGCATGAGCAGGACACCCCTAATGCCTACGGAGTCCATTCTCCCGGGTCGTCAGTGAAGCAGCCATATACTATATAGAGGGGCATCGCGTGACCGCACGATGACCATCTCAAAAACGGATGCAACGAATCCTATCATGTTGGGTATCAAACATGTTGGAATCATAACCCCATACTTTAAATGGAGTGGGAGGTATGATTCCAAGCACTGGAAGAGCCCTCCGTTAGGCTCTGGTAGCAGCCTTCTAGTCCTGGACAGCACAAAATGGTTGCTGCCAACCAGAGACACATTTCTGCCCTCCTGCTGCTAAGCCAAGCTCAAGCAGGGGAAGGCAGAACAATGGGCATCCTGAAACAGGGAGGTGTGACCACCTCCCAGACAGGATTTAGTGTATTAGGGCTGGGTGGGTGTGCTTGCAAGCACTTGAAAGTCTGCATGAGGGGCACATTTGGTGTCCCTGTGCATAGTCCAGTTCAAACCAGTCCTGGGAGCCATTGGCTCCTACCATGAAGCGAAACTGGACAAAGGACATGGGAGTAACCTCCCCCCTGTCCAGACCCTCCCCTGGGAGGGTCCCCTGAATCTTCCCAACCCTTTCCCTAGGGTACTTAAGGGCTTACCTGTGTGTAGGTCCCTAGATTCATCGTGGGATAAGGTTCAGAACTGAAACCACTGCACTTCCACCGTCTGGGCACTCTGGACTTCCCCGGACTTCGTTTGGGCCTGACTTCATCTCCCTTCCAGTCTGCTGCATTGTTAGTGCCTGTGCATCATACAGGAACCTTCCAAGGCCTGTGAAGCATCAAGGACAACCGAAGTAATCTACCTTGGAGTGAAGGAGTCACTCCCCTACTTTCGTAGGCACTTCAACACTGCTGACCAGTCTGCTGATCCTGAGCTCCTGCGGACTCCGAAGGGTTTAACAACACAGGGTGGTTATCTACATCTTCAGAGGCCTGAGCTGCCCTCTCGCCAAGTCTGAGGTCAGAGTCCCTCATGGGAGCCTCGTTAACCAAACCCCTGTGCACCGCTTACTTTTGCAAGTGCATATGCTTGTTGGCAACTCTGCGACAAGTGCATTGGGCTCCAAGTAGCCCCAACCTCCGGCAACTTCTTCCACCAAGATCTTCAGTCACACCACCTCATGGGCACCGTGGCCTGCTCCTTTTGGTGAGCTGCTCGAGGTCCTCTCACGATCCCTGTGCCTTTCGGCCTGTGGGACCATTTGAGGATCATCTTTGATTTCCTTGGGCTCCCCTGTTTGTGGTGAGTCTCCTGGACCTTGCTGGTCCCAACCGTGCACCTTCTTGACTTTCTGCGTGGGTTGCCTTTGCCAAGGCTTGTTGGTGCGCCCGCCAGACACCGACCCCTCAGCACTCGACATCCTTCGTGGAACAGCACGTATCCGGATCCTGGTCATCCTCAGCATCGCCTGGACCTCGCAGCTTCAGAGTCAAGGTCACGGTCATCTTACCTGAAGCACCCGACATCGGAGGGCATCCATCTTCCAAGTCTCCTGGTCACTCCTGAGAGACATAGACACTGTCCCCTCTCCTTTCAGGTACCCCTCTTCCAGAATCCACGTTTGGATTCCTCCGGACACTTTCTCCTCTTCCAGCAGCAGCCCTTTCCTGACGTCCTCCATTGGGTTTGACGGCAGTTTCCGACGCCACTTCACACCTATGCACCGGCTTCCCTGGGATAGGTAACTTGGGTACCCCGGTATCCACGGGTGGAATGACTCTACAACCTTCTGACTCCCATGGGGTTTCTTCAGGGTCCACTGTGAAGGGTCCCTAATATTTAAAATTCCAACCGCGACTGTCACATAGAATTGTACGGAGCACGTGGTCGTGTTCACACACTGCACATGCTCTCCGTGGGGTCACAATCTACTTACCTTCGGTGGTTCTGTGGGTCCCCAACAATTCCATGTCCTCTCAACATTGTCCTGACTCGAGTCGAGGTTCTTATACCACTTTCTTAGTATATGGTTTGGTCTCCCCCAGGGCCCACTGTGTATTAGTGCTATTTACTGTGATTTCTTTGCTAAAGTATGGTGTACTTTGAGTCTATCTCCATGTAGGAGATACTGTAACGTACTAGATAGTATTAAAATAAATACACATTTTTATAAATACTTTGTGTGGTTCCTTTTCATTTAATCTATACTATAAGATTGCATTCTGGTGAAACAAGCTGCTTTACACTTCTTCAAGACTAAGCCTGAAGGCTGCTCTCCACAGCTACCACTTGGATAGCTTTCTAAGGTTGTCTGAGACCTCTTTAATCACCGTAAGGGTTGTCTGGACTGGTGCAAGGTGCCCACTTACATTAGTGGACATCATATACCTGGTCAGCTTCTCACACCTTCCCTCTGCCTCTTCCCCCTCCACCTCCCTTTTACTCATCCCAATCCTCCTCCTATTGATATGAGCTCCAAAACAAAAAACAAAAAAGATTTCTAAATACTTCGCTCTTCTATCCCTCCACTACCCTTTTCAATCCAGATAACGGACTAACATATCCACCACTCAAATTAATTTCACATTTCACTATACTATTTCACCACTAATCCTATATGGGTTCCGGTGTAGCGTGCTACTCGCCGAAAAAGCGCATCAACGCGCCATCAGGGGTAGCAAGCGCTACATAAATGCAAACCTTTTTCCCTCTTCTATCCCTCCACTATCCTTCTCAATCCAAATAACTGACTAACATATCCACCGCTCAAATTACTTTCATATTTCACTATACTAATTCACCACTAATCCTTTATGGGTTCCGGAATAGAGTGCTACTCGCCCAAAAAAGTGCTTCGACGCCACGTCAGGACTAGTACGCGCTATATAAATGCATTTACAATACAATACAATGAGGAAGGAGCCACATGACATTTTGTGGCCCCACAAAAACGTTCGAAAGTCATACTTAGAGCTCTTCTAAAAACCTGCAACAAAACCACACTCGGTCATAATGGAGCCTGTGCCATATACCTATTAAAAACATTATTTGTTAAATAGTTTCAGAAAAAGAACTCAGGTAAAATGTATCGCATTATTCCTGGGTTTGAAATACAACAAAGAGAAAAGGTGCAATAAAACCAAGATTCTACAAAGCGCACTTCTTGGCCTTTTATACTGAGGTAGATCGTGAAAATGCTAAAGCCTTCTTGAAGAACTTTCCTTTTTAGGTCGAGCCCTGAGCCAGCGCGGGTTGATCTGGGGTAGTTGAGTACAGGAGAGAAGCCACGGCCACTCCCCCGCCCATATTTTTCATTGTCTTGTGTCTTTGTCCTTTCTAAAAGCTGCCATCCGATTGGTTTATAGGCTTGTTAGTCCCTCCGTATGACGGACATGTCGTCATTTGTATCCTTCCATGACTACTGGCCCCTTTACTTCGAGTGTTGCACGGTATGTGTTATTTAGATTGTGAGCACTATTTTCTCCCGTTGTTCGGGCCTTCTCGCCCCTGCCCCCCGCACTCCCGTTTGCAATGCAATAGGTCTCGCGTAAATGCGAGTCCTATTGCATTGCAAATGCTTGTTTTTCATCCAGCTGCGTCATGCATGCAGGGACGTGTACGTGTGGGTTACGTCAGTCATGTTAGGCGAACCAGTCACCTTATGGCGTACGAAGGCGCCCGGGGGTCCAGTGCCCGGCTGCCCATGGGAAGAGGGGGCAATGCTTCTTGTGTTTTGGAAGATGTTTCTGGCCAAACTTTAACTGCTGAATTACTAGATTCTTGTGTTAATGGGGCAGCGGCGTGTCTGATCACAGGTGTGTGAGGAGAGGGGGTGGGGGACATGGAATTATTGTCAGGTGTCAGCAGCATGAGTGTCCTCTAAGAAAGCCATATCTTTCTTAGGTTGTATTTTGTGGGTGACACTGGATTGTATGTGTGTCTTCTGATAACAAGGCGCTGTGTAGTGGTCCTGTGCGCCAGTGGAGAGCTCTCAACTTCCCTGTTCCAGCGTCAGTGTTCAGCCAGTCCACGTTTCGTCTTTGCAGTCGGGCGGTTGTGGCACATTTGAATACAGATCCCAGGGTGGAAATAAAAAAAACGGTTTGGATGATCACTCACACACGACCCTGGGAAACTCGAGAGTTCCGAGGAATGGCAGGACAGGGTTCTGTCCTAAGCTACCCCTTCCCTATGCCTTCCGCCTCTAAACCCAGAGTCCAAAACTCCTCCCTATTTCGCTCTGCTTTTTTTTTTTCTTATTTAACCCTTCCTTGCCTACAAACGACCCAACTGTGGTAACAAGTACAGACTGACACAAACCACCTGCCACATAGAGCTGTCTGGTTACCTAAATCATTGTTGAGTACCTCCTCCAGGCCTGTCTTTGCTTTGCATTTTGGGACTTGTAGTCATAGCAGTCATGCTTTGACCTGGAACACTTGAGCAGGGCCTGGCTGTCCAGGCACACACAGCATTGATGGTCACCAAGGAGGGCAGCAATGACGGACAAGGATCAAAAATACTACTGTGGAGGAGGCCTGCACATGGAGGCCTGGGAAGCGGGAGAGAGGACCGGTGCATGTATCTGCAAGCTGTGCTCTGGATGGTGACTGCGGATCAGCAGGCATAACTTCTGCTATGGACTGGCAAAGGCAGCCTGCTCGCCCCCCTTAGCTCGGAGTTAAAAGAAGGAAGACGTTAGGCCATAAGTGGATTGTTCACGGCTTCTGGGTGCACGCGCCTACAGCGGAAGTAGAGTCTTCAGTTGGGATCCCTTGTGGAGGACATCCGCTGGCAGGCTCGGACACTGCACTTCATTTTTAGGCAAGAGTGCCGGCACTTCCCACTTGTGTTGGCACATATGGCATCTCTCTGCGTTGACGAAGTATTTTAAATTTGACAGTACTGGCATTTCTCATCCGGGATATTACACCCATCAGTCGGACAGGTGCTAGATTTTCTCAGCGTGGCTGCTTGCTTTTAATGGGATAGTGGTGTCATTTCTCGATATAATACAAGCACTTCACCAAGGCTGCTCTGTTTCTGACGGGGCAGTAACGAAACTGCTCTGAAAGACTTGTTCTTATAACGGCACAGTACCACTATTTCTCATCAGGGGTACTACACTTTAAGTGAGGCATCACATGCACTTCTGAGGTCTAGTATACTGAGGCTTATGGGTCTGTGAAAATGATGGCACTTTTCATGACTGCTTATCTAATGTTTTGGTCCTGGTACATCTCGGCGGGGCTTTTGTACCTTTAAATGGACAATATCATTGTGTCACTGCAGGGCTGCTATGCATTAAACTAGAAAGTAATAGCTCTTTTACAAGGGAAGTAACTGCACTTCTCATAAGGACATATGTATAGGTAACAATTGCCTATGCATATTCAGTCGAACCATACTGGCACTTCTCAGCAGGGTTCATGCATACTCAGTCGAAAAGTACTGGCGCTTCTCAGCACGTTTCATGCATACTCAGTCGAAAAGTACTGGCGGTTCTCAGCACTGTTCATGCATACTCAGTCGAAAAGTACTGGCGGTTCTCAGCACGGTTCATGCATACTCAGTTCACGCTTCTCAGCAGGGTTCATGCATACTCAGTCGAACCGTACTAGTGCTTCTCAGCAGGGTTCATGCATACTCAGTCGAACTGTACCAGCGCTTCTCAGCTGGGTTCATGCATACTCAGTCGAACCGTACTGGTGCTTCTCAGCAGGCCTGCTAGAAGGAGACTTGGTGCACGCATTTTTCTGTTCCTGTTTGGTAAAATAGCTAAGTGGGTTTTGCACCTGTTGGGTGTAATCTACAAACCGCGAACGTGAGGAAGAAAGACGAGTTTGCTCTTCCGTTTATACATCCAGGGTCATTAAAATAAGTAGGGCCCTGTGCGAGAAACAGTGCCACCTGATATTGTCGCTGTGAGACCGACTGACGTAATATCAAAACCCACACCATGTACAATAACGTCTAAACCCCTAGCAAAGAGGCGCGTGCTTAAAACCGGGACCGGCACAAGGTGAGGGAGGGAAGGAGGTTTTCGACGGCGTTTATTCCACAAACCGAGGGGATATGTATTGCTGCATTTTAGTGCTGCAAATGTGCCGGGGCGCTTACAGGCTTATGCATTATGTATCGATAGGGTGACCAGATCTTGAGAACCAAAAACCGGGACATTTGGGGAAAATAGAAGAAGGACTACAATTTTTTCATCCACGGAATGGCGCAGAATGACAGCTGTCATCAACATAGGATCACAGAAGATGCATTAAGAAAGTAAATACAATGTAATTTCTACAATCAAAATTATATCTATTAATTAAACTGCTTACTTATAACAGTTGCTAACTAGCAAAGCTTTTGAACACCCAAAAAGTGCCTCTCACTGTTTTCAGTCAACCCCATCTAAAAACCGGGACATGAGACAAAATTGCCGAAATCTGCCCGGACAACTGGTGAAAAACCGGGACTGTCCGGGCAAATCGGGGACGTCTGGTCACCCTATAGTATCGAGGGCTGCGAGTTGTGCCTGGCTCTGAACGCAGCTCTGGCGTTGAGAGCAAGGACGCTGCTCTGGAAGAAACCTGCGCACACTACATACATGAATACTCCGTGTCCTAGGGATTAGCCGACAGATACAGCATAGGCAGAGACTGTGCAAGAATTCTGGCCCTCACACAGAAATGTGACGGATGCTCCTTCATTAGTGAGATGTGGGGAGAGAGACCGAGAGGGAAAGTAGGAACGAAAGAAGGATAGTTGCATGGTTTGTGCTGTTGCAAAATAAATAAAAGGCACTTATGGAGTAGCTGGGCATAGAGAATTGCCTGAAAAGGGGGTTCCCTGGGAACACACGCCATTAAGATAGTTCAGTGGGCTGCGCACATGCTGCAGAAACCTGTGTTTCTAACAAACTGGTCACACGCACGAATACCAGCAGGCCTGCTGAGGCGTTCATTCTTTCTAGGTCTGTCGCTGAGAAGTTAGAAGTTGAACTCTTGTTATTCAGAGCACCAAGAGGCCATTCACTTTACTGTTGTGTGCCGTCCTAGTGCCGTTGGAAAGACCAGAACAGCACCTTCTCTAACGCTGGGTTACGGTCTGAACGATTGATTCCGCTGAGGATAAGTTGTAGTTCTGAACCTCCATATAAACAGCTATTGCATTCTGGGAGTTGTAGTTACAATGCTTCGAAAATAAATGACATGCATTGCAAGTGTAGGGGTGATAGAAATGCATATCTGGGCCTGGCAGGCCGCGTACGCGGTGACGCAGTCGCCTGGTAACCCTATTTCTGGTTCACATGAGCAGCGCCCTCAGACATGTTCTCTGAGAGGATGAGCAAACTTGTTTTATGTCATTCCTGCCTGAGCCCAGGGTAGGACCTCTCCTCTGAGAGAAATGTGCCACACAAAGCGACGGCTCAGAACAAAGGCGGCCCTCTGCGCGCAGGCAGTAGTTATTTTTAATTATAATCTCCAAGCCGGGCAAGCAGATATTTTAACCGAGCAGTCGTTGCTGCCACAGCTTCCTGCGAAGCTCTGGGCTCGGATTGTGGCGGGAGAGCTGGCGGCAGAGACACCAGGCCGCTGCCGAGGGGCACACGATGCGACAGGGGAGGGCTAGAGGGACACGGGGACATTCTCAGACCTCGGACCTGATTTAGGCATGGGTGGTAATGAAATACCCTCTAATGTCTAGAGAAAATACTAATTATGAAGTTGACGTCACAAGTGGTGCTTCCTCCGCCATCACCATGCAACTCTAAATCGGGCCCGGCGTGGGAAAGGGCCAGACAGAGTCTGATATGAGATCGAATATGCCCCAATCTCCCCTTCGCTTATCGTCCCCCGCCGCCCCCAACCTCCGCCCCAGAGTCTTTCAGAGATACCTGCCTGAAGGTTGTCTGCCTGAACAGGCTGCTTGCATGTATCTGCCCAAGCCCTACCAGTCTTCCAGATGCAGTGGTGCAGCACCAAATGATGCCTCCCCATGTAGGATCTGATTAGGGCCCCCCAAGTCCCCTGTATCTTGGACACAGGGGACCCTGAGTCCCCTGTATTCCTTGGCCTTTGGCTGATTAGGGGGGCCCCCTGGAGGGTCGGGCCACTCTGTGCTGCAGGGGCCTGTGGTACTCCCCTGTTCAGCTGTAGTGCTCTGACGTGTGCCTGTCTGCCCCAGCTCTACTGCTTACTGATGTTCAGAGTGACTGACTAGCATGCAACTGACTCTACCTCAGCTGGTCTCATCTTTAAGTGGGACTGGCCC
This sequence comes from Calotriton arnoldi, assembly GCA_963921515.1. Taxonomy (NCBI): domain Eukaryota; kingdom Metazoa; phylum Chordata; class Amphibia; order Caudata; family Salamandridae; genus Calotriton; species Calotriton arnoldi. The sequence continues at coordinate 240,480 of CAWUFW010010795.1, forward strand.
AAGGATGGCCATGGGTGGCACCTGAATAAATGAATCAAGGTTTTTGTTTTACGCTTGATCCTCACTTCCTCTGATGCCTCTTGTCTCAGGGGTCATGAAGGCAGCAGCAGTGACCCCAGTTTGCACCTTACCCTGCTCCTTGCACGTCTTCCAACTTTTCAGCAGCCACTTGAAGTCTTTTATGGACTACGGATGGGGTAAGGGGCAAATCCTACGGTGTCATGTGGGAAGGGGTCCCTGCTGGCATTTTGGTGACTCGACGCCCATCCACTTCCCTGACATGCCTAACTGCTCTCAGTGCCAGAAAGCAAAAGACACACAATTGATGGACGGAATGCAGAACAAATCAAAACATTCACCCCCAGTCAAAAGATCTGGGTTAAATCCATAATTCTTTTGCTCACCATGCCACCCCAGTTTAGACCTGGCCATGTGCAAATCAGTCTTAGGTCTCAGTGGCACCTTGGCCTGACTCTCTGGTCCAGCCCTGCCAGCCTCTCTGCAATCCATCTCGTTTCCTTATAGACCAGTGTAGCAAATGCTTGACTGCATTCCTATGCCAAAGCTGATGCCATGAGGCAGGCATCTGGTTTCAGGCCTATTGAGTTTCTATTCAAAGCAACACTGTTCAATATTGTATCATGTGAGTTTCCACTCAACCAGTCCTACCAGGAGCAGGAAGGCGTGTGAAACCCCTGCGAGAATGAGGGTGTTGGGAAGCAGGGGTCTCGAGCTGTCCCTCACCCAGTCCTGGGTTTCACTTTGCATTCTGGTATATGTCGTCCCAGGTTTATAAAAGAGGAAGCAAAATGACAAACTGCAAACACAAAGCTTGACTGTCAGTTTACTGAATGATAACATGTAGTACATTGCGCACAGCACAAATTAATATTTTCTCTTGGCGCTTGGTGATTGGAGTTAATATATTTCCAGGCAGTTCTTACTGTTCCATTTGTGTGTTCTGTTGGCTAAAAGTGACTGTGAGTTCAAGAGACTTTGGGTCTAATGATCGCAGCTCGCCCACTTGACTGCCATGTGCAGCTTTGGGAACACTTTTTAGGTCGAGCCTAGGCAGCGCGCCTGCGCTGTCTGGCAGACCTGTTGTTATCTCCTCTATCGGCTTTTGGCATGCCCATGAATTGCCATTTGTTTGTTGTTGTGCCATTTAGAAATACGGGGGGTTTATTGGCGCATTGGGTCTGATTCTCCCACCTTTGCATGCTTGGGTCACGCACAGGCGATTTCACTCATTGTTTGCTTGCGTTGGCCATCCCAATATGTCTGCGGTTCCTCCTGGTCATCCTGATCTGCCTTCTTATTTTGCAGGCTATCAACATCGTTTTAGGCTTTCAGGCCATTTCAAGGAGCAATGCTCTGTTCGGCACCTGCAAAGTGGCAAGTTCTGTCTGTAGCTGTTGAGCTATGCCAATAGCTCTAACTCAAAAAAATGGGAGACCTATTGCATTTCCAATGCTTGTTTTCTGGAGTAGGTCACATCTGAGTTTGCTGTTTGCACAGTTCTGTATGCTTGTGACGTATTCAAGGACTTGTGGGTGATCAGTGGGGATTTATATATATTCAAACTGTTTAACCAGTGGCGGTTCCTCCATTGGGGTGTGGGGGCATCGCCCCACTGCTTTCTCGCAGTGCGAGAAGGCAGAAACATAAAATGGTAAAACTACCATTTTATGTTTCTGCTTCTCGCACGGCAAGAAAGCAGAAGTGCCTGGTTGTGGGCGGGCGGGTGGGCGGTCCTGCTCGAGGGCAGGGGGGGGAGTGGCTTGCCCACTGTTGTGGGTACTGACTGTTTGGTCGGCCCTCTGGGGCCGACCAAACCAGTCATGCGCACTCTCCCTTTTTCTCTATGTAGGCTGCATGCAGCCTACATAGAGAAAATGGCCCTGCTGGGGCGCTCTCCGCTTGCGCCTCACCAATCACAACGCTGCCATTGCAGCGTTGTGATTGGCTTAGGGGAGCAGGAGGAGGGAGGCTGCCTAAAAGGCGACAGGAGCAGCAGGAGCTGAGGGGGCGGCGCGTGATGCGGTCGTGGAGGAAGGTAAGATTTTTATTTCATATGGATTATTACCGTCCCTGCGTCCCACTTCCCTTGTCCACCCCCCGCGCAAACCCACCTGCCCGTTTTGCCGGCCGCGACTGCCTGCGTGACCTGTGGTGTGTGGATCGGCCTGCGTGTCCAGTGGTGTGTGGATCGGCCTGCGTGTCCTGTAGTGCGTGTCTGGCCTGCGTGTCCTACCGATGTGCCGTGGCCTGCAAGCCGTGTGTCACTGCAGCACCTTCTTATTCAAACGAACGTCAACAGCGGAGACCTGGCTGGCAGGGTCGAAAATGTTTGGGTTGCCACCTGCAATGTACAGTTAAAAATATGTGAGATACGCAGCCTTTTTCTGCAGGGCCATATTAGCATGACAACACTAAAATTCAGCTCGAGCCCTTTGGAGCAGGCAGTCTGCTTTCAGCAGTAAGACTCACGGGTAATTAATTAATCTAATCTACATATTGTTTTTATTTGCTTTAAAATGCAAAGGGTAGCCTAAGCATATTGCGCAGTTGTAAAACAATCAAACTAACGCTTTTAAAGAAGTCTTTTCTTTTTTGGTTAGCAATATAGTAAGATTGAAATAAAAGCTTTCCATATTCATGTTTAAAACTATCGGCAGATAAGGGGTTTTATTGTAGCGCCACGTTTGAGGCTAATGTTTAAAAGATAGTCCATTTTTTAAAAGCAACTGTTTTTCCATAGTAGGAAGAGGGGCTGAAAGAAAAGAAGGAAAGCAGCTGGGTCATAGAAGACTGCACCACCTGGACTAGTCACTGAGTAAAGACGATATTGCCCACCTCAAATGATCTGCCGCTTGTAGATCATAAAAAATGAATATATGAACTAGTTGGATGAGAGGCAATATATAAACACAAACAATTGGTACAAAAAAGCACATCAATAAGAAGCGTCAGCAGAAAGTCGTTTCTGGTCTTTTATTTTCAGATGTATTCGATATGCGATTGATAGAACTGGCCAACTCGTTTCGCCCAAGCATGGGCTTCTTCAGGGCAATAAGTTAAGGATTGAGCTATATCCTCAGTAGCTGGGTCGAGAATGATGATTTAAAAGCAGTTCTAGGGCGTAAAGATGAAAACTCGTGGTAGAGAGATGTCCTATATGTATAGGCAGTACGATGTACTATAATTAGGTATTCGCCGTCTCATGGAATGGAGCCGTGTCCGGGACGCGTCCTGTAGTCAGCACGTCGATTAGAGATCACCGAGTGTAGCCAAAACAGGTTTTTTTTTGTATTGTCGTTTTTGCCAGTTTTAGACAGCCCTAAGCAGGTGTCATGACACAGCGACACGCCACACTCTCTCCGCAGTTTGGGTCAGACCAGTAGCGCGTGGCACTTGTTCATTTCTTGGTCATTCTTTGCATGGAGCCTCGCCTTGTGATTTATGTGTCTGTCAGGGCAGACATGAGTTAAAGGAACATGCGCGAGGGAGCGATTGTTCATCACTTCTTTATATATATAGTTCCTTCACCAAGTAGCATGCTATTTGAAGCTCAGTGATAGTTATCCCGGAGCTCGTTGGCGTGCAGTATAGGGACTTTAGAAGGGTTACTCAGTTGATAGACTATGAAGAGGGGAATGTTTGAAGTTCACGTGAATGCATGGGTTTATAGCAGGTGCATTAGTCTGCTGAGCTGTCATAGGACAAGAAATACCCCGCCACAGCTCTATGCTGTAGAGCACATGGAACTGCCTTGTCTGCTGGTGACCTCTTCTCGGGCGCACAACACTTTCATAGCACATGGGTAAAGTAAGGATCTGTTTCCATTATTCAGCAAGGTCTGTTTTTAGGTTTGACTAACAGCTGCGGCTGCAGAGGTGGGAGCAGGGGTTAATGCGGACTCCGTAAGGCCGGGGTGACTCTCTGCCTGTTCAGAGCGCCTAATGCCCTGACATGGTCTGTCCATAAGTCATTAGATTGGCAATCTCTGTCCTTCCGTGTGTGCCCCGATGACTGCCTACCCATCACACACCCCTCTGTCCCACTCCTCACACACTATCTGTCCGTCCACTCACATAGTCTGTTCATTACTCGTCTATCTCTGTCAACCGAGTCATAGTGCTTGCCTGTCACCTGCATCCTGTTTGTCCTGACCCCCTCTGCCCATCACCAACATCCCCTGTATAAAGCATCTGTCTGCCTATCCTGACACCTTGACACGCGTTCTGTCCATCACTTACCCCATGCCTGTTCGGTCATTCCCTCTATCTACAACCCACTGTCTACATGCCTGATACACTGTCTATTCCGACAAACACTGTACCTCCATCACCCATCTGTCTCTTCCTGTTTTAATACATGACACTAGATCTGTACATCACTTACCTACCTGCCTGGTCACACTGTCGGTCCATCACCCCTGTGCCTGCCTGTGTCCATCACACTGTTTCTTCAGTCCCCATTTGTAGATCTCTGACCTGACACATTACCTGTCCATCGCTTGCAGGCCTCACCCTGATCCCTTCTCTTTATCTCATTTTTTGTTTCCGTTATTTTCATCACCAATTCCGTCTGTTCTTCTCATTATTACAATTTGCTAATGGTGGTGATAATGAAAAGAGCTTCAATTTTCAGTGGCCTCGTGTATTATTGAGATTATGTGGGGTTCCCTTTGTAGTTAGTGGAGGCGGGGGAGCAGAAACCAGTGCTTGACTGTTTGCATTGCCTGGATGCATGTGTGCCTTGCTAGTGTGTAATGTAGTAGAGATCACAGGGGTGACCTTAGTAGGACCCGCAGGGTGTGGAGGGGCCGGGCCGGGGACTGGACGGGGTCATCAGACCTCAGAGTGGGGACACCTGCTTTCTCAAATTTGCTTGAAAATGCACCATTTGCCCACTCTTTTTTCAAAATTTTCTCGGGGAGAGAATCCCCCCCGAACCTCCCGTAGGTGGTTCAGGCTCGCTCGCTACGCTCGCTCGCCGCAGTGAAGTACGACACTTGTTTTACGCCTCACCACTTTCAAATGTCACCAGCCGCCACTGTGTTTAACGATATATTGGCCAGTGACATCCAATCAATACGTGGTTTAATAAAATCGAAATCTTAATCTCACCTGCGCTCCTGCTAACCTAGAGAGTGGAAGCACGGTGTACACGAAGAAACATTTCGCGGCTTAACATCCACGCCTCGCCCACACACAGGAAGCACTAGACTTTAACGAGGGATGATAAAATATTGAGTAATGCGTTCACCTAATGAGTTGGCAAACATGCGCATGAGTAATCTTTTCTCATTATTTTTAAATGCTCTTAAAAAATGATAATCTTAATATGGATTACAATAACAAGCACATCAATAATGCGATTAATTTGTCAGAGATGTGGTCCTGTGGCTAAATTGCCGACTTTAGCTTCAGCAACTGACCAAATATTTTGTGATTTTAAACAATTCATCAGTGTCCGTTTATGAAAATATGAATATGTGCATAGAAATGTATGTCATAAGTGTAATGTAGAGTCATTCTTGTTTACAATTCATCGTAAATCACATCCACCATGGGACGAGATGGGTGTTCCTCTGCACGTGACCTAATGTACATCCTTACTGCAGTGCACAGAGTAGTTTTTTGTGCAACTGCTTCGTTTTCAAAGCTCAGAGGCCCGTATTAAAACAGATTTTGCTTCTTAAAACAGACAAATTAGCATTTCAGCTGTTTTCGCTTCCTTATTGGGATTGGTTTGAAGACACCACGCACTAGTTTAGTGAACTTCCCATTAGCTTTGCAGTAACGAATAAAATAAGCAGTGGCAAAACCTTTCACTTTTACTTTTAAATAGTCAGTGCATTCTAACAGAAAGACAAAATCCACGCATATACTGACGTACATTAAACATACATTCAAATATGCAGGCAGAGAAACATGCCTACAGATGTTCTTTCAAACACAGACCAACACATCTGCAGCCACAGATGCACACTGATCAGCAGCCAAACAGGAAGTCTTGCACACAGACGTACATGCACCCATACACCAAAAACCGCTGACCTGGGCTCATCCTTACAACAAAAAGCAAATGTGTTAAGTTATATTTTGTACGTATAGCATGGTATGCTACTCTACGCCCAGAGAATGAGACAGAGGAAATGAAGAAAGATAGTTGCTAATGAAATGATCTTCCCCAAAATGGAGTGCAATTTTTAGCCTACCTTAGTCATCTGGAAGGCAAGGAGGAAGCAGGAACGTTAGATAGACTAGAGGGGAGAAAAGGAAGGAGTTGGAGAGGGTAAAGCATACAAAGTATGGGAGGCACATTTTAAGTCGAGATGTGACACAGAGTTAGGGGTGATAGACTGCTAAAAAGATGCATAATAAGGTCAGATAGGCACTTACAAGCAGAGGGTGGGGAGACAGTGGAATTGAGGATGGATGAATGGATGTAGGTTTCATATTAAATGTAGAAAACTGGCTTATGAAACCAGAAGAAAATAATACATCTTGATTTGAGCTATGGTTGAGCTCCAACATACTTACAGTAGTCTAGAGACTTGAAGTAAATAGTTATTTCAGAGAGGAGTCCTGAGCAAACTTTTGGAAATATCGCAGAACTTCTGAGACAGGGCATATAGTGTGTGCAGAACAGTATAAAAAATGTATCAAATGAAAGAACTAAATTAGTGAACATTTCCAAACCAATTTATTGAAAAGGAATCTAATTTAATGTTTAATATGAGACAAAACGAACAAAACATGGTCAAAGGGAGCAGAAGTTATGAATTTTTAAAGAAATAGAAAAGGTATCCATGATAAACAAGGGAAACCTAAAAGTCAATGTTATCATAAATAGTGTCATAGACCAAGACCAACGCACTTTTTCTGGCCAGCCGCGATGGAGCGAGAATCAGATAAAAGCTTGTGGCTAGTAACAATCACCACTTTTACCTTCGATGTCTCTCAGGCTGCTAGAGGATATTGTGTAGCATCATAGTCAGCTGCTTGAGCATGAATCAGATGAATCTTTGAAAACATAGGTATTCTATAATAAACAAACAAAGAACCTTATTTAGAGTTGGGTGGATGCAAGAAATCTGTCCAATAGTCATGAACGTCCCATCCACTGTACTGAAAGTGCATTGAAGTGAAGTGTACTCTAAAAACAGCGCACAGGAAGTCTGCCACTTTTTGCCAGATGTCCTGCCCTGCCACACTCTAAATATGCCATTAAATATAATGGAGTTACCCTGTGTCCCTCAGAACCTGAGTATGCAGTTATGAGATACAAACAGTTCTGTCGGGTGAACGAAATCTCCTCAAGGGGTATTGTAAAATAATATTTTTCATTAAACATTAAATACTAAAAGGGCCTATAAATGATCCCTCAAGCAGGTGTGAAACTTCTCTTACTCAAAAAACACAAATCTTTAAAGAAAAATGATTTCCAAAACCACTGACACAACACAACCGGTAACTTGTTTTAAATATATTATTTTTCATATATCAAAACATGTATATTCATCTCTTTTCATATTTCTCTTTTCAATGGCTGTCCAGAGAACATAAAGAACAATACAGCACATTAACATATACATAGTAAAAATGACAAATCTCCCGGTGATCACATACACAAACATGAGACCTTGGAACCATAAATAATAAAAATGTCCCAAAAATGTTTTGTTCACTGTATCCTTATATCTTCTTTACATATTCCAAGGATAGCTGACATAGGACATAACGTAATGTCGTCGACGTTTCAATCCTGTAATCAAGTGTTATTCACTATACATCATGGCGGGTCTTCCTCAGGACTAAAAGAGACCAAAGGGCAGCCTATAGGGAGATAAATGCCCTATATTAGTGTTGTGTGGTTGAACCTTGTTCCCGACCCACATATTCTTTTCTCCACAGAAAAGTGTAATGCCACCACTTTCTTCAGTGAAAAAATACAGAAGATCTGACAGCACATCAACAACACCCGGCATGCTTCAATTTTAACACCCACTCTTTCCCTTTGAATCTCACAATAGTCAGCCTTCAAAACCCTATTTCTCCCATATCGTGCTGACATACTCAATTCCTGAGCACAGAAAATATGGTGTCTGTCTGAGTGCTGTGAGTGGGCGTAAGCTAGAGAGCTACAACTGCTGAGGGGAGAGTGCAAGATTTTAAAACAAAGGTCAGTGAAATGATCAATATTACATTAAAGTGAGATTCATAAGAAATGTGTAAAGCATTTATCAATCTCAAAACAATTAAAAAGTAGAAAGCACAACACAATAAGAATTTTAATGAGCAAATAGACAACCAAACAACAAAAATCAGATGTAGGGAACCAGAGTCATGATTTTTCAAAGTCGATCTAGACTGAGTCAAAGTCATAAGCTAAGGCCAACCGCAATGAAGTGCAGGGTGAATACAGGAACAAGGCTTGTCCAGGTGGAAATTTTACCTTCTTACGTTTTTGCTTGGAGACTAACAACATTGACAAAGCCGAAAGCAAGTCACTGTGCCTGCTGGATCTGAAGGGGGGATCGCCCTCATCGATCATCTGGAGTGCAGTGCCTCAGTGGGAGTCTTGACTTTGGTGAGAAGTTCGAGGCTCACAGCATCACCAATGGGCAAAGTTCCCTCTGTGTTCGGACTTGGAAACTTTTCTGGAATTCAAACTTCTTTTAGCAGGGCAAACCAGCAAGCTCAATCCAACCGGTGATGTGACCTCGGTGGTTGTGGTCCGTCTGCAAAGTGGCAGTAGCCTCTGGTCCTCTTTGTAAAAAGTTTGAAAAACGTTTCTAAGTGTCAAGTTTTGCAGTTCTTGATTAGGAGAGAGTCAAATCTTCAGCAGCCAAGGGTCCAGAACCTTTTTGGCACCTCTTGGGGAGTAGTACTCGATCTCCCAGAAGTCACCAGCAGGGTCCAGGGCAAGTTCCATTGGAAATGGTCAGATGGAATCAGCAAAGTCTTGGGCTTCTTGCAGCTTTTGTGTTCCTGGAGAGTAGCAAGAGGCTAGCCAAGCAAATTACTCATTGGAAACCACTCTTCAGTCATGGGTACACATGGGAGCAGGTCCAGCACTTAGCGTTTCTCTCCACAGGTTATAGGCGGTGCAGTTCTCTTTCTGAAATACAGGGTTCAGAAGATGCACTCCTTCTTCTGTCATCCACAGGTCCAGAGGTGTTATGAAGAAGTGTTCCCAGGGAAGGAGCATTTATGCCTGGCACTACCTTGTGGGTGTTGGTGACTCCCTAAGCAATAGAGAAAAAGTTACCATGGCACACCTACCCACTTTGACATCACTTCCTGGTGGGGTTAGTCTTCAACAATTCCACTATGCCTTGCTCTGGCAAAATATAGAATGGCAGAATCAAATCTTTCTATCCTTTATCAGAGCTCTGGGCACACCCCGGAGGAATGTCTAGGGCAGTGTTTCCCAAACTGTGGATTTCCAGATGATTTCTGTTGGGTTGTGATAGAGCAATAAATATGGGTGCCTTTACATTTTGTATTTATCGTGTCCCATTTGGTGTGCTTCAAAAGACAGAGGTCAAATGTCAGACTATATCTTCTGGCAAATTGCTGCTTGTTCTTTTGACATGGGGATTCATTTTTACTTTTCTTTCTCTGACTGCAAAGTAAGAGGAGATTTTAAAGTGAACTATTTGAAAACCTTGCTGGGGTACATGGAATTTGAAACTAAAGGCTTAGGGTATCATTTTTGTAACACACAACACAATATATAAGTGTATATGAACTGTACACAAGTTTCAGAATATATCAGCACTTAAGCGTGGACAAATGAAGCACCTGTTTTGCAATTCTGAAGTGTGATGGAAACAAAGGATCAAACCAAATCAAGACACTTTTACTTGGTGATGTGCAAATGATAAATGTTAGACTTGGCATCCTTGGTGTGGTTTCCCTAGACTTTTTGCCTTCACACCACCTGTTTTTGCTAGCTTTAGGAATCTGGGCACTTTACCACTGCACTGCTAACCACTGCTAAAGTGCATGTGCTCTATACCTAAAACATGGTAACATTGGCTTACCCACAATTAGCATATTTAATTTACCTATATGCCCCTAGTAAAGTGCACCATGTGTGCCTAGGGCCTGTAAAATAAATGCTACTCATGGGCCTGCAGCACTGATTGTGCCACCCACTTAAGTAACCCTTTAAAACATGCAGAACCTGTGTGTGCAGTTTTAAACTGCCATTTCCACCTGGCAAGTTACCCTACTTGCCAGGCCCAAACCTTCCTTTTTATTACATATAGGTCACCCCTAAGGTAGGCCCTGGACAGCCCATGGGCAGGGTGCAGTGTATTTAAAAAGTAGTACATGTACTTTTGAGTTTTACATGTCTTGGTAGTGAAATACTCTTAAAACGTTTTTTCACTACTGCAAAGCCTATCTCTCCCATAGGATAACATCTGGATTATTACAATTTATAAGTGTAGTTTCCAATTGGGAAGAGATGGGACACCCAAATTTGGTGTCTCTGGAATCACAATTCAAAAAAACACAACTTATGGTGAAGGTGGATTTTAAATTGCAATCCTGAATATGCCACTTTTAGAAAGTTGGCATTTTCTTACTGTAGCCATTTGGTGCCTTCCTCCTGTCTCTGGAATGCACATCTGGGGTGGGTTACAGCTGGCTATGTGCATTCTGTCTAGACAGCCCCCCACAAAGGAAGGGTAGGTGTGACTGAGTGGCCATCTGCATCCTGATGGGCCATCCTGGACAGGTTGCAGGTTGGGAGAGAGGAGCTGACACTTACACCCCAATGGGCTGTCTTCTGTCCCCACACAAAAGGTTGCATACCCCCGTGTAGTGAGTCTGGAGCTGGGACAGGAAAGAAAGGGACTTGTGCACTTCAAAGGCATCTCTTTGAAGTCTACGCAATTCAAAGGCCCAACTGAGTATAAGTACTGTACATCTGACACTACTAACTCGGAATACTTCTGGTGCTGAGTGAATTCTACCAGGTAGATGGACTGCTGCGTTGCTGGAGGGACAGACACTTTGCTTAACTGTTTTTTTGTGTTGGCCTGCTGTCTGCTGCCCTCTTGCCTGGAAGAGTCTGCTGTGAGTCCTGCCCTGCCAAATGGTGCCAATCCAGTCCTGAGCCCTTGGAAGTGAGGTTAAAGTGCTGCATCTGCCAGAACCCATGCATCGATATTGTTGCACCGATTGGAACCAACGCATCCCCACCGTTGCAGGGACCAGATTGATGATTTGCACTTGGAACCGCTGCATTGCCTCCGGAACCACTGCATCCGAACCAACACATCATGCCACTGTATGGAGGAGATCGATGCATGACTTCTACAAAGTGGAGAAACCCGGCGCATCACATTCAGAACCACTGCACCTTGGAACCGGGGCATCACTCACAGAACCAACATATCACCGTTGCTGCGTGGAGAAATTCAGCACATCATCCCAACTGTGTGGGGATCACCGACTCATCTCCTTGTTTGCGACCAGGATTAAGGTACTTTTGCTCAGTGGGCCCTGCATGGGTCCTGTATCTGGCTCGCGGTCTATCACAGTCGGCCTGAACTCTTGACTTTGCCCTGGTCCAGCATGAACAATTAACTCTTTAAGAAATTACTGCTCCTAAGAGCTCTTTTTGCATTTAATCTTTAAAAATTCCTTTCTCGACTTTTACTGATTGGATTTTTGTCGCTTTGGTCTTGTTTTATTAAAAAAATTATTCTACATTTTTCTAAATCAGTGTGGAGTCTTTTTGTACTGTTTTTACAGTGCTTTGCACATTGCCTCTTAAGTTAAGCCTGACTGCTCAGTGCCAAGCTACCAGAGGGTGAGCACAGGTTAATTTAAAGTATAGAAAGCTCCTGAATAAAAGAAACACAGACAGTCATGTCTCATAGACAGCGTTATACGTGAATCTCAGAGGCATGCTCAAAAATAGCAACATGCCCAAATTACAGAGATCTACTAGGTTTTTTATGCCCAAAAACCACAAAAAGACTAGTTAGCACACATCTAAAAAGGATACAGTTACAAGGAAATTTCTTCATTATTATAAACAATTACATTGTGTGCTGTTGATCGGACAGGACAAGATTACACAATCATTAAGCATCTAACCAATCAGAGGAGAGTAACATCTTGTGCTATAGCCATGATACAATATGGCAGCCGTTGTGATTTCCGCATGCCAACCGCATGTGCTCCAGCAGACAGTATTTGCACAATACCTACCTAGTCAAATGCAGACTCTAGGTCTAAGCATCAATGTGGCCATCAGTGTGGGCAGCTGTTGCTGGGCTAAAGGGGATATGTGTTTCGCATGAGGTGTTCTTGAACAAGGCTTACATTACAAGCTATTTAGTTTTGCTGGGTACATTATTTTAAACGAGATTCTCCTACTTCTGCATATATTATTCAGGCCTTGTCATCACTGAATATCACAAAACATGACCAAGGCAAGATGGATTCCACATAAAATAAAACACGCGTCCACAAAAGTGTGTTTCTGACTTATCCTGACTAGGACTGTGGTTCTTGCTTGGACAAAGTACATACCTCCGCCAAAAAGAAACCCAGGGCTTATTTACAAGCCCATTGCACAGCCAGTGCGTCACTTTTTCCCATATAAAAAGTGACTCACCGGAGGCTCATGGGGCTGTAAATAAGTCCCCCAATTTCTAACATGGGTGATCAGCGGTGAGGATAGGACTTTCATTTGTGCAGTGCCATACAGTAATTGGTGTGCACTACTATCCATATCAAAGACCCGTCTAAGCTTACCAATTTTTCCTGATTGCCATTTTAAATTTCTTTCCAAAATCATGTCTCGGACTGGAGGAGTAACAGCCGCACCTGTAAATATGGATTTTGAGGAGACTAAACTTGAGAGTTATACTGTGGCACAGCTCAAGGATTTCTCCAAGGGGAGTGAGCTTTCCACAAAAAGCTTCATCAGGAAGGTTAAGCTGCAAAAGTTGCTGAGGGTCAGGGCTGAAGCTTGTGATGCAATACTTGTAACCCCAGAGGAGAAGGAGGAGGAACTGGCTGATGATGAGGAGCTGGACCAGGATCCACTGGAGAATCTGGGACTGCCTCTGAGACAGGGGGAAAACATCCAGCATTGAGCAGTGATTCCCACCAGGGCAGGAAACACTATATCATCCAGAGGCCTATCCCGAGAGGAGCTGGAGTACAGGAGAAAAAATTAAAATTGGAGAAGGTTAAGCTCAAATGGGTGATAGAGAAAGCTTTGGAGGGGAAAAGATTGGCCATAGAGGAAAGGAAAATAATGCTGGCTCAGGAGCTGAGCCTGAAAGAGCTGGACCTGAAGGTCAAGAGGGCTGAATAGAGCCAAGATGGTGGCAGCATTTCTATCAGTGTCCTCTGACAAGAGAGTACACATATGCAAGAATCTGGTGCTTGACTATGGAGTGCGAGATGACATAGCTAGATGGTTTGAGGCTTATGTGAAGAAGTAGAGATGGGGAAAAGTTGTGTCCAAGAATTCGATTACACTATCCTGTAGTAATATAATCCAAAATGCATTCTCTGATTTGTATATTCATTTATTTGGAACAGATCCAAAGAACTCAAATGAAACAAAGAGACAACAGCCGACACGTGTTTCACCCGTGGGGCTAGATTGGCCAAGGGCTTTTTCAAGGCTGGCAATCACAGTGAAACCCACATGATATATTGCATTTAAGGTGTGAAAGGCAATAGACCCAAGGAGAAGGTGAGAGAAGATAGCAAATCAAGAAATGTGTGTAATAACCAAATGAGTGAACGAGGTAGTTACAGAAGTAGAAGTGATGCAGAAAGGAAGAGAAATATAGGGCACATAGGAGACATGGAATACATAGTATCAAGACATATTCCTCAAAATATTTAAGTTAAGGTATTTTTCAAAACAGATTTGATCATAAACATATCAATAGAACGTACATAAGTCACATGTCATTATTGATCATGTTATCCCATATTGATGAATTCATTTATACGATTTATGTCAGAAGAAATACATTGCGAGTCAAGGTCAGTAATCGCATAGTATAAATCTTAAGTTTGTCATCCCTCCCTTTGGAACGGAGGGAGAGAACTACATTCCATATGTCATCATACAAACAAATAAAATTACCATAACCCCATGAGGCCCTTATATTCAGAGATGTGTAGATCATGAAAGATTTAGAGCACACATTTACCCAAAATCTTGTTATGGTCATGTGACCTAATTAAGGGAAAAGAGGTGGGGCATTGTTAGAAATGTTTACATTCTAAGGTCTCATGCTATTGAGGTACAAGTTAGGTTAATGGATATTAGCCATCTGTGAGTGAAACAGGGTATTCCTAAATAGCTAAAAGGAAAATGCGGAGAGCGCATCTCTTAAACTGTAAATCAAAGGCAGCTACACAATGTGTGAGTTAAGCAACAGGGCTCTAGTAACTAGATCACTAAAAAATGCATACTAATTATAGAGTAAACTACTATATATATAGCCTCAATTCAATTAGATTATGATTGAACCATGTGCGTGCTTATTCTGAAACCAGGAAATGTGTATTGGATAAAATTGGGTTTTACAACGCAGTCACACGATCTCTATCAGCACCGAACGTGCTTGCATAAAAATTTGTGGCATGCTCATGTTACTGGATGGTTCTACCACGGATCAGTCATTGCAGTTAAAGGCAGAGCTTCATGTTGTTGGGAAAATTCCTGCCATCTTAATCGGCGGGTACAGATACATAGACCTTCTGTACGGTCCCGATCTGAAAGAATTGTTTTAAGGTACTCACTTCAAAATATTAACTCCTGCAGTCCCTGAGGTCCTTATGAAATGACGATCGGTCCGTGTTTAGTTGGAGAGCCGATTAAGTAAACCGAGACGTCATGCGCCGTACGTTATCACGGAGTCATCAGTTACGGAATGGAAATAAAAAAGTTACTGGGTTGCAAAATCGGGTCAATTCAAACAGGACGATAATGTGGCCTTATTTAATGATCAAGATTTATGGGGATTATGAGTATAGTATGTAAAAAAAAATTAAAAATATTGTATACACCTATATTAAGAAATAATGAAATTGCTGCACAAATTTATTAAACAACTGCGGATAAATTAGGGGATAGACAAAAAACTAAACTTCATTTGATGGGCCTTTTTATGAGGGTATCGTCTCTAAGATTCTCTAAGCCCAATCAACCTAAGAAGAACAAATAAGATTTAAATTAAATTAAAGGGAACGGGGACCTATTTTGTTGGCCATATCATGAAATACCCTGGCGTGGATTATCTGGGGCCATACGACTATTTGTGAGAAAAATGTCAAACAAGGGGCCCCCCGAGGATAAGTGTCCATCAGTCAAATTGTGGGGGACACATGAAAAAATCCATAATCATTGTACTTTATGTATAAGGCAAAGGGAGAAAAAGTCACATGGAAGGTTCAATAAGATGTAGGGTCTTATCGAGAGAGTAAATGGTGGAAAGAATTATACAATCTGGTATATCCTAAAGTTCATATTACCTGCTGAGCAGATAAAACATTTTGTTCTCACTTATTTTCAGGTTTTGGTGGTGGCCAAGCCTCATCAGGGTGGTATGTCCTAGAAAGCAAGAGTGAGGGAGTGTATAAGGGTATACACCCGAAAACCCATATCCATCGTGCCATGCTGGGGAAGGGTGGGTTATGAAGTCCTTACAAGATGTTCAAGGATATTTAGTCAAGGAAAAGTGTCATAATGGGGGACTCTTGAAAATAAGTGAACTCATCAGTAAACAAGTGTATTATACAAATTCCCTTAAGCTTTTTCAGACTAATCTATACAAAGACCCATCCTAAACCTTGGCAGGCTTGTGTAATCAGTAATATACAGTCAATAGAGCCAACAGTGCATTTCTGCATCCTTATTCAGTCCATTGGTAACTGTGTTCATGCGTATGATGTGTTTACTTTCTCTCTGTCTCATACGCAGTTCCCGATTGCCACCTCTTGGTAGTGGCTTGATATGTTCCAGCCCAAAGAACTCAAAATTCTTCTGGTGTGGATGGTGCTCTTGAAAGTGTTACGTCAATGGAGGCCTAACTTCCGGTTTGTGTATGTTTCGGTAATGTTCAAGAATCCTGATCTTGAGGGGTCTGATAGTACTTCCCACATAGAATTTGTTACATGGGCAGATTATCACGTGATCACAAATGTTGAGGTGCAGCTGATCCAGTCCCTGATTTTGAACGTGTTCTCCGAGTCAGGGGAAAATTCTAGTTGTTTGTTTGCCCCAAGTTTGCATGCATTACAATTATGGCAGATGTAAAATCCCTTCAGTTTGGTCAGAAAATTTGGTTTTGGTTCTTGTCATTTGTCTTTGAATTCAGACTTACACAAGATCTGTTTTAGGCTTTTAGCTCTCCTAAAACCCATTTGGGGACATCTTTCAATTTCAGTAGTCAGTGACGTATTATTTGTTAGAAGGTGCCAGTGTTTCTGTAAAATCTTCCAAATGTAGTAGTGACCATTATGGAAATCAGTAAGACATCTAATCATGTTCGGTTTATTGACCTTTGGTTTTTTTGGTTGTAAAAGTTCCACACGTGATGTTTTCCCACATTCTTCTGGTGTTTTTCTAGTTGTGATATGGGGTAACCACGTTGAGCCAATCTCTCCACCAGGTCTTTAGCTTTCTCTTTATAGATGTTGGTATCACTACAGTTCCTGCGCATACGTTTAAATTCACCCTTCGGAATATTCTGTATTGTTTCGGGCGGATGGCAGCTGTCTGTTCTCAAAATGGAATTGGCCGATGTTGGTTTGCGAAAGGCTTTGGCATGTAGTATTCCATTTTGGATATATATGGTGATGTCCAAGAAGTCAATTTCTGTTTTAGATGTGTTGGAAGTTGTTTAAATATCCCATCTGTTCGTATTGATTTTTTGCAGAAATACATTAAGATTCTCATGTGAGCCTTGCCACATCCATAGTATATCACCAATAAAATGTCCCCAGTAAAGTATATGTGGTGTGTATTATGAGATGGTCTCATCCCGTAGCCAGTATTTCTCGACTTCTCCCATGAAAATGCATATGGCGGCGAAAATTTGGCACCCATTGCGCTCACTTGTAGTTGTACATAGTATTTCTTGTTCAATGAAAATACATTATTAGTGAGGCAAAAATGCAGCATCTTTAAGATCATCTTGTTAGATTCCCAAAAGTGTGCAGGCTTTCTAGCTGAGGTTTTTCGGACAGCTTCCATTCCATTTTTGTGTCGAATTGAGGTATAGAGACTTACAACATCGATGGTGACAAGTGTACAATCAGAGTCCCACAAGATGTTATCAAGTTTGAGTAACACATCCTTAGTATCCCGTATGTATGAGGACAAGTCCTTCATAAACGGTTGAAGTTGGTAGTCTATGTATTCTCCAATTTCTGAGCCGATGGAATTGATACTTGCTATAATTGGTCTTCCAAGTGGCTTGGTACCATTTTTGTGTATCTTAGGTAGGAGTTAGACTATTGCCATTGTTGGATGTTCTATGTACAGGTCATTTCGTTCTTCCAGTGTCAATAAGTCATATCTGTACGACATGTCCAGTTTGTTCTTTAGTTCTTGAAGTATTTTGTTAGTTGGGTTGGTATCGAGTTCTTTGTAGCATGTTGTATCACTAAGTTGCCTATGTGCCTCTGCAATGTAGTCATTGGCATGTAGTAGTACTACATTGCCTCCTTTGTCAGCCTCCTTCACTACAATTTCAGGGTTATTGCTGAGTTCTTTTAGGGCTTTGGTTTCATGAGATTCAAGATTTCTTGGTAAGAAACGTCTCTTTTTCTGATATTTTTTGTATTCTAGGGCTAGGTCTTTGCTGACTGTTGTCTGAAAGAGGTCAATTGTATTCCCTGTTGGTAATTGGGAGCAGAAAGTTGATTTGGAGTTTATGTTGTTATCCAAAGTGTATGTGATATCAATTCCCAACTCTCGGGCTACCTTTCTGCATCACTTCTACTTCTGTAACTACCGCTTTCACTCATTTGTTTATCACATACATTTCTTGATTTGTTATCTTCTCTCACCTTCTCCTTGGGTCTATTGCCTTTCACACCTTAAATTCAATATATCATGTGGGTTTCACTGTGACTGCCAGCCTTGAAAAAGCCCTTGGCCAATCTAGCCCCAAGGGCGTAACGCGTGTCGGCTGTTGTCTCTTTGTTCCATTTGAGTTCTTTGGATTTGTTCCAAACAAATGAATATATAAATCAGAGAATGCATTTTGGATTACATTACTACAGGATATTGTAATCAAATTCTTGGGCACAACTTTTCCCCATCTCTACTTCTATCAAGTTGCTCAACATAGTGGTTCTTGGGTGTAACCACTTTAGGGAAAAGTGCCAACAATAGATTTGGGTCCTGTCCCTGTCTGTTGCCGGAAATTCCGGACAGTGTCCACCCATTCATCGACAACCACTTTGAGGCTTATTTGTTTGCTTTGCAGATGCACTAGATCTCCTAGAGGGATTGGAGGGGCTAGACTGTGTAAGCATATCACTACTGAGGGGAGGAACACCCTACTGGCCCTAGATGGGAGTGAAAGGATGAGGTATCCCTCCATGCAGGAAGCCCTGATCAGAAAGCATGGTTTGGCACCTGAGAAGTATAGGAAGAAGTTCAGGGACAGTCAGAAACTATCACCACAGACCTGTGAGAATTGTGTTGATTCTTTCTTTTTGCAAGGCACTGGATGGTTGGGTGAAAGACAGTGATGTTAAGGATTATCAGTGGCTGCATAACTTGATTGCAAAAGATCACATGTTTAGTCTCCGTTTTATAGATCTGTGCCAGCACTTGACTGACAGTAAGCACTCTGGCCCCAGGGAGCTTGCGAAGGAGGAGGACCGATACCAATGGGTCAGCACCTGGGTTCACAAGAAGGTATCTGGGGGGTATCACCACAAGGGTGGGCAGGGTCTCCCCAGACGAAGAAGGAGGTGGCAAAAGCAAGGAGTTCTCTAAAGGGCCCCAAATTAGTTATTCTGGTCAGGACTCCCATCCCCCTACTAATAATAGGAAAAACGTATTCCTGACAGTGAGTCTGCAGGGAGGGTACCCCAAAGTGTTATGAGTTTCAACAGGAAGGACACTACAAGAGGGATGTCAAGTGTCCCAAGCAGGCACAGCCCCCACCTGTGGGCAGTCACTGGGGATGGCTAGTGTAGTGCTTGGAGAGGAGTGTATCCCAGCTAGTGCTGGGACAGAGTTGAGGTTAGCCTAGTGTCCCTCGGTGAAGGAAAGATGGTGGAGAGAACCCACATGCCTAGTAATACTAGGAAGTACAGGCATTGGGTCACCTTTAATTGTCAGAGGGTGGAGGCTTTGAGAGACACAGGAGTGAGCATGACTACAAACCGCTGTCATCTGGCGTCTTCAGAGCAGGTAGTCCCAATTGTGTTTCACCAAGTTGTTGCAGCTGACAACCATGAGAGCCACTACCCAGTGGCTCTGTTTTCCTTAGAAGGGGGGGGTCTCAGGTTCCTTGAGGGTAGATGTGAGTCCATACATGCCTGTGTATTGTCAAGGGAGGATGTGGGCAAACTAGGGAATTTGCCTGAGCTGTCCAACTGGTAGCAGGGAGGGGTTCCCACCAGTGAGGAGTTCTGCAAGGTGCAGAGGGAATACCCTACTCTTGTGGGTCTTAGGCAGCAGGCTGAGACCCAGGCAGCTGGTGATGCCTCTGGCAAACACCTGTATTACTGGGAGAATTGTCTCCTACAAAGTGAGCCTAAGGCTCCTGAGCCTGATACAACACGTGTGTTGGTGGTACCCCAGTGCTTCAGGGCCTTCCTACGGGAGCAGGCTCATGATGTGCCACTTGCAGGTCATTTGGGGCAAGACAAGATCTTTGACAGGCTTGTCAACCACTTTTATTGGCCTCAAATGATGTAGGCCTCAAATGTGTTCTGTATGTCCTGCTCTACTAGCCAGGCGAGTGGCAGGTCAGGGGGAAAGTACAAGGCCTCTTGCAACCTTTTTCTGTCATTAGCTCCCCTTTTGACACAGTGGGCATCAACATTGTTAGGCCTCTAGACTTCAAGACAGCCATGTGCAACAGATTCATTCTGGCCTTGGTGAACCATGCCACCCGGTACCTGGAAGCTACCTCTCTGAGGATTGTGACTGCACCCACCTTGGCCAGGTCACTGATGGGGATCTTTACCTGCATGGGTTTCCCCAAGGAGGTGGTATCTGACTGGGGTACCAACTTCATGTCTGGGTTCATGAAGGCAATGTGGAAGGAGTGTGGGCTAACCTACAACTTCTCCACTCCTTACCACCCCCAAACCTCGAATGGTTCAACCAAACCCTGAAAGCAATGATTATGGGTCTACCAGAACCCATGAGGCATAAGTGGAATCTTGTAGGAATCTGGCTCTCTATACAGTGTCCTAAAATGAAGTACACATTGCAGAGAGTCCAGTGAATCCACAAATAGTAAACAGAGGTAAAGGCAGAGAATTCTAATGCTCTTTTTGCTGTAGTTTGGGTGAGCAATTAGGCTTATCAGAGCATAGTGCTAAGCATTTATTGTACTCCACAGAGGCAGTAAATGAAACACACACTCAAGAATAAATCCGAGACCAATTTTTCAATTTATATTATAATTTTCAAGACCATGAACACAGTTCTAAGGTACGTACTTTCGGTTTGCAAAATATAGCACTTTTGTGCGCAGCTAAGCACCAAAGGAAATAATAGGGAAAAGGTAGAAAAATGGATATAAATTCAGGCAATGTTTTCACAAAGTTCACCTTCTCGTTTTAGGGTGATGTCAGGTCCAGGTCGAAAGTTCCAGCAGGAGAAGTTTGGGAGTGTCCCGGATCGGAGGGAGCAGAGTGCTGAGGTCTTGGAAGCTGGTGCGCAAAGACGAAGGGGGCCACTTGAAAACACACTGTACAGGAGGACTTACAGGTACGTCATTTGGGTATCCTTGGAGGGAGGAGGTCACAAGGACTGGGGGACCACAGGAGCACAGCAGGTTAGTCGATGCCGGATCCGGGCGCAGAGCGAACATGTCAGCTGGACGTCATGCGTTTTGAGGTCCTCACTATCAGGAGCAAGCAACTTGGAGAGGCGATCTCGGAACAGCTGGGCCACTCAGGAAGTGGGTCTCGGGCGTTTTAACATTTCTTGATGGGAGCTTACTTCTGGTGCTGTAGGAGTCCAGTGTGGACTCTTCTTCTTGGTGGTTGCTGTCGGGGGTCCGGTACCTCAGGCATTAGTACACCACAGCTCTAGTAGGTCCTGGTACCTCCAAACTTAGTGGAGAGGCAGATCTGACTTTTCAGAATATTTTTACCTTTTCTTGCTTTGGTGTTGCATTGAGGTTATTGGGGAGCAGCAAGTCGAGAAATGGGACTTCACTGGATCGGTGCCTGCAGAGTGCAGGGGAGTTATACCTTCATTCCAAGGGAGCTTCTTGGCAATTTCTTGAAGGCTGAAGTTGCTCCAAGGTTCTTGGAGTCCTTTCATGTTTCAGGACAACACAGAAGCAGCGATTGTTGAGTCCTGAGAGCAGCAGGCAGGGTTTTGCGACTTACCTTTGCAGTGTCTCTACTCTTTAGTGACGGCCTTCCAGCGGGAAGGGGCACTAGCCTAGCCCTGATTGGAGGTTTCTCCACCATTCCAAGATGGTGGAAATTCAGGAGAGGGCTTCACATCATCTGCCCCGCCCTAGGGGTGGTGTAGGCTAATCGGAGACCCTCCTCCTCATCTAACTAATTTAAAAGGGGCTTGGCATCCCCCACTCTCTGGAGGTTGTTGGGTTGAATTTCAATGGCAGCATCGCCTTTGAAGCTTCCCACTCTGGAAGGCCATCCTGTCCTGGAGGAGGTGTGAAGCACCTCTGCCCAGAACAGGCTTTTTTTCTGTCCTCTAAGAGCACTGGCTCTCACCCCATGAGGTCAAAAACATGTCTGGTGGTGGTAGACTAGTGAAAACTAGTCAGGGACCACACCAGCGATTGGTAAGGTTTCAGGGGACCCTCTAAAAGGGTCTCCTATGTGAATTTATTAATAAGTCCAACACTAGTATCAAACATCTTAGAAATCAGTGAAGCCATCATGGAGATAGGAAACTCGCGTTGACATGTATCCAGCCCATGTACTCCTTATGGCTTCCCTGTGCACTTACATCACTGAATAGACTGGACATTGTAGAGGCATATCTGCACATGCTGATATGCCCACACATAGGATATAGTGCACCCTGCCTTAGGGCACAAGGCCTGAAGTAGTGGTGACTTAGGGAAACAGCGTTTACAATGCTGGTAATACCACGCGGGTAGGTTACAACGCGGACGTTACATCGTCCACGTTGTTACCACGCATGGCATTACATCGTAAGTCGTTTCTACGACTTGCGCTAGATGGCGCGCAACACCAGGGAATGTGTTGGATTTTAAATCCAACACATTCCCTGCTGTTGCTCTAACTGGAGTAGGAATAGTAATTTATACTATTCCTAAGTCCAGCGCGCCATCTAGTGCAAGTCGTAGAAACGACTTGCGATGTAAAGCCATGCGTGGTAACAACGCGGACGATGTAACATCTGCGTTGTAACCTACTGCGGGGTAATGGATGGCGTAGTAACGTCATACATTCGGTGACTTACCTATACCTGTTGCGGTGTATGGGAGGCATGGGACACAGGGCAGTGTGTCATGTTGACTCTTCAGATTTTCTTTTACCAAGACACGCAACCTGCAATTGCAGAGTACTCAGCCTTGATGAAGGGTCCCTGGGGTGGCACAACCAGTGCTGCAGCCCCAGAGGACCCTCTTTAGTACCCATGCCCTAGGTACCAGGGGTACCATTTACTAAGGCTTATAGGGTTAAATGAAGTTGTGCCAATCATGGTACAGTTTTGGGGAGAGAAATCTGGCACTGGGAATCTGGTTAGCAGGGACCCAGCACACTTACAGTTCGAAATAACATCAGGCATCAGGCAAAAAGTGGGGGGCTAACCATGCAAAAGAAGCACTTTCCTACTGATCTCCTCTTGCCATGCCTTTTTTTGCCTACAGGGAGGTACCACAGAAGGGTGTTGACTTCAGCCCCTTTGAACTTCTGTATGGGCACCCTGTGAGAGGATCTCTCAGTTTGGTGAAGGAAGGCTGGAGCAAGCTCCCAAGAAACCATCCCAGGATGTAGTTAGCTACATGCTGGCATTCTGCATCCAGACAGCTCGCTTTCAGAAACTCGCACAGGAGAATCAGAAAGCCAGCCAGACTGGACATGAAAGGCTGGTATGGTTGAGTTTCAGCCTGGACAAAAAGTGTGGGTGATGGAGCTCATGGAGCCCAGGGCCCTGCAAGACCACTGGTCTGGGCCTTATGAGGTGAAGGAGCGCAAGAGTGATGTCACCTATTTGGTGGACCTTAAGACTCCCAGGAAACTTTTAAGGGTCCTTCAGGTCAATCGCCTCAAACCCCACTTCGAGAGGTCTGAGCTTACAATGCTCTTGGTTACTGATGATGCAATGGAGGAGGAGAGTGAACCTCTGCCTGACCTCCTTTCTTCCAAGGAGCAGGATGAACAACAGAGAGACTTCCACCAGTTGCTGGGGGCAGTTTACCTCTCTATCCTCACTTACCCCAGGAGTCACTAGATGGTGCCCACTATGATATTGATACTGGGGACAGCTTGCCTGTGAAGAATAAAATGTACATGTGAGAGCCAGCATCAAAGAGGAGGTCTCTAAGATGCTGGTGTTAGGGGTTTTTGAGCCCTCAAACAATCCTTGGTCCTGCCCAGTGCTGTTGGTTCCAAGGCTGCCACTCCTGATGACACAACTGAACTTTGGTTCTGTGTGGACTACCTTGGGCTAAATGCGGTCACCAAGACTGATGCACACCCCATCCCTAGAGCTGATGAGCTCATAGCTTGCCTCAGCGCCTTGAGACTCTCACAGGTGAGTAGCGCACTTACAATTCCCTGATTGATTGATTGATTGATAGCTTGACTTGGAGCTACCAAGTTCCTTAGCACGTTAGACTTTACATCTTGGTACTGGCAGATTGCTGTGACCGAGTGGGCTAAAGAAAGGTGAGCATTCACTACACCGAAATGGCACATCCAATTCTGGGTCATGCCCTGCCACCGTGCAGAGGTTGGTCAACCAGGCCCTGGCTGGGTAGGAGAACTCCAGTGCCGCCTACCTACATGACATTGCAGTCTTCAGTACTAGCTGGTAGGACCACCTGTACCACCTCGAGGAAGTGCTTTGGGCTCTGCTGAGTGCAGGCTTGACTAACAAGACCAATAAATGTCAGACAGGGCAGTTTTCAGTGGCCTACTTGGGACACCAAGTAGGAGGTAGCAAGGTGCAGCCCCTGATGCCCAAAATTGAAACCATTCTTACTTGGGAAACCCCCAAGACCCAGACAGAAGTGGGACCCTTCTTAGGCCTCACTGGTTAATGCGGAAAATTCGTCAAGGGATATGGCACGATTGTTGCCCCCTTGACAGAACTGACTTCCAATAAGCAGTCACATCAGATGATCTGGACAGATGTACGTCAGAAAGCTTTTGATGCCCTGAAGGAGGCCATGTGCCCAGCACCCATGCTCAAAGCCCCTGACATCTCTCAAGAATTCATTGTACAGATAGACACCTCAGAGCATGGCATAGGGGTTGTGCTCTCACAGCTAAACAAAGAGGGCCTGAATCAACCAGTAGCCTTCATCAGTAGGAGGTTATTTCCCAGGGAACAGAGGCGGAGTGCAATAGAGAGGGAAGCTTTTGCTGTGGTCTCAGCGCTGAAGAAATCAAGGCCATACCTGTTCGTCAAACCCGAGTTCAAACAGACCATAAACCCCTCAGATGGTTAATGCAAATGAGGGGTGAGAATCCTAAACTGTTGAGGTGGTCCATCTCCCTACAGGGAATGGACTTTATGGTGGAACACCGTCCTGGAACAGACAAGACCAATGCTGATGGTCTCTCCACGTTCTTCTGCCATAGTGAAGAGAACTCCCAAGAGTTTGGGAAGCTCTTCCCACTTTCTGCTGGTGGTGACACTTGTTAGATCTGGCATCCTTGGTGTGGTTTCCCCTGACATTTTGCTTTCAGACCGTATGTTTTTATTGTTTTTGCAGACTTTGTTTTTGCTGGCTTTAGGAATCTGGGCACTTTACCAATGCTAACCACTGCTAAAGTACATGTGCTCTATACTTAAAACATGGTAACATTGGCTTATCCACAATTGACATATTGAATTTACCTATAAGTCCCTAGTACAGTGCACCACATGTGCCCAGGGCCTATAAATTCAAGACTACTAGTGGGCCTGCAGCACTGATTGTGCCACCCACTTCGGTAGCTCTTTACACATGTCTCAGGGCTTTCACTGTAGAGCCTAGGTGTGCAGTTTTAAACTGCCATGTCCATCTGGCAAGTTAACCTACTTGCCAGGCCCAAACCTTCCCTTTTATTACTTAGAGGTCACCCCTAAGGTAGGCCCTGGACAGCCTATGGGCAGGGTGCAATGTATTTAAAAAGTAGAACATGCACTTTCAAATTTTACATGTCCTGGTAGTGAAATACTCTTAAATTCGTTTTTCACTACTGCAAGGCCTATCTCTGCAATAGAATAACATTGGGATTGACTTAATACATTTTATAAGTGTAATTTCCAATTGGAAAGCAATGGGACGGCCTAATGTGGTGTCTCTGGAATTACAATTTTAAAACACAACTTACGGCGAGGTTGGATTTTAAATTGCAATTCTGAAAATGCAACATCTAGAAAGTTGGAATTTTCTTACTGAACTATTTGGTCTCTGGAATACACGTCTGGTGTGGGTGACAGTTGGCATTGTGCATTCACTCTAGATAGCCACCCACAAAAGAAGGGTAGGTGTGACTGAGTGGCCATCTGCATCCTGATGGGCCATCCTGGGCAGGATGGGAGGGATGAGGTAACACTTACACCTGAAAGGGTCGTGTCCTGTTCCCCCTCCCCACTCAAAGGTTTGCATACCCCCTGTAGTGATCCTGGAGCCAGGGCAGGAAAGAAATAGACTTTGCACTTCAAAGGTAACTCTTTGAATTCTCCCCACTTGAAAGGGCCAACTGGGTATAAATACTGGACCACTGACAGTACCAATTCAGAGTACCTGTATGGGTGTCTGAGTGTCTCTGGATGTTTGAGGGTATGTGTGACTGCCTGTATGGATGAGTGAGTGGGTGAGTCAGGAGCTGTATGGGTTAGTGAGTGCTTGTGTGAGGGGCTGCATGGGTGAGTGAGCGTGAGTACGGCTGTGTGGGTGAGTGTGTGGATGTATAAATAATCAACAAAAGAGTAATTCCGAGTTACTATATTGAACAAGGCAAAAGGAGTAACACTTGTTTTTTAAAAGAACCTTCACTCACCAACCTGGTTGGTGACATGCTTCCATCATAGGGTTCCCACCTGAGCAGCCGAATGCCTCTCGGGTGTGCTACAATGCCTGATTACAGCGGAGCGGGTTTGTTTTGAAGTACAAGGTGAGTGATCAGTGACACAGTGAATGATAAAATTGCCTTTACCAGTCCTTGAAATTTAATACTGGAATAGTAAGGCAAGATTAAAATGGAAGCGGACGTCTTCTCTGGTTAAATTGACCAATGGCATCCACACGTGAAATAAGTGATAATGGCCGGTCTACATGTTTCAACCACAATGTGAAAATTTGCGAGGCTTTCTTCAGGACCAGTGGTGCCATGGGGGTATGCACTCGCTAAGGTGCACCGTTCCCTATGGCAGTTGTTACCGCAAACTTACGGTTAACCCCTCAGCATTGTCTGAAAGAGAACGTATATAAATTCTGGAAGAGAAAACAAAATGTAAAAACATCCAAGTCAAATTCTCGGTTCAATTTGGAACTCCGTAAAAGCATTGCAACAATCACAACCTTGTGCTGCCATACGTGCTGTTCAATGTGTCTGTTTAGGCTCTAATTCCTATGGTGCGTAAAGTGAAGTGCATGTATTAAGCACTAATACAAACATAATTTATCGCGTGGAGTTGGATGATAAGAAGGATTATTGTGAGTAAAAAAAAACTGAATTTCTAGTTTTCTACACCTTCTACGTGCATAATGGCACAACCTTTGTAATCAATCAAAGAACCGTGATTTGCGGGCTGACGTATTACGATTTATAAAGGAGATATACGTGAATGACCGAAATCTATGAGCATCACACCGCCGTGGAGCTCCTATAAACACGTGCATGGAGGAGAAACATGGCGAATGCAGGGCTTACATGGGACGTAGTAGATTCCTACCCCATGGGTGTGGATGTGTCAGGGGTATTTGTTTGAATAACTGAGTATGCGAAAGGCAGTATAGGTAAGTGATAGGGTATATGAATGACTGTATGGGTAAGTGAGTGAACGTGGGAGTGGCTGTATGGGCGAGTGTGTGCTTGTGTCAGTGACTGTATAGGTGAGTGAGTATGTGTTTTATTTCTGGATGAGTAAGTGAGTGGGTGTGTGTGCGCATCTGTATGGGTGAGTAAGTGGCTGTGTGATTAACAGGATGGGTGAGTGTCTAGGTGTGTGAGTAGCTCTAAGGGTGACTGAGTGTGTGAGTGGCTGTATGGGTGTATGAGTAGATATACCAGTGGCTGTATTAGTGAGTGAGTGGGTGTATGAGTGGCTGTATGGGTGAGTGAGTGGATGTGTGTGTAGATCTATGAATCAGTTAGTGGGTGTGTAAGTACTGGTATGGGTCTGTGAATGGGTTTGTGAATGGTTGTGTGGGTGTGGGTATATGAAAGTTTCTATTGGGGTGTGAGTGGGTGTGTCAGTGTTCTGTGGATGATGCCATCAGTGATGTCATTTTAGATGCCATCAGTGATGTCACTGACCATGTCATGAGTGATGTATTATGTGAGGTCATAAGCAGTGCATGCGGGGGCACAAGTTATTTCACAGAATTTGTACAAGTGAAACATGTGCATAACTATAACGTCCCTGTAACCTTTTGTTTTTTCTGTACATTTCTAAGGTTTTTTTTAATTCCATTTCCTATATATAACGTCCCCATAATCTTTGTTTTTTTTCCGTGAATTTCTAAGGTTTTTTAAAAGTTAATTCCTAACTATAACGTCCTTGTAACGTTTGTTTTTTTCAGTGAATTTCTATGGTTTTTTAACTAGTAGTCAAGTTTGCAGAGTGGTGGAAAAAGGGGGCGGGCCTTTGACCAGCTCTCAGCAATCCCGATGTCTGGGACTTAATGGAGGTAACCGAAGGGGTTCCTGGCCCCCAAGGGCCCTTAGCATTCAAGGGAAATTCATCCCCCAACTAGCAGTGCTCCAGGAGGCATGTTTTCAGAGTGGTGGAGAAAGGGGGTGTGGCCCCCAAAGACCTCTCACCAATCCTACAGTGTGGGACCTACTGGAGGTAACAGGAGAGGTAGTTGGCCCGCAAGGACCCGCTGGAACCAAGGGAACTTCATTCCTGAACCAGTAGTATACCAGGAAGCGTGTTTGCAGAGTGGTGGAGAAAGGGGGCGTGGCGTCAGAAGTCCACTCAGCAATGCCACTGTTTGGGACTTAGTGGAGGTAGCAGGAGGGCTTGTTGGCCCTCAAGGGCCCACAGCATTCACAGGGCTTCATCCCCCAAAGAGTAGTGCACCAGGAGGCGTGTTTGCAGAGTGGTGGAGAAAGGAGACGTGACCTCCGAAAACCTCTCAGCAGTCCCACTGTGGAACTTATTGAGGTCTTGTTGGCCCCCAAGGAACCTCAGCAGCCAAGGGGTCTTCATCCCCCAACCAGGAGGTGCTTTGCGGAGTGATGAAGAAAGGGGGCAGGGTATACCACACATCACGCTCCGTATTTGCTTAGAGAGCATGTTTTACCTGCTTAGCAGATACAAACCAGCATCAAAATGTAACTATTTAACCAATACCCACCCTAAAGGGTATCTAAGAACTAGGTGGCAAGGTTCACATATTTATGTGTAATCTATACCTATAGTACATGTTTTTCCCTTCAATTCTGAGCCTTGTACTCCTCTTTCATAATACTATAAACAAGACTACAGGACCCAGAATTCAAAGAAAAACACTCGCTCTGAACAGCACATCATATATAGAGATTTAAATCTTTCCACATCTTCTAATACATTTTAAAGTATAAGTTTATCTGTGAATCTACAGTTTTTTGCCTACCAATTACAGCATGCATTAGGTAAGAAATGTACAATATAAAATTCCAGAGCAACAGATTGTGAAGCAACTTATCACATACCTAGCCTGCACATAAGAGAAACTGTCACATTCTCATACACTCATAAAGCATCTTACTCACCTGTTATTAAATGTACAAAACCACTCACACAACCACTCATACATTATCTCATATAGTTTCAATATTTTTTTTAAATATTTCATTCTGTCTTTTAACATTCTCACATACACATATACCTTTTCATTCTTTTCTTTTGCCCATATTATATGTAATTCCTGACAATTGAGTTTGTTGATCAAATATATATTTTTTGCTTCTATCATATAGATACAATACTTTCAGGAAATATGAAAACTAAGTGTAAGAATGGCACACCACTCTTATACCAAGCAACCATTAATGGCAACCTTTTCAACTTTGCACCCTCTGATAGTGTGGAAGGCAGCAAATAAAAACTTATCTTTCATTTTTTTATTTTGTAACTTCACTTCTGTATGGTTAGTATATCTTAACCCTTTCATACACTATTATAAAGAAGCCCAACATGGTAGAATATTTGTGCATAATCGTGACTTATTCACGATCTTCATGATGAATTGGCAAAAAAAATGGGAGTTCAAAATCCTATTAGGCTTGATACCTTTATGACTTTAAGAGTACAGTACACTTTATTAGCAAGCCCTCAATAGGAAATGTAACCCTTGTTACACAACAATCACTCTAAAGACCTCTAATTTCTTAAAAGAGACCACTCCATATTTAATACCCTTCCCCAATACACTCTCAGCACAGTCTCCATAGCAACCCATGAGAACCAGTAGGTTAGAAGTTCACAGTACATTCTAGAAGGGCTATACTAGTGACAGAATGAGCTGCAGCAGGTGGGGTTTACAGCACACAACTAAAAACATATCCAGGTCTGCATTACACTTTTTTATTTTTCCTGTAGCCAATTATAAATCTAATTACTTATACTTTCAAGACATTACCTCATTTTGTTCACCTCCATATTCACAGCATCCAATCAAATATGTTTTTTTAACCAGGATCACACCTTCATTTGAACTGCCTTTTATTTAGAAAACTGCCTCATTCAGCTTGAAACTTCGGCTGTCTGTTGCTGCTGCTTCACTTCAAAATGGAGTGTGGATTGTGGGCCACAGCGATGTCTTTTGGGCTGGAGAGGCTGCCAGAAAAAGTGGTATTGACAGGGACTTGGGTTTGGCTAATGTGATAATTACTTGGATTGGCTAGAGAAGATTGAAGTGGCATCATTTGCTGCCTTTGGTTGAAAGCATTGTGGATTCCCAACCCCCTGACCTCATGATTGGTCACTGTGGTGGCAATGACCTAGGCATACTAACTGGGGTAGGACTGGAAATCCTAATGAAGGATACCTTTGCCCAATTGATGACACTTTTCTCTCACACTGTCTTGGTGTACTCCAACATATGTCAGACAGAAATGGAAGTGGTCAAATCAATTCTGTCTACAGATTGACAAAACCAGGAAACATGTTAATAAAACTGTTTCTACATTCCTCAAGAACATAACATGGACTCTTTCTACAACAACAACCTACGTTTTGATATGCATGGAATCTATAGAAGTGATGGAGTACACTTCACAGAGGAAGGCAGCAGGGTGTTTCTCAGCATCCTGAAACTCTTCAACCTATCTTATGTGTAGCTGTCACATACACACAATGAAAACAAAGGCTCTTGCCAGAGCCACTCTATTGGCCAAAATGTTGTTCATTTTCTTTATAAACAACATTTATTTAATTTTTTCTAAATATTTGCGACAACGTCGTGATGATTGTGAATATGCAAAACAAAAGCAGCCATTTAATACATACAGCACATTCAAAATTCATAATTATAAATAACGAATTCTATCCATTCCACTATGTACATCACTATCTAAATAACTCTATAAAACATGTATCCCTCTCTCAGACAGTCTGTGAGTGCATGTATCAGAGTTTGAGTGGCTCTGTCATGGGCTGCATAACTGTCTCAGTAGCTCTGTCAGAGGGTATGTGAGTATTTGACCAGGTCTATGAGAACTTGTATCAGTGAGTGACTGTATATGTGAGTGAGTGCATGAGTCTCTAAGTGGGTTTATGAGTGGGTGCAAGAGGCTCTGAGTGGGTCTGTGACTGGGTGCATTAGTTTCTGAGGGGGTCTGTAAGTGACATCATAAGACTATGATTGGTTCTGTCACTGGGTGCATAACTTTCTGAGTGGGTTTGTGAGTGGCTGTGTAAGTCTCTCAGTGGATCTGTGACTGGGTATGTGTCTCTGAGTAGGTATACCAGTGGGTGCATGACTGTATGAGTAGGTCTGTAAGTGGGTGCATGACTCTCTGAGTGGATCTGTGAGTGGGTGCATGAATCTATCTCTGAGTATATCTCTGAGTGGATGAATGAGTCTCTCAGTGGGTCTGTGAGTGGGTGTGTGAGTCCCTGAGTGGGTCTGTGAGTGGGTGCATGAGTCTCTGAGTAGGTGTGTGAGTGGGTACATGAGTTTATGAGTGGCTCTGTGAGTAGGTGCATGAATATCTGAGTAGGTGTGTGAGTGGGTGCATGAGTGTCTGAGTGGGTCTCTGAGTAGGTATATAAGTCTCTGAGTAGTTCTGTGAGTGGGTGCATAAGCCTCTGAGTGGGTGAGTGAGTGGGTGCATGAGTGTCTCAGTGGATCTGTGAGTGGGTGCATGAGACTCTGAGTGGGTGAGAGAGTGGGTGCATAAGTGTCTGAGTGGGTCTGTGAGTGGGTGCATGAGCATTTGACTAGGTGAGTGAGTGTGTGTGTAACTGTCTGAGTGGGTCTGTGAGTGGGTGCATGAATGTCTGAATGGGTCTGTGACTGGGCACATGAGTGTCTCAGTCTGTCTCTAAGTGGGTGCATGAGTATCTGAGTGGGTCTGTGAATGGGTCCATGAGTCTCTGAGTGGGACTTTGAGTTAGTGCATGAGTCTCTGAGTAGGCCTGTGAGTTGGTGCGTGAGTCTCTGAGTGGGTATATGAGTGGGTCTGTGAGTGGGTTGGTGACTCTCTGAGTGGGTCTGTGAGTGGGTGCATATGCCTCTGAGTGGATGAGTGACTGGGTACATGAGTGTCTAAGTGGGTCTGTTAGTGGGTACATGAGCCTCTGAGGGGGTGAGAAAGAGTGTACATAAGTGTCTGACTCAGTCTGTGGGTGGGTGCTTGAGTCTCCTCCCTTGTGTGGGAGTGGGTGCATGAGTCTCTGAGTAGATCTGTGAGTGAGTGCATGAGTCTCTGAGTGGGTGTGTAAGTGTATGGCTGGGTCTGTGAGTGGGTGCATAAGAATATGAGTAGGTCTGTGAGTGAGTGAGTGTGTGAGTCTCTGAGTAGCCCTGTGAGTGGGTACATGAGTCTCTTAGTAGGTGTGTGAGTGGGATGCATGAGTCTCTGAGTGTGAGTGGGTACATGAGTGTCTGAGTGAGTCTGAGAGAAGGTGGATGAGTCTGTGAGTGGGTCTGTGAGTATTTACATAGGCCTCTGAGTAGGTGAGTGAGTGTGTGAGTGTCTGAGTGGATCTGTGAGTGGGTGCATGAGCATTTGACTGGGTGAGTGAGTGGGTGCATGACTATCTGAGTGGGTCTGTGAGTGGGTACGTGAGTATCTCAGTGTGGCTTTAAGTAGGTATATGAGTGTCTGAGTGGGTCCATGAGTCTCTGTTTGGGACTGTGAATGGATGCATGAGTCTCTTAGTGGGTCTGTACTTGGCTGTGTGAGTCTCTGGGTGGGTCTGTGAGTGGATGCATGAGTGTCTGAGTAGGTCTCTGAGTTGGTGTGTGACTCCCTTAGTGGGTCTGGGAATGGGTGCATGAGTGTCTGAGTAGGTCTGTGAGTAGATGTGTATTCTCTTAGTAGGTCTGTGAGTGGGTGCATAAGCCTATGAATGGGGAAGTGACTGGGTGTGTGAATGTCTATGTGGGTCTGTTGGTGGGTACATGAGCATATGAGTGGGCAAGAGAGTGCATACATAAGTCTCTGACTAGGTGCATGAGTCTCTGAGTGGGTCTGCAAGTGGGTGCAGGAGTCTCTGAGTGGGTCTTTCAGTGGGTGCATACAAATATGAGTGGGTGTGTGAGTCTCTGAGGAGCTCTGTGAGTGGGCATGAGTCTCTGAGTGTGAGTGGGTACATGAGCCTCTGAGTTTGTGTGTGAGTGGGTGCATGAGTGTCTGAGAGTATCTGTGAGTAAGTACATGAGTGTTCGAGTGGGTCTGTGAGAGGAAGATGAGTCTCTGAGATGGTCTGTGAGTGAATGCATGAGCCTCTGAATGGGTGGGAGAATGGGTGCATAAGTGTCTGAATGGGTCTGTGAGTGGGTACATGAGCATTTGACTGGGTGAGTGAGTGGGTGCATGACTGCCTGAGTGGGTCTGTAAGTCTGTGTGTGAATGTCTGAGTGGGTCTGTAACTGGGTGTGTGAGTGTCTCAATGAGTGTGTGAGTGGGTACATGAGTGTCTCAGTGGTTCTGTGAATGCATGCATGAGTCTCTAAGTGGGTCTGTAAAATGGTGGTTGAGTCTTAGAGTAGGTCTGTACATTGGTGTGTGTGTGTGTGAGTATGTAAGCGAGACTGAGGGGGACGAATTTGTGAATATCGTCAGTGGAGAAAAACCCTTCCTTTTGACATATTATACTCCTAATGGGTTCATCAAACACCACTATATTCTTCTCATGGGTTCAGGGCACATCAAACCTGACCCTTTATGCCACTTTCTGCCATTTGGTTTCAGCCCGGGGATTGTTCTGATGAGGTAAAATGGCAGCCGCAAATCTCTGCTCAAGTTGCAGCCAGCCAATCATGGCATTCTTGTTAGCACGCATATTCACGTTTAATCGTGAAATTGTTGAGAATTAGCCGCAAATGCAGATATTATAATTTGGATTTCCTTACAGTTCTCAACAACTACTGAATGGATTTACACCAGATAACTGAAAGTGTGATCTGCGAACCAAAGTCTACCTTCCTGCCAAATTTGCTGTAATCCCTTCCAGCGGATCGTGCTGTAGTCGTGTTCAAAGCTCCTACGGAAATTACCATACACTTTTTTGCCCCCACCCTTTTCCCCCACCCCCACTTGACAGATGACACTGAAACTTTACAGGAGTAACAAGAACCACTGGGGCACTTTTTTTTAACATTTCGAGAACATTCGTCAAATGATGCCAAAGATATAAGCAAGTCAAATAACGCTTTTCCTATGAAAACATGGTCCTAACTATAACTACCTACTGGTGACTATATATATATATATATATATTCACTGAAAAAACCATAGGTTTCATTGACGTTATAGTTAGTTGGACATTTCACTCGTACAAAACCAGAGAAATTCTGCCGTTATAGTTAGTTCAGCTAACTATAACTCGCGCCCCCGCAATGCACTGCTGATGATGTCACATATTACATCATTCATGACATGGTCAGTGACATCACTGATGACATCTCAAATGACATCACTGATGACATCACTGATGACATCATCCAGTGACTGTGTGTTTCTTTAAAGTTTAAATATGTTTTATATATATGCCAAGGTGTATTGAAGAATGAGTGGGTGAATAAGTGTCTGGATGGAGGATTTAGTAGGTGCGTGACTGACTGTATAAGTGAGTGATTAAATGTGTCTTACTGAATGCATGGGTTAGTGACTAAACTGTGGGAATGTCTGTGTCAGTCTGTCTGTTGTTGTGTAAGCTGCTGCATGGGTTGGTCAGTAGCTACATGAGTGTCTATATGGGTTATTGATTGGTTGCCTGAGTATTTGTATGGGAGACTGAGTGTGTGTGTGGGTGGGTGGGAGGTATGTGACTCTGTGCATAGATGTGTGAGTGGTTGATTCACTGGGTGTATGGGTTCAAGAGTGCATGTGGAAACAGCTGTATGGGTGGGTGAGTGTGTGTATGGGTGTGTTGGTGAGTGAATGGATGTCTCAGTGGTACATGTCCAAGTAACTACATATGTAAAAGGCAGTGTATGTGAGAGTTGGAGTATATAAATGACTATACATGAGAGTCAGTGATTGTGAGAGTAGCTGTATGGATGAGTGTGTACTTGTATCAGTGATTATATAAGAGAGTAAGTATGCGTTAGTATCTGTATAGGTGAGTAAATGGGAGTGTGATTGATTCTTTGCATGACTGACTAGGTGTGTGAGTAACTCCATGGATAAGTGGCGGTGTGTGAGTGTCTGTATAGGTGTATGAGTGCATATGATAGTGTTGTATTGATGAGTGATTGCATGTATGAGTGATTGTATGGGTGAATGAGTAGATGTGTGTGTAGACCTAGGAATCAGTGAGTGCGCATGTAGTAACTGGTATTGGTGTGTCGATGGTTTCAAAAATGGGAGTCTGTATTTTACAGTGGGTGTATCAAAGGTTATATTAGAGTGTGAGGAGGTGGATCAGATTTTCACGTGAGTG
Source organism: Calotriton arnoldi (assembly GCA_963921515.1). NCBI lineage: Eukaryota > Metazoa > Chordata > Amphibia > Caudata > Salamandridae > Calotriton > Calotriton arnoldi. Next base: position 276,186 of record CAWUFW010010795.1, read on the forward strand.
ATGTCATCAGTGATGTCATCAGTGATGTCACTGACCATGTCATGAATGATGTAATATGTGACATCATCAGCAGTGCATTGCGGGGGCGCAAGTTATAGTTAGCTGAACTAACTATAACAGCGGAATTTCTCTGGTTTTGTACGAGTGAAATGTCCAACTAACTATAACGTCAATGAAACCTATGGTTTTTTCAGTGAATTTCTAAGGTTTTTTAAATGCTAATTTCTAACTATAACGTGCCTGAAACCTATGGTTTTTTCAGTGAATTTCAAAGGTTTTTTAAATGCTAATTTCTAACTATAACATCCCTGAAACCTATGTTTTTTCCAGTGAATTTCAAAGGTTTTTTAAATGCTAATTTCTAACTATAACATACCAGTCGCGTTTCCAGAGTGGTGGAGAAAGGTGAGCATGGCCTCAGAAACACCTCTTAGCAATACCACTGTGTGGGATTTACTAGAGGTAACAGGAGGAATAGTTAGCCCCCAACGTCAACCTTGGGGGCCAACTATCCCTTTTATTACCACCAGTAAGTCCCACACAGCAGGATTGCTAACTTCTTATATCAGGCCCTGCCCCCTCCCTTCACCACTGTGCAAACGTGCCCCCTAGCACGTTGTAAGTTGGGGGATTAAGTCCCCTTGAATCCTGAGGGTCCCTGTGGGCCAACTAGCCCACCAGGTACCTCCAGTAAGCGCCACAGAGCTGCTTTGCAGAGAGGTGGTCCGAGGCCACTCTACTTTTTACACCTCTCTGCAACGCAACTCTGTTGCGCTTACTGAAGGTACCTGGTGGGCTAGTTGGCCCCCAGGGACCCTCAGGATACAACAGGACTTAATCCCCCAACTTACAACGCGCCAGAAGGCCCGTTTGCACAGTGATGAAGGGACGGGGTGGGGCCTGATGTGACAAGTGTGCAAACTCGCCCCGTGGCGCGTTTTAAGTTGGGGGATTAAGTACCCTTGAATCCTGAGGGTCCCTGGGGGCCAACTAGTCCACCAGGTACCTCCAGTAAGCGACACAGAGCTGCGTTGCAGAGAGGTGGTCCGAGGCCACGCCCCTTTTTACACCTCTTTGCAACGCAACTCTGTGGCACTTACTGGAGGTACCTGGTGGGACCCCGATGCCCGGGGCCTGGCCTGTCCGTTGGGGACCGTGGGGTAAGCCCCAATGCCCCCACGGTCCCGGCGGCTCCCCACCTCCTGCGGGAGCTGGCATTGCTTTTCCACACGGGGAGCTGCTGACATGCAGCTCCCCTTGTGGAAAAGCAATCCTGCTTTGCTTCATTGAAGCAAAGCAGAGTTTGCTATGGCAGGGCGAGAGCCGCATTGCTCCCGCCCTGCCATAGCGAACAGCAGTGTCCCGGGAGTGGGCACCCCGGGACACTGCAGGAGCCGGCCCTGGGGGGTGGTGGTCCCCAGGGCCATCAAGGGCTCCAGGAGGGGGGCTGCATGGCCCCCCTCCCTTCCAGTGCAAAGCCCCAGGGAGATGGTGGTCCCCGGGGCTCGGAGGTCCGTAACGGACCCCCACATTTGCATATGTAGTGCCCTGGGGAGGTGGTGGTCCCCGGGCGTGTGGGGAGGCTTTAGCCCCCCCACACAGGTTCTTTTTTTTTTTAAAATTGAGAGCCCCGGGGAGGTGGCGGTCCCCGGGGCTGCGGGGCGGCTGCATGCCCCCCGTGTTTTTATTGGCAAAGCCCCGGGGAGATGGTGGTCCCGGGGCATGTGGGGGGCTGGAGCCCCCCACACATAATTTTTTTTCAAAAGACAGGAGAGCCCCGGGGAGGTGGTGGTCCCCGGGGCTCCGGGGGGGCTGCGTGGCCCCCGCTATACATTTTGACATTGCCCCCGGGACCTGGCCCACCCGGGGACTTAAAAATAACATTTTTTTTTTATTTTTACGTCCGGATTTGCGCACCCAGCACGAATTCGGACGATTTTTAAAAAAAAAATGCTTTCTTTGGCCCCGAGGGTCCCTGTGGGACCCCCTTAGCAGGCCTAGAGGGAACAGGGTGTCTGTACCCTGCCCCCTTTTCTTGTTTTTTCACTGTGTTTCACTGTTTTCTTGTGACTCGGTTCTACCGAGTCACAAGATGTCTGCCAACACTTCCTGGTTTGGAGTGTTGGCAGCCAATCACAGTGAAGCTCGTGCTCGGGAAGGTTCACGAACCCACCGCTGCCCCAGATATCGATATTTTTTCTTTTTCTAATTTCTCAGCAACTACTGAACGGATTTACACCATTTAACAAGAAGGGCTCTTTCTGAACCAAAGGCTACCTTTTTGCAATATTTGGTTAATTCCGTTCAGCAGTTCGGGCTGTAGCTTTGTCTAACGTTTCCTATGGAAAATAACATGGGGAAAACGCGTTTTGGGACGAATCACCCCGAAACTTTCAAGACAGGAGCTGATCACTAGTTTTGAAAATTTCGCGAAGATTCGTCAACCGGCGCCAAAGTTATTGGGAAAACAAAAAACGCTTTTCCTATGGAAACTAGGTCCTACCTATAACTACCTACTGGCGACCGCCAGTAGGTAATATATATATATATATATATATATATATATATATATATATATTCACTGAAAAAACCATAGGTTTCAGGGACGTTATAGTCAGTTGGACATTTCACTCGTACAAAACCAGAGAAATTCAGCCGTTACAGTTAGTTGAGCTAACTATAACTCGCGCCCCCGCAATGCACTGCTGATGACATCACATATTACGTCATTCATGACATGGTCAGTGACATCACTGATGACATCTCAAATGACATCACTGATGACATCATCCAGTGAATGTGTGTTTCTGTAAAGTTTAAATATATTTTATATATATGCCAAGGTGTATTGAAGAATGAGTGGGTGTATAAGTGTCTGAATGGATGATTTAGTAGGTGCGTGACTGATTGTATAAGTGAGTGATTAATCGTGTCTTACTGAATGCATGGGTTAGTGACTAAACTGTGTGAATGTCTGTATTAGTCTGTCAGTTGGTGTGTAAGCGGCTGCATGGGATGGAGAGTAACTACATGAGTGTCTATATAGGTTACTGATTGGTTGTCTGAGTATCTGTATGGGTGCCCGAGTGTCTGTGTGGGTGGGGGGGGTGTGACTCTCTCCACGGTTGTGTGAGTGGGTGATTCAGTGGGTGTATGGGTTCAAGAGTGTATTTGTGAGGGGCTGTGTGGGTGGGTGAGTGTGTGTATGGCTGTGTTGGTGAGTGAATGGATGTCTCAGTGGTACATGTGTGAGTAACGACATATGTGAAAGGCAGTATATGTGAGTGTTGGAGTATATAAATGACTATATGTGAGAGTGAGTGATTGTGAGAGTGGCTGTATGGATGAGTGTGTGCTTGTATCAGTGATTGTATAAGAGAGTAAGTATGTGTTAGTATCTGTATGAATAAGTGAGGTGGTGTGTGTATAATGGATAGGTGAGTAAATGGGAGTGTGATTGATTCTTTGCATGACTGACTAGGTGTTTGAGTAACTCTATGGATGAGTGGCGGTGTGTGAGTGTCTGTATTGTTTTTATTGTCTGAGAAATGAAATATGATCTATTTGTTTTTTACTGGTTTGATTTTAATCGACTGTATGTGATATTTTAAAGGGTTTAAAATGTATAAATATGTTTTTTATTTATTTTGTATGTAAATTGTTCTCTGCGGTGTGCTTTTATGGCTTTTGTTAGCTCGAATAAAGTGGTTTGAACTGAACTGCACTGAGTGTCTGTATAGGTATATGAGTGCATATGATAGTGCTGTATTAATGAGTGACTGCATCTATGAGTGGCTGTATGGGTGAATGAGTGGACGTGTGTGTAGACCTAGGAATCAGTGAGTGGGTATGTAGTAACTGGTAGTTGTGTGTCTATGGTTTCGAAAATGGTAGTCTGTATTTTAGAGTGGGTGTATCAAAGGTTATTAGGGTGTGAGGAGGTGCATCAGATTATCACGTGGATGATGTCATCAGTGATGTCATCAGTGGTGTCATTTGAGATGTCATAAGTGGTGTCATCAGTGATGTCACTAACCATGTCATGAATGATGTAATATGTGACGTCATCAGCAGTGCATTGCGGGGGCGCGAGTTATAGTTAGCTCAACTAACTATAACGCCCGAATTTCTCTGGTTTTGTACAAGTGAACTGTCCAACTGACTATAACGTCCCTGAAACCTATGTTTTTTCCAGTGAATTTCTATGGTTTTTTAAATGCTAATTTCTAACTATAACGTCCCTGAAACCTATGGTTTTTTCAGGTAATTTCAAAGGTTTTTTAAATGATAATTTCTAACTATAACGTCCCTGAAACCTATGGTTTTTTCAGTGAATTTCAAAGGTTTTTTAAATGCTAATTTCTAACTATTCCTACAGAGGTAGGACATGAGCAGAAAGAGGAAGAAACGCGCAGAAAGAAACAAAAAAAATGCAGAAAGATGCAACAGAAGTCCAGAAAGACGAAGAAAGGTGCAGAAAGAAGCAAGAGATATGCACAAAGAACCAACAGAGGAGCATAAAGAGGCCTTGTTGCAAAGTCATGCTGTGCCCACAACGTTTTGCTGACTGGTACTGGTGGTAACTGACTCTGACTAACCAGGCCCGGAGCCAGTGCTATCCTGAAAGACACTTAGAATACAGTGAAAACACCTACAAAACACTAGGGTACACTATGGGTTGGGGTACCCCTGTGATTGGCATGACCTCCCCTGTAAGACCCTAGTACATAAAAGGGCAGAGGGATTAAAACTACCTCTAAGTCAGAGGTGCAGAAATAAGAAAGAGGGAAACAGAAATTTGTAAAAGAGGTGCAGAAAGAGGCAAGAGAATTGCTGAAAGAAGCAACAGAGGTGTAGAAAGAAGCAAGAGAAGTGCAGAAAGAGGCAAGTGAGGTGCAGAAAGAAGCAAGAGCAGTGCAGAATGAACCAACAGAGGTGCAAAAAGAGGCAAGAGGGGTGCAAAAAGAAGGAAGAGAAGTACAGAAAGAGGCATGAGAATTGCTGAAAGAAGCAACAGAGGTGTAGAAAGAAGCAAGAGAAGTGCAGAAAGAGGCAAGTGAGCTGCAGAAAGAAGCAAGAGCAGTGCAGAAAGAACCAACAGAGGTGCAAAAAGAGGCAAGAGAGGTACAAAAAGAAGGAAGAGAAGTGCAGAAATAGGCAAGAGAATTGCTGAAACAAGCAACAGAGGAGTAGAAAGAAGCAAGAGAAGTGTAGAAAGAGACACGTGAGGTGCAGAAAGAAGCAAGAGCAGTGCAGAAAGAAGCAAGAGAAGTGCAGAAAGAAGCAAAAGAGGTGGAGAAATAGGGAAGAGGGTGCAGAAAGAGGCAAAAGGGATACAGAAATTTGCAAAAGAGGTGCAGAAACAAGCAAGAGAAGTACAGAAAGAGGCAAGAGAATTGCTGAAAGAAGCAACAGAGGTGTAGAAAGAAGCAACAGAAGTGCAGAAAGAGGCAAGTGAGGTGCAGAAACAGGCAAGAGAAGTGCACAGAGGCAAGAGAATTGCTGAAAGAAGCAACAGAGGTGTAGAAAGAAGCAAGAAAAGTACAGAAAGAGGCAAGTGAGATGCAAAAACAGGCAGGAAAGGTACAGAAAGAGGGAAGACGAGTGCAGAAAGAGACAACAGGGGTGCAGAAAGAAGCAAATGTGGTGCAGAACGAGGCAACAGACGTGCAGAAAGAGGGAAGAGAAGTGCAGAAAAAGCCAAGAAAAGTGCAGAAAGAGGCAAAAGAGGTACATAAAGAGACAACAGGGGTGCAGAAAGAAGCAAAACAGGTGCAGAAAGAAGCATGGAAAGTGCAGAATGAAGCAACAGGGGTGCAGAAAGAGGCAAGAGAAGTGTAGAAAGGAGCAAGTGAGGTGCAGAAAGAGCCAACAGAGGTGCAAAAAGAGGCAGAAGAGGTGCAGAAACAGGCAAGAGATGTGCACAAAGGGGTAAGAGAATTGCTGAAAGAAGCAACAGAGGTGTAGAAAGAAGCAAGAAAAGTGCATAAAGGGGCTAGTGAGATGCAAAAACAAGCAGGAAAGGTACAGAAAGATGGAAGACGAGTGCAGAAAGAGACAACAGGGGTACAGAATGAAGCAAATGAGGTGCAGAAAGAGGCAACAGACGTGCAGAAAGAGGGAAGAAAGGTGCAGAAAAAGGCAAGAAAAGTGCAGAAAGAGGCAAAAGAGGTACATAAAGAGACAACAGGGGTGCAGAAAGAAGCAAGACAGGTGCAGAAAGAAGCATGGAAAGTGCAGAATAAAGCAACAGGGGTGCAGAAAGAGGCAAGAGAAGTGTAGAAAGGATCAAGTGAGGTGCAGAAAGAGCCAACAGAGGTGCAAAAAGAGGCAAGAGAGGTGCAGAAACAGGCAAGAGAAGTGCACAAAGAGGCAAGAGAATTGCTGAAAGAAGCAACAGAGGTGTAGAAAGAAGCAAGAAAAGTGCAGAAAGAGGCAAGTGAGATGCAAAAACAGGCAGGAAAGGTACAGAAAGAGGGAAGACGAGTGCAGAAAGAGACAACAGGGGTGCAGAAAGAAGCAAATGAGGTGCAGAAAGAGGCAACAGACATGCAGAAAGAGGGAAGAGAGGTGCAGAAAAAGGCAAGAAAAGTGCAGAAAGAAGCAAAAGAGGTACATAAAGAGACAACAGGGGTGCTGAAAGAAGCAAGACAGGTGCAGAAAGAAGCATGGAAAATGCAGAATGAAGCAACAGGGGTGCAGAAAGAGGCAAGAGAAGTGTAGAAAGGAGCAAGTGAGGTGCAGAAAGAGCCAACAGAGGTGCAAAAAGAAGCAAGAGAGGTGCAGAAACAGGCAAGAGAAGTGCACAAAGAGGCAAGAGAATTGCTGAAAGAAGCAACAGAGGTGTAGAAAGAAGCAAGAATAGTGCAGAAAAAGGCAAGTGAGATGCAAAAACAGGCAGGAAAGGTACAGAAAGAAGGACGATGAGTGCAGAATGAGACAGCAGGGGTGCAGAAAGAAGCAAATGAGGTGCAGAAAGAGGCAACAGATGTGCAGAAAGAGGGAAGAGAGGTGCAGAAAAATGCAAGAAAAGTGCAGAAAGAGGCAAAAGAGGTACATAAAGAGACAACAGGGGTGCAGAAAGAAGCAAGACAGGTGCAGAAAGAAGCATGGAAAGTGCAGAATGAAGCACCAGGTACCTCCAGTAAGCACCACACAGCTGGATTGCAGAGAGGTGGTCCGAGGCCACGCCCCTTTTACACCACTCTGCAAACGCGCCTCTTGGCGCACTGCTGCTTGGGGGATGAAGTCCACTTGTGTCCTGAGGTCCTCAGGACACAAGAAGACCTCATCGCCCCACCACCAGTGTGCCAAGAGGCGTGTTTGCAGAGTGGTGTAAAAATGGGCGTGGCCTCGGAGCACCTCTCTGCAACACAGCTCTGTGGCGCATACTGGAGGTACCTGGTGGGCTAGTTGGCCCCCAGGGACCCTCAGGATTGAAGGGGACTTAATCTGCCAATTTACAACGCACCCGTTTGCACACTTATTATATTAGGCCCGCCCCCTCCCTGCACCACTTTGCAAACGTACCCCCTGGCGCATTGTAACTTGGGGTGTTAAGTTCCCTTGAATCCTGAGGGTCCCTGGGGGCCAACTAGCCCACCAGGTACCTCCAGTAAGCACCACAGAGTTGCGTTGCAGAGAGGTGGTCCGAAGCCACGCCCCTTTTTACACCACTCTGCAAACGCGACTTCTGGCGCACTGCTGGTGGGACGATGAGGTCCCCCGTGTTTAATTTCCAAAGCCCCGGGTAGGTGGCGGTCCCCGGGGCTGTGGGGGCCCCCACGGGCCCCTGCAAATTAATCACCGATTGCCCCCGGGACCTGGCCCACCCGGGGGCTTTTTGAAAACCGCGCTTCATTTTTTTTTTTTTTCATGGCTGGATTCGCGACCCCAACGCGAATTCTGCCGTTTTTAAAAATAAATGCTTTTTTTGGCCCTGGGGGTCCTTGTGGGACCCCCTGAGCAGGCCTAGGGGGTCAGGGTGTTTCTACCCTGACCCCTTTTCTTCTTTTTTTTCAACCTTTTTTCCACTCTTTTCTTGTGACTCGGTTATACTGGATTTGTGTATTGTAGAGGTGAAGGTGAGATGTCTCTGTATCGTATTCAGATATATGACAAAATCATTGAAGCCAGACTCACTTCCTGACCAGATTAGAAAAATGTCATCAATGTACCGCTTCCAGCACAATATACTGGAGTGGTACATGTTAGTGTCTGTGAGGGCAAATTGATGTTCTACATAATGCATGTATATGTTTGCCAAATTGGGAGCAAAAATTGCTCCCATGCTGGTACCAGAGCACTGTTGATAATAAGTACCTCCTGAGACAAAATAGTTGTGTGTTAGGGCAATACGTAGAAGTAAAATAATGAAGTTGGTAGGTACTTGTGTGGGTCTTGCTCTTGTATCTAGAAGGCTAGTTATCACTGCAATAGCCTCTTCTTGCGGTATATTAGTGTAAAGAGAGGAAATGTCCAGTGTAGCTAGCCAATCTGTCTCGATATTGTACGGTCTATGTTCTACGAGATGGATCATATGCATAGAATCTCTAACATATGTGTCTTGTAGTGGAACATAGTCTTTAATAAAAAAATCAATGTATTTGCCAATGGGTTCTAGGACTGACCCACATCCCGAGAGGATAGGGCGTCCCGGGGGATTTGTGGTGCTCTTGTGGATTTTTGGGATCGTATATAGAACAGGGGTCCTAGGATGCTCTGCATTAAGAAATTCAAACTCTTTTTTATTGAGAAAGCCTTGTTCTTTACCTTCTGTGGTTATTCTCAAAATCTCTTTGGTAATTGCTGACAATGGATTACATTCTAGTTTTTTATAATGTTTCTCTTCTCCTATTTGTTTCCTAATCTCTATATCATAGTCCTTTCGATCCTGGACAACAATTCCTCCCCCTTTGTCAGCTGGCTTCAATACGATAGATTTGTCAGTTTTAAGACTTTCTAGGGCTTTACGCTCTTCTAAGCTGATATTGTATGGTATGTATTGTTTATTGTTTTTTAAGCTGTCAACCCCTGCAAGCACTAGCTTCTCAAATGTTAAGAGTTCAGGTGGCATCATGCCATTGGTGTGGTAGAAAGTGGAGGGAGGTCTGAGGCCAGTATTGGAGTCTTGTATGGGATCTTGCCTATCCATAAAGAACAGTTTCAGACGTATTTTGCGGAAAAACTGGTAAATTTCTGTTTTTAGGTTAAAAAAGTTTGTGCATTCTGTGATTACAAATGATACTCCCTTGCTGAGTAGGGAGATCTCTGCTGAAGATAGGACATGTTGTGATAAATTGAAATTAGGGATGGTTTCTATTTCAGTATAGTCCTGTTCTAGTATGGCTGGGGACCCCACTGGTAGTGTTTGTTCCGAGTTTGCCTCTCCCCTGAGTATTGGTACCATGTTTTGGCTTTTCTCTTCCCACCTCTGTCTAAAAAAGGCTGACCAGGGTGATTGTCTGGATGGCTTGGTCCTGCTTGAGCGTCGGAGTCACTTGAGCCACCAGATGACTCAGAAAAGGTAACCGGTTGGTTCCTCCTGAATCTGCCCCAGGTATTCTGCCTGTTCTGTATACCTGTTGTACTGTAATAATCCTCTCTGAGGTAAGGATAAGCCTTTTCTTTCGTGAAGTTCTTAATATCCTTCGTCACTTTTTCTGCCTTTTTCTTCAACTCAAAGGAGTTGAAGTCATCAATGGTTTTGTTAAGTTTATCTAGGAGTATTTTAGCCTCTGCTACTCCGTCACCCCCAAGTAGCTCTTTTTCCAACTCTTCAATTTCTTTAAGTTCAGCTTTGGCGTGGTCTAAGGCCGTCTCCACACCTAGCACCATCCAGTGGCGCGAGCAGGTTGTGGAGATATGGCTGAAACCACCTTTGAATTTTGGGTCGTCACGAAAAATCCCTGGAACATTTCTGACCTGTAACCCTTGTGGAATTATTCCTGCCTTCAGATATTCTGTCAGCATCCGAGCGTGAAGCTCGGTTCTAACACGTTTCTTTTTTGCTTTTTCCAACTTTTCCAGCAATTGCTGTCGTGGGCTCACAGTACTGGTAGGCTGATTTGAAAATAGGGATAGACCACTGGTTATCTTTGCAATATATTCTTCTGTGTATAAGGGTGCCTCTCTTTCAGACATCTTAACCCTTGGAGCTAAAAATAAACCCTATATCACATAGGGTGTAAGGGAAATCCAGAGTTAGGATAGACCCCTTGCGGTGCAGACACCGCTCTAAGTGTCTAGAACATGGAACAAGGGAACCCTACTCACACAGAGCCTAGGGTATGTAAAGTATTTAATTAAAGAACAGTGGCTCCTGCGGACTAATAAAAACTTCTTTATAATAATAGGAAGGACTGCACAATGGCAATGGTTGATGTCTAAAAGAGAGCAGCCGAACACACCAAGGAAGACAATTGGGGTGAGCAATTTTGTTTATATAATAAGATGAAATAACACGCTATTACAGATTTAGTGTTTCTAACAATCAACAATAATCAAACACATTAGTGAAAGGTGTCCCAGTGAAATTTTAAGGAACCTATAAAGAAGGTGACATATTTTGTGACATATGTACATGGTTTCCTTTAGAACACAAAAGTGACCATTATAAGGTATACATTTTGTAATCAACACTTTGTACAATGAGAAGTGCTGCGTGTTGGTTCGCTTTTCTAACAGTCGACGGTGTTTCGACCCTGTGTGCAATATAGGGTCTCTTCAGGACCTACAATAGTAGGGACACCTAGAAGAATGAAGAGATAACGTCAGTACTATGCTAATGAGGGACAATAGTGCTGGATCGGTAGGAGGGGCATGTTAAGCGAAATACCTGAAGGATCCTTGGCACTGTCTAGTGCGGAAAGAGTGTCACCGTGCGTTTAGTGAAGGAAAATTACTCACAAGTTGACCCAGCCGAGCACTGGGTGATGAGGAAAAAAGGCTAATTAGACCAGTAAAAATGTGATACATATAACAACATATCAATATTTAGCCCCAGGGGTGGCGGTCCCCAAGGCAGCAGGGGGGCCATAGGGCCTCCCCCACATTATTTTTAATTTAAATCTGTGCCCTGGGGAGGCGGCAGTCCCTGGGCTGTGTGGGGCCGTGCGGGCCACTCCGCATTCAATAACAATTTGCCCTGGGGAGGTGGCAGTCCCAAGGGCACGGAAGTTGCCTTGGGCAACCCCCATATCATTTTCAAAACATCCCGGGGAGGTGGCCGCACCAGGGCTTTAATGCTCCAAGGAGGGGGGCCCCGTGCACCCCCTCCTAAGTATTATACACTTGCCCCTGGGTCCTGGCCCACCCGGGGGTGATTTAAAATGAAGGGTGGGAACCCGCACTTTGTTTTTTTAAACAGCTGATTTTTTTTTTTTTTAAATGCTTTTTTGGGAGCCCCCCCAAGAGGCCTGGGGGTCAAGGTGTTTCTACCCTTCCCCTTTTCTTTTTTTAATCTTTTTTCTGTGACTCAGTTCAACCGAGTCACAAGATGGCTGCCAAAAATTCCTGGTTCGAAGTGTTGGCAGCCAATTAGATCTCAGCAGTAGATGGGGAGAGGTTGGGGATCCACCACATCCCTATATATACAACTGTATATCTTTTTAAATTTCTCACAACTACTAAATGGATTTACACCAAATCACAAAAAGGCACTTCCTTGAACCAACATCTACCTTCCTGCCAAATTTGGTGCAATTCCTATAAGCAGTTCGGGCTGTAGCTGTGTCTAAAGGTCCTATGGGAATGAACATGGGGAAAACAAGGTTTTATGCAACTCCTGGTTCTCGCTCACTGCTTGACAGATCACCCCAGAACTTACAAGTCCACAGCTGAAGGGAGTGTTGTATCAATTTTGAAAATTTCGTGAAGATTCGTCAAACTGCGCCAAAGTTATTGGCAAAGGAAAAACGCTCTTCCTATGGAAACTAGATCCTAACTATAACTACCTACTGGTGACCGCCAGTAGGTAATATATATATATATATTTTTAATATATTACCTACTGGCGGTCGCCAGTAGGTAGTTATAGTTAGGACCTACTTTCCATAGGAAAAGCGTTTTTTGTTTTCCCAATAACTTTGGTGTTGTTTGACGAATCTTCGTGAAATTTTCAAAACTCGTGGGGTGCTCCGGTCAGCTCCTGTCTTGAAAGTTTCGGGTGATTTGTCAAGCGGGGGCCAAGAAAAAAGGGGGGTCCCAAAATGCGTTTTCACCATGTAATTTTCCATAGGAAACTTTAGACAAAGCTACAGCCAGAACTGCTGAACGGAATTACACCAAATTTGGCAAAAAGGTAGGGCTTGGTTCAGAAAGATCCCTTTTTATTAAATGGTGTAAATCCGTTCAATAGTTCCTGGGGTCACGAATCCTGCCGTGAAAATAAAAAAAAAACAAAGCGCAGGCTCCCGCACTTCGTTTTCAAAAATGCCCCCGGGTGGGCCAGGTCCCGGGGGCAATCATTTATTTATTTGCGGGGGCCCGCGGGGGCCCCCGCAGCCCCAGGGACCACCACCTCCCCAGGGCTATGTAAATTATGTGCGGGAGGGCACGCTGCCCTCCCCCAGCCCCGATGACCGCCACCGCCCCGGGGCTTTCTTGAATTATTTGCGGGGCCCCCAGGCTGTGCATGTGATGGGAGGGGGGCCACGCGGACCCCCTCCAGGAGCCCTTGATGGCCCTGGGGACCACCACTCCCCAGGGCCGGCTCCTGCAGTGTCCCAGGGTGCCCACCCCGGGACACTGCTGTTTGCTATGGCAGGGCAGGAGCCGTGGGGCTCCCGCCTTGCCATAGCAAACTCTGCTTTGCTTCATTGAAGCGAGAGCAGGAAAACCTGCTCTCGCTTCAATGAAGCAAAGCAGGATTGCTTTCCACAAGGGAGCTGCATGTCAGCAGCTCCCCTTGTGGAAAGCAATGCCGGCTCCCGCAGGAGGCGGGGAGCCAGCGGGACCGTGGGGGCATTGGGGCTCCCCCCACGGTCCCCAACAGAGCGGCCAGGCCCCGGGGGATGGGGTCCCCGGGGCCAGAAGTGGCCCGGGAGGGGGCCACGCGGCCCCCCTCCCCTGTGAAAAAAATTCAATTAAAGAAAAAGGAAAGGCCAGCCCTGGGGGATGGGCTCCCCGGGCCATAATTGGCCTGAGGAGGGGGGGCCATGTGGCCCCCTCCAAAGAATTAAATTTTAAAAAAATTAAAAAATGACTGGCCATGCCCCGCGGGATGGGGTCCCTGGGGCGAAATTGGCCTCACGAGAAAGGCCACGCGGCCCCTTTCCCGATTTTTTTTTTAATGAATAAAAAGGGGTCAGGCTCTGGGGGATGGGGTCCCCAGGGCTCAAAAAATGTAAAAGAAGGGGGGCCACACAGCCCCCCTCGTAAAAAAAAAAAAATTTAAAAAGCCGGCATCTAGCTGGAGGCCATGCCCCCTTTCTCCACCACACTGCAAACATGCCCCCCCCGGCGCGTTGTTAGTTGGGGAATTAATTCCCCTTGAATATTGAGGGTCCCTGGGGGCCAACTAGCCCACCAGGTACCTCCAGTTTGCGCCACAGAGCTGCATTGCAGAGAGGTGGTCTGAGGCCACGCCCCTTTTTACACCACTCTGCAACGCAGCTCTGTGGCGCTTACTGGAGGCTATTTGGCCCGGGACCCTTAGGATTCAAGGGGACTTAATCCCCCAACTTACAACGTGCCAGGGGGCATGTTTGCACAGTGGTGCAGGGAGGGGTTGGGGCCTGATGACAAGTGTGCAAACACGCCCCCTGGCATGTTGTAAATTGGGGGATTAAGTCCCCTTGAATCCTGAGGGTCCCTGGGGGCCAACTAGCCCACCAGGTACCTCCAGTAAGCGCCACAGAGCTGCGTTGCAGAGTGGTGTAAAAAGGGGCGTGGCCTCAGACCACCTCTCTGCAACGCAGCTCTGTGGCACATATTGGAGGTACCCGGTGGGCTAGTTGGCCCCCAGGGACCCTCAGTATTCAATGGGAATTTATTCCCCAACTAACAACGCGCCAGGGGGGCGCGTTTGCAGAGTGGTGGAGAAAGGGGTCATGGCCTTTGTCTACCTCTCACCAATCCCACTGCGTGGGACTTACTGGAGGTAAGAGGTAGGCTAGTTGGCCCCTAAAGGACCCCCAGCAGCGAAGGGGACTTCAATCCCCATCCAAGAGCGCGCCAGGGAGCGCGTTTGTAGAGTGGTGGGCAAAGGGGGCGTGGCCTGGTACGAGTACTTACCAATGCTGCTGTGTGGGACTTACTGGAGGTAATAGGAGGGGAAGTTGGCCCCCAAGGATGTCCTTGGGGGCCAACTACCCCTCTTGTTACCTCCAGTAAGTCCCACACAGTGGGATTGCTAAGACGTCTTCGGAGGCCATGCCCCCCTTTCTCCACCACTCTGCAAACGCGCCTCCTGGCAGACTACGGGGGATGAAGTCCAATTTAGTCGTGAGGGAGTTTGGGGGCCAAGAAGCCCTCCTGGTACGTCCTACGCAGCGGAATTCCTGAGCGCTGGTTGGATGCCCAGCACCCTTTCTCCACCACTCTGCAAACGTGACTACTACTTAAAGAAGCATCTTTCTGCACCTCTGACTTAGAGGTAGTATTAATCCCCCTGCCCTATTATGTACTAGGGCCTTACAGTGGAGGTCATGCTAATCACAGGGGTACCCCAACGCATAGTGTTCCCTAGTGTATGTAGGTGTTTTCACTGTATTCTAAGTGTCTTTTAACATAGCACTGGCTCTAGGCCTGGTTAGTCAGAGTCAGTTACCACCATTACCCGTCAGAAAAAAGTTGGGGGCACAGGATGATTTTGCAACAAGACCTCTTTGTGCTCCTCTGTTGGTTCTTTCTGCACATGTCTTGCTTCTTCCTGCACTTTTCTTCGTCTTTCTGGCTTCTGTTGCCTCTTTCTGCATTTCTTTTGCTTCTTTCTGTGCGTTTGTTCCTCTTTCTTCACATGTCCTACCTCTGTAGGCATAGTTAGAAATTAGCATTTAAAAAACCTTACAAATTCACTGAAAAAACCATAGGTTTCAGGCACGTTATAGTTAGAAATTAGCATTTAAAAAACCTTTGAAATTCACTGAAAAAACCATAGGTTTCAGGCACGTTATAGTTAGAAATTAGCATTTAAAAAACCTTAGAAATTCACTGAAAAAACCACAGGTTTCAGGGACGTTATAGTTAGTTGGACATTTCACTCGTACAAAACCAGAGAAATTCGGCCGTTATAGTTGAATGATGTAATATGTGTTGTCATCAGCAGTGCATTGCGGGGGTGCGAGTTATAGTTAGCTCAACTAACTATAACGGCCGAATTTCTCTGGTTTTGTACGAGTGAAATGTCCAACTAACTATAACGTCCCTGAAACCTGTGGTTTTTCAGTGAATATATATATATATATATATATGTACACACACTGTATATCATCGCCAGTAGGTAATTATAGTTAGGACCTAGTTTCCATAGGAAAAGAGTTTTGTGTATTGCCAATATCTTTGGCACCGTCTGACAAATCCTTGTGAAATTTTTAAAACTAGTTTGCTACTCACTGCAACTGCTGTCTTAAAAGATTCATGGTGATCCGTCAAGCAGGGGCCATGAAAAAGGGGGTCCCAAAACATGTTTTCCCCATCAATTTCCCATAGGTATTTTAGACACAGCTACAGCCCAAACTGCTGAATGGAATAAAACCAAATTTGGCAGAAAGGTAGCTGTTGGTCCAAAAAGGGACCTTTTTGTAAATTGGTGTAAATCCATTCAGCAGTTTTGGAAATATTAAGGGAAATCCAAATTTGCATACATAGGGACACGGATCCTCTGAGGATCAGTCAGCCATCTTGGGACTATACTTCAGCTGAGTCTCACAAAAAATATTTTATAAAAAGAAAATGGGGCAGGGTAGGAATGTCCTTACCCCTTAGCTCTGGTCACGTGGTTCCAGAAGGACCCCGCCAGGGCATAACATTATTTTTTTTTATTTCTGCCCCGGAAACAGGAAGGAGCCACAAATCCATGGCAAAAATCAGAAAAACAAGTGTGGGCTTGTTTATAGAAACACAGCCTTTTACTGCTCTTTAAAACTCTCCCTAAATGATCCCACAATGTGTACATTTCTTTGTGTTCCTCTTTACCAGGGTTGATGCGCATAGACACCATTGAGGTGAGTTTGGAATTTATGCCATGCATTTTTCTCATGCTCTCCCAAAGGCATAGAATGTGCCTAATTCTCGACGGAGGGACCCCGCCTTCCTCAGACAGCAGTATATGTGACTGAGGGAGTGCAGTCTATGCACCCTCAGAAACCCCAGGCCTCCTTGAAGTGTGTGGCCACTCTCCCCAGCCCAACTTGGCAGGCCTGAACCCCTGCTCAGCAGGAGTGTGCTGCGCACCTAGAATGCACCATTTAAAGATCTCTTCTGGGTAAACAGAAGTGGCAAGAGATGGTCTTTATTGTGGGCTGGCAGCATACTGGCACCAAGGGCTCTCTAGTGGACTAGCCCCTGTTAATCAGGAGCGATTCGTGCAGGGCCCTCATGGTGGGGGCTTCTGGGGGTCGAGGAGGTGTGAGAATGTGTGCAGCAATGTGTGTTTGTATATAGGATGCTTGAGTGCTGTGTGTGTGTGTATTTGTGTGTGTGCAGTATGCGGCCGTATGTAAAGGGAAAGGAATATGCAAGCTGTGTGTGCATATATGCAGGATGTGTGTGGGGGTTTCTAGAGCAGTGATTGTGATTGTGTCTAGTGTGCTCTGAATGAGGAGCAGTTATTAAGCCTGGGCAGAGTTCGCGGAGTTCCACTATGCGAACCTCCGCGAAGTGCAAAAAAACCTCTTCCGCGCTACACGAACCTCTGCGAGCAGAGTGCGTTAGATAAATACTGTTCACAATGATTTTCAGTGCCAGATGCTTGTCCGCACTGTGCAATCATCGCGAATGGCACCATGCACAGCACAAGCGGGCGCTGCTTTCTTTTCTGCCGCTCGAGTAGAATTTTTACTCGAGCGGTAGCTTTCTTAATGCGAATGGACAGTTTCTCAACGCAAGCAGTCGCGAGCATACACGACCACTTGCAATGAGAAATCTGACTGCCCGCATTGAGAAATCTCACCGAGAGGTTGATTTTCAACGCTCGCGATCGCAACTTGATGTTGACGATCGCAAACAAGGAAAAATCTCACCGGGAGGTGGATTTTCCTCGCTCGCGCTCGCCAACTTGACGGTGACGAACGCGAGCGAGGAAAAAAACTCCGCTCAGCTGCGCAAAGCAGAGTTTTTCAGAACTCCGTGAGCTCCGCGTGACGCGGAGTGTGGAAAACTCTGCAAACTCTATGAGCGGAGAGGAGTTCACCGCCCAGACCTAGCAGTTATGTCCATAGTTAGTGTGCCTGTGTGGGCAATTGTGTGCGTGACTGTATACAATGTGCAGTTTAACTACCATGTGCGCTAGGAACGGGTGTTTAAGATGCATGTATTGTGTCTATAATGTGTGTGTGTTTATTTGTGTACATACTGTGCGAGTGTGCAGCAAGCATTGCAAAACAGGGAGGGCTGTCGTGCTGGGAATCAGCATAGCTGTGATGCAGCACTGCAGTGCAGAAATTTGCAACTGTGCAATGCAGAATTCACAGGGCTGCATGGTAACATTTATGTTGATGCAGTGCAGAGTCTGCATATGTGTAGCACCAACAGAAGAAGCTGCAGGCTACTAGGTGTGCAGTGGCATTGCAGTAAATATGTAGCTGCAGTGCAGAACCTGCCATGCTGAAGTACAGTGACATGAAGGACTGCAGCATATAAATGTCCAGAGTTGGGGCTGCAGAAATGTTTAAGGTGGACATGCGGCATGTCCAGAACTCCAGTGCGGAATGTAAGAGTGTGTGGCTGGCAGGTAACTGGGGACCAAGTTTGAATCTTGGCATCAGCTCAACATCCTGCGATTCTGTGCAAATGAGAATGTCCTCGTGCCTAAAAATTGTAACTAGTGCTCATGTACAGCACCCCGATACCTTCGGCTCATGTCTGCACTATATAAAACTGCAAAAAAATAAAATAAAAAAATTTGCAGAGCGGTAGTGCAGGACATGCAGCCCTTCAGTACAGGTTCGTGCAAATCTGCAGTGTGTGAGTATGCACTGATGGTAATGGTGCATACCTGTAGCTGAAAACACACAAAGCAGAAACATGCAACGCTGTAGTGTAAAAACCTGGAGCTCACAGAGTGTGTCTGTGCTATGTTCTAAAAGCATGCAATAATGCATTATGTATTTCTTATATATTAATGTCCAAAAATAATATTTGCACAAAAATAGTTAGCTTTATGACCTATCCCTGAAAAGGGATTTCCATGTCTAGCGATAGGTGGTGAGATCTGTGCAGCTGACAACGGGCTTACACAGCAGCTCTCAGGGGTCCAGGTCCTGACTGTGCAGTGAACCCACTCATGAGCAAGCTCTGTGAACACGTTGTAGTTTGTTCAACATGCTGCACATTAGCTTCCTGGCTCTATGGTGATGTCGCTCAGCAGCTCAAGCTGAGATGTGGCTGGCTACCGTAGAGGTGCTAGCCACACAAATAGTGCATATCGGACCAAACATGTGCATCTTTCATTCAGATACACAGAGATCATAGTGCCTTGTGTCTGGCGGATTCAGTCTATTGTGCACACGTTCTTCGGTCATTTTGGCCTAGCTGTCCTTCAGAGAACATGCTGTGTCCCAGAAGGAACAGAACTTTTCAGACAGAGGTGGTTGACAGACTGCATTCATGTCTGAATCACAGACTTCAGGGCACTTTTTAATTTAAAGTTGTCGAGAAAGTTTGCCAGAAGCAGCCGAGCCCGGCTGAGCATGTGTTTTGTTCACCTGGGAGAAACCCATTTAAAGGTGAAAGGCACGGAGTGTGGAGGAAAAAGCCAAATGTTGCAAAGGTGGGGGCTGTGTTTTTGAGTTTGTATTCGGTTTACAGGTCCCACAACATGTTTTAAAATTAACTTATATTGTTTGTTTGTTTTTTTGGGAGGTGGTGGGCTTAGACTGTCACAGTCTCCAAAGCAAACACGTGCATACCAACCCCCACAGTATTCTCTCTCTCTGTCTGTCACAGTATGCATGTCTCTATGAGAGCAAACACCTCTTCAGGACAGACATGATAAAAGTGGAGCAATTTTTCATGTCTGATACATTGAAGTCTTCAGCTGTTTACATTTGTTCACAGATAGTATTGGGCACAGTTTATGCCCATTGAGCATTCAAAGATACAGTTTATAACCTTGTCAGGAACTAACAGAAAGAGGCAAAATAAAGGTCGGAAATGAGCTGAAAGAGGCAAAATAACGAGCAGAAAAGTGGCAGAAAACGGAGCAGAAAGAAGTAAGATAAGGGTCAGAAAGAGGCAAAATAAAGGTTAGAAATGAGCAGAAAGAGTTAAAATAACGAGCAGAGAAGAGGCAGAAAAACTAGCACAAAGAGGCTAAATGAAGTTCAGAAACAAGCTGAAAGAGGCAAAATAAAGGTTAGAAACAAGCAGAAAGAGGCAAAATAAAGGGCAGAATGAGCAGAAAGATACAGAGTAGAGGGCAAGAGCGAAGAGGCAGAAAACTGGGCAGAAAATGAGCAAAGGAGGCATTGCATGTGCCCCTCCTTTTTTAGTGCACACACACTCACAGACCCATTCAGTCACTCACCCACTCACAGATCTACTCATACACGCATGCACCCACTCACAGAACAACTCAAGCACCCACTCACAGACCCACTCAGAGATTCACGCGCCCACTGACAGACCCACACAGATACTCAAACACCCACACACAGATCCATTCAAGCACTCATGCACCCACTCAAAGACTCACTCAGAGACTCACACATACACTCACAGACCCACTCAGAGGCTCACATGTCGTGTAGTTCCTAGGACCCCAGGACCTGCGCGTTTTGGATGACCTAAACTGAGGGCTTGGTGTGCAGACAGACTCTGGACACTCCCACAGGATGAGTCAGCCATTAGACCAGCTAGCTCTGCGGTGCCACTACCACCCCCCTGTGTTCCTCAGTGGTGTATGTAGTTTCTGGCAACCACTTAACATGACAACCCTGATTCCTCAGGTATCATGGAAACAATACAGTATCTTTCGTTCAGTCACTCGTGCTTGCTTTTCTCAGAATACATAGAATGACGATTGGAACGGTTTCAATAATTATTTATTGGTCAAGCGTCAGTCTAGTATGAAACATGTTAGCTGCAACAATCAAAAGACAGGAGGAGACAAATGCAATCGCTAGTACCAATATCGTAAAAAGTAGATACATTGCTACCATAGTGATAATAAGATGAATAAAAGCAGATTATATAAAACAATAGCATTGGCGTACTCCTAACGATGCGTAGCCTACCTAAATGTACCTAGCCTAGGTATGTAGGTGAAGCATGTGTATGCACGTGCTAGGATATATCCTAAGGGAGCCAAGAATCCCCCGGGGAAGTGCTAACCTCTCACCTGATGGTTCTGAATAAAGGACCCCGTCTCTGCGTCGAGGATGGCACCCTGCAAGGGATGTCAGGTCTCTGCCTGTCGAAGGATCAGCCTGCAGAGTCTCTGTCCATCTTGGAAGGGTTTCTCCTCTGTGTGTCTAAGGGGGAGTGAGGGTCTATTATACTAAAGTGGTCACTCCGGGGTTTTCTAGAATCGATAGGTTTTGAAAACATTCGCTAATCCACTGCTAATCCTTTTCTAAACAGATATGATCATGCACCGCTGATGGATGAAAAAAAGTGGTGACCCTTGTACAGAATAATTCTACTGTGCCTGGGGGCATGTTTATGTACGTCAGGTACAGGGATTAAGATATAGTACCAAGAGCCTGATGTCGGAGAGACAGAAGTAAGCTACTAGGTAAAAGGTCACCTGTGTAAAACCGTTATGTCGTGTGGATGTGACAAAATGTATGTATTCAGTATGTACATGCTGGGACTAACCTAATGGACATGACACCCACTCCTCATAAAAGGTCAACAAGGTCAGCTAGGCCATGATTGCAAATGCTAAAAAGGGGATAATAAAAACAAAATCCTTTCTATTAAAAGCATACTAAAAAGCACTTGAAAAGTCTTAAAAAGCAAAGTCCGTATTGAAAAGCATTCTTCCCTACAAAGCGTTCATAAAGGTGTCCTCTATATATATTGGAACAAACTGTATATTGTTCTTGTTTTTCTGAGCACCTTGAAAGCCACTATGTTCAGAGAGAGCAGAGAAGAAAACAAAGTCAGTTCAACCTTCAATTTGGTACATGTTTAAGAATTTTACCAAACGGTTCCCAGCACAGGAAATGCCAGATTGTTTAAGAATCCTGCGCTGAAGACTCAACATTACTGCACATGGCATCCACCGGAGGCAGTCCTTTTAGTACTTCCAGTATGATATCAAGTGAGCAGAGGTGGTCATCATTGTTGTTTCCTATGGCAGCCTTCGGGGAAGAAGTAGATGCCTGCGCGCCTGAGACTGATGCTTGCACATCCTTTGCAGAGCCGCTCTACGGTCCAACAGAAGCTGAAGCGTCCCGTGGAGGCTCTAGGAACGCCATCATCAACATGGGAATACGCTGTGGACAACTGTGCACATGGGCCCGTAAAGGTGCCAGGAGCATGTCTATGTCTGGCGGCGCAACCGATGGAAGTGTCAGCCAGAGGTCCAACACACATCCGAATCTTCAAAGGAGGCAGCGGAATACTGGTAGGATGCAGTCAAGCCAGGCCGGTCTGAAAGACAGAAACCAATGCTCACTCAGCTCTTGATGCCGAGGTAACCCCATTAAGAACACCAATCGTTCACGACAACGTTGCTCCAGCAGTGCTCTGTCGATGTCTTGAGTGATGCTGACATCCATTGCAAAGCAATAGAAGTAAAATCAGGATGCCCACTTCTGAAAGCAGGACCAAAGAAAGCCCTCCAAAAACGCTTCCAAGTACGGAGTGTATAAATGATGGAATCACTCCGAAAATGGTTTGAAAAGTGGTTAACAGACATGATCCAATGCTCTTAAATAAGTGTACGATACCACTCGTATCAGACATGTTAAAGATACGATGGACCATTTCCCCGAAATGGAGAGGGAAGTTCGTACGGATCAACGCCTGTAGCTCTGCCGAAGACCTTGCCACTTGGAGATCAAAAGTCTCTCGGGCTGAAGTTAAGGCCACGTTATGCTGAAACAGCATGGCTTTCAGTCTGCTCAGAGAATCAAACTCTATGTTAGAAACATTCAGTGAAGGCCACAGTGGTGCCTCCCTAACTGTGCGAGCTGGGGGAAACAATACTTGCTTACAACAAATAACCCTGGAGTTGACGGTCACTAGATAAGCAATGCCGGGCGTCATACCACAAAAGACACACAATTGATGGACGGAACGCAGAACAAATCAAAACATTCACCCCAGTCAAGAGATCTGGGTTAAATCCATCATTCTTTTGCTCACCATGCCACTCCAGTTTAGACCTGGCCATATGCAAATCAGTCTTCACCCTGTGCCTCATGGGAACAGTCCAGCCCGAACTGCCAAGCCAGGTCCTGCCTGGACCGGAAACAAGCATCCTAGGACCGGTTTTGGGGTTTCACCCCTCATCAGCCAGGATAGCTTGAATCCAGTGGCACAGTGAGCCCGGGACCCACGTCTGGGCATACCCGGCACACTTAGGGCAAGAAAGCAAATGACACACAATTGATCGACAGAATGCAGAACAAATCAAAACATACACCCCCAGTCATACCACAGCAACCTTGGTCATTCAGCATCAAGTAACTCGCATTTGAAAGTAACTCGAAAACCAGACGAATTGTGGCAGCTGGAGAACCCTTCAGACTGCTTGACAAGTTCGCTATTGACACATTACATGCACCGTGCAGCGATATTTCTTTACACACTAAAGACCCACTCAAGGCCTTTTCACAGTTAGAACCACTCATAAAAACTTCCTTGTCTTTGTTCCTGCACCTATATGTGTACGGTAACTCCTAGGTTTCTCGTATGTACCCTTCACCCAACGCTTCATACCTGCCTACTGGGTAATATTTCAGGCAGTACTGGAATTAGAATGTCGTGATTGGCAGTGTGATATAGCCATGGATTAACCATTCCGTAGACAGTGATTCTGCTACAGTAAAAGGTAACTTCTCTAGTTTTTCAATGAGCAGCATGGTGTACTTCGCATCTCTGCGAGCCATGGTCAATTGTCTGTCAGTCAGATTGTAAGCCTAAAACAGATTTGTGTCTTTAATGTGTCACCATGGAACGTGGCCAGAATGAATGAATGATTGAAGCAATGATTGAAGCAATGATTGAAGCGTCCCGCTTAGAAGCATAATAGCGCGTAACTGTGATTGTCCGTGCGGTAAAATAGACAAATCTTGTTCCATTATGTCGATAGCTGAGGACACAATGTTGCCCAGTGAAGAAATATGAGACGAGAGTGTGGTCATGCCATTGTCTACCACAGCTAAAGCCTTTTCTTGGTTAATTCTATCTATCTCAAGTAGTCTCTCTACAGCTTCCTGTTGGGAGACTTTCCAAACCTCATTATAGATGGTGTATAAGAAGTGTTTCCTACGTAGTTTCTTGGGACCTAACAAGAAATCCCTAAGATCCATGTTGTCTGACAAAAGGGACAAGTGTTGTTTCACCTGTGATAGTGTCGAGGTCTCTAGCCAATCTAGGCACAACTTCCCAACACTATAAGTAGTCACTACCCCTGGGTCATGTATGTGTACATAGCGTGGGTCAGGCCTATGGATACTAAACACTTCGGTGGTACCCTTGAATCTTGAGTTACACATATTTGTGTCTACAGGCCAAACCAACAAACCCTTACAATCAGGAGATGATGAATTGTACGTACTTGTACCATGTTTCCCCTCACTTGTTAGTGTGTTATTCGCAATACCCTTAATTGGTGCGTGGGAGGGGATGCTCGGTGTTTTCAGGTCTTTGATTTTTGCAAACCCATAACAGGTAGTCTGTTGCACTGTTCTGTTTAGGAAAATCATCTGTAATGGTATTTGGCAAGCTCTAAATAATGCCTCAGTTCCCTGAACCTGCCACTCTCTTGTTCCGCAGATGGCTTTGGTGTCTATGGCGTCTCTCCAGTAGTCGAAACCCTGTATAGACAGTTGGGAGATAAAAGTGCTGAATATATCAGCTTTGTGTTTGTCAGCATAATTTTCTTTGCAGTTGCATTAGTTTGTGCAAGTTTGTAGTAAAATGATTCTGGGTCGGATGTATTGAACCCTGAAAAATATGTGAATTTCTGTGTGAATGTGGCAGAACTACCTTTTGGTGGTGTTGGGCAATGTTCCCATTGATGGTACACATTAGCAGTGCATGGAACACTTGCTCTATGCAAAAAATGATGACCATAATGCTGGTAACAAAACATGGTATCGTAATCAGTTGTACCTTCATACAATTCCCTGTAAGAAAATGCAGCAGACTGTTCTAGATCTGTAAGCATAGTATTTACAGTCTCAATGACCCAATCATCAGATAGTGTACTGGAGCTAATGAAAACATTTAAAGACATTTTAAACAAATGTGGAATTTTCAAATGTTCAGTGGGGCCATATACATCATAAGAAACCTTATCCCAAACTATACTATCCGATATTGGAATCGCTGTAATGTTCACCAGGGACAAGTCTCTTTGTTCACGGTATGATGACGTATGTGGTTTTAGGACCAAGTTCACAGATTGTACTGCAGAGCGTTCTGGGAGATAATGTCCGTTCAAAAGCAGAAAAAAAGACAGTCACTGTGCCAATCCAACTTAACAGGTATACTACCCCTATTGCGAACCAAATATGCAACCAAGGTGGCACTAAGTAAGTCTTTTTGAGCAAAAGATAGACTTGGCGAAATTTTTCTTTCTTTGAAATTGGTGGAGATCGATCAGTTTCACTTGGATCTGAAGAGAAGTCCTCAAAGTTGATGAAGTAGCCAGACGCAGTTCGATCTATCTTTGGTAGCTTCGCAGGTTTTGTAGAACTGGCAGATATGTCGTTTGAAGGCATATTAATGTAAACATCATTGTTGGGCCGAATTGCAACTTGCATTGTTGTTTATTCTTGATGTTTATCAATTTCAACTGGTGTGATTTGTACTCCATTATTCGTTACTCCTTCACCTTGCGTAGGTGAGTCTTGAAAGGTTATTAGTCTTTCCATCTGAACTTCCTGTATAGTAGCAAGAGGAGGTCTGCGGCTACTCAGGACCCCACACGGCCTACTGTTGAGGATCGGCCACATGATGTGGTTTGATCAGATCAATGGAGACTAATCTTTTTTCTTTTTTGCCGGCAAGAGGCGGAAGAAGTACTGTTCTTGTTCCCACAACTGCCAGGACAGGTACAGCTGTTCTGTAAGATGGCCCAAACTCTCTTCTGTCCATGATCTTTTCCCTGACCAGGTCCCCAATTTTCGGGATCCAGGCAGGTCTTGCCGGAACTGGTTTCACTTCCCCAGTGGCGGTGCGTTTGACTTGCATGTTGCTTTGTAATGCTCGAAATTCATTGAGTTCCTGCAAAACAGCCAAACGGTCATTCAGTTCAAATGGTTTTGCATCCGCCACTGTGCTGGCACAATCGAGATCAGGTACCCACATTCTTGTCCCAAACAGGGTTTCATAAGGGGTACGGCCTCCCAAGGACTTTCTTGGCAAATTATTAAGTACCCTCTGGACCCCATATAGGTGATTGACCCATGTACCACCCGCGCCTAACACCCTTGCTGTTAAGGATTGCTTTAGGTCCCGGTTTTTCCTCTCCACCACCGAATTTCCCTCGGGATGGTAGAAGGAGGATTACCGCAAGGCCACACCCATACCTTCCATGGCTTCCTTGTAAGCCCTTGAGCTAAACACAGGACCACGGTCAGAATGTAAAGTGCCAATCGCGTATGTCCAGATGAAGACTCGCAAATCCTTTATAACAGTTCGAGCGTCAGCTGAGCATTGGGGCCAAACCCATAGGAATCTAGAGCATGAATCCACTGTCACCAATATGTACTTGTAAGCCCCGTCAGAATTTAAGGGGCCGCAGCGGTCCAAATAGACACATGCGAGAGGTCTGTCTGAAATCAGTAATGGTGTTTGTGGTGGTTTGTGAATGGTGGAGCCCTTCATCTCCTGGCAAATATCGCACATCAGGACATAGTCGTTTGTTTTGTCAGCCCCGACCACCAGTAACGCTGCTTCAATAATGAAATTGTTGCAGTGACTCCTGCGTGTGCTGAGCCCAGACCCTCGTGTGCAGCTAGTATTAAACATAATCTGCGATCTTTATTTGGTATTACTCTATCCCCCACTCCTGGAATTTGAGCATACGGTGTGTTATGCACATCTAACTTGTAGGAGCACTTGAGTGGAAAGCCTTTTGGCAGGACGGCAGAGCGGTTCTTTGTGGCATTGATAGCTACTATATCTCCGTCTATTCTCATGTGTGAACGAGTGATTGCGGCAACGGCAGCAGTTCGCACTGTCGCCTTGGCAGCTTCATCAGCCAGTAAATTCCCTTCAACGTGTATGCGAACACGCTGATGACTCAAGGTGTGAAGAACTTGAGCCCGTGGCAGGCATGCTTTCAGCTTTGCTACTTGTTCCCATAACAATTTATTTTTTATCGTGCCACCCATGGCGTCTCTAAACCCATTCTGGCCCCAGTAGTGAAGATATTCATTGTCAGATTGCACACAGTAAAAGGAATCGCACACAATCAGTGTGGGGAATTCCCAATCCGTATACTGTAGTGCTAATATCGGGGCTTTCAGTTATGCCATCTGCGTGGTAAAATCTCCTAGAGATTGCGTAGTCGTGCTGCTTGGGTGGAACTTACCATCCCGCATCCGACCTTTCACTATAGCGCATGCAGCACAATACTGCTGTTTACTCCCTATGGCAGGTTGCACAGAACCGTCAGTTTAAATGATGTATTCTTACTTATCTAGAGGCAAGATTTCATTCGGCAGAGGGTATTCTTGTTCGTACTGTAGGAATGCTTGTGTTTTAAGACTTGGATCGTATCTGTATTCTACATCTGTTGCAGTGAGAGAATTAGCCCATTGTATCCATCGTGGATGCAATGCCTTTACATTTGGAATGCTAGCTTTAGTTACCGTTTCTTAAGTCGGTATCGGAGTTACAACAATGATGTGTTTCCCCTGTGCTAGTGCTCTTTCTCTCACTACAGCAGTCTGTACTGCTGTCAGAATTTTTTCTGTTGCTGCAAATTAATTTTCAGCATTTGTGTACAGATGAGATT
The DNA here is from genome assembly GCA_963921515.1 of Calotriton arnoldi. Lineage (NCBI taxonomy): Eukaryota > Metazoa > Chordata > Amphibia > Caudata > Salamandridae > Calotriton > Calotriton arnoldi. The sequence continues at coordinate 303,490 of CAWUFW010010795.1, forward strand.
TGTATACGATAGGAACTGTCTCACCTTCGTTGAACGTGATGTAGGTATACCCTGATAACCCGGGAATGATCCGTATCACCAGGTTGCGGACATTTACTCGTGTCTGCAAGTGTTTTGAAGCTATCATGTCCGCTTGAACTGAACGTAGAGTGTCTGTATGTTTCTGAGTCCACTTGTTTGCTGTGAAATCTGGTATGATTAGATCATAGAAAGGTTTGACTCTTTCTGAGTAGTCTGGAATGTATGTTCTGCCAAAATTTAAAAAAACTAAAAAGGATTGTAAACCCGACAGAGTTTTTGGAGGCTGAATTAGCGCGCCCTTTTCTAAAAAGTTTGCAGCAAGGCTTTTGCCTTCACTTGACAGCTCATATCCCAAAAATAGGACACTGAGATGGGCAATTTTTGATTTTTTTAAGTTAAATTTGTAGCCCAAATTGGCAAAACCAACAATTATGCTGTTCACCCTGCACAAGTGATCAAGGAATTCATCGTCCGTCAGATAAATATCATCTACATAGGACACTGCCTCTTCATTATAAGTTTGTAATAGCTCTGACACTCTAGCCGAGAATAACCCAGGGCTGTTCTTATAGCCTTAGGGCAGTCTACAAAACTGATGCTGAGTACCAAGAGCGGAAAATCAGGTCAAATATCGGCTTTCAGGAGCTATATTTTGGCAGAAAAATCCATTCGAGATATCTAGTGTTGTTTTGTATTTCTTACGCACGATGTTATTCATCAATGCGGCGCTGTGTGCGTTCTGAACAGCAAATGTTTTTGTGCATGTGTTCAAGTGTCTGTAATCTAAAACCAAATGATATGTGTTGTCAGGTTTCATTATGGTGAAACGAAGGGTTGTTCATTGAGGCGGTGCAAGTTTCAATCACACCCTGGTATTCTAGTTGGTCTAAGATTTCTTTGACCTGTTTCTTCACTTCATTTTTAAGGGGGGACTGTCTCTGTGGAGTTGGAGTAATTTTTAATGGGATCTCATGGTGTTTTGACTCCACGTCCCACCCTACATGGTTGCGGTATAATGCTGGAGCTAGTGCTTGCACCCATTCCTGTGTGTATGAGTGTTTTAGGAAACAGGAACGAGGTCAGAAAAAGCAGGCAAAATTACGCTTTCACCTTTTGGGCAATTCATTATAAATTCAGGCGGACAATCTTTTTCTGCTTGTCATATCGAAATGTCAAATTTTCCCAAAAGAGACTTTTAATTTTTTTTTAGATGTCCCCCTCTATTTGGAGATTAATTTCGTGTAGACGGTGTGGGACACTAACTCTTGTATCAGGTGTTTCCACTGTGATGTATTCATTCAATACTGCTGTCACCAGAAATTCCTTCAGGTTCTGGCGAGCTATTGTTACTTCTGCTGAGCTGTCTAGCATCGTCAGAGCCCATTCCCCTTTCAGAAGGTGAGTCCTCAGGAGCCTAGGCATTTCTAACTTTTAAGCCAGCTACTTTCTTTTTTTTTAATTGAGTCTTTGCTTTAGGTTGCTCTTCCTGTTTGATAATGAAATCTGAAGTGCAATGTGTTTCCCTTTTTCCCTTTGGTCGATCTTCAATTTTTTGTTCTGACCGTCCGTGGTTCTCCAAGCTTTTTGATGTACCCTGAAAGGAACGAAAGGAACGTGTATCAGTATCCTGATACCTGTCAGGTTTCCTATGTTATCACGATTCTTAAGGTTGTACCTCTTTTCAGAGAACTCCCGTTGGGGGGACCCACCCCTTGATCATGAAGTGTTTCTGTTATTATTATTTTTAGGTTGACTATTATCCCATTTCTTTTTAGAAGAAGTGGGTGCTTGCTTTGAGTTCTCTTTTTCAGAACTACTCACCACTAGTGGTTTCCCGAGTATGGCTCCCAAACTATCTCTGCCTAGTGAAGCATAGGTGTCTTCGATATTTTTTGGTAATGCACGCTCCTGATTTGCAGGAGCAGTTTCCCTTAGGCGTTGGCGTATAGCCACTGCTGCTGCTTCCCCTTTGATGTTGCTCAGCATCATTGCCAAGACTTGGTCAAAATTACCCATCAGTTTCATGTCCAAGTCCAGGGCAGGTCCTGCCCCGTACTCATTCTGTATCTGTTTCAGTACATCAGGAATAACTGATATGGTTGGGGTACCGTGTATTCTAATGTATACAGCAGCGAAGATTGTTCCCCAGTTGGTACAAGCCTCAATTGAGGGAACCATTCCCATTGGCAAGCAAATTGTTAACATTCTGTGTTTTTCCTGCAGGCCCGTATGGGGAAATACTGCTTCCAACTGTGCTATTTTTTGAGCAACCCAGAATGGTACTTGATCCCTTCTTGATGGGAACGCACCCATTATTGCCTTTAGTGTTTGTGGACTAATTATTGGTGTGGGCTGGGTCTGGACTATTCCTGGTGGAGCCGCTCTCGCAGGTTCTAATGTGAGTGTTTGCATGACGAACTGGACAATATGTCTGTATAGCCTGACTATCTCTTTGTATAGTGTACGCACTTGCTCTACTGGGAGTGTGTCTATCTCAAGATGTGGAGTGTAAGCCGCTAAGACCGGCCACGTCGCTCCTCCTATGCTGAGCGGACCTAGTCTTATGACTGAAGTTGTGTGTTTTAGGGCGCCTTTAAACCAGTTTTTATGTTGCTGGTAAGTTAACGGAACTTCAATGACCACATATAGGATGTATTCTTCCGGTGGATCCACTTCAATGTATTCGTGGAATAAATGTGACTGTGTATCTGCAGGTGGGAATTTTACCCAGGAATAGAATACCTTTGATCCGAACACCTCGTGTGCCTCAATCACGAAGGTAACATGGCCACCTGTTGCAGGTAATCCATGTTCTAGTAATTTTAGAGTTACTGCCTGCTGGCAGTTTTCTGAAATGTTAAGAGCATTAGCAAATTCATCTCCTTCCTCGCTTACACCGCCATTTGCGGTTTCAGTCATTTTGACAGGAGAAGAAGGTAAGTAGTTTAAGAGTTTAGGGTTTAGCACGATAGGGAACTTTTAGTCCTTACAAGCTTGTTTAAAACCTTCGGCCAATACACAGGGTGTGCCTGCTCAGCTGAGGCGGATTAACCTTCCCACTTCAGACATCTCTGAAAAATGTGAGTAGGGCTGTCTGAGAAAGCACGACTGAACTACTCAGATTTTACTGTTAATATAAGAACCAAACCAACGTTGGGAGCCATGTCGTGTAGTTCCTAGGAACCCCCAGGACCTGCGCATTTTGGATGACCTAAACTGAGGGCTTGATGTGCAGACAGTGGGCACCCCCACAGGATGAGTCAGCCGTTAGACCAGCTGGCTCTACGGTGCCACTACCACCCCCCTGTGTTCTACAGTGATGTATGTAGTTTCTGGCAACCACTGAACATGATAACCCTGATTCCTCAGGTATCGTGGAAACAATACGGTATCTTTCGTTCAGTCACTCGTGCTTGCTTTTCTCAGAATACATAGAATGACGATTGGAACGGTTTCAATAATAATTTATTGGTCAAGCGTCAGTCTAATATGAAACATGTTAGCTGCGACAGTCAAAAGACAGGAGCAGCCAAATGTAATCGCTAGTACCAATATCATAAAAAGTAGATACATTTCTACCATAGTGCTAATAAGATGAATAAAAGCATATTACATAACACAATAACATTGGAGTACTCCTACGATGCGTAGCCTACCTAACCGTGCCTAGCCTAGAGGTGTAGGTGAAGCATGTATGTGTAAGTGCTAGGATATGTCCTAATGGAACCTAATGGAGCCAACAATTCCCCGGGAAGTGCTAACCCCTCACCTGATGGTTCTGAATGAAGGACCCATCTCTGCATCGAGGATGGCACCCCGCAACGGATGTCAGGTCTCTGCCTGTCGAAGGATCAGCCTGCAGAGTCTCTGTCCAGCTCGGAAGGAATTCTCCTCTGTGTGTCTAAGGGGGAGTGAGGGTCTTTTATACTAAAGTGGTCACTCCGGGGGTTTTCTAGAATCAATATGTTTTGAAAGCATTCACTAATCCCCTGCTAATCCTTTTCTAAACAAATATGATCAGGGACTGCTGGCTTTTGGCCATGGATGAAAAAAAGTGGTGACCCTTGTACAGAATAAATCTACCGTGCCTGGGGGCATGTTTATGTACATCAGGTACAGGGATTAAGATAAGGTACCAAGAGCCTGATGTTGGAGAGACAGAAATAAGCTACTAGGTAAATGGTCACCTGTGTAAAACCGTTATGTCATGTGGATGTGACAAAATGTATGTAATCGGTATGTACATGCTGGGACTAACCTAAAGGACATGACACACACACCCGCTCACAGACCCACTCAGGTACTCATGCACCCACTCACAGTCCCACTGAGAGACACACACACCAACTCACAGACCCACTGAGAGACTCACACACCCATTCACAGGTCCCTTCAGACACTCACACACCCACTCACAGTCCCACTCATAGACTCATGCATGCTCGCACAGCCCAATGAGAGACTAATTCATCCACTCCCAGACCCACTCAGATACTCATGATCCCATCCACAGTACCACTCAGAGACTCAGGCACCCACTGACTGCCACACTCAGACACTCACCTACCAACTCACCAACCCACTCAGATATTCACACAACCACTCACAGATCCATGCAGACACTTATGCACTGACTCACTCACCCACTCAGAAACTCATCCATTCACTCGCAGAACCTCTCAGACACTCATGCACCCACTCACAGACCTACTCAGAAACTCATGCACCAACTTACAAGCCTTCTCAGACACTCATGCACCCACTCACAGACCCACTCAGATACTCATGCACCCTTTCACAGACCCACTCAGACATTCACTCACCTACTCCTAGATCCATACAGGCACTCATACACCCACTCACACAGCCATGTGCACACCCATACAGTCACTCACACACCCACTCACAGAACCACACAGCCACTCACACACCCACAAAAACACTCACACACCCACTCAAAGACCCATACAGCCATTCAGATGCCTACCCACCTACCTATGCAGCAACTCACACACCCACTCTCAAAGGTTACAGATTATAGTTAGGAAATAAAACGAAAGAAATTCACTGCAACAACCGCCTGCTCGTGCCTAATGGGGACTCCATACCCCACCTAACCTTGCGGCAGGAGCCGCCGACGCACTTCCACGCACCAGGAGGTGCTTCTTAAGCTGCTCAGGGCTCCTGCGGCACAGGAGCCCATTACTGCAACAACCGCCTGCTCGTGCCTAACGGGGACTCCATCCCCACCTAACCTTGCGGCAGGAGCTGGTGACACACTTCCATGCACCAGGAGGTGCTTCTTAAGTTGCTCAGGGCTCCCGTGGCACGGGACGCACATGGCCCATCTGCGCCCATCAGAGCCCAGAGGAGGCTGGGCCCTGGCATCTCAGAGGACCGTGGTCGCCGAGCACATTCAGTCTTCTGGCATCAATACCACCTAAACTAAGGAACTGACAAAGACACTAAATAAGGTACTGTGCCACGCGAGATTACACAAGGATATTGAACAAAACTGGAAGGGTTGGACTGGGTTGAGTTGACTCGGTTGGGTAACATACCAATGCCAAAATCGACCCTGAAGAGACATAAAACATAGCATATTCTCCTTCCACATTCCTACCGCTCACTGCTTTGCCACCCCCTATCTACATCGATGCTTTTTACACCAGGACCCTCTCCCCTGATCATACATAGAGCAAAAAGTAACAAAACTTGTGGGTGCTAAACAGCTTGGTCATGGGCAAGAGGAAAGTCTCAGAAGCACCCAGGGGGAAGGAAAAAACACTAAAGCTAAAGGAAAGTGCGGGTGGGAATTCCACAATAGCCGAGATAGATAACTTAATAGAAGAGGTAGAGACGATGCTCAAAGGAGCGGTAAAAAAACTTAAGGCACTGAAAGGAAGATCACATCCTTCTACTCAAAGCAGTCAGCACACAAACAACTGCCACTATTACACCAAAGTGACGTTATAGTGCCTACAACTAATCAGCAATACCCCTCTACGCAAACACCAACAACGCCCAACTCAATAAGAGAGGCTAGGGACAGCCACAGGAAGCTATTGGCTGCTGTAAAGAAGAACTGGGAGGAGAACAGTTGGTTGAACCTCCTCCAGGCTGCAAAAACCAATAACATGGCTGAGTTCTGGAAAATAATTGCATGTGGGGGCAAGGACCAAGTAGAGCACACAGAGCACCACTTAGAACCGGTAGCTTGGACCGAGCACTGTACCAACTTGTATTCAAGCTTTAGGTCCACTTTGATCGAATATTGTGAGCCTGCTAGCAATGAAGAAGATAGAGAAGTGATTATTTTTACATTGGAAGAAACTGAACATGCAATAGACACTTTTAAGTAGGGAAAGGCCACAGGATTAGATAGACTCCCTGGAGATTTGTTCAAGCACGATAAGAATGTTTGGGTCCCGTATGTTAATTTAATCAGTAACACCATAGCAGCAGGTGCACCTGTACCGGCAACATGGAAAGGGGCGGAAATTGTCCCTATACACAAAAAAGGTTGCAAGTAGAAACCTGAGAATTACAGGCCTATTAGCCTAATAGATGTGCTCCAAAAAATCTTTGCCAGGCAATTACTGAACAGGCTTAACGACTGGAAAGAGACCAACAACATAATGTCCCAGTACCAGGCAGGATTCAGAGCTCGAACAAGCACAGTGGATCAGGTCTTCAGACTCTTATGTATAATCTGGAAATATGTTAAGGTAAAGGGGGGCCACATTTATGTGGCATTTGTAGCCCTAAGAGCAGCCTTCGACCTTGTACCCAGATGTTTACTGTGGGACTCGCTAAAAGAACAAGAAGTCCCGTCAATTCTACTAGCACAGATAGTTAGGCTACACAGTGACAACTATGCAAGAGTCCACTGGGGCATGCACGGGGAGCTCACGGAACCGATCCCAATAGATAGAGGAGTGAGAAGAGGGTGCGTACTTGCCCCCCCTTGTTCTCAGGAAAGAAGAGAAAGAGCAGCTGGGTCATAGGTTACTGCACCACCACGACTAGTCACTATGTTGTTAACAATATTGCCCACCTCAAATAGTCTGCTGCCTATAGACCATGCATATAACAGTGTTAAATTGGTTGGATGAGAGGCAATATATAGACACAAGTAAATCAGGCAATTCAATACACGAAGCCACAACAAGAGAAAACATCTGCATATCAACGATTTCTGGTCTTTTTATTCTCTGATGTGCTTCAAATGATAGAACCAGCCAACGCGTTTTGCCCAAACATGGGCTTCTTCAGGGCAATAACGAGGAGGAATGAAGTATATCCTCAGACGTTGGATCAAGAAAAAATTGGAGCCAGTCCTATAGCAACTGGATGAAGATCATGGTAGAAACTTATCCAGTAAGTGTGCGTAGGGTAGTGTACATCTAACAGTATTAGCCGTGTGTATACGAGGAGCCGTGTCTGGGAAACGTCCTGCTGGTCACAGGACGTTTCCCGGACACGGGAACTCCTCGTTTTCTCTTGTTGTGGCTTCGTGTATTGAATTGCCTGATTTACTTGTGTCTATATATTGCCTCTCATCCAACCAATTTAACCCCCTTGTTCTCACTCTATATTAATGATGTGGTTGGCTACTTACAAAAAACTGAAAACGACCCCCCCAAGCTGAGTGGGTACTTGGTTCCAGTGCTGCAATTCGCAGACGATACCATTTTGATCTCGCAGACACCTAGGGGCCTGCAAAACGTATTGAATGCTTTTAATAGATACTGCGATGTAAAAGGCCTTGAAATAAATACTGGTAAAACTAAGTACATGGCCATAAATCCCCATAAAGATTTTAAAAAGGATTTTAAGATGAATAATTAAAAACTAGAATATGTCCCTAACTTCGATTATTTGGGTGTATTGATCGACTCGAAGTTGTCATGGAAATTGCAGGTAAACCACTCAGCGCTGCGACTTGACCAGGGGACGGGGGCCGTCCTCAAAAAGTACAGCTCATCGTCAAGCAAACCCTTAACACAGGCACTTGAGCTATACAAATGCAAGGCGCAGGCAGCAGCATTGTACGGATCAGAACTCTGGGGAATCGGTGATACCACACAATTAACAAATGGGGAAAATACGTTTGTGAGGAGACTATTGGGGCTACCAACATCAACGCCACTCATCCCAATGTTCCATGATCTAAACACGAAGCGCATAGGAAATATTGGAATACTTTGACCATTGCTTTAATGGGTACGCCTGTGGACAACACCAGAGCTAGCGGTATACAGAGAGGGTGCAAGAGAACTCCTAGCCATTGATAGCTGTCTCACTTTTCCTTGGCTAAGATTCATTAAGAAATGGCTCACAGAAGTAGGCCTTAGCTTATATTGGACTGAACCATATAATCTAACACGAAGCTGCAAAAATATATTGAAAAGAACCTATTGGTCACATACTCTGAATGCCCTTCTTTGTAACCCAAGTCTGGGAAGGTTAACAACCCACTTTCTTAGTGTAAAGCCTAACAAAAGCTTTGAAGAATTCCTTGATTACATACAGCTACACTTAGCAAGAATTCTGTACCTAAAACTAAGATATGGTACTTTGCAGATCAAGAGCTACACAGCATATTGGGGGACGAAGGGAGACAGCACTTGCATGTTATGTCCTCTATGCACCTCAAGGCCAACTGAAAACATAGCGCACATTTTATTTTTCTGTACAGCGCATACTCGGGCAAGGAAGAAATGGATACGCCCGCTGTGCAATACTCTGGGATTCAGGAAGCTCCAAGATGCACTAAGGGTGTTAACAACCAGTACCATGCCATACGTAATATTCGCCCTATCCCGATATTTGTTTGCAATAGGGATTATAAGAAACAAAATGGGACTAAAACTGTGACGCTGCAACGAACAATGCACTTTACTTGGAATAGCACTTTGAATTTTTATACTGATTTGTTATTTTAATTGTATTATACAGACTAATAGTCGACTTTAAACATATGTACAACAGGGGGATGCATTGGATTATTTAGCGATCTGTAAATATTGTTCTAATTTGCGACTAATGATGATTTTATCGTGGATTTTATATATATTGCATGATGCATTTTAGTACATATCTAACAAGTGCTTAACATGTGTATACAATATGATGAGCATAGGCAACTGGAAAAACTTTTATGCATGAAACTTTTATGGCCTTTGGCCGAAATAAAGTATTTCTATTTCCACCACTGAAAAAAAACAAAGGTTACAGGGAAGTTATAGTTAGAATAACAAGTTACTTACCTTCGGTAACGATATATCTGTAAGAAACATAGGTTAGTTATAGATTCCTTACCTTAGAATTACCCCCAGGCGTCAGACTGGATCCGGAAAGTTTTTCGTCAGCAGTACCCCTGCGCATCGGAAGGTGGCGTCGGTCAATTCCACGTTCGTCGTTGGCGTCGTGGTCGCCGGGATGACGTTGCGGTAGCTACAAAGACGCCGCCCTCGCGAGCTGACGTCAGTTCTGTACACGACTTTCCACGTCAGAAGCGCAGAGCCATGCAAGACACTGACCACTGGTGCACAAAACTAGGGCCCTGAAAGGAAGTCCTTAACCCTAGAAGTCAGTTCGCAGAACGGGGAGGATGGGTGGGGCGGTAAGGAATCTATAACTAACCTATGTTTCTTACAGATATATTGTTACCGAAGGTAAGTAACTTGTTCATCTGAAATAAAGTTAGTTATAGATTCCTTACCTTAGAATAGATACCCCAGCAATACCAACCCCTGAGGTGGGTCTCCGAACCAAGTTCACACCAGAAAGTCCTGGAGAACAGAACGGCCAAAGAAGCCGTCTCTCCGGACTTGGCTGTCCAGGCAGTAGTGTTTGGTGAACGTGTGCAGCGATGCCCAAGTAGCTGCCTGACAGATGTCATTAAGGGGGACTCCCCATCCCAAATCAGTGGTAGCTGCCGTCACCCTGGTGGAATGGGCGCGCAGTCCCACTGGAGGCTCCTTCTTTGCCAAAGGATAGCAAGCTTTGATGCACAGAACGACCCACATGGAGATGGCCTGTTTGTGCACGGCCCGACCTTTCTTAGCGCCCACGTAACCAACAAAGAGCTGGTCGTCCACCCGGAATTGTTTGATGCGATCCAAGTAGAAGGAAAGCGCACGTTTTGGATCCAGACGGTGGAGCCTCTCTTCCTCTTTTGAAGGATGCGGAGGTGGAAAGAAGGTGGGCAAAGTGATGGTTTGGCCAATGTGGAAAGAAGTAACCACCTTGGGAAGAAAGGAAGGTCTAGTTCTGAGGACGACCTTGTCCGGATGAACAGCCAGAAAGGGAGGCTTGGAAGAAAGAGCTTGTAGCTCACTCAGCCTGCGAGCAGAGGTGATGGCCACCAAAAAGGCAGTTTTCAAAGTTAGAAGCCTGACAGGGCAGTTATGGAGCGGCTCAAGGGGAGCGCACATAAGATATGTAAGAACCAAGTTCAAGTCCCACTGGGGCATTACGAAGGGAACAGGAGGAAAAAGATGAGTAATGCACTTAAGGAAACGATTTACAACAGAGGACTTGAAAAGAGAAGGCTGATCAGGAAGCCTAAGGAAGGCTGAAATGGCCGAGAGGTAGCCCTTTAGAGTGCCCAGAGCAGAGCCCTGCTGGGCCAAAGAAAGGAGGAACAAGAGAACATAATAAAGAGGGGTGGAAAGGGGATCCACAGCCTTTGCTGTGCACCATGCCACAAATTTGTTCCATCTGCAGGCATATACCGTCTTAGTGGAGGGACACCTGGCTGCCTAGATAATATCACAGACTTCGGGAGGCAGGTCAAACGATGTCAACTGCCGCCGCTCAATCTCCACGCAAGGAGGTGGAGGCTGGACAGGTTCGGGTGGAGGACCGTCCCCTGCTGCTGCGACAGAAGATCCTCCCGAAGAGTGCAGTCTGATCGGAGGATCGATGGTCATGTGTAACAGCTCGGGATACCAGACTCTTCGTGCCCAATCCGGAGCCACAAGAATGACTTGGGCCCGGTCGCGCTTGATCTTCTTCAGCACTCTGGGCAGAAGTGGTATAGACAGAAAGGCATATAGAAGACCGCAACTCCACTCGCGACGAAAAGCGTTGCCTAGCGAGTGCCGCCTTGGAAATTCCAACACGCAGAATTGCTGACATTGAGTGTTCTCTTCGGTGCAAATAGATCTAACCAAGGCTCTCCCCGCTTGCGAAAGAGACCTTGCACCACCTCCGAGTGGAGATGCCATTCGTGATCCATCATGCACCTGCAGCTGAGTTCGTCCGCCCAGGCATTCAGGGAACCTGCCAGGTGTTGAACCACCAGGGAAATGCCCTGATGTTCCAGCCATGTCCAGAGGCAGAGGGCCTCCTGACATAGGGTCCACGACCCCACCCCGCCTTGTTTGTTGCAGTACCACATGGCTGTGGTGATGTCCGTGAACACCTGCACTACTCTTCCCCAGACAGAGGGAAGGAATGCTTTGAGTGCAAGACGAATCGCCCGAAGCTCCTGTTGCGTCTCACGCAAAGGGGAGCCGAAGAACACTGCAGCTACATACTAGAAAGCGGCATTAGGACTGGGAACTACAAATCCCATGAGCCTCCGCGGTTCTGACGTCAATGACGTCAGCGCGGGTCTGAGGCGTTCCATTCAAAGGACGCGCTGAGTCTCGGTGAGACGCCGATTACTTTACCATTCGAGCTGCTGAGTGAAGAAGGAGGCGGGTAAGGGTGCTTCGAGCACCAAACATCCTTGACTTTGTTCTCCTCATAACAGTGGGCTCTTTTCCTTGTGGTGGCGACTGTGGGGGTAATCACGCTGCTTCGGTCAGTTGCTCTGTTGGTGGAACTCACTTCAAGTTCCTTGCAGAGCAACCTTGCAGCCAAGCCCTCCCTCTTGTCGAGTGTTGTACTTCTGGACATATTCCCATTTAGGGGAAAAACTATTCAGGAGGTTTTCTCGCGTTGGCGAACCATTCGGTTTATGCGGGAAAACCATCCTAGTTCATAGCCATGAACTGGCGATTGATTCACTAAATCGCATTACTTCACTTTGGTTTTCAGCCCGGAGCTGTGGGCTTTTGCATTTTGAGTTCAAGTCGTTTCTTCCAAGTTGGGGGTACGCTTTCCTGGAAAAGGGAGCATGTTCTCGAGTATGAGTGTGTGACTATACAGTGCCATTAGCGACGATCTTACTCCTCTGTTCAAGACGTATTGAACAGAGGACAAGTTTTCCAGCCCTGAACATTTGGAGTGCCTCCTACTTTGTATTATTAGTTACGCCTGTTTCCTTATGTGTTTAAAAACAGGGGTATAGAGAGGGAGCAGGAGGACGGCTCTTCCACACCCCTGTCTCAGCGAAAAGGAGTAACTAAGGGGTATGTCGTATTAGGTTCTGTGAGACCTCAGTAGCGATGCATGTCTGGCGAATAAAGGTATAATGTTTCCTTATGTGTCCTCTCCAGATTTAACTGAAATCCAATGTTTGAACTTGTAGAATCGCAGAATTGAAGAGGAGGCTTTATCTTTCTTTACAGGTACACTCTTCAGGTTCAGCACTACTATTTCTGAGAGTTAGACTAAACAGAAGCTGCTATAGGTTATATCATTAGTTACACCTATTGTTGTTTCTTTTTCACAGGTCTCCCTCCACGCTGTCCCCTTCCTTCCCTTCCCCCGCTTGACCACTCCATGGAGTCTGTGTACACATAGTCAGACCGTGGTGGTGTCGAGAGGTGGACCAAATTTAGCAACGTGCGATCCTGAGGAGTTTCGGCCACGACAGAGTAATCGGCCCAAGGATTGTATTCCTCCCGGTCGTACGTTCATGATGGCCACCCTAGATGATGTGATCGCGGCGTTACATGCAGTACAAGTCGAACTATCAACTTCCAGGGCAGAAACCGCTACCCTTCAGGCCGCGGTTGATAGACTGCAAAGAAATCCTTTTAGTGCAGGCACATCTTTAGCGTCTCCTTCCCCCCCTCTGGTGGTAGAGATACCTATCTCTGTTCCTTTAGCCAACCCCGAGAGGTTCCATGGGGAGAGCAGTAAGGTTCAGGTTTTTCTCACACAAGTACTCCTGCATTTCTCGTGTAAACCTAAGGCTTTTATCACTAACCATGCACGGGTAGCCTTCCTGATTTCTTATTTAGCTGGGGACGCTGCTCAATGGGCAGTACCCCTAGTAAAGAAGAACGATCCAATGCTTCACGATTGGGATTCCTTCCTCCAGGATTTTGAGAGAACTTTCAATCGGAGGATGGCTACCCTCTCGGCCGACAAAGACCTGTTGGAGCTACGACAGGGGAACAGGGATCTCATAGCATACCTCAACGACTTCCGCCGGCTAGTCACCGAGACCGAATGGCCTGAGGCCAAACAGACCGCCATCTTTCATAAGGGCCTTCGAGAAGAAATGAAAGATATTCTGGCTCAAATAGAACCACAACCTGTGACCTGCGAAGATCTGATCAGATTGGTTCTTCGTTTGGATCATCGCCTCGGTGAGAGACGAGGGGAAAACAAACGAAGGGATCGAACCACTTGGAGAACAGACCAACCTAAAACATATGACACCCTGCCTACACACAAATCCGAACCGATGGAAATAGGAGCAGTCCGTTCCACTCTTACCCATGAAGAAAGGGAATACAGGCGTAAGAAGGGCCTGTGTATCTACTGTGGTAAGAAAGGTCACTTCATCAAAGAGTGTTCCCTGAGAACCAGGTACCCACGCACGGAACCCCGCAAACAATTGGCAGCCACTTCTGAGGGTGCGGCGGGAAACGACTGGGCTTGAGGACAAAGGAAGGGAATCCCTCAAGCAAAACCTACATCCCTTCTTTGACGGAAGACACCCCGTGTACTAACCACTTCTTTATGGAACTTTCCCTGTTAATAAGAGGAGAATGGTGTCCAGTCTCAGCCATGTTAGACTCTGGCGCCACTGGGTGCTTTATGGACAAGGAACAGGCCATATCCCTAGGGTTAGTTCTACAAGAAAAAGACACACCGGAAATCGTGTTTGCTGTGGATGGGAGATGCTTAGAAGCTGGTCCTATTCGGCTCCAAACCGAGGCTATGGAAGTACGTCAAGGCAGGGAGCACGAAGAAAAACTCGTTTTCAACGTCATACAAGCGCCCCAATACAGGATCATCTTGGGGTTACCCTGGTTGAAGTTACACAACCCTCACGTGGATTGGGTGGAAAAAACAATACATTTCACCTCTGTTTACTGTTCTACCCATTGCGTTCCTCAAAGAATCAACCAGGCTCGGGTATTGACAGAACGTCACCACATCGCCACTGCAGCTGAACATCCGGTCATGTTACCCCGCGAATATCTGGAGTTTGCCGATGTATTCAACGACGTCAAAGCTGAGGTACTCCCGCCTCATAGGCAGTACGACTGCCAGATTGAGCTGGTACCAGGGGCGGTTATTCCCACAGGACGGGTATACGCCTTAACTGAACCAGAAAACATACACCTGCGGGCATATCTAGATAAGTATTTAGCGCTGGGGTTCATCCGTAATTCCATGTCTCCCGCAGCTTCCCCACTGTTTTTTATTCCCAAAGCCAACGGCGACTTGCGTGCCTGTATAGACTTCAGGGCCTTGAATGCCATCACGATTAAGAATCGGTATCCCTTACCTCTGATACCGGTTTTACTGGAACAGGTGAAAAAGGCTGTCATATACACACGGTTGGATCTAAAAGGGGCCTACCATCTGGTGCGGATGCGCAAGGGAGATGAGTGGACGACGGCATTCAAGACGCGTTACGGCTTATACGAATATCTTGTCATGCCTTTTGGGTTGTGTAACGCGCCTGCCGCCTTCCAGTTTTTCCTGAACGACGTACTGCGAGAATATCTGGACCATTTCGTCGTGGTGTATATCGATGACATTCTTATCTATTCACCTACCATTGAGAGCCACACCAATCACGTACGAACTATTCTACGTACCCTACAGGAACACCAGCTTTACTGTAAAATCAGTAAATGCAAGTTTGGAGTTAACACGGTGGAATTTCTAGGTATGATGCTAACTCCTAGGGGACAAGAAATGGCTGAAAGGAAAATAACAGCAGTAAAAGAATGGCCCACTCCAGCTAATGTCAGAGACATTCAGTGTTTTCTTGGCTTTGCCAATTTCTATCGTCGCTTCATCAGCCACTTTTCATCCCTGGCATCTCCGTTAACACATCTGTTACAGAAGAAGGTTCCTTTTGTGTGGACTAAGGAAACACAAAAGGGGTTTGAAGCTTTGAAGGAGGCGTTTGTGTCCGCTCCAGTCCTGGTGCACGCTGATCCTGATCGTCCTTATATCGTGGAAGCGGATGCGTCTGATCACGCAGTGGGAGCGGTGTTATCCCAACGCCATTTCGATACGGGACAATTACATCCAGTGGCTTATCGGTCACGAAAGCTCAACGCTGCAGAGCGCAATTATACTATAGCCGAAAAGAACTCCTGGCTATTAAAGACGCCTTCCAAGAGTGGAGGCATTTTCTCAAAGGAGCTAAACACGTCATCACAGTTTATACGGACCATCGGAACCTACAGTTCATGACGGCAGCACGTCATCTATCCCCCAGGCAACTAAGATGGACGCTGTTTTTCGCCGAATACAACTTTCTGGTCACCTATCGACCTGGAAAAGACAACAAGAAAGCCGACGCCTTAACTCGTCAAACATGCACTCAACCATTGGAGGAACAGGCAGAGAAAGCTATTATCAGTCCTCAACATGTTCTATGCGCTACTGTAACGGAACCCTTTCTCAAAAGCATTGCGCAGAAGGTTCGTACCCAAGAATGGAAGACATGGCTGGCAAAACACCAAGAGTGGGAACTAAGAGAGGGCCTACCAATACGAGGAAAACAGCTGTTGGTCCCAATCCCCTCACTTCAAAAACGGGTTTTTGCCTGGTGTCATACCCTTCCCAGTGCAGGACACAATGGCATGGAAAAGACCGCTGAGAGAATGTTGCGTCAGTTTTGGTGGCCCTCCCTAAAAACTGATGTCCGTACATGGGTCACGGAGTGTGTGACATGTAACCAGATGAAGACCTCGCATGCCAGACAGGCAGGACTGCTACAACCGTTACCCACCCCAGATCAGCCGTGGGAAAGCATATCCATGGATTTCATCGTGGGGATGCCAGCCGATAAAGGATACACGACAATCCTGGTTGTGGTAGACTACCTTACTAAACTGGCCCATTTCATAGCCTGCAAATCTTTGCCCACGGCAGGTCAGTTAGCCCAACTGTTGTTGGTACATGTGGTACGGTTGCATGGGCTTCCACAAGTGGTGGTTTCGGACCGTGGATCTCAGTTCACTGCCAAGTTCTGGAAGGCTTGGTGTGCAGCCCTCAAGATAACGCCCAGTTTGTCTACAAGTTTTCACCCTCAAACTGACGGCCAAACAGAAAGGGTGAATCAGACCTTAAAGCAGTACCTGCGGTGTTATGTGGACAACACCACAGAAGCCTGGGTAGACATGCTATGGTTGGCTGAGATAGCCTATAACAGTGCTGTACACAGTTCTACAAAAAATTCACCGTTCTTTTGCACTTATGGGTTCCACCCTAGGTTTAGTCCCCTTGTACATCCAGTGAAGTCCGAGGCCCTACCGGGAGTTAGAGAGAGAGTGCTTCACATACAGAACACACTGAAAAACACTCAGAAATGGGTAGGAGAGGCCAAGGACAGGTATAAGGCTTATGCAGACAAACACAGGCGTTTGGGTCCTATCTATAGAGTGGGGGATTATGTGTGGCTTTCTACAAGGAATATTAGGTTCAAGAGACGCAGCATTTTTAACCCCAAATATATTGGTCCCTATAAGGTAGTGAAGCTCATCAATCCAGTCGCGGTTAGGCTGGCGTTGCCCTCCTCCCTGAGAATACATCCGTCCTTTCATGTTTCTCTTCTTAAACCCTCTCGTTCTGCTGCCAGTCACGGTCCGTCTCCAGTGTTGGTAGACGAGGATCTGGAACATGAGGTGAGGGGTATTCTAGATTCAAAAATACATAGAACCAGGTTATGGTACTTGCTTGCCTGGAAAGGATATGGGGACGAGGAGAACACCTGGGAGCCAGCATCAGGGGTACATGCCCCGCGCTACGTCGCTTCCTTTCATAAACGCTTCCCGATGAAACCATGTCTCTGTCAGTGTTCTTCGGGAGAGGGATGTTCTGTTGCGTCTCACGCAAAGGGGAGCCGAAGAACACTGCAGCTACATACTAGAAAGCGGCATTAGGACTGGGAACTACAAATCCCATGAGCCTCCGCGGTTCTGACGTCAATGACGTCAGCGCGGGTCTGAGGCGTTCCATTCAAAGGACGCGCTGAGTCTCGGTGAGACGCCGATTACTTTACCATTCGAGCTGCTGAGTGAAGAAGGAGGCGGGTAAGGGTGCTTCGAGCACCAAACATCCTTAACTTTGTTCTCCTCATAACAGTGGGCTCTTTTCCTTGTGGTGGCGACTGTGGGGGTAATCACGCTGCTTCGGTCAGTTGCTCTGTTGGTGGAACTCACTTCAAGTTCCTTGCAGAGCAACCTTGCAGCCAAGCCCTCCCTCTTGTCGAGTGTTGTACTTCTGGACATATTCCCATTTAGGGGAAAAAACTATTCAGGAGGTTTTCTCACGTTGGCGAACCATTCGGTTTATGCGGGGAAAACCATCCTAGTTCATAGCCATGAACTGGCGATTGATTCACTAAATCGCATTACTTCACTTTGGTTTTCAGCCCGGAGCTGTGGGCTTTTGCATTTTGAGTTCAAGTCGTTTCTTCCAAGTTGGGGGTATGCTTTCCTGGAAAAGGGAGCATGTTCTCGAGTATGAGTGTGTGACTATACAGTGCCATTAGCGACGATCTTACTCCTCTGTTCAAGACGTATTGAACAGAGGACAAGTCTTCCAGCCCTGAACATTTGGAGTGCCTCCTACTTTGTATTATTAGTTACGCCTGTTTCCTTATGTGTTTAAAAACAGGGGTATAGAGAGGGAGCAGGAGGACGGCTCTTCCACACCCCTGTCTCAGCGAAAAGGAGTAACTAAGGGGTATGTCGTATTAGGTTCTGTGAGACCTCAGTAGCGATGCATGTCTGGCGAATAAAGGTATAATGTTTCCTTATGTGTCCTCTCCAGATTTAACTGAAATCCAATGTTTGAACTTGTAGAATCGCAGAATTGAAGAGGAGGCTTTATCTTTCTTTACAGGTACACTCTTCAGGTTCAGCACTACTATTTCTGAGAGTTAGACTAAACAGAAGCTGCTATAGGTTATATCATTAGTTACACCTATTGTTGTTTCTTTTTCACAGGTCTCCCTCCACGCTGTCCCCTTCCTTCCCTTCCCCCGCTTGACCACTCCATGGAGTCTGTGTACACATAGTCAGACCGTGGTGGTGTCGAGAGGTGGACCAAATTTAGCAACGTGCGATCCTGAGGAGTTTCGGCCACGACAGCTCCAGAAGGTTGATGTGGAGCCCAAACTCCGCCAAAGACCAGAGGCCTCTGATCTCCGCCTCCCCCATGTGGCCGCCCCATCCCAGAAGTGATGCATCGGTCACCACTGTGAACTCTGGTTGGGGAAGGGAGAGGGATCTGCCGTCAACCCAATCCTGGTTCGTTAGTCACCACTGCAATTGGTGTGCAGTGCCCTCCGAGATCTGGACGCAATCGGACAGGTTCCCCTGATGTTGTGCCCACTGGAACTTCAGCTCCCACTGCAGAGCCCGCTTATGCCATCTGGCATGGTCCACCAGCAGGATGCAGGAGGCCATCAGGCCCAGTAGCCTGAGGGTCATCCTGACCGAAACCCGAGATAAGTAAAGTAAAGTAAAAAGTAAGTCCGTTTTTATATAGCGCAGCTACTCACCCTTACGGGTCTCAAGGCGCTGGGGGCCGTAGTGGAAATTAAGTGAGCTATTGCCCAGAGTCACATGGTGCTGAGCTGAGCTGCTGCCGGAGACAGGGATCGAACCGTGAACCCTGTGCTCCAAAGTCAGCTGCCCTGGCCGCTGCACCACACCTCTCCACCTCCACCTCTCCAGATAGAGGCTGAAAGATCGGAATCATAGCCTGAATATCCCAGACTCGCTGTTCGGGAGGATAGACCCAAAGCTGTGTCGTGTCCAGAACTGCTCCGATGAAGAGGAGCTTCTGAGAGGGCGTCAGGTGTGACTTCGGCACGTTGATGGAGAACCCCAGCGAATGCAGGAGGTCGGCCGTAGTCTGGAGGTGGGAGATGACAGCCTGGGGCGAGCCCGCCTTCAACAGCGAGTCGTTGAGATAGGGGAAGACTGGGACCCCTGATCTGCGCCGATGAGCTGCGACCACCGCCATCACTTTCGTGAACACCTGAGGGGCGCTGGTAAGGCCAAAGGGGAGCACGGTAAACAATGTACTCGCGGCCTACCGTGAACCGCAGGTAACGCCGGTGGGCCGGCAGGACGGGGATGTGAAAATAAGCGTCCTGCAAGTCCAACACTACCATCCAGTCTCCAGGGTCTAGGACAGACAGGACCTAGCGTCAACATTTTGAACTTCTCCTTCTGGAGTAAGTGGTTGACGTTCCTGAGATCCAAGATAGGACGCAGGCCTTTGTCCTTCTTGGGCACAGAAAGTAGTGGGAATAGCAACCACGACCTACTTCCAGGGCAGGAACTCGCTTGATGGCCCCCTTGGCCAAGAGTGCCGAAACTTCCTGTTGGAGAAGGGCCAGATGATCCTCCGACATGCAATGGTACTGAGGTGGCATGGCTGGAGTGGTAGTCTCGAAGGGGAGGGAGTAGCCCCTTCGGACTATTTGCAAAACCCACCTGTCTGACATGATGGTGCGCCAGTGGGGGAGGTGATGGTGAATCCTGCCACCCACTGGCGATTGGTGGCCTTGAAAGGTTGGACTAGGAGGGTTTGGAGGCTGCTGCAGAGGGGGCTGTGGTAGACTGGCCTACCCGCTGGCCCCCAGAACCACGGCGGTGGTTCCCACGTCCCCGGCCACGCAGGGGCTGAACAGCTTGCGCTGGCCTGTGGCTCTGGGAGGGATGTGGAGGGGCACCCCTTCCGTAGCTACAAAAGGGGCAAAAAGCAGACTGCGCAGGGCGGGTGGTGGAGAGGCCCAAGGACCTGGCCGTAGCCCGAGAGTCCTTAAAGTGCTCTAGTGCGTTGTCCGCTTTGTCACCGAATAGGCGACGGCCATCATAGGGCATGCCCATAAGGGTGTATTTGACATCCCCTGAAAAACCAGTTGACCTCAACCAGGCGTAGCGTCGAAGGACTATTCATGTGGAAAACGTCCTGCCTAGTGAGTCAGCAGTATCCAGCTCACAGCGGATGGTAAACTTTGCTGCGTCTCTCCCTTCGGCAACTGCCCGAGAGAGTACGGCCCGGGCCTCCTCCGGGCACTGAGGCAGCACTTGCACAACCGATTCCCACATGGAGTGGGTATAAAGGCCCAACAGACATGCGGTGTTTACCGACCGCAGTCCCAAGCTGGAGGAAGAAAACATCTTCTTCCCAAGATGGTCCAGCTTTTTGGATTCCCTGTCAGGTGGAGCAGTAGGGAATGCTCCCTTGGAGGTGGAGGCTTAGACCACCAAGCTCTTAGGGGTGGGGTGTTGGGAGAGGAAAGGGGGGTCGCCCGGGCCGGGTGGTGGCATCGGGCAATCATCCTATCCACAGGAGCCCCTGTGTTGGGCCTGGACCAGGTGCCCAAGAGGATGTCTGTTAGGGCTTCAATAAACGGCAGCAGGGGCTCCAAAGAGCTGGCTGCTGGTTGAAGCACCTCTGTCAGGAGGTTAGTCCTGACTGCCACCGTAGGTAGCTCAAGGCTGAGAGCCTCGTCCACCCTACGGAACACCACGGCGTAAGACACTCCCTCCTCCATAGCCACGGTAGGAGGAGACAACATGCCAAGGTCTGGTGAGGTATCCAGACCACTGGCTTCCCCCAGTTCCTCTCTCCAGTTTGGTTCATAACCTAACTGGTCAGTTGAAGGGTCTCCAGACCCTTCCCAGTCCTCCTCACCCTCCTCTGGTTGTCAATCTGGTCTCAAAGAGCCAGGGTAGAACAGGGGCACAAAGGTACCCGTCGGCGCCAGATCCGGCGCCATTCAACGCTGGTCCGGCTCCATGTCTACCTCTAGGTGGAGGCCGGGGTCGATGCCGGCTGGGATGTGGTGCCAGTGGAATCGGCGCCGGGGTAGGTGTAACAAGGTCGACCTGCGCCGATCCAGATCCAGGCCTGAATCCAAGGGGACCCTGCGGTGCCGGGGCCGAATCCGCCGGTGTCGAAGGCCCAGTGCCCCCAGCCGAGTCCGCAAGGCCCGAAGGCATGCCGGCGGAATTGGGCTGCCCAAAGATGGTGTGCATCGCTTCGTAAAATTGACAAAGCTGGGCAGAGGTTGCTCCAGGTCCCGGAAAGGGGGGGGGGGAAACCCGGAGTTGACCCTTCGGGCTCCGCATGCTGAGCCGCGGGAGGGGCACCCCCATCATCCATCGTCGCGTCGGCCGACGGATGGGGAGAAGTCGAAGAGCAACGATGCTTCTTTGACTTCTTCTTGTGCTTCGACTTATCTGACCCCGAGTGCGAAGACTTGGAAGAAGAATGATGGTGGCTCCGCGGCCGGTCCCTCGACCTCCTATGCAACTGGGACCTCGAGTGGCGTGGAGCCGACTGCCAGGCCTCGAGAAGCTTTCGGGACCGCTCCCGCAAAGACTTTGGATTCATGGTCCGGCAGTCGGAGCACGACTTGGGGTCATGGTTGCGTTCCAGGCAGAAGAGGCACACGCAGTGCGGATCCGACATCAGTCGGCTACAGGAACCGCAAGCCTTGAAGCCGGGCATCCCTCGTGCACCAGGAGTCGATGGACTCAAAAACGATGTTGACAAAAGTCGAGAAAAAGTCAGTCAAAAAGTGACTGGAGGTACCGCTCTCTCCGGATCTGCGCTTGCTGGCGCGTAAAAAGAAAGAACTGGCGTCAGCGTGCGAGGGTGACTTCTATGTAGCTACCATGACATCATCCCGGCGACCACGATGCCAATGACGAACACAGAGTCGACCGACGCCACCTTCCGACACGCAGGGGTACTGCTGACGAAAAGTTTTCCGGATCCAGTCTGACGCCTGGGGGTAATTCTAAGGTAAGGAATCTATAACTAACTGTTTCTTTCAGATAATAGATTTTAAAAAAACAGAAATTCACTGGAAAAACAAAGGTTACAGGGACGTTATAGTTAGGAAATAGAATTTTTTAAAACATAGAAATTCACTGAAAAAAACAAAGGATACAGGGATTTTATAGTTAGACTTGGATTTCACTTGTGCAAAACCAGTGAAATTCAGCAGATAAAGTTACCTGGGCTAACTGTAACTTACGTGCCCACAATTCACTGCTTATTGCTTATAATCAACATATTACATCACTCATGACATGGTCAGTGATATCACTCATGACATCTCAAATGATATCACTCATGACATTATCCACAGAACCTCTCACACAACTACTCACACCCCAATAGAAAATCTCATACACCCACTTCTAAGCAACTACTCACATACCTCTTCACAGATACATGCAAGCACTCACACACCCACTCATTGATCCATAGAGCCACTCCCACACCCACTCACCCATACAGCCACTCACATAACTACTAACTCGCCCTCACACTCATTCATCCACTCACTCACCAACACAGCCACTCACACATCGTCATACAGATACTTACACATGCACACATACATCCACACAGCTACTCACACACTGAATCACTCACCCATACAGCTACTCACTCACCCATACAATCACTCATACACCCACTCACACATACATATATTAGCACATGTACTTACCTATACAGTCACTGCCGCAAGCACACACTCATCCATACATCCATGCTGACATTTTCTCACTCACCCATATAATCACTCACACACCCCTCACTCACCTATAAAGCCTCTGATACCCACTCAATCACCCATACACCACTGACATACCCACTCACTAACCCACACAGCCACACACAGTAGCTCACTCACCCATACAGCCACATACACACCCACTCACACACCAATGCAGTCAATAACTCAATCATACAACCAATCAAACACCCTTAGAGCCACTCAGAAACCTACTCACACATGGATATACAAACAGTCACACAAAACTCACATAATGTGTTACAAATAGTATCACTCAGTAGTACATAAAGGTTACTAATTTAACATTTGTAGTATTTTACTATATATTTTTAACACTCTGAAACTTTTATAAAAAACTCACACTCACTGGATGATGTCATCAATGGTGTCATTTGAGAAGTCATCAGTGATGTCATCAGTGATGTCATTGACCATGTCATGAGTGATATAATATGTAAGGTCATAAGCAGTGCATTGCGGGGCATAAGGTATAGTTATCTCAGATAACTATAACTGCTAAATTGCTATGGTTTTATACAAGTAAAGTCTAAGCCTAACTATAACGTCCCTGAAACTTTTGGTTTTTGCAGAGAATTTCTATGTTTTTTTTATGTTATTTCCTAACTATACTGCTCCTGTAACCTTTGTTTTTTTTATTGAATTTCGAAGGTTTTTTAATTTTATGTCCTAACTGTAACCTGTAACCTATGAGAGTGGTTGTGTGAGTGGCTGTATTGGACAGTCATTGGGTTTGTGAGTGGCTGAATGGGTCTGTGAGTGTGTGTGTGTGTGTGAGTGGCTACATGGGTCTCTGAGTGGGTGTGTGAGTGGTTTTGTGGGTGTGTGAGTGGCTGTGTGAGTGGCTGTGTGGGTCAGTGAGAGGGTGTATGAGCAGCTGCATGGGTCTAGGAGTGGGAGTGGCTGTATGCATCTGTGAGTGGGTATGTTATTGGCTGTATGGGTCTGTGAGTAGCCGTGTAAGTAGCTGTATGGGTCAGTGACTAGGTGTGTGAGTGACTGTATGGCTCTATGAGTGGGTATGTGAGTGTCTGTATGGGTGGATGTGTGCAGTATATGAGTGTGTGTGATTGGATTTGTCAGTTGGTGAGTGGGTGTGTGAGTGGCTGTGTGGGTCTGTGAGTGGCTGTGTGAGTGGTTGTGTGGGCGTGTGAGTGAGTGTGAGAGTGATTGTATGGGTATGTAAGTAGCTATGTGAGTGGTTATATGGGTTTTTCTATGAATTTCTAATTGTATTTCCTAACTATAATGTCCCTGTAACCTTTGGTTATCAGTGAATTTCTAAATATAACCTGTAAACTTTGAAAATGGGTGTGAGTGTGTGTATAGGTTGGTGAGTGGGCACATGAGTGCCTGTATATATCTGTGTGTGGTTGTGTGAGTAGTTGTATGGGGCTGTGAGTAGATGAGTGAGTGGCTGTATGGGTATGTAAGTGGGTGTGTTGGTGGTGCCAGTGTAGGTCTGTGAGTGGGTGTGTGAGAACCTGTTTTTGTCTGTGAGTGGGTATGTGAGTGGTGCTATGGTTCTGTAACTAGATGTGTCAGTGCCTGTGTGGGTATATGAGTGCCTGTGTGGGTCTGTGAGTGGGTGTGTCAGTGCCTTTGCGGGTCTATGAGTGGGTGTGTGAGTGTCTGAGTGGGTCTGTGAGTGGGTGTGAGAGAGTGTGAGTAGGTCTGTGAGTGGGTGTGTGAGTTGGTCTGTGAGTGGGTCTGTGAGTGTCTGACTGGGTCTGTGAGTGGGTACAGAAGTATCTAAGTAGGTCTGAGAGCAGGTGTGAGAGTGAGTGGGTCTGTGAGTTAGTGTATGAGTCTCTGAGTACATCTGTGAGTGGGTGTGAGAGAGTATGAGTAGTTCTGTAAGTGGGTGCATGAGCTATCTGAGTGGGTCTGTGAGTGGGTGCATGAGTGTCTAAATGGGTATGTGAGTGGCTGTGAGAGTGTCTAAGTGGTTCTGTGAGTAGATGCATGAGTGCATCTGTGGGTTTGTGAGTGTGTGTAAGAGTATCTGAGTTAGTCTGTGAGTGGATGCATGAGTGTCTGAGTGGGTCTATATAGGAAGCTGTATTCTTATTGAAGTACTCCACAACTTTGACTGAGGTGTACTGGGTCCCGGCTAACCAGGTTCCCAGTACCAGTGTTCTTTCTGTAAAACTGTACCACGATTGGCACAACTTTAGTAAACCCTGTAAGTCCCTAGTAAATGGTACCCCTGGTACATAGGGCATTGGTACTGAGGAGGGTCCTCTAGGACTGCAGCACAAATTGTGCCACCCCAGAAACCCCTCACCAAGACCATGCACACTGCTATTGCATGCTGATAGGCACAGATTGTCACGCATGGGTGGCAGACCCTTTTCTTGCCCGGGCCCCGCTTTGTGGAAATCCCTCCATTTGTCATTAAGGAAAGAGACCATCTTTGCCCACTTTCGTAAGTCATTGAAAACTTGGCTGTTCAATAGATTTCTTCCTTTTCTCTCTTTGGTTCCTGTCAGGCGGCGCCGGGAAACCCTTGGGTAGCTGTACGCCTTATAAATTCGAAATAACATAACATAACATGCTGCATGTCTTGATGCAGAGAAAACCAAAAAGTTGACATGGCACACAGCCCTGTGTGCCATGCCCACACACCGTGCATGAGATATAGATAAGTCACTCCTACTGCAGGCCTTATAGCCCTAAGGCAGGGTGCACTATATCCCATGTGTGAACATATCCGCATGAGCAGATATGACCATGCAATATCTAAACCATTCTTGGGTATTGTAAGTGCGCAGGGAAGCCATAGAGAGTACATGGGCTGGATACTTGTCATTACGAGTTTCCTAGCTCCATGATGGCTTCACTGTACCTTAAGATGTGTGGTACCAAACATCTTGTCTTAATAAATCCTCATTAATCCCAGTGTTGAAATTTAAATAAATGCAAAACCTATTAAAAACTGGTGTGGTCTCTAAACAGCCTGTCACCACCAGGCATGTTTCTGACCTCATGGGGTAAGGGCCAGCACTCTCAGAGGCCAGGAACAAAGCCTGCTCTGGGCAGAGGTACTTCACAACTCCTCAAGGCCTGTATGTACCTCCTGAGTGGGAAGCTTTAAAGGCAATGCCTCTTTTGAAATGCGACCCAGGCAGCTCCAGATAGTGAATGATGCCAATCCCCCCTTTCCTGCTCTACATTTGGCGGGAGGAAAGACAGGAAAATTAGTTAGATGAGGAAGTGTTTCCACATTCAGCCAGCACCACCCCTAAGGTGGGGCAGATTAAATGAGCACAACCTTTCTAATTCTTCCATCTTGGGATGGCAGGAATTAACCTATCAGGACTCGGGCAGTGCCCCTTCCCACAGAAAGTGGCCACTTAGAGGGTGTAGACATCTAAAGGCAGGTAGTGCATTGGTTACCACCTGTCTTCCCCTTTAACGCCCCTAAATTCAGTTTTTAGGTGGCCTCCCTGGACCTTGTAATTTACATTCAACGGATCAAAGAAGAGCAACTGACTAAGAAGAGCTGCTGTCCTGAGAACCGAAGACCTGCTGCAGAAAATTGGCATCAAACTCTGCCAGCTGCTTCCAGGACTCAACTATTGTGGCCTGTGTCTCATCCTGCAACTGTTAGGCCTCCAAGAACCCCGGAGCACCTCCAGCCTTTGGCATATTGCCAAGAACCTCCCTTGGAGTACAGGAGCTACTCCCCTGTAGCCTGCAGGCACCAACCACGAAGTCCGATTTACCGATTTGCTGCTCCTTGGTGACTCCAACGCAGCAGCAAAACAAGAAGAGGTACATCAGTTCCGGAGGGTCAGATTTGTACCCCCACCAAGTGAGAGGACACTAGGACCTACTGGGGCCGTGCCAATACCCGGGGCATCAGACCCCTTGCATCGAAGACCAAGAAGAAAGAGTCTAATCCAGACTCCACCGACACAGGACGCAGGCACCCATTGAGTGACTTTGAGACCCTTGAGACTCACAACCGTGAGAGCTCAGTTGTTCCGGAAATGCCTCTGCAACCTGCCTGCCCCTGACAGCAAGGACCATCTCGACACACAACGCTTGGCTGCCTATATGCTCTGCACCCAGCTCACCCAGCCTTCGTAACGGTGAACCAGCTGTGCTCCCGTGGTCCTGAGGCCCTTGTAACCTGCTCCCTTGAGTGAGACCCCCCAGATTTACCTTTAAGTCTAGCTGTGCAGTGTGTTTTCAGGTGCCCCCCTTCTTCGTATCGCACCTGCTACCAATGACCTCAGCACCTTGCTCCAGGCTGAATCTGGGACACTCCCAAACTTCTGCTGCTGAAACATTGGACTTGGCCTTGCCACTTACCCGAATCCAGAAGGTGAATCTCGAGAACCCACTCTGTGATTTTACATGCTTTTTCCTAATTTCTCCCATTGACTTCTATTGTGTGTAATTGAGCACAATACTGATTTCCTTTGTGAATGTTGAAAAATCATAACATAAAAATGACTTACCTTAGAACGAAGTCCTTGGTCTGAAAAATTAGATAAAACTCAATGTTATTTTTACAAATTGGTCTGTGAGAACAACAAATGCTTAGCACCACCATCTGATAAGCCTAACTGCTCTCCCACACTACCACAAAAAGAGCATTAGTATTTTCTACTTTTACCTCTGCATACCAATAAGGGACCCACTGGACTCTATGCACAGTGTACTTCGTTTTAGTACACTATATAGAGAGACAGCTTCCTACAGTCTTTGAGTGCATGCAAGAGTGTCTGAGTAGATCTGTTACTGGGTGTGTGAGTGGGTGTATAAGTGTCTGAGTGGGTTTGTCAGTGGGTGTGTGAGTGCCTGAGTGTGTGAATGGGTATCTAACTGTCTGTGTGGGTGTGTCAGTAGCTGTGTGAGTGACTGGGCCACAACAAAATCGCACCTGCCCCTTTAACCAACAAGAGTCCACAGTTTTACACAAAATATCTATTCAAGTGGAGTACTTTCTTCTGGTTAATTAGAAACTGCTCCCTCATTGGGTAAATGTGCAATGCGTTTGGCTCGAAATAAATAGACTAATGGCCAGAGTGGTGGGAGCCGAGGTCCCGGTAGAACCCAAATGGTTCCTGCTATTGATACCACGAGAGGCAGATTGGCCGAGATACATAAGACTCAGGTTAACACTGGCCGCAGTTGTTGCTAAACGTAATGTTGCAAAGAACTGGGGAAGAGCTGCCCCCCCCCCCAAGAGTCACAGACTGGGAATCAGACCTGGACTGGTGCCAACAAGCTGAACGCACAATATATAGAAGCAGAGGGTGCCCTAAGAAATGGGAGAAGATTTGGGGATCCTGGCGGGCACACCGCAGGCTGTGGTGGGAAGGGTAGGGGCCTAAGTGAGACAGAGCAGCCAACAATGTTGATCTGAGTTTCATCTCCTCCGGCATCGAAAGTAAAGAAATGTAATGTTTGATTTGGAGATTTGTACACTTTCTGTATTGTTGAATTGCCTACCGAGCACATTGCAATAAAAAGAGTTATAAAAAAAAAATGTTTTAAATGTGCAGTGCGTATTCTACACTGCATCTGCGTAATGGACCACGTGGAAATGTCTCCAGTGACTTTCTGTGCATTTTGGCAATGTGATTGGTCCTTGTGTGTCTTTGTCCAGAAATCTGTGATGACATAAATCCTCATTTAGAGAGAACAACAAGACTACAAAAAGGTAAATCTCCACCAAACAAGGGTCCTTCTTCTTACCTATATGAAGTAGTTGCTGCTTTGTTTGGTGGAGATGTCCTTATTTTCCACGGCATGAAGAACACATCACCAAAATTGGCGGGAAACGTGCTGGGGGCCTTTTGGTAAGATGTCCATCATCCTGGCAAAAGGCAGGAAGACCATTACGTACTACTAAGGTGGACGGGGAGGCCTGGTAAGTTATTAGAAGGGGAAGGGGTTATGCAGCCCACCTCCCCAGGCCAATTTTGGCCCCAAGGACTCCATCCCCTGGAGCCCAGACTTATTACCCAGGGCACCCAGTCTGCACCATTGAGGAATGTGGGAGAGACTGAATGCCCCTGCAGTCCCTGCTGGCTCCCTCTCTCCAGCGGGAGATGGTATTGCTCCCACACACAGGAAGCTGCTAAACATGTAGCTCCCTCTGTGTGGGAGCAATCCTTTCATCTGTTTACCTGCCCGCATGACAGCGGGCGTGAAAACAGACAAAAACTCCACTCCCAGCAAGAGGGTGTGGTTGACAGTCCAGCTTGCTGGGAGCAGAGTTAGTTTTTGCTTTGACTTGGTGGGAGTTGTCAAAACTCCTGACAAGTCAGAACAAACAGCTATGTGCCGGGTGTGGGCATCCCGGGACATAGGGAGCCGGCCCTGGGGGATGGCGGTCCCCAGGGCCATTAAAATTAAAGGCTCCAAGAGGGTTTCCGTGTGGCCCCCCCTCCTTCTGTGTTTGCGGGCTGGCACCAGATGAGTGGTAGTCCCCGGGCCGTATATGGCCTAGGAGGGGCATCACACGGCCCTTCTCCCACTTTAAACTCTTATTTTGGCCATGGAGAGGTGGTGGTCCCTGGGGCGTTGGGGGTCCCTGTGGCCACCTGCACTGTTGTATAATTAGCCCTAAGGAGGTGGTAGTCCCTGGGGCTTCAAACATCCCAGGAGCGGGGTCTGTGGGGCCCCCTCCAGTAAATAAGTAAATAAATAATGACCCAGGAAGATGGTGGTCCCTGGGGCTCATTTGAGCCCTTGTAGGGGGGTTCACACAGCCTTCCTCCTAAATTATTATTAAGCCCCGGGAAGGTGGTGGTCCCCAGGGTTCTTTACAGCCCTAGGATAGTGGCCCCGCGTGTCCCCCTCCTTTTTTTTAAAAAGGCCCTGTGACTTGCCCTACCCCAGGGCTCTTTTCAAAACAAGAGCAAGCGCCCACACTATTTTTTGCCAGAGTTGTGGATCTGCTGTGATTGTCAGCGAAAATTTTAAAACATGTTTTTTTGCCCTGGAGGGGTCCCTGCCGGAACCCAGCACCAAGGCTGGGCAGTTAGGGTATTTCTACGCTGCCCCCTTTTCTTTATTTTTAATATTTTTGTTTGGGACTCGGCTGAGACTGACTCCCAAGATTGCTGCCAACACTTCCTGGTTCTGCCACCCCAGGGACCACTCACCAAGACTATGCTCACTGCCATTGCAGGCTGCATGTCTTGGTGCAAAGAAATCCAAAGAGTCGACATGGCACACAGCCCTGTGTGCCATGCCTTCCATACACTGAATATGGTGTAGGTAAGTCACCCCAGGGCAGGCTTTTAGCACTAAGGCAGGGTGCACTATATACTGTGGGCCCGATTCACAGAACTAACTTAAGACAAAATCCTAAACTTACTACCATTTTGGTATTCACAGAAGGCACTTACTCATTTTGGTATTCACAGAAGGCACTTACTCATTTTGGTATTCACAGAAGACACTTACTCATCAATGAGTAAGTGCCTTCTGTGAATACCAAAATGAGTAAGTTACTCAAAATGAGTAAGTTACTCATTTTGGTATTCACAGAAGGCACTTACTCATCAATGAGTAAGTGCCTTCTGTGAATACCAAAATGAGTAAGTGCCTTCTGTGAATACCAAAATGAGTAAGTGTCTTCTGTGAATACCAAAATGGTAGTAAGTTTAGGATTTTGTCTTAAGTTACTTCTGTGAATCGGGCCCTATGTGTGGGCACCTCAGCATGAGCAGGTATGCCCCTACAATGTCTAGTCCATTCTGTGATGTTTTAAGGGACCAGGAAACCATAACGAGTGTATATGGGCTGGATAATTGTCAATACGAGTTTCCTAGCTCCATGATGGCTTCACTGATTTCTAAGGTGTTTGGTACCAAACATCTTGTTTTAATAAATCCTCACTGAAGCCAGTGATGGATGTATTAATAACTTCACACAGTAGTCCCTTTTAGAGGGTTCCCTGAAAACTTACAAAACCCTGGTGTGGTCTCTGACTTGTTTTTACCAGTCTGCCAACCATCAGACACGTTTCTGATCTCATGGAGTGAGAGCCAGCGCTCTCAGAGGACAGAGACAAAGCCTGCTCTGGTCGGCAGTGCTTCACACCTCCTCCAGGACAGGATGGCTTTTCTGGTCAGGAAGCTTCAACCCAGGGCGGGAAGCAAAATCCAACCCAGGAACCTGAAGATAGTTGGTGGAGGTCAAGCTTCCTTTCCTGCTCCACTTTTGTCGGGAGGAAAGGCGGGAAAATTAATTAGATTACGAGGAGGGTCCACACTTAGCCTACACCACCTTTAGGGTGAGGCAGGTGAGGTGAACCCCTCTCCTGAATGTCCACCATTTTGGGATGGTGGACAAACAACCTAGTGGAACCATAGGAAGTGGTCACCAGAGGGTGTAGACAGCCTAAATGTAGGTAGCCCATTGGCTACTACCTGTCTCCCCTTGTAACACCCGTACATTCAGCATTTAGGTGGCTCCCTAAGATCTGAACAGCAGATTTGACAGACAAAAGAAGACCAGGACAAAGAAGATCCGCTGCACGAGAACTGATGCCATGCTGCAGAAGAAAAAGGTGCCAAACAATGCCTGCTGCCTGAAGGACTCAATAGTTGCTGCCTGTTTTGTTGTCCTGAGCCTGAAAGGACTACAAGAACCCCAGAGCACCCCCAGACTTCAAGATATCAACAAGAAGCTCCCTTGGAGTGAAGGTATCCCACTCCTGCACACCCCAGGCACCAATCCCATGAAGTCCAGTTTGTTGACTTGCTGCTCCCCAACGACCTTGACGTAGCACTGAAGCAAGAAAAGGTACAACAGCTCCAGAGGGTCAGATCTTCGTCTTCACCAAGGTTGAAGGCAGCAGAACCTACCAGAGCCACGGCATACCAATACTCGGGGTACAGGACCCCAACGGCAAACACCAAGAAGAAGAGTCAACACTAGACTCCCAAAGCACCAGAAGCAAGCACCCATCAAGGGATGTCAAGACACCCAAGACCCACTTCCTGAGTGGCCCTGTTGTCCCTAGATCGCCCCTCCAAATTGCCTGCTCCTGATTGCGAGTACCTCAAGACGCTCGATGCCCGGCTGACCTGTTTGCTCTGCACATAGCCCCACTGGCCACGGCATCATCTAACCAAATGTGCTCATGTGGTCCCCAAGCCCTTGCGACCTCCTCCCTCCAAGGAAACCCACTGCACTTACCTGTAAGTCCTCCTGTGCAGTGTACTTTCAAGTGGCCCCCTTCGTCTTTGCGCGCCTGCTTCCAAGACCCTCAGCACTCTGCTCCCAGCTGATCCGGGATGCTCCTGAACTTCTCCTGCTGGAACTTTGGACCTGGTCCCGACAGCAACCTACAAGGAGAAGGTGAACTTCGTTAAAACATTGCCTGAATTTATATGTATTTTTCTACTTCTTTCCGAATTCTTTCAATGGTGTGTTATTTCGCACAAAAGTGATATATTTTCCGAACTTTGAAAAATCGTAACTCTGAAAGTACTTACCTTAGAACTGTGGTCATGGTCTTAAAAATTGAATAAAAATCAATATTATTTTAAGAAATTGATCTCGCATTTATATCGAGTGTGAGTCTCACTTATTGCCTCTGTGAGTACAACAAATGCCTAGCCCTACCCTCTGATAAGCCTAAATGGTCACCACCCACACTACCACAAAAAGAGGGTTAGTTTTAGCTACGTATATCTCTGTGTACCAATTGGGGATTCACCGGGCTCTCTACATAGGGTACTTCATTTTAGTGCACTGTACAGAGAGATGGCTTCCTACATTGGTGGTTCAGCGATGGGATAGAAGACTGCATTTGCTGGAACCACTTTATCAAATAGTGACACATGAGTAAATCCAAACATTGTCTTCAGCTAGTCAATTTTTTTTATTGGTCCGTGTTTCTAAATTTCTAAAATTAAACTGCTAGGGCCTTGGTTAAGTCCCTGAAACTAAGTGGTTAGAAATTTTAAAATGTGTACTTTAGTTATGAGAAAGTATTTAGTTGGTGGGTAATTTTTTGGTTTCATAAAGTAGTCCCAACTTTAGTAAAATAATGCCTGATACAGACAGCCAAGCTCAGGAGCTCAACCTGACCCCTTACATGG
Organism: Calotriton arnoldi; assembly: GCA_963921515.1. Taxonomy (NCBI): domain Eukaryota; kingdom Metazoa; phylum Chordata; class Amphibia; order Caudata; family Salamandridae; genus Calotriton; species Calotriton arnoldi. The sequence continues at coordinate 336,547 of CAWUFW010010795.1, forward strand.
ACCTGATCCATGCTCAGTGTAGGGCCATTTTTAAGGGCTATGGCATTGAAACAGGCAAAAGTCCAAAGAAGGACTATCACAGACAATTGATAGCTCAGTTTGAGAAAGATCCCCCTTAACTGGTATACCAGTCTGAGGATGATGACCCTGTTGATAGCTAATGATGAGACTGGACGAGAGTCAGTCCACTCAGAATCAGGTGAAGGTCCCTCAGAGGAGGACCTTATGCTAGAAAGTTTGACCAGGAGACTGAACTAAGAAGCTCCACTCCGGAACATAGAAAGACAAAGTAAAGAGATGGGCTTAGGACCTATCTCTGGTGGTAGCATACAAATAAATAGGGAGAGTGAAGGTTCGCATGACTCTGAACTCCCCAAAGGGATTGTCCTTAAATACTCAGATGGTGATGACATCACCAAATGGTTCACTACATTTGAGAGGGGCCTGCATAGCTAGGAAACATTGGGCTTCTCTCTTGTGGGAACTATTCTCAGGCAAATGTAGGGATAGACACCTGGCATTGCATGAGAAAGATGCTGAGTCCTATGACCTCATGAAGGGTACCCTGATTAAGGACTTTGGACTCACCACTGAAGAATATAGAATAAGATTCAGGGCGACTCGAAAAACCCAGAGTCAGTCCTCTGTGGAATTAGTTGACTTTTCAGTGAAAACACTAGGTACTTGATTAACAGGTAACAATGTGAATGACTTTGAAGGGCTTTACAATTTAATTATGATGGAGCATCTTTAAGTAATTGTTAAAATGAGAAGTTACATCAGCATCTGGTAGACCTAGGTCCACTTTCACCTCTAGAGTTGCGGAAGAAGGCAAACCACAGGGTCAAAACAAGTGTGACTAAAACTACCACTGGTGGGGGTGAGCAAAAGAAAGAGGCCAAAAAGACCTCCCAAGGGAAAGATGGTGATCCATAAGAAAAAAACAAAATGAGTCTTATTCAGGCCCCAAAAGTCTGTTCAGGAGGATGGACCCAGAAACTCATCAGAGCCCAAGGGAGAGTACCAGAGTAAGAACTGGGATCCAAAAAGGCTTGGTGTCATGACTGTAGGTCACTTGGACACCGAACTGGAGACCCTGGCTGTAAAAACAAGAAAAATGCCTCTAGTACACCTGCAGTAAATGCAGTTGCCAATCTCCAGATGGGATCTCGGGAGAGCACTGGCCATGTCAGAGAGCTCACTGAGGAGACTCTAGTAGGGGTGTGGATGTAGCCACCTTAGCCGTCTGGCCCACTAACATGCAAAAATACAGGCATCATCCTGTTATTAATGGGGTTAGGGTAGAGGCACTGAGAGACACTGGTGCTAGTGTTGCCATGGTGACAAAGCAACTGGTGTCCTCTGAACAGTATCTACCTGTAAGGACCTATCCATTCATCAATGCTGACAATGTGACAACAAACCATCCCATGGTGATTGTGTCATGTGTCATTTGACTGAAGAGTGGTTGCTGACCAAAAAGACAGTGTCTTCATCCATTCCAGTTGATTGTTTGCTTGGCAATGATTTGGAGTCCTCAGCCTGGGCTGAGGGAGAACTGAGAATCCATGCAGAAATGCTTGGAATCCTACACTGGTTGTGTGCAAAACCCAGAGCACAAAGCAGAGCCCAGAGTGAAAAAGAGGTGCTAGAGTCTGGGAAAATTCCCCAGCCCCCCAAGAGAAAAGGCAAGCAGGCTGGAGACCCAGCTGCAAATCAGACACCAGACCCTTCTCTTCAGGGCAGGGGGGGAGAAGAGCCAACCCCAGAGGGAGCTGAGCCTCAGGAGTTGAAGCCTTTCTAGGCTGAACTTTTGGGCCCAGGGAGATCCTCTAGGGAAGATCTGTGCTAGGGGCAGAGGACCTGTCCCACTCTTGAAAGCCTGCAACAGCAAGCTGCTGCACAAGAAGGAGGTGATGCCAGTGGTTCCCACAGGACCAGAAGATACGTGGAGTGGGCCCTAGCCCATCCTAGAAAGAAAAGGGGAGGTCACCTATCTGGTGGACCTTGGCTCTTGCAGGAACCCCAAGAGGGTCATCCATTAAAACCGCCTTAAACCCTACTATGACAGGGCAGATGTGATCATGCTCATGGTCACACATGGGGATCAGGAAGCAGAGAGTGAACCTCTCCCTGACCTCCTGTCCAACAATCCAAAAGATGGGTTAGTGGAAAGGAGTAGTCTTGTCAGACACCCTAACTGCCCAGCAGCAGACTGACTGCAGTCAAGTCCTAAGTCAGATGCTGAGCCCTTCTCTTTGACCCTTGGTCAGGCTAGCTGGTGTGCCCATGAGGTGGACACTGGTGAAAGCCTACCTATCAATAAAAGAATATACAGGCGGTCTGATCATGGAAAAGAGAGCATCAAATCTGAAGTAAGCAAGATGCTGGAATTGGGAGTGATAGAACGATCTGAGAGCCCTTGGGCCAGCCCAGTTCTCTTAGTCCCCAAACCTCATACCCAGGCTGGTAAACATGAGATGAGGTTCTATGTGGACTAAAAGGGTCTCAATGCTGTGACCAAAACCAATGCACACCCAATATCCTATTGCAGATTAACTGATTGACAGGTTGGGAGCAGCCACATATCTGAATACCTTTGATCTCACATCAAGGTACTGGCAGATAGGTCTGACTCCAGGAGCAAAAGAAAGATCTGCATTTTCAACCCAGATGGGCATTATCAGTTTACTGTGATGCCTTTTGGTCTGAAAAATGCACCTGCTATTTTTCAAAGGTTGATGAACAAAGTCCTTGCTGGATTGAAATCTTTTAGTGCAGTTTATCTAGATGATATGGATGTCTTTAGTTCCACCTGGTGGATCACCAGATCCACCTTGAGAAAGTACTAGAGGCTCTGAGGAGTGCAGGCCTCACTATCAAGGCAAGCAAGTGCGAGATAGGGCAGATAGGGCAGGGAAATTATGTATACTTGGGTCACCTCGTTGGTGGAGGCCAGGGTTAACTACAACCCAAAATCCAGAACATTCCGGACTGGGTAGCTCCAACAACCCAGACTCAAGTCTGGGCCTTCCTTGACTTGACTGGGTTCTGCAGGAGGTTTGTGAAGAATTATGGCACAATTGTGACACCTCTCACAGAACTGACCTCCAAAAGAATGCCCAAAAAGGTTAACTGGACAGGGAGCTGTCATAAGGATTTTGACACTTTGAAGGAAGCAAAGTACTCTGAACCTGTTCTGAAAGCTCCAGATTTTTGCTTGGCAATTCATTGTGCAGACTGATGCCTCTGAACATGGGATAGGAGTGGTACTATCCCAAATAAATGACAAGGGTCAAGACCAGGCTGTGACTTTCATCAGTAGAAGGCTACTCATCAGGGAACAGTGTTGGCGTGCCATTGAGAGGGAAGCCTTTGCTGTGGTCTGGTCACTGAAGAAGCTGAGACCATACCTGTTCGGTTCTCACTTCATTGTTCAAACCGACCACAGGCTTCTCAGATGGGTTAAGCAAATGAAAGGTAAAAATCCCAAACTGCTAGGTTGTTCCATGTCCCTACAGGGAATAGACTTTGAAGTGGAACACAGACCTGGGACTGCCCATGCCAATGTAGATGGCCTTTCCAGGTTCTTCCATTTATAAGATGAGGACTCTCTAGGGGAAGGTTAGTCTCATCCTCTTTCGTTTGGGGGGTCATGTAGGAAAATACCTCTTTTGACATGGTTATCCCCCACTTTTGGCACAAAGCATGATGTGATTTTGAACTGTAAGTGCACTGAGTCCCTGCTAACCAGATTCCGTTGAGATGGCTCTGTGAGATGTGAACAGTGGATTAAACGGACAAAAGAAGACCAACTACAAAGAAGACTGCTACACAAGAACTGAAGCACTGCTGCAGAAGAAAAAGGCACCAAATCCTGTCTGCTGCCTGACAGACTCAAAAATCGCTGCCTGCTGTGTTGACCTCAACCTGAAAGGACTCCAAGAACCCCAGAGAACCTCCAGACTTTGTAAATTGCTAAGCAGCTCCCTTGGAGTGAAGGTATCTCTCCCCTGCACACCACATGTGCCAATCCAATTAAGTCCGGTTTGTCAAATTGATGCTCCCAGACAACCTCTACAGAGCAACAAACCAAGAAAAGGTACAACAGCTCTGAAGGGTCAGATCTGGCTCTCCACCAAGGTTGGAGGCACCAGGACCTACAGGAGTCGCGGCGTACCAATACCTGGGGTACCAGACCACCAACAGCAAACACCATGAAGAAGAGTCAACACCGAACTCCCAAACCACTAGAAGCAAGCACCCATTGAGGGACATTGCGACACCTGATACCCACTTCCTGAGAGGCCCAGCTGTCCCGACATCACCTCTCCAAATTGCCTACTCCTGACCGTGAGGACCTCAAGACGCACAACACCAGGCTGACCTGTTCACTCTGCACCTGGCTCCACTGCCCCCAGAATCGTCTAACCAGCTGTGCTTCTGTGGTCCCCAAGCCCTTGCAACCTCCTCCCTCCAAGGAGACCCACTAGACATACCTGTACATCCTCCTGTGCAGTGTACTTTTAAGTGCCCCCTTCATCTTTGCACGCCTGCTTCCAAGACCCTCAGTATTATGCTCACAGTCGATTCAGGATGCTTCCGAACTTCTCCTGCTGGAACTTTGGACTTGGTCCCGACTTCGACCTACAACGAGAAGGTGAACTTCGTTTAAACATTGTCTGAATTTATATGTATTTTTCTACTTCTATCCCATTACTTTTACTGGTGTGTAATTGCGCACAAAATTATATACTTTCTGAACTTTGAAAAATTGTAACTCTGAAAGAACTTTCCTTAGAACTCAGTTCATGGTCTTAAAAAATACATAAAAATCGATATTATTTGTATAAATTGGTCTTGGATTTATTCTTGAGTGGGTATCTCATTTATTGCCCCTGTGAGTACTACAAATGCTTAGCACTACCCTCTGATAAGCCTAACTGCTTGCCCACACTTCCACAAAAATAACGTTAGTATTATATACTTATACCTCTGTATACCAATTGGGGATTCACGGGGCTCCCTACATAGTGTTCTTCATTTTAGTGCACTGTACAGAGAGCCAGTTTCCTACACACATCCACAAAACCACTAACACACCCACTCACAGATCTATACAGCCAATCAAAAACCCACTCACACACCCGTATAACCACTCACACACTCATTCACAGACCCACACAGCCACTCACACACCCAGAAAACTACTTACACATCCACTTGCACACCCATACAGCCACTCACACACCCACTTACAGATCCATACAGCCACTAACACACCCACTTACAGATCCATACAGCCACTCACACACCCATTCACAGACCCATACAGCCAATTACACACCCATTCACAGACCCATGCAGCCACTTACGAAACTGGTCACACACCCACACAGCTGTTTATGCACCCACTGACAGACCCATACAGCCACTCACACACCCACTTACCATCCCATACAGCTACTTACAACCCCATTCACACACCTACAAAATGTCTTACACACCCACCCATAGACTCACACAGCCACTCGCATGCCCACTCACCAACCTATACATTCACTCACACACCCACTTTCAAAAGTTACAGGTTACAGTTAGGAATTAAAATGTAAAAAAAACTTAGAAATTCACTCAAAAAACCAAAGGTTACAGAGACGTTATAGTCTGGAAATAGAATTAAAAAACCTTAGAAATTCACTAAAAAAAACTAAGGTTACTGGGACATTATAGTTAGGCTCAGGTTTCACTCGTCAAAACCAGTGAAATTCAGCAGCTATAGTTACTTGAGCTAACTATAACTTGCATCCTCCGCAATGCACTGCTTATGACCTCACATATTACATCCCTCATGACATGGTCAGTGACATCACAGATGACATCACTGATGACATCCACAGAACCACTCACTCACATACCCACTCACACACCAACTCAACCACTCACACACCCATTCACGCACCCACACACCCACTCAGATATCCATACAACTATTTACATACCCACTCACAAACCCATACAACCACTCATACACCCACAAAACCATTCACACACCAACTTACACACCCACAAAACCACTCACAGACTCATACAAGCACTCACACACCCACTTACATACCCAAACAACCACTAACACACCCACTCACATGCCTGCACAACCATTCACACACCCATACAACCACTCACACACCCATACAACCACTCACACTCACACACCACACTGCTACTCAGACACCTACTCATTCACCCACTCACATGCCCATACAACCACTCACATACCCAATCACATACCCAGATAACCACTCATAACCCCATTCACAGACCCAAACAGCCACTCACGTACCCACTGACAGGCCTATATTGCCACTCACACACTCAGTGATAGATCCAATTAGCCACTCACACACCCGCTCACACAACCATACAGCCACTCACACACCCACTCACACTCTGATACAGTCACAAAGCCACTCAGATAACATATGTTAGAAACAGTATCACTCATTAGTAGTTCAGAAAGAATAGTAATGTAACTTTAAGCTTTAGCTTAGTATAAATCTTTAAGTGTCAGAAAGGTTTACAAAACACTTAAACTCACTGGCTGATGTCATCAGTAAAGTCATTTGAGATGCCATCAGTGATGTCAACAGTGATGTCACTGGCCATGTCATAGGTGATGTAATATGTGAGGTCATAAGCAGTGCATTGCGGGGCGTAAGTTATAGTTATCTCAGGTAACTATAACTGCTGAATTTCACTAGTTTTGTATGAGTGAAATCTGAGCCCAAATATAATGTCCCTGTAACCTTTGTTTTTTCCAATGAATTGAATATATATGGTATGGAACCAAAAATTCAACACTATGGATAAGAGACCTTACACCATACTCTGCTGAAAAAAGGTTCTTTTAACCCCTTGCATGAGGCTCGAATTTTTGCGCTGTGCGGGCGATTTGAATGGTGGGCGGGATTCGGACGGCCCCCGGCCGTCCTCCGCACACGTCCACCGTGACGCATGACGGCCGGGGGCCGTCCCGAGCATGCAAGGGGTTAAACTTGCTAAAATCACTGGCAAGATTTTTCAGAAGTCTTGAGATTTCACTAAACAGACGCCACATGCCAGCACATCACTCTGAAAAGTGTCCCAGCTCCGGTGCAGTTCACCATCTGCCACTTTTATGGACAGATCAATGTCTTGGCCACAGTCTGATAAAGGCATATCAGAGGGTGTGGTCAAGGTCATGATATTTACAAGTAATTCCTGTAACAGAGGAATGCAAACAATTGCAAAAAGTATGTCATTTTTGTAAATTACAGAATTTTGAAGGCATGTCTACTAGTACAATATAATATCATCTCCACCTAAAGTCCATTAAAGCTAGTTGGGTCGTGAAAGTTTGTCATTCTAAAAATTGGGTCGTGGTTCTAAAAGGTTTGGGAAACTCTGCTCTAACTTATCTGTTGTTAACTCAAACACAGTGAGATATTACTGCCAGCTTTTAACAGACTGGGGTTGCTATTGATCTGTTTCCTTATCTGAAAGTAATATCACACGCCTCTGATGCAAAGGAAACCTACTTACATTTTGATATACAATCAAAACCTCTCTTTTGTTCACATCGATACTCATTAGTGAAAACCACAGTCCTTGATAAAAATACGCTAAAAATAATGACTTCTAAGATTTTTTATAAAATATGTTGGCTAGATTCATAGAAGTTTATTTTCATGTTGCCAGTTTATTGATCACACCTGCCGCATCATTAAATTCTCCCCAGTAAACCCTTGCTCACTTGCTGTTAATCACTGACGGAGGCGCGATTGTAATAACCAACGCTGGTGTTTCAACGAACTTATCGATTTAGCAGAAATAATATTCTTAGTAATAAACTAACCATAACACAGCTTGATAACCACGCATCAGAGTGATTTTAATGCTGCTTTATGTAGTGATATGTTCATTTTAGACTAAAGAATAAAAACAGACAAAAGGCTGCATCTGTGTTCCTCAAAGGCGCGGATGTACATGTTTACATTTATATAGCTGCCATTACACTCAAAGTCCCGATGGAGATATTTTCTACAATCCCAGAAGGATATCAAATGATTATGGAAATCACTCACAATTATTTTGAGTATTAGAGAAAGACTAATAAACGTGGAAAAACCTTGGCTTCATACTTCAGGTTGTAAATAATGACCTAGAAGAGCTAGCTTCACAAATCTGTATGGCAATATGGATATCATTGATAAGACTATTGTTGTTTATACCCAAAAAATACCTGGGACGCATTACTCACCTTACTTTAAACAGAATTGGTATGCTAATCCCTTGCTGTTTAACTAAATAACATTTGTCAAAAAAACACTGGAAAAAAATAAAGAAAAGCTCCAGGGCCTTTTCGTTGCCAGGTTTCTATTTTGTAGCCATGTTTCCTCCAAATGTACAGAACTGTATAATTATTATTTCAAGGTTATTCCGAATTCGTTACCCAGACCAGGGACTTTTCCCCGTTTTACAAATAATTACTACCTTACACCATTGCAAAGTTGTCACAGGATTTAACAGACAGATGCTTAGGGCATGACTACTGCACTCTATTGAATACAGGCCTTCTAATGATTCTTGTAAACACTACAGAGGCTACAGTATCAGGCCACAATGGTGAGCCTCAACATGCATAGACAAGATTACATAAAACTTGCACTAAAGCCACTCCACTGGCTCCCGGCCTAGGGCCTGATTACGATGATGGTGGGACTGCCACGCCATCGCCACCGCAATAATGTTTACAGCCCCTCACATTAGGCGACCTCGATGTTTTCATTTCAAGGGCGGTGCCAATCAGAATGAGTGACAGTGCAGGGTGAGCAGGCGTGGGTGGGGTTTCCCAGCAGTCTTAGTTTGTAGTAAAGTGCGCATGTTGGGATGGACAGGTGCCTTTCTGCTCCAACACGACATGCACACTGGAGTCTTCTCCTATGTGCAGCGTTAGTGAGGGGGTGGGATTGCAGCTGCAACCCCCTTGGTCTCTTAAGGCGCACGGCGTTTCTCCGCTCCAGCCAATCCTAGTGCGGCTTCCATGGGTTTGATAAGAAGAAACAGCGTCAGTATTGGCTCAGGAGATGCTAGTCAGCCTCGCTGCTATCGCAACCAGCACTGGTGGAGTTCAGCGGTGCCACAATTTTCTTCCGTGGTAATTACTGAGGCTTGGAGTGTGTTAATCAGTAAGTCTTGCCCAAAATTCTGTGATTATTCAGTGAGGATTCACTAATCAAATTTCATAGGCATTTTGCTGAAAGACAAGTGGTGATGATGTCCAAAATCTACCTGGTTTCAGTTTTAAATACTTTTGCTGCTTATTTCATTGATCTCAGGTGGAAGAAAGGACAAATTGCATTGCACTTCATAGGGACCAGTGATCGGACAGGACCGGACAGATTTTATCAGGGAGTACATTACCTGCTTACCTATCTTTCTAGATGAGAAGATGTGTGCACGTGTCAGAGGGAGACCAACTGCCAGCCATAGATCATTGATTCGCCAATTTACTCAGTGGTGAAAGAAGCCAATTTGTAGTGCATTGCTTCAAACAGCAGTGAGTCGAAGGCACAGGAGGGGAGGGGTGTAAAGTCTTCTGCTCAGGTGGGGAGAGATTCTCTGCAAACTTTATGAGAATATGCAACGTGTCTCGTGCATAGTTTTTTGGTATCATTCTAATTGAGTTGTTTTTAGTAAATGCGAAGAAGAAACTTTGAAATGCACAAAAAATAGTTATCTCGTTTTGCATCCCCACCTGCTCCCAGTTTGTTTTGTATACTGTTTTAAAATCGTAATGTGTATAAATGAAATACACGACACCATCTTTAAATATAAACCAATGGTGCATTTGTGATATATTTACTTTTTCTGTTATCTAATCTCTTATTTTACTTTACTACTCACGGCAGGCAATTCCTTTTTTTTCTAAAGGAGGCTTACACTTTATTGTCACCCTCACGGCCAGGGACCTGCTCTCTCCCGCTGCAGCTCCGCTGCCCTGTGCAGGGCTCAATGCAGGTAGGGGTTCGCGCCCCAGTCCAGAGTGAGTGATAGTGCCCATTTTTTTCTCAGGTAATTGAGCTGTTTTACTGTGCCCCTCTCTTAGACTGTTTCTTCCTTTTATTCCTTACTGTGCCTCTTGTTTTGCCTTTTTTTTTGTGCCCCCTGTCATTGACTTCGCGCTCTCCTCCCACCGCTGCTGCCCCTGCGGCCCCGCCCCCAGCAGATCCCCGCTCCCGCCTCCCAGCTGTGCCTCCCTCCCCCTCCCCTATGTAATGGCACGCCAAAGGCAAGCCCGTCTGCGCCCGTCCCCGACCGCGATCAGCGCCAGGGACCCTGGACCTCTGGCCATCCGCCGCTACGACGCAGCTACCCTCCTCGCACTCACCCCGGAAGAAACGACAGCTGCCAACTGTCCACGCCAAAAGACACACAATTGATGGACGGAATGCAGAACAAATCAAAACATTCACCCCCAGTCAAGAGATCTGGGTTAAATCCATCATTCTTTTGCTCACCATGCCACCCCAGTTTAGACCTGGCCATATGCAAATCAGTCTTGACCCTGTGCCTCATGGGAACAGTCCAGCCCGAACTGCCAAGCCAGGTCCTCCCTGGACCGGAAACAAGCATCCTAGGACCGGTTTCGGGGTTTCACCCTCTTCAGCCAGGATAGCTTGATTCCAGTGGCACAGTGAGCCCAGGACCCACGTCTGGGCATACCTGGCGCACTTAGGGCGAGAAAGCAAAAGACACACAATTGATGGACGGAATGCAGAACAAATCAAAACATTCACCCCCAGTCAAGAGATCTGGGTTAAATCCATCATTCTTTTGCTCACCATGCCACCCCAGTTTAGACCTGGCCATATGCAAATCAGTCTTGACCCTGTGCCTCATGGGAACAGTCCAGCCCGAACTGCCAAGCCAGGTCCTCCCTGGACCGGAAACAAGCATCCTAGGACCGGTTTCGGGGTTTCACCCCTCTTCAGCCAGGATAGCTTGATTCCAGTGGCACAGTGAGCCCAGGACCCACGTCTGGGCATACCTGGCGCACTTAGGGCGAGAAAGCAAAAGACACACAATTGATGGACGGAATGCAGAACAAATCAAAACATTCACCCCCAGTCAAGAGATCTGGGTTAAATCCATCATTCTTTTGCTCACCATGCCACCCCAGTTTAGACCTGGCCATATGCAAATCAGTCTTGACCCTGTGCCTCATGGGAACAGTCCAGCCCGAACTGCCAAGCCAGGTCCTCCCTGGACCGGAAACAAGCATCCTAGGACCGGTTTCGGGGTTTCACCCTCTTCAGCCAGGATAGCTTGATTCCAGTGGCACAGTGAGCCCAGGACCCACGTCTGGGCATACCTGGCGCACTTAGGGCGAGAAAGCAAAAGACACACAATTGATGGACGGAATGCAGAACAAATCAAAACATTCACCCCCAGTCAAGAGATCTGGGTTAAATCCATCATTCTTTTGCTCACCATGCCACCCCAGTTTAGATCTGGCCATATGCAAATCAGTCTTGACCCTGTGCCTCATGGGAACAGTCCAGCCCGAACTGCCAAGCCAGGTCCTCCCTGGACCGGAAACAAGCATCCTAGGACCGGTTTCGGGGTTTCACCCTCTTCAGCCAGGATAGCTTGATTCCAGTGGCACAGTGAGCCCAGGACCCACGTCTGGGCATACCTGGCGCACTTAGGGCGAGAAAGCAAAAGACACACAATTGATGGACGGAATGCAGAACAAATCAAAACATTCACCCCCAGTCAAGAGATCTGGGTTAAATCCATCATTCTTTTGCTCACCATGCCACCCCAGTTTAGACCTGGCCATATGCAAATCAGTCTTGACCCTGTGCCTCATGGGAACAGTCCAGCCCGAACTGCCAAGCCAGGTCCTCCCTGGACCGGAAACAAGCATCCTAGGACCGGTTTCGGGGTTTCACCCTCTTCAGCCAGGATAGCTTGATTCCAGTGGCACAGTGAGCCCAGGACCCACGTCTGGGCATACCTGGCGCACTTAGGGCGAGAAAGCAAAAGACACACAATTGATGGACGGAATGCAGAACAAATCAAAACATTCACCCCCAGTCAAGAGATCTGGGTTAAATCCATCATTCTTTTGCTCACCATGCCACCCCAGTTTAGACCTGGCCATATGCAAATCAGTCTTGACCCTGTGCCTCATGGGAACAGTCCAGCCCGAACTGCCAAGCCAGGTCCTCCCTGGACCGGAAACAAGCATCCTAGGACCGGTTTCGGGGTTTCACCCCTCTTCAGCCAGGATAGCTTGATTCCAGTGGCACAGTGAGCCCAGGACCCACGTCTGGGCATACCTGGCGCACTTAGGGCGAGAAAGCAAAAGACACACAATTGATGGACGGAATGCAGAACAAATCAAAACATTCACCCCCAGTCAAGAGATCTGGGTTAAATCCATCATTCTTTTGCTCACCATGCCACCCCAGTTTAGACCTGGCCATATGCAAATCAGTCTTGACCCTGTGCCTCATGGGAACAGTCCAGCCCGAACTGCCAAGCCAGGTCCTCCCTGGACCGGAAACAAGCATCCTAGGACCGGTTTCGGGGTTTCACCCTCTTCAGCCAGGATAGCTTGATTCCAGTGGCACAGTGAGCCCAGGACCCACGTCTGGGCATACCTGGCGCACTTAGGGCGAGAAAGCAAAAGACACACAATTGATGGACGGCAAGCACCACCCACGGACAGTTTTCCTGCAGCCACTGCCGCCAGACCTTCAACACCGTCCCTGCCGCCAACACCGCCGACGCCCAAAGATGCATCCTCCTCAACGTGCGCTCCATGCACAGACACGCCGTAGAGATCTGGAACCTCCAGGACACCCTCTCACCCGATGTCGCCTTCTTTACAGAAACCTGGACCAACGCCTCCTCCACCCCTGACATCGCCATCGCCATACCGGATGGATACAAGATCCAGAAGAAGGACCACCCCAACCACCCAGGAGTAGGGCTCGCCATCGCGCACAAAAACTCCATCCGCCTCTCCACCTCGAGCGACATCTTCCCCGCCGCCGAACACCTGCACTTCCAAATCCAGACCAGCCCCAACTACACACTCTGCGACACCCTTGCCTACAGACCACCCGGCCCCCGGGCCCTCTTCGCCGACACCATCACTGACCTCATCACACCCACGCCATCGCCTCCATGGACTACATACTCATCGGAGACCTGAACTTCCACCTCGACAACCTCAGCGACCCCAACTCCACCACACTCCTAGACAAACTCGCCAACATGGGAATAAAACCCCTCGTCACCACGCCGACCCACAAGGCAGGACACACCCTTGGCCCCGTCTTCACAGGAGGAAACAGCGTCCATTTCAGCCACAACACGCAACCCCCATGGACTGACCACCACTGCGTACACTTCCTCGTCGACAAACCCAGGCTGCCCAGACCCGCTCCGCTCCCTCCACGAAGGAACTGGAGCAGAGTCACCGAGGAGTAGCTCAACTACACCCTAAACCGCGACACTCCCACCGCTGCAACAGACGCCAACCTCGCAGCCAGGGAATTTCACGCATTGGATCTCCAACTGCGCAGACAAGCTCGCCCCGCTACGCAACTCCGACACACAGCGCCCCAGAAAAGCCGCCTGGTTCACCACCGACCTCAAAGAGGCCAGACGCACCTGCAGACGCCTCGAGAAGAACTGGAGAAGCAGCAAGAAGTGTGAAATCCAAACCACCTACAAGAACGCCATGACGGAATACCACCAACGCATCAGAACCACCAAAAGGACCTTCATCCACAACAAAATCCTCGCCAACTCCAGCAACTCCAAGGAACTCTTCAGCTTCTTCCAGGATCTCACCAAACCCCCCAGCGAAGCCACGGACATCACCCCTTCCCAGGACCTCTGCAACAAGCTCGGATCCTACTTCCACCTGAAGATCAAAAACCTCTGCGACAACTTCAACGACCAAACACCTGACTCCGCAACCATACCGCCCTCCGGCAACATCAGCCAGCCCACCATCTCCTCCTGGACACCGGTCACGACCGAAGAGACCGCCTCGACCATGAAAGGCATCCACTCGGGGGGGGCCCACGGACCCCTGCCCACCACACATCTTACACAGAGCCACCACCGCCATAGTGCCAGAATTACGACGCGCAATCAACACCACCTTCAACACCGGCACCTTCCCCGACGACTGGAAACATGCAGAAGTCAGACCCCTGCTCAAGAAGCCCTCAGCAGATCCCACGGACCTCAAGAACTACCAGCTCATCTCGCTCCTCCCCTTCGTGGCGAAAGTCGCTGAGAAGACCGTCAACGCAGAACTTACAAGGTTCATCGAAGACAACTCCATCCTCGACCCTTCTCAATCTAGATTCCGCAGCAACCACAACACCGAGACTGCCCTACTCGCCGCCACAGACGACATCGGCACCCTCCTCGACCAACGCCACACCGCAGCCCTGATCCTACTTGACCTGTCAGCAGCATTCGACACCGTCTCCCACCGCACACTCGCTGCCAGACTACACTACGCCGGCATACAAGGAACTGCCCTCGACTGGATCTGCTCGTTCCTCACCAGCAGAAGCCAAAGAATCAGACTGCCACCCTTCCTCTCCGAACCAACGGAAATCAACTGCGGAGTGCCCTAGGGATCGTCACTGAGCCCAACCCTCTTCAATATCTACATGGCCCCCCTCGCCACCATCGGCAGACAGCACGGCCTCAGCATAGTATCATACGCCGACGACACCCAGCTCATCTTCTCACTCACCAAAGACCCCACCACCACCAGACTCAACTTCCAGGAAGGAATGCAGGACGTCGCATCCTGGATGAGCAACAGCAGCCTGAAGCTCAACTCGGAAAAGACAGAAGTCCTCGTAACCACCCCATCAGCATGGAACAACACCTGGTGGCCCGCCGCCCTCGACAGCCCTCCGACACCCACGGACCACACCAGAAACCTCGGCATCGTACTCTACTCCTCCCTCTCCATGAACAGACAGGTCAACGCGCTCGGATCCAGCTGCTACAACACCCTCCGCATCCTCCGTAAGACTTTCAAATGGATCCCCCTCGAGTCAAGGAAGACAGTCACCCACGCACTCGTAACCAGCAGACTTGACTACGGAAACGCCCTCTACGCCGGCATAAACAAGTCACTACTCCGCAAACTCCAGACAATACAGAACGCCGCCGCCAGACTCGTCCTCGGCATCCCTCGACACAAGCACATCAGCCACCACTTACAGAATCTCCACTGGCTCCCCGTCGAGAAGAGAGTCACTTCCAAGATACTCAACCACGCCTACAAATGCCTCCACAACACCGGACCCCAATACCTCAACGATAGAATCAACTTCCACGTACCCAAAAGAAACCTCCGATCCACCAACCTCGTCCTCACAGAAACCCCACGCATCCACAGAGCCAAATCAGGGGGAAGAGCTTTCTCCTACATCGCGGCCAAGACCTGGAACGAGCTCCCACTCGACATCAGACGCGCCTCCTCTCTGAACACCTTCAGGAAGGCTCTCAAGACCTGGCTCTTCGAATGAACGGAACTGCAGAACCTCCTTCCCCCCCCCCCCAGCGCCTTGAGACCCTCACGGGTGAGTAGCACGCTTACAATTCCCTGATTGATTGATTGACCCTGTGGCACTGTCTCTTTTTTATGTGATTCTCATTCTGTGACATTTCCTGCTTTCTTCCCAATGAAATTAAACCATGTACAGGTTAATGTACAGGTAAATGATGTATTTCATGTTTCCTTTTAATTAAGAAATCCGTTGCATGTTGTCTATTTTTTGTTATAGTTTTAACTAACTAAACAATAAAAACTACCTGCCTACTTAATAAAAAGGTGAATAAAATAGGTTTCAAAGTGCACATGTAAAATATGAAAATATATGCCCATCTCTTTATTGCCTATTGGCTGTGTCTACCTCCCTCCTGCTAAGCATGTTCCATCTCACTGGAACATGCTAAGCATGTTCCAATGAGGTGGATCGCTACTGCAGAATGCGTGCTTTCAGGATACATTAATGAATGTGCTCTTGCCTGCAGCCAGGTCAAGCTCATGTTGTATCGGATCAATACTTTTTCAGATAGAGGGCTACCAGCAATCGTAAGAAATATAATTTCATGAAAAGAAACAGACAAAGAGAGAAAATACAGGTCGAGGGACAGGTGTTCATTTCTTTTTGAGCTGCTTCAAGTGAAATTATTAAGGAAGCAGGGGAATGTTGGCAGCATATCGTATTTGCCATATGTGCGATCTAGCGCCCATTGTGTTTTTGGAAAGCTCTAATGGCCGGAATATTTCAAGTCCTTTGAAAAGCTTTCTATTTCCCCATTTCTTCTTTTCCAACTGGCATCATATAAGTCTCGCTTTTAAGTAGTACAGCAGAGCCACAGATCATTTTTTTTCTTTTTTGAGGAGCTTCAAAACTCAAACCACTGGGTGTATAAATTATATTACACCCTCTTTGTACTGCACGCCCTGCATGCCTAGGCTTTCCATGTGTAATTGCAAGCTGCTTTTAGCCTAGAGCCCTGTCCGCTGCTGTACCATGTTATTGCTTAGCACTCCAATTTTCCACTGCCATTTGCTTCTCACATATCATGATGACCACATTGGCCAGAGGCAGCGATGGGTTTATAGCGCTGCGCAGCATCGATTCTTCCCCTCCATTCGCCACCTGTCTGCCTGACCTGCATGGCTTCATCCTGCTTGCTCCCCTGCCCGCTCTCCTCATTCTCCGTTATGTCACTTAGTAGCCATTTGTTCACATTTTAAGTTTCTGCAAAATCGTCTGTTCATTTTTACCATTGCCTTTCTATCTTTATCTGCTTTAATTATCAGTCCTTGGTCATTAAGACTGCTCCAGAACACATTTTAAAGTGCTTTCCTCTTATAATTACTGTCATTTGTTATTGGCATTCAATCTTTCTAACTCCATTCCTAAGCTCATGCAGTTGGATTTAGTTGATGGCATTACTTAAAATCCTGAACTGCTAATGTGTGGTGTTGTCTTCTGTGAAGCTATCGCTGTATAGGCGCATGCTGTCATCTCTTCAGTTTAATACATTGCTTTGACCAGGAACTCACAAGCGGCAATTGTAAGAAAGACTCTTTATCTCTTTAGCGCCTGTTCTCTTTTTTCCCCCTCTTTAATTTTCTAAGAGTTTTGCCTAAGCAGTGTAATCCCAACATGAGAGTGAACCCGCCTTGATTAATGAGCTGAAACAAACTTGTGGAACACAAGGAGCACGCTTGTCATCCATAAGGGTGTAGTATGTAACTGGTGGTCGTGCAGTTTGGGGCACACTGTTGCAAATATATTGCTAAAGGATGGTGCAGTAGTGCACTGTCATTCACAAATAGCACATTTCCACTGAAATGGGCCTGACATTTTCACAATCATGCAACTCTACGCATATTATAAACCAATATTTTGCCCACTGTTTTTTTTTCTTTTAAAAGAACTCCCCCAAACCTCCCTCATGATAGTCGGGCTCGCTCGCTTTGCTCTCAACGTAACACTCATTCACGACTTTTACGCCCCACCACTTTTAAATGTCACCAGACGCCACTGCTGGGAAAGCCCTTTACAGCTGGGGCAGAGAAGCCTTAGGCTTGTCGTGTCAGGAACAGGTTACACTTCCTGGGCATGAGAAGCAGTATCAGCTAAAAGGAGAGAAAACATAGAGGTCGCTACTTGGCAATGGTGGTTGCTGGGATTCCTCTACTTTCATCCTAGTTTGCACCCGTTTGATATTCTTGCACTTTTCTTGGTTTTCTCATTACTCGGTTCCCTCAGCAATGGGGTCCCAATTAGACAGGATTCTAATTGTTTACTGTCTCCCCCTCTGCGTCCTTACAGTTCTCCACTACACAATATGACGAATTTCTCCAACTAGGTGCTCTGCATCTCTGTGACCCTGAGGCCAATGACTCTTTCACGACCTGAGCTTCCAACATTTGGTCTTCTGGCTGCGTCCCGGTAGCTGGAGAGTTAGATACAGTAGGCTCTCTACCTAACCCCGGTAAGATAATTATATGTGTCGGTCTCGGGGATAATGTAAATTACAGATTTCTAATGTATTCCTTGTTTTTCATATAGAAACCTGAAGGCCTAGTGAGTCTTTGAGATTATCCTTAAATGTGCTGAGCCACCATGACACCAGGA
Source organism: Calotriton arnoldi (assembly GCA_963921515.1). Lineage (NCBI taxonomy): Eukaryota > Metazoa > Chordata > Amphibia > Caudata > Salamandridae > Calotriton > Calotriton arnoldi. Next base: position 354,804 of record CAWUFW010010795.1, read on the forward strand.
CATCGCCTGTCTCTCTTTCTCTCTCTTCACGTACCCTTCTTGGGACCAGGGTAGCATTATCCCCAGGCTTGTTCATTTACAGGCTGGAGGCTCACTGGCCGATTATCTTTACTCCTGTGAAACCACAACCAATCTTGAATCCTAACGCCTTATTGTTCTCTTCAACTAGAGCAAATCATTGGCAAAATATTTCCCATTCATTCATAATCAATGGGTCATTTACCAAAAGCTTTTAAACTTTACAAATAACTGTTTAATGTCACAGACTAATTACATAGTGGTGAAACTGTATTGGGTCAAGAGCCACACTTAAAAAACGTAGAACTATTTTATAATTTTCATAAAAATGGGAGAATAGCTCAATTCTTCTCCATCCACCCTCATGCCGAGTCTCTTCAGTTTATACGAAGCATTAACAATTCTAAATCTGTGCCTGAAGTATGCATGATATATAAGGGTCAGAATCATATTAAATATCGTATATGTTTTGTAACATCCTACGTTTGATTAAACTATTGTCAGTGTTCCCTTTATAAATGTTTATGCTTTACAATTACTGTACTTATGTTTGTTTTAAAAAAAGAACAGCATCACCGCCTATATACAAAAAGATTTTAAATTTGAACTACTTCAGACCTTTTACAAGTACTAGGTGGTGCTTGATGACTTAGTGCCAGGTAGTGCCCTGACAATAGTCTTCACAGACCACAGACAAAAAGTTTCTTCCTGTTATTTATTATGTAGAATATTGTGCCTTATGATTAAATTGTGATTCTAGAAGCAATAAAGCATTTGTCAATTGCCTTTGTGGTTTGTCACTTGGCAAATCAATCTTTGCACGCAGCGAACACTGTGCATCAACCCAAGATCTGACAATGCAAAGATATGCTGCTATATGCACACAAGGTGCATACAATCTACTCTTGCCTTGAGGTACACACAATCTACTGCTTCCTAATGTTTTCACTTTGTGTTCAACAGAAGAACACCTCAATTTTGCTTTTATTAACCAAAGATCCTTATTCTTTGTGTGTCACAACAATGGTCTCTGTAAATGTCACCATTTCAGTGAATCAAAAGTGTCCCACACCTACAAACTTATTATGGATAGTAGCTTTGACAAGACAGTGCCGTTGACTAGCTGGACCGTCTCGACGGATTATGTGACCACCTTGCTCCATCCTCACCACCTCTTGCCTCATCCTTTTATGTTGGTAAATGCCTCTCTGACGGCTGATGCCTTCTGAAAGCCCATTATCTGCTTTGACAGCAACATCAGTGAACAGACCCCATAGCTTTTCTCTCACAGGGCCTTTCCTAGGCATCCTACTTTCCACCTGCAAAAGAGGAAGGATGTTAAAAAGCGAATTGGTCTGGCGAAGATCTTATGAGAACATTTTTGTCTCATCTGGCTACTTAAGTAATAATGTACAAACGGTTCTAAAAAACAAAACTAATCTGAAAACGGAAAGTACACAAACAACAATAAATCAACAGAAGTCTAGAAAATTAAAAATCACCTCACTACGTAGGAAGACACTTAGGAGCCGATTACGATGTCTGGCGGAATTGCTTCTGCCCAACACCGTCTCGTAAATGGGACCAACCGACCGCTGGTCGGCGGTCCAAACCACCTAATTTGGATGCAACCGAACACTGTTTGGTCACATTCCAACATTTCCCTATGAGCATGTGTTATGGCCATAAACCGGCCATAGTACATGCTCCCATAGGGAAATGGGAGGTGGTGTAAATCCCTGCACCCCGTGGCAGGCACTGCCACGGGGTGTAGGGATTTACAGGGGGTACCATAGGTGCCGCCTAGGCCCCAAACCAGAGGCCACGCACACATGGGGGCTCTGCTAGGGGCCCCCAAACAAGCTTTCTGACAGGGTTTCCATGTCGGAAAGGCCGGCATGGCAACTCTGCCGGAAACCATTCATCATAATCCCAAGGGCGGAAAGACAGCCCTTTGGGATTACAGGTTGGCCTCTGACTGGCTGACGGGCTCCTTGAGCCCGTCGGAAGCCAGCCAGAATGACTGGCCGGTTTCAATTCCGACCGGCTGATCCATAATCAGCGGGTCAAAATTGAAATCGACGATGGTGGTCGGAAAGCCTCCGACCTAAGGTCGGAGGCTTTCCGACCAACATCATAATAGGCCCCAAAATAATAAAAGTTTCAAAAAACTACACTGACGCCGTGTGGCTTCTGTCTCTGTCATTCTGTAAACTAGACCCTTTTCCCACTAAGGTTCACATTACGAGCACTGCACATATTTAGAAATCATATTCAAGTGATGGAAGCATCAGATTTCCGACTTTGTTATGTGTGAAAGTACCACACTCCAGCAAGAAACTCACCTCACAAATTCTTGAAGAATTTGAACAGGGGAAAAAAGTCCTTATTCTAATTTTGCAGCACAGAACAAGGGAAAATGAGAGAGATTTCATCTAGACTAACTTGGAATGGGAGGTAAAACCACAGCATATGGTATTGGTAGTTTTTGTGTGATTTCATTGCACCCAAATATTTTGGAATGAGGGTCCAAAAGATGATGATACTTGACTTGCAGTTTGATCTACCAAACCACACATAAGAAACAGGAAGTCACTTGGCACAAAAGGAGTCGGTTTAGCTTAGAGGCAATGTGTAAAGTATTAATGCAGCACTTCAAACAGTGAACACACAACCCAAGAAAAATTCCACAATAATATAGAAGAATAGAGCAAAATGTAACAAATTATTTGAGGCCAAAACGTAAAAAAAGCAATCAGTAGGAATGGAGATATGCAGTTTTAAAGATTTAAATGAAAATTATGTCCAGAAGCACAAAGCGCCATTAGGGGTTATCTGGTCATGCCAGACCAGGGCAAAGACAAAAGTTTAAGCCCACCACGATGAAGCACAGGCCCGGGACAGGGACCAAGTTAGGCCTGCTGAACAAAGTACTTTTAATCCGGGTTGCAGAGCATTGTGAAATCCTGTGTCGATGATGCATTGCGCAGCGCTGGTTCCAAGGAGCTGCAGGGCTATGATGCAGAGTCTTGCGTCATTGTCGAGGATGCCATTGATGAGGGCTTGAAATGCGAAGTCCTGCTTCAAGGATGCACTGTGCAGTCACGTTTTTGAAGAAGCTGCATGACTGCGATGCAAAGTCCTGCGTTATTGCAGAGGATGCCTTCAATGAAGGGCATTGTGATGCAAAGATCTGCATCAAGGATGCGTCGCACAACGGCAGTTCTGAGGAAGGTGTAGGTAGCAATGCGAGGTCCTGCATTGGGGATACATTGAGCAGCGGTGGTTCTGATGAGGCTGCAAGGAGATGTGTTGCAATGCATTGATTCTGCTCACAGGACCACAGCTGGGCTGGCACAGCACATTCAGGTCCACTTCCAAGGGGCCAGGTCACTTGGGGGGTATGGCTCACAGCAGAAAGAGTCCAGGTGCTGGGTTCAAGGTGGTTGAAGCCTTTTCTGTCCCTGAGGCTCTGATCAGCAGGCCAGCCAACTAGCCCTTGGTATCACTCTAGTGGTCCTAGGTTCTAAATGCAGGTCCAGTCCTTCTCGCTCAGGCAGCACGGCAGCAGGACAGCCGAGTAGCAGTCCTTTTTGCAGAGCAGCACAGCAGTCCTTCTGAGTTTTACACAGGTCCGAGATGTACTGAAGAGTTGGGTCTCAGGGTTCATTATTTATACCTGGTACCCACTTTGAAGTAGGAGACATTTCTAGAGGCTTCCATACCCAGAGTTGCTTGGAATTTCTTGTCTCCCTGCCCTGTCCCCAGCTTGTCTGAGCTCACAAATGACCAGTGTCAAACCCTTTGTGAGTGTGTTCAGGCAGAGCCTTTCTGACTTTGTGATGTGTAAATGTGGTAGGTGACAGCACTTCCCCCTCATCAAATTAGAGATGGCCCATCCTGCCAACACCTATTCCCCAGTTGTCTCACTGTCTAGGGGCAATACACAAAGGCCAAATGTAAGCTACACCTAGTTATGTGACCCAGGATACAGGCAAATGGCTAGGAAAATGGCAGCTTTCTAAAAGTTGCATTTTCAGAAGTTGTGACTTAAAATCCGACTTTATCACTCAAGATGGTTTTAAATTACAATTCTTTAGACAACAAACCCGATACTTCTACCCATTCCCACTTGAAAGTTGTTGGACCTGGCCCTGTCTGCAGGCACACTCCCAAACCTTTTGCCTTTTACCCACTACTTTGTACGGAACTTATTTTTGTTGGCCATAAGACTGTGCACTTTAGCACTGCTAACCAGAGCTAAAGTGCTTGTGCTCTCCCCCCAAAACATGGATAAATAAGCTTATATCCAATTGGCATATTTTATTTAGTTGTAAGTCCCTTGTAGAGTGGTATACTATATACCCAGGGCCTGGACATTAAATGCTACTAGTGGGCCTGCAGCACTTATTGTGCCACCCACTTAAGTAGCATTTTAAAACATGTCCCAGGTATGCTGTTGCAGCTTTAATGCAGTTTTAAACGGCCATATCAACTTGACATTAAAATCCCCTTGCCAAGTGTCAGTACCCCCTCATGCACCCTCTGTGTAGTGGGCCTGGCATGTAGGGCTCATGTTGCTTTACCCCTATAGTGCCCTATGGCATGTTATGATATCATGACCGATGTTACCCCAGCACCCTTATAACTGATGTTCCCCCTAACACCCTCATGACTGATGTTTCCCCAGCATCTTCATGACCAATGTTTCCCCAGTACCCTTATAAGGGATGTTCCCCCTAACTCCCTCATGACTGATGTTTTCCCAGCATCCTCATGACTGATGTTTCTCCAGCACCCACATAGCTGCTGTTCCCCCAGCACCCTCATGACCAATGTTTTCCCAGCACCCTCATGACCAATGCTTCTCCAGCACCCATAATTTCCATTGAGCTTGAACCCCTGCAAGAGTTCCCCAAATCCCGTGAACCAATGGATTAATTGCTCTCGCTGATCCTAGGTCCTTGGTGTGGTTTTCCATTAAACCCCTGTTAGCTTCCCCCAGAATCCCATGAGTCAATAACAAGCCTTGCTCTCACTGTTACTGGGGCCTTAATGTTGTTTTCCATTATACACATTTGAGCAAAAATGGTACATTTTGTTTTCTGTTATTTGGTTCCGATCAACAAGTTGCACCTGTCTGTTCTGTAAGGTCAAGGTTAGTGTACTAACACGTGTTTTTCCCAAGGTTCGAGAACCTTCCCGATTGCCATGTACCCCACATGCCACACGTGATCTAGCTACATCCTTTGAGACTTCAAGAGGGTATATGAACCCCACCTAAACCCAAATCATGCCTTGGCCTTGCTCACTGTGGAACAAGCTTCACCCTTCCCACTCACCTGACGAATCCTGCTGGAACCAATAAGCGCTCTAGTCTCCTTGAAGTCCATCCAAACTGGTGGTTTCCATGGCACCAGCTCCCTTCATGTCTTCCTCCTCGCTCCCTCCTGCACAGCTGCTCCGGACACCCTGTGATTTCTTGAGTCAAAGCTTTGAGATCTTCAAACTTCAGTCATGTGGAAGATTTAGGCTAAGTACTTGATATCAGGTTAGTGTGCACTTAACCTCCTACAGTAGTAAAGAGGACTGTGTATCCCTGTCTTCAAAGACTATTGGCTTTTCCTCCATGTCCGCCCTGTGAGTTACTCCAGACCTTCTTGTGTGTTTATCCTCCAGACCCTTCCTACAACCTTGATGCTAGAACTGTCATCGCACAAGGATTAAAGACTTTAGTCCTGTGTTACTCTGATCAACAGTAGTGACAACAGAAAGCACTTCAGAGTCCTTGATATATGCATCAACCTTGTACCCCACCCTGCGTTTCAATTGTATTCCTAGGGATGCAAGTAACTCCAACCTTTGCTCCAAGTGTATTCTTAGGAGTGCAAGTAACTCCAACCTTTGCTCTGAGTTTATCCCAAGGAGTGCAAGTAACTCCAACGTTTGGTCTGAGTGTATCCCAGGGAGTGTAATTAACTCCAACCTATGTTCTGAGTTTATCCCTGGGAGTGCCAATAACTCCACTCTGTATTTCAAGTTTATTCCTGGAATGTCACACTCCAATCTGTGACTTTGGTTATTCTGCTCTCATGCCGAGCTGCTGATGAAACCTGTACGGTTGTGTCACTGAACCTAATGTATGATTCATTGTATGTAGAGACTTTTGGTGTACTGATGGTAACTGCCTCCTCTTCTTATTTCCAGTGCATTGTGACATCTCAAAGCCAGAGGTTCTGGTCCAGTGGACATCTACCTCGCAAACATAGAAGGTCTCAGAAGTTACTCAGTGTCGCACAGCCGCTGAGCTGATCTAGTACCACAAGTCTCGCTTTTCTTATTTTATCCCAATCCCCCTTCCCCACAGGAGGACAGTGTGAGTTCTAAGGTTTCGGTTCCTTGATTTGCATTGTCATAGGGAGGGATAGGAGGTCCAGCATTGGCCCCAGTATCATCTCTGCAGTTGGAAACAAGTGAGAGCTTGACACCAAGGCTTAAACTCCCCTTTTATTACATATAAGTCACGCCTAAGGTAGACCCTATGTAGCCCATAGGGCAGGTTTCTGTGTAGTTAAAAGGTTTGACATGTACTTTTAAGTTTAGCATGTCCTGGTAGTGAAAACGTCTATATCCGTTTTTCACTACTGTGAGGCCTACACCTCCCATAGGATAACATTGAGGATTCCTTATTGCATTTAATTAGCTGTACTTTCCAATTGGGAGCTGGTAGCTATATCATGTTTGGTGTCTTTGGAATTGTGGTGAGAAGTCCTTTTTGATGGTATAATCAGGTTTTGATCGCAATTTTAAAAATTGCACTTTTAGAAAGTGCATTTTTCTGGCCTTTTGTGCCTGTAGCCTGCCTTGGATCACACAACTGGGTGTAACTGACTTTTAGATTTTGTGAACTCCCCGCAGACAGTCATACAATAGAAGGAATAGGTGTGCCTGAATGGGCCCTGAATGAGCAGGATAGGGGTGGAGCTGAGCACAGCCCCACTTGCAACTGAATAGCCTGTGCTCTTCCTTCACTCAAAGGGCCTAACAACCCCACATTGTTACTGCAGCCAGCTTGGAGCCAGGGCATTGGAGGCAGGAAATTCCATGCACTTCAAAGCAACTGTAGGGATGCGTCTCCCACCTTCCAAAGTCAGGGTACCACGGTATAAAAAGGGGACCTCAGACACCAACTGTTCAGTTCACTACTGGTCCTGTGGAGAGACTGTCAGAGGACTGCCTGCTGATGTGATCTGATGTGCACTCCGCCAGACTGCTGCTGTATCTGGAAAGACTTATACGTAGTATGGTAAACAAGGGTACCCCAATATTAGAACCTGGGGTGAATAAGTGTTTTGAGAAGACAATGGTTCCTACGTCGCCAAAATGGTCCAAGAAAAAAGACGTAGAAATTTCTGTCAGGAATGAGAGCAATAGGTCTGATTTAAGGAATAGGCAATGAATGCTGGAGGGAGCAATGAAATGTATACACAGGGACAAGATTAAATTCAAAAAAACCTTTTTTGATTTATTTTTAAACAAAAAATATAGTTCAAGGACTCACATAAACAAGTGAACATAAGCGTGATGTGGTAAGTGAGGGTGAATTTTTAAAATATATACATACATCGCATCAACAACACACAAGAGAACTCTTCATAAACAATTTATACAAAATGCAAGGAGTTCTTGTTGTAGGGGGTCGACGGCGTTTCGATCTCAGTGATTCGAGATCATCTTCAGGACATAGCATATGTGAGCAAGCTGAATCTATAAGAAACATTGCATAATTTATTAAGGTATGGTCCCTGGAAAATCTTATTTCGTAAATGCTATTTAAAACATGTGAAGTAGTGCTCCCAGTGATAGGCTCACAGAGCGTCAACTACCCAGGAACAACAGAGAAACCCTGCAGGTACTTGGGGTAGATTTAAAAATAGACAACCTATATCCTTCTCTGATTCCTCAGCAGACTCTGATAACTCTGACCCCGGAGCAGGCCCTAGCACCACAGCCCACAACCCTAATTTTTTAGGGAGAGGCCAACCCTTTGGAGGGGAGAGAGGCAGGGGCAGAGGAAAAACCAGGTACAACTTCCCACCAGGGGGACTTCAGACGAGATGAAAGTTCTACCAGTGGGGGTACCAATATTAGACCTTGTATACTCTGAGCCCACACCCAACATGGAAAACATCCCCATTTTCAACTTGTCCAAACATCAGTTGGCATCCACGGACATTTTTCTACTGAGCAGAGGCCTGTCCTATGTAATAACTGAAAAACCTAACTGGTTCCTCATACAAACTGAAATCCTTCAATTCTTTAGAAAGGTGAGACTGAACGCATTTTTCCAAAACAGAGAACCATTAAGCAAATCAGATGTTACCGGACTACGCCCTAAGTCCACATTCAACCCCCCAAGTGGCTCTATGCCCCCAGAAATTCTTACCTTTGAACACCTAGTCCTAAAAGACCTGGACAAAATACAAAAAGAATACAAATTTACCCCATACAATGTTAGTCTGGAAGAAAAAAGAGTCTAGCCAGATTAAAAGATCTTGACGAAATAGTTATCAAACCCTGTGACAAAGATGGTGGAATAGTCATACAGGACAAAACAGCCTATGACAATGAGATTTACCGCCAGCTTAGTAACACTACACATTATGAGCATTTTATACGTAATCCCCTTATGGAGATTAGTGATCTCATCCTGAATGTTACAAGAACAGCTGAAGAAGAGGGTTTTGTTAGCAGGAATGAATTCCTCTTTCTCAACAATAAGACTCCACGCACCCCCGTCTTATATACGCTGCCCAAAATGCACAAAAACTTGGAACAACCTCCAGGCAGACCTATCCTATCAGGTTGCGGCTCAATTCTAGAACCCCTAGGCAGATATATTGACTATTTCATCAGGGACTTGGCACAGTGCACCACAACATATGTGAAGGATACCACGCATTTCATAAATCTCATTGAATCAGAATCCTTTGATCCCAGTACCGAACATCTTGTCACTCTAGACATTGAATCATTGTACACTAATATCCCCCAGAATAAGGGCATTGATGGTATCAGAAATCACCTCAACCAACGACAAGCCCCCCATCGAGTACCTAGCGATTTCATTGTCTCACTTCTGGAAATAGCTTTAACTAAAAACTACTTCCTTTTCCAAGACAAATATTACAGACAATGCAAAAGGACATCTATGGGTGCTGTTTTCGCCCCAAATTTTGCGATTCTGTTCGTCGATAATATAGAGACCACCACCATTCTCAACATAGTCAACCCATACCTCCAAAAAAGCCGGGTATGGCGTAGATATATAGATGATGTGTTCATGATTTGGTTGGGTAATAGTACAGAACTGCATGATTTTTGTTCATGGCTCAACAACAGTCAGCCTGACCTTAGATTTACATATAGCTACAATAACACGAAAATTGACTATCTAGATGTAACTGTTAAAAGCCTGGACGGGGAACTATACACCACACTGTTCAGGAAATGCACTGAGCGCAATACACTACTGCAATACAACAGCTCACACCCCAGAGCACTCAGAGACAAGCTACCATATGGACAATTTCTCAGAATTTGCAGGAATTGCAAATTCAAAGAGGACATTTTCACTGAAGCAGAGATACTATGTAAAAAATTGACTGACAGAGGTTATCCCAGACGCCTAGTGAAATGCTCAATGAAACAAGCATGGTACTCGCACCTGGAATACCTACTACAACCTACGCAAAAAACATCCCCTTCTAAAGTCACATGTGTCACTACATATTGCCCAGTGAGCAATAAACTGACTAAAATTATTAAAAAACATTGGTCAGTCCTGGCTTCCTTGGATTTGACTACAGGAGCACCCCTGTTCTCTTTCAAAAGAGGCCGGAATATTAAAGACCACCTGGTTAGAGCTCACAAACCCGCACGCAGAAATAATTCTCTCCAGTCCTACCTCAACCTTCCGCCTCTTCAGGGTCACTACAAATGTAATAATTGCTTAGCATGTGAATCCACGGTGAATATCAAAGTGTTTGAATATGGAGGCACAAAACATACGTTGAAATTCTTTTCCAATTGTAATTCGCAAAATGTGATTTATTGTATCCAATGTCCATGCAAACTGCTACATATAGGTCAGACGACCCAGAAGATAAAGACCAGGATCTCACAGCATAAGAGCTGGATCCGTTGTAAGATTACAACAGAACCACTTGTGGAACATTTTCTTGTAAAAGGACACTCTGAACTGGATTTTACTTGGCAAGTGATTGAAAATCTACGCCCAAACTGCAGAGGCGGCAGTCTACAATAGACTCTAAACAGATTAGAGTGCAAATGGATTTTTAACTGCTGTACAATTGAACATGGACTAAATTCAATGGATGAATGGAATACCATCACATAAATTACTGGCTGTGTAACTCGCAGCACTATGTTTTGTTTTCCTTCCTGAATCTGCTATGGTTTGTTTCACTGAACTAGTTCCAACAGTTATGCTTTAAAAGTAATGATAAGCCCAGTTGTGTTATATAGTTTTATCCTTCAGCCGAAGATCTATATTAGTTCAACTGTGTTAATTGTTATGTTTCAACTCTTTCCTTTTATCTAATTTTTACTTAATTCCCCCCTTTTATTCATTCCTTTTTTCCATTCAACTTGTGTAACTCAATAAGTTTTGTGCTCTTTCTACTCCGCAGTAGCTCAGAAAGGGTTGAATCCCTGCTCTCAGTATTCAGGGAACATAGCCTCAGGCCTGGCCCACATGGGGTTAATCAGACACACCCCCTCCCTAATCTAGCTGCTGCATGCTGCACGTGCACAGCATAAGTATTTAAGAACAGCTGTCAGGCTGCACTTCCTGCCTTCACTCAGCGCGCCCTGTCTGGAAGTCGGAGACGCAGCCCCGCTCCTCCTGAATAGACTGACTCCTGCTGTCTTTTTCTAAGTAAGTGATCTGCTCACCAGAGACTTGCTTTCAATTCAAACAAGCTCTCCATTGCCTAACTACTGCTCTTTTTCACCCAGATTACTCAAATCGGAAGACATATTAATTATCCTCCGATGGCCAGCTTGCAGTGCTACCTCGAGGAGAACAACATCCTGGACCCTTCCCAGTCCGGCTTCCGCAGCAACCACAGCACCGAAACCGCCCTCATCGCCGCCACCGATGACATCAGGACCCTGCTAGACAACGGAGAAACAGCAGCCCTCATCCTCCTGGACCTATCAGCCGCCTTCGACACGGTCTGCCACCACACACTACGAACACGCCTTCACTACGCCAGGATCCAAGAGAAGGCCCTGGACTGGACCACATCCTTCCTTTCCGGCAGAACACAAAGCGTCCGCCTCGCCCCCTTCCGATCCAAGGCCACCAAGATCATCTGCGGCGTACCCCAAGGCTCCTCCCTCAGCCCAACGCTGTTCAACATCTACATGGCACCCCTCGCCCACGTCGCCCGACAGCACAACCTCAACATCATCTCCTACGCCGACGACACCCAGCTGATCCTCTCCCTCACCAAAGACCCTCACACCGCCAAAGCCCACCTCCACGAAGGAATGAAGGCCATCGCCGAATGGATGAGGACCAGCCGCCTGAAGCTGAACTCGGACAAGACGGAGGTCCTCATCCTTGGTTCCAACCCTTCAGCCTGGGACGACTCCTGGTGGCCAACATCACTGGGAACAGCCCCGCCACCCACCGACCACGTACGCAACCTAGGGGTCATCCTCGACCCCACCCTCTCCATGACTAAGCAGGTCAATGCCGTTTCCTCATCCTGCTTCAACATCCTCCTAATGCTCCGCAGGATCTTCAAGTGGATCCCCACCGAAACAAGAAAAACAGTCACCCAGGCCCGCGTCACCAGCAGGCTGGACTACGGAAACGCCCTCTACGCAGGAACGACGGCTAAGCTCCTGAGACGGCTGCAACGCATCCAGAACGCCTCTGCACGTCTTATCCTCGACATCCCCCGACGCAGCCACATCACACCCCACCTGAGAGACCTGCACTGGCTCCCTGTCAATAAGAGGATAACCTTCAAGCTCCTCACCCACGCACACAAAGCACTCCACAACTCCGGACCAGCCTACCTCAACAGACGACTCAGCTCTACACCCCCACCCGCCAGCTCCGCTCGACCAGCCTCGCCCTCGCCACAGTCCCCCGCATCCGGAAAACGACCGCCGGCGGCAGATCCTTCTCCCACCTCGCCGCCAAGACCTGGAACACCCTCCCCACCAACCTCCGACAGACCCAAGACCTACTGGCCTTCAGAAGACTCCTCAAGACCTGGCTCTTCGATCAGTAGCAGCACCACCCCCCTCTTCCCCCAGCGCCTTGAGACCCTCACGGGTATGTAGTGCGCTTTATAAGTGACATGATTGATTGATTGATTGATTGATTGATTGATCTTCCTATTAAGATTACAATGCAAGTCCACCTTCAGCCTACCATGACATGCACTATTCAGCCCCCAGTAATTTGCACCTTCTCAATTAGTCATGTTTTCACCCCTTTCCCACAGAACCTAATAAGTGACCTATTGGCTGCATTGTGCGCTCCCTACACCTTGGCTACTAATCAGGCACCGCCTTCTCGACACGCCTCGACTACCTGTCTGTAAGTCTAAATTGTTTCTAATTTACTTAAGTGTTGCGCTTCTGACTCTTCAGTCCTGATTAGTTCCTTGTTTCCTCTAGTATCATGGGTCTTAATTACTCACTAATGGATAACAGCACCTGCCCACATCCATTAACGGTTATCGTCTGCCTACCTTAATTGCGCCTCCGCTACTTTCTTAACCGGCTTTCATCCGGTATCCAGAGTAAATTTATTGCTCTTGCGTACTGCGTGCTTCAGATTCCTCCTGCCTCTCATCCACGCTGTGGTATGTTAATATATGCCCTTTTCTCTGTCCTTTATATCCAGCTGGGGCACGGCTACTCATCCCTTTTTTCGCACCTCAAGGCAATCTTGCTTCTTGCTTCTTACTCTCTAAATAAATAGGCTTCCTCCTTGCGCCTACTACAAAATACTTTTTCCAGGGCACTATTCCTGTCTTGCCCACATATTCAATTGTCTGACAAAGGATTTGTTCACCAACAGTGTATGGCACGTATTTAATAAGCCCTCAACAGCATGCGTTTTTGCCTATCACTGGGAGCACTACTTCACTTGTTTTAAATAGCATTTACGAAATAAGATTTTCCAGGGACCATACCTTAATAAATTATGCAATGTTTCTTATAGATTCAGCTTGCTCACATATGCTATGTCCTGAAGATGATCTCAATCAATCAATCAATCACAGAATTTGTAAAGCGCACTACTTACCCGCGAGGGTCTCAAGGCGCTGGGGAAAAAAAGGGGGGGGGTGCTGCTACTGGTCGAACAACCAGGTCTTGAGTAGCCTCCTGAAGGTCAGCAGGTCTTGGGTCCGTCGTAGGCTTAGTGGAAGGGTGTTCCAGGTCTTGGCGGTGAGGTGGGAGAAGGATCTGCCACCGGTGGTGGTTCTTCGAATGCGAGGGACGGTGGCGAGGGAGAGGTCGGCGGAGCGGAGTTGGCGGTTGGGGACGTAGAAGAGGAGTCGTCTGTTGAGGTAGTCTGGGCCAGTCTTGTGGAGTGCCTTGTGTGCATGGATGAGGAGTTTGAAGGAGATTCTCCTGTCGACGGGGAGCCAGTGCAGGTTCCTCAGGTGGGGGTGATGTGGCTGTGGCGTGGTACATCGAGGATCAGGCGTGCGGAGGCGTTTTGTATGCGTTGCAGTCGCTTGATGAGCTTGGCCGGGGCTCCCGCGTAGAGGGCATTCCCATAGTCAAGTCTGCTACTGACGAGGGCCTGGGTGACTGTTCTTCTTGTGTCTGTCGGGATCCACCTGTAGATCTTGCGAGTCACTGAGATAGAAACGCTGTCGACCCCCTACAACAATAACTCCTTGCATTTTGTATAAATTGATTATGAGGAGTTCTCTTGTGTGTTGTCAATGCGATGTATGTATATATTTTAAAAAGTCCCCCTCACTTACCACATCACGCTTATGTTCACTTGTTTGTGAGTCGAACTATATTTTTTGTTTAAAAAAATCAATCAAATCAATCAAAAAAGATTTTTTTGAATTTAATCTTGTCCCTGTGTATACACTTCATTGCTCCCTCCAGCATTCATTGCCTATTCCTTAAATCAGACCTATTGCTCTCATTCCTGACGAAAATCTCTATGTCTTTTTTCTTGGACCATTTTGGCCACATAGTTATCTGGAAAGACTGCTTTGCTGCTTGGAGCCTGCCTTGAACCCTCGGAGGCTAGCCTTGCTGTTGAGCTCTGCATCTTCACCTGCACCCAGGGCTACCAGAAGTGACTGCAATGGCTAGTTTGCTTGCCTCCTGTTTAACGCCACAGGGACATAAACAGCTCCCACCATCTTGAACCCGCAGTTGGACCCAGCCTGAGTGAGTCCTAAACCCCCAAGAGGTGTCCCACTAGTCCTGGGCTCTTGGTTGTGGTGCCAAAGGTGCCCAGATTGCCAATTTCCAAAACTAAGCATATGGAAAAATGTGGGTCAAAAACTGCTCTGAGAACCAGGAGGACACTGGGACCAACCACCTGGCCTATCAGCCTAAGGTGCATCATTGGTTTAATTGACTTCTCTGCTTCTTCTACTACATTCTCCTCCACTACAGCAAATCTGGTCTTTTGACAAAGTGGTATCCTACCTCGTGAAACTGTCTTCGGCTACAGCCCTCTGCCTCATCCCACTGGAGATTTTCGACTTCCATTTCGGCAACTAAGTATGAACATGGAAATCTTCACCGCAGCTTTGACCCAAGGCCATCTGATAACAAAGCTCATTCCTCGGACACCTCCTGCAGCTTTGCCCCACTAAACATTACCTTCTCATACACCTTTTCTCAGAATTTCTTCTAAGTTTGAAGATAAGAGCTGACCAGGTCCAATCCACTTCTTGTATCCAAACTGCGCTCCAATGCAAATGGCCATATTATTCGACTTTGGCCCAGTCTTGCGCGACTAGATGTCCGCAGTTAGTGCTTTGATCTTTTAGGTGCTAGTCTTCACTAAAGCTTTAAAAATTAATTACTCCAGTTCTACTGATTGGATTTTTGTTATTTTGGTGTTAAAATGTGCTCTATTTTTATAAATCGGCTTGGGATTTTTCTTGCAATGTGATTTCACTTTATTACTGTTTGTGTGCTGCATAAATACAATACACATTGCCTCTAAGTTAAGCTTAACTGCTTTTTGTGCCAAACTACCCTGGGTTAAAAGCACAGATTCATTTAGTGACTTTTTGTGGTTCACCCTGCAAGGGATTGTGGCTGTTTCTTGGCCAGGGCTCACACTCCAGTCAACCAACAACCCAATTTCTAACAAAAGTAAAGTATATCACTTATTAAATATAATAAGTTAACCCAATGTTATGCAATGGCTTCACAGTAGTGAAAAACGAATTTAGGAGATTTTCACTATCAGGACATGTAAAACCTAAAAGTACATGTCCAACTTTTTTAATCAAATGCACCCTGCCTTATTGGCTGTTTAGGACCTACCTTACAAGTAACATATCTGTATTGAAAAAGGAGGTTTAGGCCTGGCAAAAAGTTAATTTTGTTAAGCTGAACTGGCAGTTTTAAACCTGCATGCACATGCTGCAATGGCAAGACTGGGACATGTTTTAAAGGGCTACTTAATTAGATGGCACAATTAGTGCTGCAGGCCCTCTAGTAGCATTTAAGTTACAGGCCCTGGATACCAGTAGTACCACTTTACTGGGAATTTACAAGCAAATGAAATAGGCCAGTTGGCTGTAAGCCAATGTTACCATGTTTAGAAAAGAGAGCACAAGCTCTTGAGCACTAGTTAGCAGTGTTAAAGTGTGCGGAGATCTAAGGCCAGCAAAAACAAACTCAGCAAAAAACAGAAAGATGGAAGGCAAAATGTTGGGGTAAAACCACACCAAGGATCTCAGGTCCTGCATTCATGACAGATTTGGCCGCACGTAACTGCTTGCAGGTTCCCGTGAACCTGAACTTTGAAGACATTCAAGAAAAATGAGCAATTGCATTGTTTCATCCAGCAACCAGTGCTTAATTTGAGCCGGTGCTTTCCGGTGCTCAGCACCAGCACTTAATTGGTTTCCGGTGCTCGGCACCGGCACCTAATTGTCAACACCATACTTAGAACAGTCCACCACATGGTGGCGCTGCCCATCTAATTTAGAGATGAGCAGAACAACGGTAGTTTAGGACTACAATATACATTAAAATTGCTAATACCTACCTACCCAGCCATTCCTTCAGCTTTGGGGACCTGGAATAATCTGAACTGTCGCATTTACATGCGAGAGAGATGGTTAGTAGTTGTTTTGGCAGCGATGATAAGGGCGATGGGTGGTGCAAGCTGCAGTGGCCTCCTGGCCAGAGCCCTGGCACTTAATATTTTATAAATTAAGCACTGCCAGCAACTTTATGAGCATGAATTCAGTTAATACACTTTGAAATATGTTGCTAGCATGTGGAGTGATCTGATCACCTGACACAAAAGAAATAAAATACAGTGATCTTCCTGGAAACAGTGCTGCAGGCTTTTTGTTCCTAGAGAGCAATACGGCACTCAAGCACTGCACTGTAAAGCGACTTGTGTTGCTGTTCTAATTAATAGGTTTGTGTGTGGCTTCTCTTCAACAGATCAGCTGATGTCGATTCAATCACGTTCCATAATGTCACCTTTAGATGTTTTCAAGTTGTCAGTGAGGCATACGTGCAAACGTAATGACAATATTGATAGGGGGGGCAGGCATACTGTTGGAAGCAGGCTGAATATATTGAATATTGTACAGTTTTGGTTGTATTCACATGAGTAAGAATAAAGGGCATGTGACACAAGTAAATTACATAGATTTTACCATGTAAAAACACTCTTGCTGAACTCGACACAGCTTCTCGGGATGCTCTTTGTGTGTGTGTTTTAAATTGGTCTTCTCTCGTTTGTATTTATTTTTCTTACAACCACCTTCCTTGTTACATGACATTTAATCTTGGCCCTGGGACAAGATAGAGTAATAAAGCATTGTCTGTGAAATCACCCCCCACCGAATCTATCTAAAAACCTTTATCATCTTTTTCGATTAAAGGAGAGAGCTGTTGGTACATATTGTTAATCTTAGTGTGAGGAAAACGAAATTACTTAGAGTCCTGACTGTGAAATCCAAATCATCAATGGAATACACAATGACAATTTCCTCTCAATAGTCAAATATTTCAATTTCTTTGTCTAAATGATAATACAGCAGCTTTATGGTCATTATTCAAGATTTGGTGGAGAATCTGTCTTTATACAGTAGCATGTCTGTATTTATATGATTGTCGTGGCAGGTCAATTAACAAGCATTTGCAATGCAATAGGTCTCGTATTACTGAAAGTTTGAGCTATTGACGTTGCAAATAGTAATGTTTGTTTTTTTATTAAAAAATATCCCACCATAAGTAATAAAATCAACGAAGCAAGAAAAGGGTGCAGTCACAAAGGCTGTTACTAGATGTCCCTGTGGAGTTGTAAAGTGACCTCCATTAGCCACATGAGGTACTGCACCCTTACTTATGCTACTGCTGGGATATTTTTTAACAACAAAAAAAACTAACCAGCATTATTATTTGCAATGCCAGTAGCACAAGCTTTCAGTAATGCAAGACCTATTGCATTGCAAATGCTTGTTTTTGTTGACGTCCCTTTGCTACAGCTGCAGCTCTCAGTCACCCCTGGTGTTGAGTGATGGGTGCTATGTTAATTCTGATTGCTTCTTAATAGTAGTCCAGAGTACATTGGGTAGCAATTGGAGTTCGACACAGGTTGCATTTCAGTGGCAGCACAGCAGGTGGTGGTGTATGTGAATCTAGAACACATTAGGAGTGATTCCTGATTTGGTTCATGTATTCGAATCATAATAAAGCAAACAGGTGAATCGTAGCGTGGCACATATTGCATGTGTCTTGAAATCAGAAACATATTACATTAATCGTAATAAGGCAGACATTGTGTGTGAATTATTGGTGGTACATAAGGTATGTTAATCTTTGTTTTGCACAGGTGCATGAATTGTAACTTGTGTTCTGACATTTACCTACTGCTGGTGGATTGTAATTGTGGTACACAGGATTGGCCTTCCAGATCAGGCTGTTTGTTGCCCTAATTTGCTGATAGCACGAATAAATCAATAGAGATACACCAGGAAGTTATTAATGCCGGTTTGTTGGCTCCTATTGTGCATATTGGGTCATCAGAGACCATACTTCTCTCTCTTAATAACAAAAAATAAGCTGGCACCACTGTTAAAGTGAAAGCACGCATGGCGCGCTGCAAATAAAACAAGAAGCGGCCGCCATTGCTGAAGCTGGAGTCCTGCGAGTGGCATACTTTGCTCAATTAATAACAAAAAATAACCGGCCGCCATTGCTGAAGCCAGCATCCCACGAGTTCTGTTTGGGGCTGGAAATAAAATAAACGTCCGCCATTGCTGAAGCATGGGGTGCTGCGCTGCTTTAAAAAAAAAAGAATATTGAAAATCCGGGGGGGTTGAACGCCACCGGCATCTCACTTCTGTTTACTCCATTGCTAATGTGCTGCTTTAAAGATGCAGTGCTGTGTGGGGCTGGCTATTAAGGAAGCAGCCACCATTGCTATGCGCTCGGACAGCATGTCGTGCCTGCTTCAGCAAGACATTAAGTAAATAGTTCTCCCTAACTGCTAATGAAAGCTAGACAGTAAGGACACATGTAGGAGGGGCTGTCCACATGGGAGGTAACAACAGAATAGAGGGAGGTACTAAGGAGGGACAACTAAGCCTATTCACGATTCAAAAGCCATCATTTACAAAGGACAGGAAGAGGAGCAACTTGTAAAGATGGGCAGAAAATGGGCGGAGCTTAAAGTCCATACCTGAATACAGCTTGTCTCGAAGAGATAGCACAAGTGCTGCCTAAGTGAGACCTAAAAAGCAATGTCAGTACAGAGGGCTGACCTGAAATATGTGACTATATCACATAATTTAGAGTTGTACATAGGAGATTTTTATTTAAGCCATACTGCTCAGGGCATTAATGTTTTCTGTAGGGGAGTTTATGGCTGTCAATTGTCCGCCTTACAATTATGGTCCTAAACCAAAGGATATGGTGTATAATGAGGGGAATGGGAATTAACAATTGGTAACATCCAGCAGAGTGGCTATTAGCACCTCACCCCAACCCCATGTAGAAAGAAAAACAAACAAGCCAAGTGCTTCTGTCTGCTCAGCATCACTGTTTGACGCACTCATGTAAACCCAAATCAGCGCTAGTCTTATTTGAATTCAACTTAGGTAGATTGGCAGACGAGCAGTCAGGCTTAAATTAGAAGAAAGGTGTGTAAAGCATCCAATTTTTAAAAAGCTGTAAATAAGTAAAAGTCAATACAATAAAAAAAAAAACAATTTATAAAAAATAGAGAATATTTTTATCTTTAAAATAACACCAAAAATATGAGTTTTTAAAATTTTAAATAGCAAAATGTGCTTTCTAGCACCTAAAAGTAACCGTGGGCAATGAACTCCACTCAAAAACTCCGACTCCGCCACGTAGCAGAGTTAGCTACTGCACCCACAACCCTTTGATAAAACAACTTTACCTTTACATGCTAAAAGGCATATAACCAATTCACAAAAGTGAGCTATGAAAAATATCAGGCAATGAGAGAGGTGATGATTTTGGGGTCCCCCCTAACCTAGGGGGAGGACCAAGCAGATGCCTTGAACACAAAGAGCATATCATGCTGAACGATCCGGTGGTGGTCCCATCCTCCTAGGACCACCCCAAACAAAGTTATGGGCAAAAATACAATGCCAACCAAAGGCCCAGCAAAGCATTATGGGGCGAGATTCTAGAGTGCAGTGAATATTATAATAATTTATTTATTAATTTGGCTGAGGATCATGGAAGTGGAGGCTTGTCTGGGCCCTGTGACATCTGGGCTTCTCCTTTGAAGACCAGTTTATCGCCCCAGATCCCTTCCTGTCCATGGCTTAGCCAGGTACCAAATCTCCTCCCATCAAATGGCTGTATTGTTTCAGCCCTCAGCCTCTTCACACCTAATCAGGGAGCAGCTTGGCTCAGGTTGTCAAAGGCTGGCCAATCAGAAGAGGCTGCTACAGGGCTGATTTAGGTAACTGTAGGAAAGTAAGTTCTAAAACTACTTTGCTGCAATAGTTTTAATTCATCTGACCTTGGCAAGTTGTTGGATTTATTGTAACTATTATTTTGATACTTTGAATTATGTTGCTAGCTCACTCCTGTCAAAAGGTAGACTTTATTAAAGTTTAATAAAGCCTTCCCATGTTAGCCTACAGAGCTAGCAGCACTACACTGGGGAGAAATGACTTTGGCTGTTTTTCCCTCACCAGGGCATATAAAACATGTTTTATAACGTCCCTGCTTTTTATAACAAGGCACCCTACGCTTGGGGCACCTGGGGCAGACCCTAGGGGTGACTTATATGTACTAAAGAGGTAGTTTCAGACTTTGGAAGTACTTTTAATTCCAAAGTCGAATCTAGGCACAGTTATATGCAGGGCTGGCTCTAAAATGACACCAGACACCACAGCAGTGCACACTTAAGTGCAATAAGTCCACTGAGGTCTCTAAACCTAAATGCCCTACCATATAATAGGGATTTACAGGTAGGTTGTCTGAACCAATTGTAATTACACCAATTACCATATACCTTTTAAACAGAGCACTGGCCCTGGGACTGGTTAGCAGAGCCCAGGGCACAGTCAGAGTCAGTAACCACCAGTATCAGTGAAAGAATGGGGGTGATCAGGGCAAAAAGGAAGATTTTCCTACATGGAGATTATCAGGACTACATTCAAATTTCTATGCTTAATGCTATACTATACCAGAACTTTCAGCCAACATCAATAATTTTATGTTATCAGTGCATATAGATATGACCTGAACTACATTTCAAGTGAGTTACTTCCACATAAAGTTTCACCAACAGGGCCCCATCCATTTAACATCATATCCGGCTTCGATAATGGCAAATGCTCTGCTTTACCACTTGCGTTGTTTGGTCCACAAACACCAGTTTACATGAATATTCAATCACATAAATCAAATTTTTAGTACTAGACTTTGAATGTGACATTAATTTGGTACTTTCATGTTGCAACAGTCAAACGTGCAATCTGATACATTGTATAGGCGATGTGAAGTCCTAGAAACCAACAAACCTGAATTGATGGGAGCAATGTAAAAGAAGTTTAGTAAGTGATTCTAAAACGGCGACTATTAGAATACGATAAGCACAGAAATGAGAAAGTAGTACTGATAAACAGAGTTAACAACTAATAAGGTCACTTATTTGTCAAATCTGCTTTCTGAGAATGCTGAATATAGTGGATGAGTGCTAAGCCAGTTATCTTGAACGTCCCCCAAGCCCTTTCTAAGCAGCTAACAATCACTTTTATAGATCATTGTACTTATATATATGTATATAAAAAAAAAAAAGTTTACGGGATGTTCTAGTTAGGTGAAAATGTCAGTTAAAACATACTGGGGCCGATACTGCCCGGCCGATTACGATACAGCCTGTAAAGGTTCCGACCGCATTGTAATGGGCCGCTCTGTCTCCTTTCTCACCGCCTCATTATGTTGGAGGAGGTCGGAAAGGTAACCGGAGGGTCATTCCGGCTGGCCTATGACAGGCTCGTAGAGTCCGTCAGCCAGTCGGAAGCTGGCAAGTAATCTCAAGGGCGGGTCTTTCTGCCCTTGAGATTACAATAATGGTTTCCGACATGATTTCAATGCTGGTCTGTCCGACATGGAAACCATGTCAGAAAACGTGTTTGGGGGCCTCCAGCAGGGCTCCTTTTGGTGCACAGCCTCCGGTTGGAGGCAGAGGGGGCACCTATGCTGCCCCTCTGTTGATCCCTGCACGTTGTGGCAGGCACCTTGTGGCGCCTGCTACGGGGTGCAGGGATGAACTGCACCTCCCTTTCGTCAATGGGAGCTTGTGTTACGGCTGGTTTATGGCTGTAACACGAGCTCCCATGTCGCATTGGAATCAGTCGGGCAGGACTGCCGACCGGGTGTCGGTCGGTCCGCCCGACATCATAATAAGACCTACTATGTTAAACGAACAAAACCACTAAAATTCACTAGTTTTAGTTATCTAAAGTAAGTATAACTCGTGCCCTAAATTAACTATGACTCGTGCCCTCGCCATGCATAGCGTTGTTATCATTGATGTCATTTCAGATGTTGTAATGATGTTATCAATGATGTAATATAACATGTCATGAGTGATGTAATAGGTGAGGAAATTTGCAGTGCATGGCGAGGGCGTGAGTTATAGTTACATACATATTAATATAAATACGATTATATGCAAAGATTATAAATTATCTTTTTATGCACCTAGGGGCCCATTACGATACCCGGCGTAAATAAAGCCGCCAGGCATGGAAGCGGCAAAAATCCGCCCGCACACACCGCCTGAACACCGACCACGCCATTACGATTACACAAACCGAATACCGCCATCGGCGAAAAAGCACACAAAATACCGCCCGCCAACGTCCGAGTCGGAGTCAAACCGCCCGCCACGGACGGAAACACGCACGACAACACAAAACCGCCCGCCCTCACGGCCGACACACCGCACGTGAAATTACGATCGCACCGACATGAGCGCGGAAAAACCACAAATATACCGCCCGCCAGCGCAAACAACGCCGATGAGAATCGACACGGCAGAAGCCATGGCGCCAACGTACCTGCACAGAAACCATCCGCACACAAAACCAATAGCACACAACATGGCCAACAAGTCCACACAGCAAGGCACGCACAAATACACAAGCACAGTACACATCCCGAAAACACCCCCCGGACAAAAAAAAAATACAAAGGCCAGAACCCCAGACACAACACACCTGAAAACAACAGACCATTAGGACACACCCACATAGGTGAGTACAAAAGCAGCACTCCCACAGACCACAACCCCTTGCTACATTGCAAACCAGAGAGGAGAGGAGAGGACACAGTGACACAGCAAGGACAGCAGCACACCACAGAAACGCACACATCACTACCACCACCACCACCACCACCACCAAACACCACCACCACCAAACACCACCACCACCACCAAACACCGGCACCACAAACCCCCTGCACATTACACAACACACACCGCACCAGCACCACAAACATCATGGCACCACAAAGAATGCCCAAGTTCACGCCCATGGAGCTGACGGTCATGGTCGACGAGATCATCAAGGTGTACCCACAAATCTATGGGAACATGGTCCAGCACACACCACTAGCCACCAGAAACAGAATGTGGAACCGGATCGTAGACCAGGTCAATGCAGTCGGGACCCTGCCCAGGAACAGAGTCGAGATTAACAAACGTTGGAATGACGTAAAGAGCCTGGTCAAGAAGAAGGAGGGCAAAACAGAGAGCTGGCTGCCGTCACTGGCGGAGGGAATCCCGCGCTCTTTAAGACCTTCAAAGCGTGGGAGGAGAAGGTGCGAGTCGTAATACATCCGGAGATCCTCGCCGGATTAGCAGGGGAGTGGAGGCTGGTAAGTACAAACTAATGTATACCAGCACACCGCTATGTACTCACATGCACTACAACCATGCCACAGCTCCCAGGGACAAACACCCCCATGTCCAGCACACAATACACAACACATCACACACACATGCAACAGACACTACCACACACAGCCCAAACCGAACAACTGTAAAATGCGTGGGGACATGTGTACACTAAGCCAGCCACGTAACCACCAACAGGTCCACAAATATGCCAGGAGCGCCACAACGAGCACCCACCACACCCATGTGTCCGCCACAGCTGCACTAACCGACAAGTAACAGGTAAGTGGCAGGAACACAAAGTGCAGTGGGTGGGAGGGTGGACAGCCCAAGTACAACACACACCAGGCCCCAGTCCCACAGCACAGCAAGGAGGAGCATCCCCCACAGCCACGTGTCAGCCACCGCAGTGCACAACGACAGCCGAAAGGCAGACATCACGGTCCACAGCAATCGGCGTCAGTGGGTGTCCAGCCACCCCCACGACCCACAACACCCCCCCACCCCCACAGACCTGCAACATGGAGCACCCCCGCTTAGAACCATGTGGCATCCAGTACAGTGCACGCCCGAACAACCTGCAGGTGGGAAACTGGACAGGGCTGGATTACTGGAGGCATGGGGGCCGTAACACGACCAACACATGGGACATGTCACGTAGCAGACGAACACGCAGCACCGCCCACCGTCACGAACAAGTGAACAATGTGCACACGGACATGAACAACAGACTCACACCCCACATGACCCATCACAAACACAGCAACACCCAAGGAGCCACGTCTGCATGCACAAGCTACACTGAACATAGTACCACACGGCAGCCACTGTGCAACCCATCACACACAACCGAAACACCATTGAAGTCCAGTCCATGTAGCCCCTACTGCCTGTCAACCACACACCCCACAACTACGCCTATGTAAGACAAACAACACTAGACGCAACAGAGCGGAACTACATAAATGCACACGAACACCACTGAACCCATCAAACACACAGACACACCATGCACATACA
The DNA here is from genome assembly GCA_963921515.1 of Calotriton arnoldi. Taxonomy (NCBI): domain Eukaryota; kingdom Metazoa; phylum Chordata; class Amphibia; order Caudata; family Salamandridae; genus Calotriton; species Calotriton arnoldi. The sequence continues at coordinate 379,525 of CAWUFW010010795.1, forward strand.
ACATACCATCCATCCCATCCGTCAGCCCCAGTCTCATGAAAGGCATGTCATCCGCACAGCTGCCACATATACAGCAGTCACGCTAAGACACATGCCCATGACCAACCATGTGCCAGAAGTCAATGAAGCGCACGACACACTGTGAGCAACAACACACAACATGGGCCCCCCTGAGCACTGCAGTGATGCACATGGCACAGGGCAGCACGCACACCAAGGAGATGGGACAACTGCAATACGTTGGCTGGCACACAACCAACACTCACTCATAACGATGCGTCCAATGCCATGTCCAGTAATCACAACAGACAGCAAATATGCAGGCCATGTCAAGCATGCACACACCTCAAACCATGCACTGTCATGCTGCCACAACACATGTCACGTTCGGCACCCATGGCTTACAGCATGTACCCCAAAAGCATATCCCCTCCCAAATGCGAATCTGGGGCATGGCCCCCATGTTGCCATATGCGTTCCTAAGCGTTCCATTTGAACCCCAAAAGCATCTTCCCTCCCAAATGCGAATCTGGGGCATGGCCCCCATGTTGCCATATGCGTTCCTAAGCGTTCCATTTGAACCCCAAAAGCATCTTCCCTCCCAAATGCGAATCTGGGGCATGGCCCCCATGTTGCCATATGCGTTCCTAAGCATTCCATTTGAACCCCAAAAGCATCTTCCCTCCCAAATGCGAATCTGGGGCATGGCCCCCATGTTGCCATATGCGTTCCTAAGCGTTCCATTTGAACCCCAAAAGCATCTTCCCTCCCAAATGCGAATCTGGGGCATGGCCCCCATGTTGCCATATGCGTTCCTAAGCGTTCCATATGAACCCCAAAAGCAAAGTACAAACCAGACCCAGGATGGGCCAGGAGCCCGCATACACCAGAGTCACAATAAGTAGGGGCACAGCAACACACCCATCGGCATGGCCAATCCGTCCCATGCCACATGTGCACAGCACACAGTCCCATTGCCAAGCACACACAACTACAAATGGTACAGCCACACACACGCCTCCGGGAAACCCATGTACGAGATTGCACGAACTGCCAATGTCAGACGACAAATACATACTTCGCCAGGTGCAACACAATAACAAATCTCATTCTCTCCACAGGTGACGAACTGCCGGATGCTGGGGATGGAGACAGCAGCCAGCACAGCCAGCCCACAAGCCCCCAACGAGGACACACGGATCTGGAGGATCTGTCCTCCTCTTCGGACACGGACCACCAAGCAGGCCCATCTGGTGTGGCAGGGCCCAGCCGCTCCCCAGGACCCCTCCTACCCACCAACCCATCATCCAGGGATGCTGAACAGTCCCAGCCCCTGCTGCCACTGTCGTTGCGGCCACACCCACGGTCATTGCGGCCACTACCACTGCCGCAACCGCCACCATCGCCGCACCGACCACCACCGCCACCACCACCACCACGTCTTCGCTGGCACCAGCCCCAGCGCAGGTGGTGGCCCGGCCGACTGGATCCACCCTGGGAGCCACAGCGAGGACCGTGGTGTGCAATGTGGCTAGTGGGCAGGCCGGTGGCAGCAGGACTGGTAGGAGGAGCAGGGTCAGGGAAACGCCAGCCTCCCCTGGGAGCCATGCCCTGCCTCAAATGGCCAGAGTCCTTGGGGCCTATGAGGAGGCCCAAGAACAATGGGTCAGGTCTGCTACAGACACGCGGGAGGTGCTGGGGGTGCTGAGGTCCATGGACGCCCATATGGGCCAATTCGTGTCCCGTATGGACCAACTCGTGGACCTCATGGGCCAGCTGGTGGTGGCGGTGGGGTCACAGGCAAGGCCAGCAACACCACCTCCGCCACCACCTGCTAGGGCGCAGGGTCGGGCAGCAGTGTCCACTTCCCCTGCGTCCACAGCCAGTGAGCACACCTCACCCACCACCAGCAGGTCGCCACCACACACCCCCCCTCCCAAACGTGGAAGGGGCCGTCCGAAGAGGAAACAGATCTCCCGGGAGGACTTCGCACGCTCCAGTCGCAAGTGAGGCAGCCAGCCTTCCTTGACCAGCCACTGCATTGACTTGCTCTACGATCCCACTCCACACAGCCAGCTGGATGGCATGTGTGTGTTGGACTATGGACTTAGAACCAGTGGGTACACCCTGAGCTTCACGCAGCCATGACCGACAGCTCATTGTCACTGCACGCACCACTTTTGTCATCACCTTACACAAAAGTTGGATTGGCGACTAGTTGCAGTACACACGGGACACGTCTCTTCCTTTCCACATCTGGGTCATCCCTTGTACTAACGGACAGTGATACAGTCATCTTCGCCCCAGCCCTCATGTCCTCCCCTCGCCCCCCCAATATGCATGCTCACCTGCGAGGCTAGCGCTTGCACAGGCAGCCCCAAGCTCGCACCAGAGAGGGCAAGGAGTGTATGTGTGGGTCCAGTTGCACGAGTGGGCTGTCTCAGGGTATGATGTGTGGCGGGACGCCGTCCACCTGCGTGGTGCCCCAAATGGAGACCCGGCCTGCATGGACTATGCATCACAGTCTTCGCCTTCCGGATCCGCCACCTGCGACACCCAGTGGCTGTGGCTGCCCTTGCGGCCAGGCCGCGTCCGTCTGTGGCTGATGGCCCACACATTCACTCTTTGGCCTCTCTGGGGAGGGCTCAGGGGTGGTGGCGCACGCGCTTGCACTTAGTCGCAATGGCATGTGGCGTGGTTGGTATGATGGGCAATGGATGGGATGGTGCGAGCCACCTCCCGTGACGTCAGTGCTGCTCGTGCTGTGGTGCGTCCCCCTACACTTCCATTTGACTTTTTGCCATGCTGGACGTTGAGGTTCTATTGCCTGCGTGATATGACCAGGAGGAGCGCGAGGAGACCTCTCACACACCATGCTCCACTGCCATCCCGTGCCCTGTATCGCCTGTGCGGATTGACTATGTTGGGGTTACACCTGGTCGACTGGGGCTGTGTGTGCCTTGTCAAGGGGCATGGCGGGCGCACAACAGGATCCAGCTTGTCCACAGAGGGTGGGCTGAGGTGCGCCTGGTACCGCTTTGTACGTGTGCCCGGCTGCTGTGCACACACGTGTTCACTCCCCCCGACAGGTGTCCTCTCACAATGCCCAGGGAAGCGGTGGTGTACTGTTCATGACCCCTCCCAACACGGCGTGCTCCAACTTGGCATGTGCGCATCTACCCGTCGCACCCACCCACCTGAGCACTGCGTCCATACGACTTCACACGACACATGTGTGTCTTCCACAGTAGTGCTACTCATTTGCGTTGACATCCAATACCAGTGGACTACATGGTCATGTCACGACTGCCGTGTACTTCACATACTCTCATCCTCTCTCATTCGTACTTGTGAAATGAGTCAGCGGAGACAGTTTTGGTTTCAAACATTATATTGAGTCTTCTGTCCTCTGTGATGCAGTATAGTGGACACTACTGGCAGCGGAATACATGTTGAGGATATACTGAGCATGATTACAAATTGGATAGGGTGTGGGGTTACATGTGATTGGCTGTTGCATGTGGGATGTGGGCTTCAGAGTTACATCTGCTTGGCCAAGGCTGTGCTAATGTACATTTACGTATAGCTGCGGAGCTGCGGACTTTGACACAGACGGTATACATGTAGCCTACCAGACCGCTCGGCATCATGGGCACAGTCCATCTCAGTTCCATGTGACAGGTTTGCTGCGGTTGTTCCTCATGCACGCGTGCATGTGAGATGACATCAGGGCATGTGCTTGCGTGCATGCAGCGGCGTGCCACTTGTTGTTGCACTGTGGTGGTCACTGGACATGTCACAGTCACTGGGGTCGTGTTGTTGTTGTATGCACTTGTCGTCCATGCAAAGGTCCTGGTATGGGATTCCCGGGGCGGGGGTGGGAGGGGTGCAGCACCCACAGACTCCAGGCGACCTATTCATGTTCACTGAGCGGTGTGTGTGTCTATGTGCGCTGGATCCATGTCGTGTCCTGGTTGTTCGTGCAGTTCCGTCCATGTGGGTGCGATACACAGAGCCCATGCCACTGCCTCCCACGATGCATGCGGTGTTCCTGGATGTGATGGGGAACAGTGTGCATGTCCCGGTCATATCCGATGTCATGGCGATGTCGTTGATGGTGTGGTTACAGTTGCCGGTCGTTTGGTATGGCTGTTGTGGTGGTGACTGGCCAGTCCGTGCGGAAGCTGAGCATGGGTGCGGGGTTGGACTTCATAGGTCACTCGGGGAACCTGCGTTGTGGTCCGACGTATTTACAGGTTGTCAGGTATGCGATGCCGTCCAGCAGGGCTTCCATGTCATTGGTGGTGTACATGTTTGCCAGCCAATGAAGCGGATGGTGGCTCTCAAGGTGTTGTTCGTAAGTTGTCCCTTGGAGGACCATGATGGGGCATGCTGGGTGACATTCGATGTAGCTGTTCTCGATGATCCGTCGTGTGGAGGCACAGTGGTCCCATTTCAGTGCGGGTGCGATGTTGGCCACATACGCCATGCCCCCATAGGCAGAGCAGGCCCTGTCGTGTGCGTCCAGAGGGAGGAGTAGTGGTAGCAGGTCCGCCTTCAGACATGCCGGGTTGGAGAGGCATATCTCGACGGGATGCTGGTAGGGACACCTCCGACAGTAGAAGACGGGCATGACGCAGCTGAACAATGTGATGCGGTAACTTACGTTCAGCAGGGACAGGAGATCGCATCCCAATGTATGTATCGTGTTGGTTTTGTACAGCTTGAGCTGTTCGGCGTAGTTGGGTAGGTGTGTTGCGGTTGCCATTTCGCAGCGGTTCGTTGAGATGGCGTGCTCCGGCTGTGTGTGCAGTCTGCAATGTGCACGCTCCGGGGTTGCTGTGAGCTCTGTGTAGTCGTAGGGAGACAGGACTTGTGTTCTGTTGGCTTGTTTGGAGGACACGGGCCCTCTTCCCACATGCTTCTCAGACAGTTCAAGGTCAGTGCTGTGTGACTCCTTCCAATTAACTTGCATGTGGCCGACATGGGGGAGTGTTTTCTTCTTTCTTCCCCGTCCGTTGTGTGCTTCTGTGATATGCGCTATCTGCCCTGTGGTCGGTCTCCTCGGCATGCCTGTGTTGGTCTATTCTTGGACAATGGCTGTATTCACCGGCTTCTGTCGTAGGGCTGTGGTTTCGGAGTTGGAATGGAAGGTCATTCAGTGCTGTCTGCTCTCCCTTGTGTGGGCGGCAGGCTGCCTTTCCGCTCTGCGTTGGGCCTTGTGTGTGGATGTTATTCTTGGGCCACCTGTTGTCGGTCCCCGGGCTCTTTGGTGTTCCGTTTCATATGTCTTGTTCATATGTGCAGGGTGGTATGGGTTTTTCAGTGTGGTACTGGCGTTCCTCTTCCCGAAGGGGCCCTGCTTCTCCTAGTTGGTGTTGCCGCCGCTGTGTGCTACGCCATGTTTGTTACACTGGGGTGTGTCCTGCTGTTGCGTGACTTCACTGACATGTGTGCGTCGGTTGTGTGGCGTTGGGTGTTGTCCGTGAATTGGGCGTTGGGGACATGTCTGTGGCAGGCCTGTCACGTGTCATGTGCGTTCGGGGTGGGGCTGATGTGTGTGCTGCTTGGTTGTGTCCCTGTGTCTGTGTGCGACGCATGCATGGCGCTGCGGTTGGCCTCTGCGTTGTGCGCATGTGTGGCGGCGTCATCGGCGCTTTGTGGCCGTGACGGGGTGGTTGGTTCCTAGTCCCAGGTGGTGTGTACACATGTGTTCCGCGATGTTAGGATTTGGCCTGTGTGTCATATGTGGATGCAATGGTGGATGTGTAGTGTACACGCGCTGGTGGGGGGTTGTCCGCTTTTTCCGCCCTTGCACTGTGTGCGCTGTTTGCGTGCACTTGTTGTGTGTGTGCCTACCTGCGTCTCCGCGGTACGTTGCGTCCTTGGTGGTGCATCAGCAGAAGCATGGGAAGGGCCTGCAGTGCTGGATTCATGCCCGGGGTGCCGCTTCTTCGTTGTCCGTGCTCTGCGTCCGTGTTACCGCCTCTCTTTCACGTGCGGTGTCTCTTAGCCGTGGGAGCCGTTTGTTTGCGGCATCGTAATTTATGCGCCGGGCGGGACGTGTTTCGTCGGACGGTGTGTGTCAGTTAGGCTGCGCCGCTACGTGTACGGGCGCACTTTGATGGCGGACGGTGTTGCTGGCTTGCCGGCGGTGTTTGGCCTGCTTTTCGCATCGTAATTGGGCGGGCGTGTGGACTGCTGCTTGCCGGCGGTAACTGGTGGTTTTGCATCCGCCAGCACGGCGGTTGTGCTTCCGCCCGCCATCGTAATGGGCCCCCTAATGTCTTTTCCTGTAAATCTTCTAAAGGAAAAGCAAAACAATAAAATTAATCATTTCCTAATGCTTGAAAAATATGGAAAGTTATTGAAGCTTGCAACGCTTTTCGACTTCTCTCAGTTGTTTTTGTGACCTGACCTGGAGGCATGATTCTCTGCTGTGCCTCCAAGATCCCCAATGTGGTTATTTTTCAAAATGAATGCATACGCTTATGCTGTTGTCGCTCAGAGAGTCAGCTGCGGTTGTCTGATGTTGAAGGCTATCAGGAATTTAAAGGCAATTTAACTCTGTATTTCCGATAATGAGGCCTAACTCAATTCTACGAAACCCAGCCAATTTCATTACAGTTCAGAAAAAAACATTACAGAGGTAAAGCATAGCCAGCTGCTAAAAATAGCAGGGTACACGTATTGCATGGAAATAAGAGACACTAAGTAGGCGGTGGCAGAAATGTAATTTCATAATGACCTCTATGAGCCCACTCGCGTACCAACAAACTCCCTCCGGAGGAAAACAAAAACCAATAAAATACGTCTTCCTGAAACATTTCAGAATGTTTGTATGACATTATTTAAGCAGAAGAAATTGGCTAAGAATTCAAATAGTTTAATTTCAATCTCTCCTTGTGAAATCTAGATTCACTCTTTATTCAGTTTAATGTCTCCAGCAGACCACTGCATACTGCATTGCATTAGGCAAAAGAACATGTGGCTTTTCATGATTGTGCAATGATCGGTTGGGACTCATGCCGCAGACACACAGAGCTAATTATTGTTAACCCGACAGAAACAGTAATTCACCCCACACCCAGGGCTCTGCCCTCCTGGATTTGGACTGTGTGGCTTTTCTATATGACTGAATCCCATAGACAGAGGCGTAGCTAGAGCTTGTGGCGCCCGGGGCTATCCCTCAGATTGCCGCCCCTGGGGGAGGGGTGCTGGGGAAAAAGGACAGCAAGCACTTGAAAGAGGTCCGAGAGACACGTAGTATCGCCTCTAATAGTTTAACCCGATCATGCAAGTTACATGCACATACATGACACGGTCCAAGGCTACACAGTTGAAAACACAGGTGAGATGGGTGAGATGGGTGAGATGAGTTGTTTTCTCTGGCATGGGCCAGAGAAAACAACATTTTCATCCGCCGTCGGTGCACCCTACGAAGGGGAGGGCTCGTCCATGGCTGGATCCGACCCTGAGCTGACAGAGCTCATTGGAGTCCTTCCCCTCTATCTGCCATTCCGCCGGTCCGGTCGCGCACCACACCACCACCACCACTACGCTGGTGGTGCCCAGCGCTGCAGGATTCAGGAAGCAGACTAGTTGCAAGGAGGGCGGGGCGCTTCAAACGGAAATGGGGCCGCGCGTGCGGCACTGGTGGCCCGTTGCGGCGGCCATTCTGATTTATTTGGGGACACTGACACTACTGTAATAACTGACAGTAGTGTCAGTGAGTGTCCCCAAATAAATTATAAAGGCCGCCGCAACAGGCCACCAGTGCCACGCGGCCGCCACCCCCAGAATAGTGCCGCCTGGGGCGGACCGCCCCCACCGCCCCCCCTGAGCTATGCCGCTGCCCATAGACCAGCTACAGTTGCTACAATGTAGCATCTCCTAAGGGAAGAAGAACTGTACTGTGGAAGGACGGACCTTGCTTAGGACACTCCAAGGAACCACATTGTCTGTCTCTTCACACCCTCAGTGGAGTGGAGTAGGTGTGCATGTGAAAGGAGGTAGCATACTCTGGCAAAACATTGGAGTACACACTGTGGTGGAGTTAAAAAAATACATTCCAGGATGCAGATGGGAAAAGCTCTTTCTAGAGGCAGACACTGATCGTTTCTATATCTCACCCCGTTGATGGACATATTCTCTCCAACATGCATACTGAGCTGCTATATTGCCTGCCTGGTCCCAGAAATGTCAGGCTAGGTAAGAAACTATACACATCTATTTTACTACATCTACTTCACACTAATGTCAAACTTTCCCTCCTTCAGAGATAGCTACATATTTCACACACCACACTTGCACAAAACTGCCCACTCCTTTAGAGTTTATATTGATTAGATGTACCTTAATGCACTCCTTTTTACACAGTCCATATTGCTTGCGCATTGGTAGCTACAGCAGGAGTGCTATCCACTGGTGATAACATGGGTACGCCTCTAAATGCTTCCAAGCCATGCACATAAGCATGCCACATTAATATGAATGAAACTGCTCTATGACTTGAAATGTCATACCTCCACACATATACTAATGTATCATCATTAAATATGCTGAGATAAAATTCAGCATGCACTTAATTCATAATTCCATAGGCCTTGTGAGAAATTGGGTTGTTGGTTGACTGAGGTGTGAGCCCTCTTAAAGCAACAACCACATTCCCTGTCTGGGTGAACCTCTAAAGTCACCAAATTATCCTGTGCTTAACCCTCTAGTAGTTTGGTACAGTATTTAGGCAGTACACAAACAGTAATAGAGTGAAAACGCAACACAAGAAAAATCCCAAATCAATTTAGAAAAATAGATTACATGTTAATAAATTATTTGACAAGAATACAACAAAAATTGAATCAGTAGAACCAGAGTTACAAGTTCTTAAAGTTTTTAGTGAAAACTAGCATCCAAAAAGTAAAAAAATAAAGCGTAAACCACCATCATCAAATCGTGCAAAACCGGGGCAAGGTCGAAAGTTATGGCCGACTGCGAAGGAGAGCGATCCAAATACAAGAAGTAGATTGAGCCCAGTCACGGCTTACCTTCAGACTAAGAAGACATTCTGTAGAAAAATGAGAAGGTAAAGTTCAATGGGGCAAGGCAGGTGGCTAAGTCTGAGGAGGAGGTGTCGCCGTTGGGGAACCGCTGGTCGAAGTCATAGTGAAAAATCCTTCGTTCGGACTCAGACCCTTTTTACGACTTAGGTGGTCCTCCAGCAATGCCGCCACTGCGCCGTCCGCTGGAGGAATGCCAAAGCCATGGTGCGCCCTCCGGCTGGATCTGGAGTTTAATCCTGGTCGGGTGGGCGGTGCTGTGGCGGTCTCGTGGCAGTGGGCTGTGAGGCTCATAGGAGAGCCTACCATGCAGTCCACCACCGTGAGGGCATCTGCAGCATGTTCCTGCATGGTGAGGCATGCAGGAACATGGGGGAAATTCCAGGGGGACACAACAGGTGCCCCCCTGCATGCACCCGCAGGCCCAGGAGCGGCATGGGGGCCCTGTTAGGGCCCACTTAGTTGCCTTTCCGCCACCCTATTTAGGGTGGGCACACCGCCATGAAATGGGCGGTAAAGAGAGAACTCAGAATAAGCATATTCATGCTCCTGACCGCTGCGAGACCGCCTCAGGATCCTGGTTCCCAGCGGACAAAGAAGTCCTGTGGCGGTCTAACCACCCCACTTCAAATACTGCGAGTGGGCCTGCAATGTGGCGTTGGTCAGACCGCCAATGCGAGAATGGCAGTCCTATGGACTGCAGTACTCATAACTCATTGGAAGTCAAAGATCTCCAGCGGGACAAAGCTGCAGGCTGTAGCCAACGAGGGCTTCACAAGGCTGTATACCCCTTCTGTGAGGAGCCAGTGAACAGGATTTGCTGCAGAGAAGAACAAAGTGGGAGATTGTATTGTATTGTATTGTAAATGCATTTATATTGCGCTTACTACCCCTGATGAGGCGTTGAATCGTTTTTTCGGTGAGTAGCACGCTACTCCGGAACCCATAAAGGATTAGTGGTGAATTAGTATATTGAAATATGAAAGTAACTTGAGTGGTAGATATGTTAGTCAGTTATTTGGATTGAGAAGGATAGCGGAGGGATAGAAGTGGGAAAAAGGTTTGCATTTATATAGCGCATGCTACCCCTGATGGGGTGTTCAAGCGCTTTTTCAGCAAGTAGCACGCTACTCCGGAACCCATAAAGTATTAGTGGTGAATTAGTATGGTGAAATATGAAAATAATTTGAGTGGTGGATACGTTAATCAGTTATTTGGATTGAGAAGGATAGTGAAGGGATAGAAGAGGGAAAAAGGTTTCCATTTATATGGCGCTTGCTAACCCTGATGAGGTGTTAAAGCACTTTTTCGGCAAGTAGCATGCTACTCCGGAACCCATAAAGGATTAGTGTTTTTTTTTTGGAGCTCATAGAAGTAGGAGGAGGCTTTAGATGAGTAAAAGGGAGGTGGAGGGGGAAGAGTCAGAGGGAAGGGTTTACAAAGGCTTGTTTTGGGGGATCGGAATAGTAGAAGAGGAATGAGATGATACAAGGAGGGGTAGAGTAGGGAAGAGTCTAGAAAGGGTTATTTTGGGGATCATAGTAATGGTACAGGGTTTGGGATGAATGAGAGAGTGGAGGTAGAGGCTATATAGATAGAGGTATAGGGTGAGAAATAGGATAGTGCATTGGAAAGAGTAGTAGAAAGAAGTTTGAAATGAGTCAGAGTTGAGGTAGAGGATATATTGAGAGCGGTATATGGTGAGAAATAGGGTAGTGCATTGGATATGCTGAAATAGAAGAAAAGTAATAAATATGTAGATCCATAAGTACATAAAAGGTATATAGATGCATAAGGGGAGGTAGTATATGTATATTAAAATGCACGAATAAACTCTGGCTTTCAAGTGTTGTTGTACTTTAAATTAATGTTATTCCTTTATATATGTATATTTGTTGTAATTCAATAGTGAAGCAATTGTAGATAAATAGTTATGATAAAAGATTTACTTATTTATGCAGTCACTTATATACACGCTAAAAACATAGGATAATGTAACTATCAGTAATATGTGCATTTGTTAAGCATAACTAATGAATATCTATATATATATATATATATATATGTATATATATATATATATTTTATTTATTTTTTTAAAATAATTATTCTACACGTTTATGCAAAGCAATACACATATATAGTTATATATCTATAGTACAAATAAATGCTTATATACAGAGGTATATGATGTATATTTCTGTTTGTGTATGGTGGTTATGTGGGGGAGAACCAACTCTTGAGTAGTTTTCTGAAGATAAGGTGGTTATCTGTGGATCTTATGTTGAGGGGTAAAGAGTTCCATAGTTTGACTGCTTGAACAGAGAAGGATGTGTCACCCATGGGGTTTTTTTGTATCTTGGGATTTTGTGTTTAGTGATTTTATTCCTGTTGAAGAGCGGTCCCGTTCCAAGTATCGCTTTATGGGTGATACAAAGCAGCTTGAACATAGATCTTCTGGCAACCGGTAACTAATGCAGGGCTTTAAAGGCAGGGGAGATGTGGTTTTGCAGTTTTATATGTAAGAGTAGCCTAGCAGCCGATTTCTGAATCAGTTGTAGTCTTTTCATGGTTGTTAAAGGTGATCCGTGGTAGAGGCTATTGGCATAATCGAGTTTGGACAGAACAAGGGAGCCTGGACCTTGTGTGGAAATCCCAAATGGGGAAAGATTCTTTGATGATTTTTATATTAACAAAAGTAACAAAGCTTGAACTTGCTAGTTTGTTCACTTGGGCATTCATCGATAGCCTGGAGTCCATGGTCATTCTGAGGTTTCTTACTTCCTTCGATACTTTAGGCGGTGTTCCCAGATCATCAGGCCATGTGGCGAGCGGGTCATATTGTTTCCAATTGCCACACATGAGTATTTCCGTTTTGGAATCATTCAATTTGAGATGGCTACACATCATCCATTGATCCACGGCACTGAGACAACTGAAAAGTGGCAAGTTTCCAATGTCTTTGGGGCATTCCAGTTGAAGGAGTATTTGCATGTCATCTGCATAGTTATAGCACGTGAGATGAAATTAATTGATCAGTGCCGGTAATGACTTCATGTAGATGTTGAAAAGCATAGGCAAGATGATAGAGCCTTGAGGGGCCCCTGCTTTTGTGAAGTAGGGTTTGGGCGAGAAAGGTGGGGTATGGATGACATTTGTTCTGTTGCGAAGGTAGGATGCGATCCAGTCTAGAGCAGTCTTTGTATCAGAGTGTCATGGTCAACCGTGTCAAAAACAGCCAAGAGGTCCAAGAGAAATAGCGCCGCAATCCCGTTGCAGTCAACTGTGTTCTTCAGGTCATCCCAGATGGCAAGGAGGGCAGGTTCTGTGCCTCTTCCTGGATGGAATCCTGTTTGGAAGTCTGAAAGTATGGCATTATCCTCAAAGAATTGTGACATCTGGGCGAACACTGCTCTTTCTATCAGTTTGCCCAGGTAAAGGTCCATTTGTAATCAGTTTGTAGTTGTCGGGGTTCAGCGGGTCCAAGTTTGTTTTCTTCAGTAATGGGAGTATGTATGACTTTTTGAGTTCTTCTGGAAATATTCTGGTAGTTAAGGAGTTGCAGCAGATGTTGTTAGAAGAATTGTCTTGAAGGTTTGCAGTGGACACGGGTCAGCAGGGCTGCCGGCAGGCCTGCTTGCTTTGACCACGTCAATAAATTCATTGTGTAAAATGTGTTGGAAGGAACGGAGAGACTGGGTTAGAGTATTCTTGTATTGTTGTTATGTAAAAGGTTCAGTGCTGGGGCTTTGTCTTTGTTTTAAGTATGAGTCCAACGTGTCTGCTTTGGCCGTGTAATGATTTGCCAGTTTGTCTGTGAAATCTTGAGTAATGGGATGAGCTACTTCTAGGCAATCTGGTTTACGAAGTTCATTGAGAATTTTATACAATTCTTTATTTGCAAATTTAGCATTTTGAATTCTGTCTGAATAATCTCTTTTCTTTGCTTTTTTGATAGCTAACTTGTATAATTTGTTAATTTTCTGTAGGTGAAGTTTGTCTTGATTGGTGTTTGTTTTGAGCCAGGCATGTTGCAGCTTTCTAATTTGTTGTTTTATCTCTTTTATCTCAGTATTTCTCCAAGGTACTTGTTTTCTTTTGTTCTGTTGTGTGGTTTTTAGTGGTATCAGGATATCAAAAGCTTCCTGTAGCCACTCATATTGTTTTTTAACAGATTTTATTGTTTCTAGATCTGTACTGGATTTTAGTTGTGTTTCTAAGTGTTCCAAATTGAGTTTGTTCCACGGTCGATAGGTGGATGCACGTAAGGTGGTTTTAGGTTCATCACTTAGTAGTGTTTTATTTTGGAAAGCAAGCAAACGGTGGTCTGACCATGTGACCGGAGTTATTGTTTGAAAGTTAAATAGTTATGTATTAGCAAAAATGACATCTAGGATGTGTCCAGCAATGTGTGTGGGTTTGTGGACGATCTGATGCAGGTTCAGTGCGTCTATGCGAGCAATGATTGTTTTCAGATAGGGCATATTGGGTTTGTCAAACCAAATGTTGAGGTCACCCAGAACGTACTGTCATCAGGTTTGAAACCGTGTCTAGAAGTGTGTCTGGGAATGTTACATTGCTAGGTGGAGGTCTGTAAAGGAGCAGCAAGTTACAGGAGGAAGACGGTGTAGGATTGCATCTGGTGAAAAGGGCCACCAATTTTTTATTGAGACGTTGTCAACTTTATAGATATGTAATGTTTGCCTGAATACAACTGCTAGGCCCCCTCCTTTTTTGCCTATACGATTTTGGGTGATCGTTTGATAGCCTAGAGGAGCGGCTTCATGCAGGACTGGAGCCATATCATCTCCTAACCATGATTCAGTTATGAATAGTATGTCTGGTTTTGTGTCAGTGAGAAGGTCGTAGATGTGATGTTTGTTTTTAGAGACCAATAGAGCATTTATTAGTAGACAGTTTAGAGAATGTGCTTTGGCGATAGTGTGACTTTGTTTTGTAGAAGTGAGCAATATTTTGTAGGCTTGTAGCAGGTGTGTCCTTAGTGTTGGTTTTAGGTATATGAGGATGGCAATCGTGTAGCTGTTCTGTATCGTGTTCCTCGCCCAGTAGGCTGAGAAGGCATTTTGATGGGTCTGCGTGTGTAGGTGGTGGAGACGGTGTTTGAGAGTGAGTTGGTGTGCTGTGTTTTTGTTGTGTAACCTTGTTGTGTAGTAGACATGGAGAAGTGAAGTTGTGAGGTGTGGCACGTTGCTTATTTTGTTTGCGTCTGTTTAGGGTAGAAGGTGTATGAGTTAGGGGTGGTGGTGCAGCATGTGGGTCATGTAGTAAGATTCTAAATTGTCCAATGGATAAGAGGCGGTTAAAAGAGAGTTGCTGTGTTGCTGTATATGTGTTTGGTGTGGTGGAAGAGAGAAAGCTTGGCATTGGAGTTTGTTCATTTGTGTAGTTTGAAAGGTGGGTGTATCTTTATAGTTTGTGATGGTAAGTATTTTGAGGTGTTGCACTTGAGAGATTTTGTTGTGCTGGTGTGTGTGATATGTTTTGTTTTTGAGGAGTAGTGAAAAGAGATGCTGATGTATTTGTTTTATGAGATGGATTTCTTTGTATAGTATTGTTTGCAAGTGGAAGTTGGAAAGTAAACGGGGTGGTGATGTGTTTGTGAGTAGAGTGTATGTTGTGTGTAAGAGGGGATGAAGTAGAGTTAAGAGTGTTTGTCTTAAACTTGTGTGCTGCAAGAGGTAATATGTGTGGGGCAGTGGAGTGTAAGTGTTGTGTTATTGTGGTAGAAAAAAGAGGAGGGTGTTGGTTAGAGAAATGATGGAAGGCTGAGTCGATCTCCGTTCCAACAGGAGCTGAAGCATCAAGTGGAGGCTCTAGGAATGCCATCATCAACATGGGAATACGCTGTGGACAACTGTGCACATGGGCCCGCAAAGGCGCCAGGAGCATGTCTATGTCCTGTGGCGCAACCGATGGAAGTGTCAGACAGAGGTCCAACACGCACCAGAATCCGCAAAAGAGATAGCGGAATACTGGCAGAATGCAGTCAAGCCAGGCCGGTCTGAAAGACAGGAACCAATGCTCACTCAGCTCTCGAAGCCGAGGTATACCGTGGAAGAACACCAATCGCTCAGGACAACATCACTCCAGTAGTATTCTCTCCATGTCTCGAGTGATGTTGACATCCATTGCGAAGCAATAGGATTAAAATCAGGATGCCCGCCACTGAAAGCAGGACCAAAGGAAGCCCTCCAAAAACGCTTCCAAGTACGGAGTGTATGAATGATGGAATCACTCCAAAAATGGTTTGAAAGGTGGTTAACAGACCTGATGCAATGCTCTTAAATAAGTGTACTATCCCCCTCATATCAGACATGTTAAAGATACGATGGACCATTTCTCCGAAATGGAGCCGGAAGTTCGTATGGACCAGAGCCTGTATCTCTGCCGAGGACCTTGCAACTTGGAGATCAAAGATCTTTCGGGCTGAAGTTAAGGCCACATTTTGCTGAAACAGCATGGCTTTCAGTCTGCTCAGAGAATCAAACCCTATGTTAGAAACAATCAGTGAAGGCCATAGTGGTGCCTCCCTAACTGTGCGAGCTGGGGGAAACAATACTTGCTTACAACAAATAACCCTAAAGTTGAGGGTCACTAGATAAGCAATGCCGGGCGTCATACCACAACAGCTTTAGTCATTCAGCATCAAGTAACTCCCATTGGAAAGTAACTCAAAAACTGGATGAATTACTGCAGATGGGGAACCCTTCAGGTAGCAGGACAAGTTTGCTATTGACGCATTACACGCTCCATGCAGCGACACTTCTTGACACACTAAAGACCCACTCAAAGCCTTTTTGCAGTTCAAACCACTCAAGAAAACTTCCTTGTCCTTATTCCTGCACCTATATGTGTATGGTAACTCCCAGGTTTCTCGTATGTACCCTTCGCCCAAAGCTTCATACCTGCCTACTGGGTAATACTTCAGGCAGTTTTGGAATTGGAATGTCGTGATTGGCAGTGTAATATAGCCATGGATTAACCATTCCGTAGACGGTGACTCTACTACAGTAAAAGGTAACTTCTCTAGTTTTTCAATGAGCAGCATGGTGTACTTTGGATCTCTGCGTGCCACGGTCAATTGTCTTTCGGTCAGATTGTAAGCCGAAAATAGATTTGTGTCTTTAATGTATCGCCATGGAACGTGGCCAGAACGCAATGATTGAAGCGTCCAACTTAGAAGTATAATAGAGCGTAGCTGAGATTGCCCATGTTGTAGAATAGACAAATCTTGTTTCATTATATCGATGAAAAAATACTAGACGAGAGTGTGGTCATGACGTTGTCTACCACAGCTAAGGCCTTTTCTAGGTTAATCCTATCGATTTCACGTAGTCTGTCTGCAGCTTCCTGTTGGGAGATTTTCCAAACCTCATTATGGATGGTGTATAAGAAGCGTTTCCTTCTTGGTTTCTTGGGACCTAAGAAGAAATCCCTAAGATCCATGTTGTCTGACAGAACGGTCAAGTGTTGTTTCACCTGTGATAGTGTCGAGGTCTTTAGCCAATCTAGGCACAACTTCCCGACACTATAGGAAGTCACTACCCCTGGGTTGTCTGTGTGTTCATATCGTGGGTCTGGCCTATGGATTTTAAACCCTTCGGTGGTACCCTTGAATCTTGAGTTACACATATTCATGTCTACAGGCCAAACCAACCAACCCTTCCAATAGGGAGATGATGAATTGTACGTATTTGTACCATGTGTCCCTTCACTTGTTAGTGTGTTATTTGAAATACCTTTAATAGGTGTGGGTGAAGGGATGCTCAGTGTTTTCAGGTCTTTAATATTTGCAAACCCGTAACAGGTAGTCTGCTGCACCTTTCTGTTCAGGAAAATCATCTGTAATGGTATGAAGCAAGCTCTAAATAAAGCCTAATTTCCCTGAACCTGCCACTCTCTTGTCCCCCAGATGGATTTCGTGTCTATGGTGTCTCTCCAGTAGTCGAAACCCTGTATAGACAGTTGGGAGATGAAAGGTGCTGAATATATCAGCTTTGTGTTTGCTAGCATAATTTTCTTCGCAGTTGCATTACTATGCGCAAGTTTGTAGTAAAATGATTCTGGGTCTGATGTATTGAACCCTGAAAAGTATGCAAATTTCTGTGCGAATGTGGCAGAACTAACTTTTGGTGGTGTCAGGCAATGTTCCCATTGATGGTAAGTGTTAGCAGTGTGTGGTACACTTGTTCTATGCAAAAAATGATGACCATAATGCTGGTAACAAAACATGGTATCGTAATCGGTTGTATCTTCATAAAATTCCCTGTAAGAAAATGCAGCAGACTGTTCTAAATCTGTATAGTATTTACAGTCTCAATGTCCCAATCATTAGAGAGCGTTCTGGGGGTAATGAAATCATTTAAAGAAATTTTAAACAAATGTGAAATTTTCAAATGTTCAGTAGGACCAAATACATCATATGAAACTTTATCCCAAACTATACCATCAGGTATTGGAATTGCTGTAATGTTCACCAGGAACAAGTCTCTTTGTTCACGGTGTGATGACGTATGTGGTTTCAGGACCAAGTTCACAGATTGTACTGCAGAGCGTTCTGGGAGATAATGTCCGTTCAAAAGCAGAAAAAAGACTTTCACTGTGCCAATCCAAATTAACGGGTATACTACCCCTATTGCAAACCAAATGTGCAACCAAGGTGACACTAAGTAAGCCTTTTTGAGCAAAAGATAGAATTGTAGAAATTTCTTTTTCTTTGAAATGGGTGGCGTTTGATCAGGTTCACTTGGATCTGAAGAGAAATCATCGAAATTGATGAAGTAGCCAGACGCAGTTCGATCTATCTTTGGTAGCTCCGCAGGTTTTAGTAGAACTGGCAGTTGTGTCGTTTGAAGACACATTAATATAAACATCAAGGTTGGGCCGAATTGCAACTTGCATTGTTGTTTCTTCTTGATGTTTTTCAATTTCAACTGGTGTGATTTGTACTCCATTATTCGTTACTCCTTCACATTGTGTAGTAGAGTCTTGAAAGGTTATTAGTCTTTCCATCTGAACTTCCTGTATAGTAGCAAGAGGAGATCTGCGGCTACTCGGGACCCCTCGCGGCCTACTGTTGAAAACCGGCCACATGATGCGATTTTATCAGATCAATGGAGACGAATCTTTTTTCTTTTTTGCCGGCAAGAGGCTGAAGAAGTACTATTCTTGTTCCCACTACCGTCAGGGCAGGAACAGGTGATCTGTAAGATGGCCCAAACTCCCTTCTGTCTTTGATCTTTTCCCTGACCAGGTCCCCAATGTGCGGGACCCAGGCAGGTCTTGCCGGAACTGGTTTCACTTCCCCAGTGGCGGTGCGTTTGACTTGCACGTTGCTTTGTAACACCTGGAATTCATTGAGTTCCTGTAAAACAGCCAAACGGTCATTCAGTTCAAATGGTTTTGCATCCGCCACTGTGCTGGCACAATCGAGATCAGGTACCCACATTCTTTTCCCAAACAGGATTTCATAAGGGGTACGGCCTCCCAAGGATTTTCTTGGTATATTATTTAGTGCCCTCTGGACCCCATATTGGTAATTGACCCAACTACCACCCGCGCCTAATACCCTTGCTGTTAAGGATTGCTTTAGGTCCCGGTTTTTCCTCTCCACCACAAAATTTCCCTCGGGATGGTAGGGGGAGGAGTACCGCAAGGCCACGCCCATACTTTCCATGGCTTCCTTGTAAGCCCTAGAGCTAAACGCAGGACCACGGTTGGAATGTAACGTGCCAATTGCGTATGTCTCGATGAAGACTTGAAAATCCTTTATAACAGTTCGAGCATCAGCCGCACGCTGGGGCCAAACCCATAGGAATCCACTGCCACCAAGATGCAATTGTAAGCCCCATCTGAATTTAAGGGGCCGCAGTGGTCCAAATAGACACATGCGAGAGGTCTGTCTGAAATCAGTAGTGGTGTTTGTGGTGGACTATGAACGGTGGAACCCTTCATTTGCTGGCAAATATCGCACTTCAGGACATAGTCCTTTGTTTTGTCAGCCCCGACCACCAGTGACGCTGCTTCAATGATGAAATTGTTGCAGTGACTCCTGCGTGTGCTGAGCCCAGACCCTCGTGTGCAGCTAGTATTAAACCTAATCAGTGATTTTTGTTTGGTATTACTCTATCCCCCACTCCTGGAATTTGAGCATACGGTGTGTTATGTGCATCTAACTTGTAGGAGTACTTGAGTGGAAAGCCTTTCAGCAGGATGGCAGAGCCGTTCTTTGTGGCATTGATAGCTACTAGTATATCTCCGTATATTCTCGTGTGAGAACAAGTGATTGCGGCAACGGCAGCAGTTCGCACTTTCGCCTTGGCGGCTCCATCAGCCAGTGAATTCCCTTCAACGTGTATGCCAACACGCTGATGACTCAAGGTGTGAATAACTTGAGCCCATGGCAGGCATGCTTTCAGCTTTGCCACTTGTTCCCATAACAATTTATGATTTATCGTGCCACCCTTGGCGTCTTTAAACCCATTCTGGCCCCAGTAGTGAAGATATTCATTGTAAGATTGCACACAGTAAAATGAATCGCATACAATCATTGTGGGGAATTCCCAATTTGTATACTGTAGTGCTTGCATCAGGTCTTTTAGTTCTGCCAGCTGCGCTGAACAATCTCCTAGAGATTGCGTAGTCGTATTGCTGGGATGGAATTTACCATCCCGCATCCGACCTTTCACTATAACACACGCAGCGCTATATTGCTGTTTCTTTCCAATGGCAGGTTGAGCAGAACCGTCAGTATAAATGATGTATTCATACTGATCTAGAGGCAAGATTTCATTCGGGAGAGGGTATTCTTGTTCGTACTGCAGGAATGCTTGAGTTCTCAGTGTAGGATCATATCTGTATTCGACATCTTTGCAGTGAGAGGATTAGCCCATTGTATCCATCGTGGATGCACTGCCTTTGCATTCGGAATGCTGGCTTTGGTAACCACTTCTAAAGTCGGTATTGGGGTTGCAGCGATGATGTGTTTCCCCTGTGCTAGTGCTCTTTCTCTCCCTACAGCAGTCTGTACTGCCGTCAGTATTTTTTCTGTTGCTGCAAATCGATTTTCAGCATTCATGTACAAATGAGATTTGTATGTGATTGGAACTGTCCCACCTTCCTTGAACGTGATGTAAGTATACCCTGATAACCCGGGGACTACCCGTATTACCAGGTTGAGGACGTTAACTCGTGTCTGCAAGTGTTTTGAAGCTATCATGTCACCTTGAACTGAACGTAGAGTGTCTGTATGTTTTTGAGTCTACTTGTTTGCTGTGAAATCTGGTCTGATCAGGTCGTAGAAAGGTTTGACTCTTTCTGCGTAGTCTTGAATGTATGTTCCGCTGAAATGCAGGAATCCTAAAATGGATTGTAAACCCTTCAGAGTCTTTGGAGGCTGGATTAGCGTGCATTTTTCTAGAAAATTTGCGGCCAGGCTTTTGCCTTCACTTGACAGCTCATATCCCAAAAATAGGACGCTGAGATGGGCAATTTGAGATTTTTTAAATTAAATTTGTAGCCCAAGTTGGCGCAACTAGCAATTATGTTGTTCACCCTGCACAAGTGTTCAAGTAACTCATCGTCCATCAAATAAATATCATCTAGGTAGGATACTGCCTCTTCATCGCAAGTTTGTAATAGCTCTGATACTCTTGCCGAGAATAACCCGGGGCTGTTCTTATAGGCCTGGGGCAGACGACAAAACTGATGCTGATTGCCGAGGGCAGAAAATCCTGTCAAATATCTGCTCTCAGGAGCTATATTTTGGTAGAAGAATCCATTTGAGATATCTAGTGTTTTATATTTCTTCCGCACAATGTTATTTATTAATGCGGCACTATGTTCGTTCTGAACTGCAAATGTTTTTGTGCATGTGTTCAAGTGTCTGTAATCTAAAACCAAACGATATGTATTGTCGGGTTTCATGACGGGAAACAAAGGGTTGTTCATTGGCGAGGAGCAATTTTCAATCACACCTTGGTATTCAAGTTGGTCTAAGATTTCTTTGACCTGTTTCTTAGCCTCATTTGTAATAGGATACTGTCTCTGTCGAATTGGAGTAGTTTTTAATGGGATCTCGTGGTGTTTTGACTCTACGTCCCATTCTACATGGTTGCGGTATAATGCCAGAACTAGCGCTTGCGCCCACTCCTGAGCATATGAGTGTTTTAAGGAAACAGGAACGAGGTCAGAAAAAGCAGGCAAAATGACGCTTTCACCTTTTGGGCAATCCATTATAAATTCAGGCGGCCAATCTTTTTCTGCCTACAGGATGTCGTATCCAAATGTCAAATTTTCCCAAAAGAAACCTTTAATTTTTCTTGAGATGTCCCCCTCTATTTGGAGATTAATTTTGTGTAGACGGTGTGGGACACTCACTCTTGTATCAGGTGTTTCCACCATTATGTATTCATTCAACACTGCTGTCACCAGAAATTCCTTCAGGTTGTGGTGAGCTATTGTTACTTCTGCTGCGCTGTCTAGCATCATCAGAGCCCATTCCCCGTTCAGAAGCTGAGTCCTCAGTAACCTGGGCATTTCTAATTTTTAAGCCGGCTACTTTCTTCTTTTTGAATTGAGTCTTTGCTTTATGTTGCTCTTCCTCTTTGATAATGTAATCTGAAGTGCGATGTGTTTCCCTTTTTCCCTTTCTTCAATTTTTTGTTCTGACCTTCCTTGCCTCTCCGAGCTTTTTGATGAACCCTGAAAGGAACGAATGGAACGTGTATCAGTATCCTGATGTTTTCACGGTTCCTAAGGTTGTACCTCTTTTCAGAGGACTCCCCTTGGGGAGACCCACCCCTTGATCGTGAAGTGTTTCCCTTATTATTATTATTTTTGGTTTGATTATTATCCCATTGCTTATTAGAAGAAGTGGGTGCTTGCTTTGAGTTATCCTAGTCAGAATTACTCACCACTTGTGGTTTCCCTGGTTTGGCTCCCAAACTATCTCTACCTAGTGAAGCATAGGTTTCTTCGATAATTTTTGGTAATGCACACCCCTGATTTGCAGGAGCTGTCTCCCTTAGGCTTTGGCATATAGCCGCCGCTGCTGCTGCTTCCCCCTTGATGTTGCTCAGCATAATTGCTAAGACTTGGTCAAAATTACCCATCAGTTTCATTTCCAAGTCCAGGGCAGATCCTTCCCCGTACTCATTCTGTATCTCTTTCAATACTTCAGGAATAACTGATATGGTTGGGGTACCGTGTATTCTAATGTAGACTGCAGCAAAGATTGTTCCCCATGTGGTACAATCCTCAAGTGAGGAAGCCATTCCCATTGGCAAGCAAATTGTTAACATTCTGTGTTTTTCCTGCGGACCCATATGGGGAAATACTGCTTCCAACTGTGCTATTTTTTGAGCAATCCAGAATGGTACTTGATCCCTTTTTGATGGGAACGCACCCATTATTGCTTTTAGTGTCTGTGGACTAATTATTGGTGTGTGTTGGGTCTGGACTGTACCAGGTGGAGCAGATCTCGCAGGTTGTAATGTGAGTGTTCGCATGACTAACTTGACAATGTGTCTGTATAGCCTGACTACTTCTTTGTAGAGTGTACGCACTTTCCCTACAGGAAAAGTGTCTATCTCAGGATGCGGAGTGTAAGTCGCTAAGACCGGCCATGTCGCTCCTCCTATGCTGAGCAGGCAGAGTCTTATGACCGAAGTTGTGTGTTTGAGGGCGCCTTTAAACCAGTTTTTATGTTGCTGGTAAGTTAACAGGACTTCAATGTCCTCGTATGGGATGTATTCTCCCGGTGGATCCCCTTCAATGTATTCATGGAATAAATGTGTCTGTGGATCTGCAGGTGGGAATTTTACCAAGGAATAGAATACCTCTGATACGAACACCTCGTGTGCCTCAATCACGAAAGTAACATGGCCACCTGTCACAGGTACGCCATGTTCTAACAATCTCAGAGTGGCTGCCTGTCTGCAGTTTTCTGTAATGTTAAGAGCGTTAGCAAATTCGTCTGCTTCCGTGCTTCCACTGCTACTCGCAGTTTCAGTCATTTTGAAAGGAGAAGGAAGTAAAGGTTTTAAGAGGTAGGTTTTAGCACAATATGGGAACCTTTAATCCTTACAAGCTTGTCTAAACCTCCAGCCAATACACCGGGTGTACCTGCCCAGCTGAGGCGGATAGTCCTTCCCACTTCAGACATCTCTGAACAGTGTGCGTAGGGCTTTCTGAGACAGCACGACTGAACTACTCGGATTTAACTGTTAATATAAGAACCAAACCAACGTTGGATGCGCCATGTCGTGTAGTTCCTAGGACCCCCAAGGACCTGCGCGTTTTGGATGACCTAAACTGAGGGCTTGGTGTGCAGACAGACTCTGGACACCCCCACAGGATGAGTCAGCCGTTGGACCAGCTAGATCTACGGTGCCACTACCACCCCCCTGTACTCTACAGTGGTGTGTGTAATTTCTGGCAACCACTGAACATGACAACCCTGATTCCTCAGGTATCGTGGAAACAATACGGTATTTTTTGCTCAGTCACTTGTGCTTACTTTTCTCAGAATACATATAGAATGATGATTGGAATGAACGGTTTCAATAATTATTTATCGGTCAAGCGTCAGTATAGTGTGAAACATATTTGCTGCGAAAAGACAGGAGCAGACAAATGTGATCGCTAGCCCCAATATTGTAAATAGTAAATACATTTCTACCATAGTGCTAATAAGATGAATAAAAGCAGATTATATAAAACAATAGCATTGGCGTACTCCTACGATGCGTAGCCTGCCTAAATGTACCTAGCCTAGATATGTAGGTGAAGCATGTGTTTGCACGTGCTTGGATATATCCTAATGGAGCCAAGAATCCCCGGGGAAGTGCTAACCCCTCACTTGATGTTTCTGAATGAAGGACCCCATCTCTGCGTCGAGGATGGAACACCGCAAGGGATGTCAGGTCTCTGCCTGTCGAAGGATCAGCCTGCAGAGTCTCGGTCCAGCCTGGAAGGAATTCTCCTCTCTGTCTGTAAGGGGGAGTGAGGGTCTTTCATACTAAAGTGGTCACTCCAGGGTTTCTTCTAGAATCGATATGTTTTGAAAACATTTGCTAATCCTCGGCTAAATCCTTTTCTAAAAAACATGATCATGCACAACTGGCTGTTGGCCATGGATGAAAAAAGTGGTGACCCTTATACAGAATAAATCTGCTGTGCCTTGGGACATGTTTATGTACGTCAGGTACAGGGATTAAGATAGGGTACCGAGAGCCTGATGTCGGAGAGACAGAAGTAAGCTGCTAGGTAAAAAGTCACCTGTTTAGGACTGCTATGACGTGTGGATGGGACAAAATGTATGTGATTGGTATGTACATGATGGGACTATCCTAAAGGACATGACAGTTTGGTTCCTGACCTGAGGGTCCTGTTAGATTAGTACCAATTTACTTTTTTGGCAAGGTAACTAGGCCCGTTCCCATACATGGTCTTATGTACCAGACAAATGATCTTGAAACTGATTCATTTCCTGATGGGAAGCCAGTGAAGAGCTTTCAGACTGGGTGCCGACAGGGACCATGAAGGAAGACTTAGTACCAGTCTAGCTGCAGTGTTCTGTAGGACTTGGAGTCTGGTGAGAGGCTCTTCATTGATGGAGGCCATCAGGGCAGTTCCGTAGTTGAGCCGACTTATGATTAGACCCTGGACAAGCGGTTTTCTTGATTCAACTGGGATCCATTGTAAGATCTTATGTAGGCTTCGCATTAGTCCATAACAGGTGCTCGTTATATGATTTACGTGGTCTTTCATAGACAGCTTGTTGTCGATCTTCACTCCAAGGTTACGTACCATGGGTTTGGGAGAAGGACAGGGGCCAAGGCTCTGAGGCCACCAGTCACTAGACCAGAATTCCTGAGCCTTCCCGAAAAGGATGATCTCTGTGTTACTGGCATTAAGTTGAAGGTGGTTGGTTTGCATCCAGATGTTCATGTGGGTCATGCAATTTTTGAATCTGAGTTTAGTGTCAGTTGGATTGGGATCGGGAGTGATCAATAGTTGTGTGTCATCAGCGTATGACACTGTATCTAACCCATAAGATCTGATCACCTTGGCCAAGGGTGCCACATAGAAGTTAAAAAGCATGGGGCTTAGAATGGATCCCTGGGGAACTCCCTTGTCTGCCGACCGGCTGCGAGAAACCAGAGTGCCTAGTTGTACCATCGAGGTTCGGTCTGTAAGATAGTTACTGAGCCAGTCTAGGGCTGTTCCCTTGGCTCCCATCTCCCACAGCCGATGCTCTAAAATCCTGTGGGAGATGGTGTCAAAAGCAGCCAATAAGTCTAGTAGGACAAGCATGGCTGACTGCCTGCTGTCCTGGGCAAGTCTTATATTGTCGACTACCTCTACCAGCGATGTTTCAGTGCTGTGTGCAGCCCTCAACCCTGATTGGGAGGGGTCCAACAATTTGTGGCTTTCTAGATAGGTTGTGAGTTGCTTATTGACCAGGGACTCAAGTACCTTTTCAAAGTAAGGAAGAAGAGAAATGGGGCGATAATTGCTGGGTTCTTTAGGGTCTGCGGAAGGCCTTTTCAAGATTGGCTTGACCTTGGCTGCTTTCCATTTTATAGGTACTGTTGCTTGGTTTAGGGACAATTTCAAAAGGTCAGTGAGACTCTTAAGGAGCACTGGGGCAATGCTAGACAGAATATAAGGTGAAACTGGGTCGTCCGGAGAACCCGAATTGACCTTAGAGAGGGCAATACTAACATCTTCTTGAGTGAGTTTGGTAAACTCTTCTAGGAGTGTTGAGGTAGATGTCTGATTGCTGTTGGGTTCATTATAATAATATTCGGTAGTATGATTGAAAAAGGAGTTATGAATGGTGTTGATCTTTTCCTCAAAGAAGGTGAATAGCGTTTCCACCCAGACTTTTGAAGAAGGATTATCAGACTGACAGGAGGAAGGGTTGGTAAATTCTTTTAGTATTTCATAAAGCTCTTTATTTGAGGTAGCAGCCTTGTTGATTCTGTTACTAACATACGTTTTTGTGGCTGATTTTATGTTATCTAGGTAACGTCTGTAGATGAGTTTGTACGCCTGTCTGTCCTCGGTGCTTTTGGTGCTCCTCCATTTGCGTTCGGCTTTCCTACTGGCTAGTTTTTGGGATTTTAGGGATTCAGTAAACCAAGGTGACACTTTGGACTTAAACTTGACCCTTGACAGGGGTGTGGAGATGTCGAGGGCCTTAGAAATTGCCTTCACAACAGGAATATGCTGTGGTCTTATCACACCAACCCTAATTTGGTTACAGTTTTGTCTCTGTTTGAGTTGGTGAGAGGCAGGAAAGCAGGTAGGAAAATGTCTTTAAATTGGTTATGTGAAAGTAAAGTTATTGTTGTAACCAGAGATGAGATGAAGGAGAAAGTAGAGAAACAGCAATCCAGATACAAGATTTGGTATGATAAGAAATGGGGAGTGAGGAAAAGTGAATGGAAGATAGGGCAAAGGGTTTTAGTCAGATAAACCAACAACAGCAGAAATAAGTTTGATAAATTTTACAAACCAGAGAAAATCAGGGAAGTCCAACAGAATGTAGATGTTCTTGAAAATGGGAGAATATGGAGTATGGATAGATTGATATCTTGTCTGAAAAATATGCTCCCCTCTAATGAATATACATGGATAGAGGAAAGGGTTTCTACAAGTGTTAATTCTAGTTTAAGAGAGAAAGACAGCTCCATCCTTCTGGATGGCCTAAAGATTTTGTCGTGACATGATGCTTTTCAGTCTTATGTTGTTAATCTATTTTTGATATTACAGTATTATGCAACCTGCATTGTTCTTTTTAGAACAGTTTAGCTCACTCTGAATTGGTGTATAGTTGCACATCATTAAGTGTTAATGTTTCTTTTTTATGTTTATTCATTTATTTTAGAGGGGAGAAGTGTTATAATCTTAATGTACTCTAGATTCTAGGCCTTACCTGTTCGCCCTCCCTTATCTACACTGAGTAGTCTCTGCCATGAAATCCATAGTTAGAGCTGGTATAGAATGTCGGGGTCCTGTCAAACGATGTGACTCAGCTGTGCTCGCAAGTCTGAAGATGTCTACTTCGTGAATATTTAATAAAGTATTGAACCTCTGCTGACTATTCCTAATCTTTTCACGGACTTAACTCCAATTAAACAATCTCCCGCCCCCAGCCTCCCAGATGTCAGTCTTCAACATAATGAACTATCTTCTACAGTTGTTAAAGCTATGCATCCGGAGTAGTAACACTGGTAAATCCTGTCCTCTAGGGGGAATCATTGTTTGTAGCACAGTCGTCTGTGCTCAGGGATTTTCTTGATTTTCCTAACTAACATAAGTTGATGGAGAGACATAATCCTGTGTAGAACAGCATAGAAAGTTCTCTCCAAGATGTGGCAAATTTGCACCGGGTATATCTTCATTTGTCGAGGGAAGGAGAGGCAAGGTGATATGCCTTAACCATAAAAACAGTACAGGTCATATCACACAGTTGCTAAGATATATGCCTCAGTTAAATGGGACACAAGAGAAATCTGTAAATCCAACCCCTCCTACAAACACTATTAATAGTCCACCTGCACAACCCACAAACTCACCAGCTTCCACTCCACAGCCACAACCTTTTGTATTGCGTAGTCGGACAAGTGGTCATCCCCCACTACCGGGTTTGAACAACAATCACCACTCCCATGAATTATTTATCACTCAATCGTCTACCCTCACAAAATATACCCGTTTTTATAATTTCCCATTCCTCAACTTGTGATGTTTTTGATAATATGTTTGTTGTTCATATTTTCAGTAAATGTAATTTGCATTTACCTTTCACCTGTTTGTCAACTCCTGTCTGCCTAGCCATGAATATACATCTATCAGAATGATGAATGCTTGGAAACATTTAACAATAGCTCTTACAGTACAATCAGACACATCTATAACCAGTTCAACACAAACATTCAAATGTAAGGATACAACTACTTTACAGTTTGAAAAACTCAAATACTTTTATATAAAACATATTAATATAAAAGTATTTGAAATTAAGAAATGAAGATTTTGAAATTACTTAAATAGCCAACTGAGATAGAAATTGAAAGGTCTTCAAATTAATAGATAGATTTAGAAATGTTGACTCTCCGCATAAATGCTTATTAGTCCCACTATGTTCTTGATACTTCTATCCTTTTGTGTACTGCTTCAAGACTAATCTCAAACAAGCCATTTTGTTTAAAGTAAATTGGTAATCTAAAATGTCCAATCTGAGATTTTGCCCCTAAACATATTGAATATTAGTTTTATAACTATTATCTAGTGTTTACTACAATTTTTGGAATATCCAGAAACAGATAGAAACTGGCTCCCTTATCTTTAGATAGGCTGGGATGCTCTCATTTGGGGCTGGTTTAGAAAAACAAGTTTATTTGAATTTGTGTCATTATTTTGAGAGATTTTAAAAGGAAGATTTTTCCCAGTCTAATCATATTGACTACGAGTTTGATATGTTAAGACCTAATGACATATAATTTGATAATGGGTTCCATTTAACATCCCTCTAGCACGCACTGCACTGACAGCAAGCATTGACAAAGCTAATAGGTCTCACCCATGAAAGATATTGGCTTTGCCAATGCTTGTTTTTCCCCTTCGCCAGATGATTCTTTTGATTGTACATGCAGGTACGGGGGCCATATTGGAATTATTTCTCTTAAAGCAAAAGAAAAATCATTCCAAGTTGGCTGCAATGCATCAACATGCATGCCCGGCGTCCCTCTTTATATGATTTTTCTTGAAGAAGAAAAAAAATGATTGCAAGATGGCCACCTGTGTATGAGCAAGCATGCTAATATGCAGCAGTGGCGACTTTAGCCTTTTACTTTACTCTTCCAAGATGGTCACCAGCCACTTAAGACCCAATCAAATTCTGCACATAAGTGATAAAGACAAAAGCAAGTGGCCAAGCAGCAGTGTACAGCTGCTGTACCTTTGTAAATATAATAAGAATACAAAGAAAAAATAATAAAGCAGAGACAGGACAGGTTACAAAGCAACAGGCGGGTAACCTTTTGACTCTGCAGCAGTTACCATCTGCCAGTCTCTAGCACAAGCAATTACAAAGAAATAAAAAATGATTCTTAAAAATTATGGAGCGGGTTGGAAAGAAGGAAGGTTGGCGGAGCAACCAATGACTGGGGAGGGGGTTGAGGCAGTAGTGAGCGGACAAGAGAGAGAGTGAAGAAAGCGATGCACACCCATGGAGTGCTGAAGGATAATTTAAAAACTATCTCCATCATGTCAGCAGTGGAAGAATACAACTCATCAAATCAAAAGCACGATAAATAGAAATGCTTTAGGGGTAGGAAAAATACAATAATAGGGACGCAGGCCATTGATTGAAGAGCAGGTAACTGAGTTAGACAAGAATACATTTTTGCTCCAAGAAATAGTGCTTAACACAGCATAACACGAATAGTGAGTGCAAGCATCCGCTCACGCTCGCTAAATGTATTCTTGGGGTGGGATTTCGCCCCAAATTCCTCCCGGTATTTAGGGCTATTTTCTTGGTGGAACAAGCGCCTTTGCTTCCAATGAATGCAAGGATGCATTTTTTTGGCTAAGAAATTTTTGAAATGAAGTAGAACATGAATAGGGAGCGCAAGCAGCCACTTGTGCTCACTAAATGTGCTGTCGCTGTGCAATTTTCCCACAAATTATACAAACAGGAGTAATCGAGTAATTATCAGTAATTCCCCATCAAAGATTGAAGTGGACTGAAATTACTCCAATTACTCCGGTGCAATTGAAATTTCACCCAGGCCTAATGCAAACCAATTTATGCCGATCAATGCACTTTCTGCCTAAGGTCTTCTAAAGCAACTCTGTGCACTCCCTAATGCATGTCTTGTCTGCATAAAGTGTTAATTTTGGAATAAGGGCAACATACTCCTTTGAAATGTCATCAAGATCATCGCAGGATCCCATGAGGTCTGCCAACATCCTCTCTAGAACAAATTCTGTCTGTTTTTTTAGAGTGAGGTTTCCAATTATCCCCTTAATGTTGTTAGCTACCACTTTTGAAAAACTGTTTGCAAACGGGCCCACTGAAATGCTTGGTGAAAAAGTGAAAAGTATCCTATGAATTTTTCAAGAGATTGTGGACTGAAACTGTCTTACTCTTCAGTCCTCTTACTACGGTTTTAATTTTTTATTCTGTGGTCTTAACCTCGACACCTCTGCTCATTTCACAAAGTCTACCATAGCAAGGTTATTTGATGTAGGGTCTTGAAAGCATAGATTCACAAAATTTAACATGTGTGTAATTATATCACTTGGGTCAGTGATTGTGCTGTCCTTTGTTTTCAGTCTAAGGACCATAGGCTTTGGTCTGTATTACCATGCCAGGTGGGCCATGGGTCTATTTAATCCTTCTTCCAGAGTCTGCTGAATAAACTGCTGTTGGTCCTTTAAAGCTTTAATCAGCATTGTCCCCATCTGCTCAGATCTAGTTTGGCGATGCTCTTAGTGATCTTTTCTCTTTGATAGTCCTCCACTATTCTAAATACGAAATGCTCTTTCAATAGCCTACCAATTGCCTTGGTCTTGTATCCCTTGTTTGAACCTGTGATTTTTCTAGATCATTAGTAGGAGACTACGTTTTAAAATTGCATTGTATTTATAATGTTCATCTTCAACTCTTTTAGTACATTAATTTTACTCTTTGCTATTTTGCCATCTTCATGAAGTCTTCATTGTATATGGGACTACTAACTAGTACTATTGTGTAGTGTCCACTTCCCAACTTACTTTTGGACCAGTGTTAATTAATCAAAGCTAGAACGTGGTTGGAAACATTATAGTATGATATTTTGCATGGCATGTTTGGAGCGCCCCTAATGTCTGGAACCACATAGCCTCAGAGTTAATTCTCACTGGGTGGCCATATTGGCCATATTGTCAAGGCTTAGAAGATGCTATATTTTGTTGATTAGCCCAAACTAACATGGGATGTTTCTTCTTCCTGGTCTTATTTCCTCTTTGAGGTGTGTGCCTTCTCTTGCTTTATAAAGAGGGACACTGATCAGAATGGTGCATCGCAGCATCATTTACCCCAGCTTGTTGCTTGCTCCAGAGCATCTGCCCACCATGAGTTTTGCCTGCAACCCTGCTACCGGTTAATTTCTTCTTGGTCCATCTGTCTCCTCAGATACAGCTTCTCCATCGCAGGAATTAAAGTTTTAAAGTTTTCTTCAGTCTGCTTCCCTAATTAAGTCCTAATCCAGTTATCACTGTGGAGCTGGAGCTCAAGAAAGAAAGCAATGTAATCTACACTCCAACAATGTTCCGGCTACATTGTCATGAACAACTGCACAACTGCCCTAGAGAATGTTGACTAAATCAAATTGGATTAGGGACATAGCCCCTGGTCAAAGGGAATTGAATGAAATTAATAATATTTTAGATGTTTGGCCTTCAAGGTTCAGATCTTGCATAATCTCTATAGCCCTTGCTCCAAGTTTTGACTGATCTGTTTGGTTTACTTTGATGCCTGGGGAGGGGTTGGGGTGCAGACTGTCACAGCAGGGTTACTGAGATTCTTAACCCACGAGTCTCCTCGACATCCCAAGACTCAAGCTGATGTTGGTTCTTTCAGCAGGTCTCAGCTATGAAATCAGCAAACATGGAAACACAAGTCACAGCACCGATCTTTGTTGGCAAAGCTACCTCATAATATGGGTTCATATGCTCTCTGAATATCTAAGTTATCTGCTCCATGCTGTTCATCATGGATGGCACTGTTCAGTATAAAAGCAGCCTAATATCATGAGTGCCCATGGGTGCATGGGTCTAAAGGAAACTTACAGAAAGGGGCTTAGCTGAAAAGTACTACCTATCAGGCAGAGCTGGTGCTAGGATTATTGGAGCCCCAGGCAGAAGAGGAATGTGAGGGCCCCTATAAATTAACTCTGGGCGGTAAACTCTGCTCCGCTATCGGAGTTTGCGGTATTCCGACACTTTGCACTCCGCGGAGGAACGTGGAATTCCTGAATTCCGCCATTCGGGTGCAAAGTTGAGGTTTTTTTCCATTTGCACGCTCAAGTCTTCTTTTGGCGCTCAACCGCGAGTGCCAAGACTCTCAGGCTGCTTCCGAGCACGCACAAGACTTCTCATACTGCTAGAGAGCTCCTGCAAGACTTTGCACTCACTCGCACTACTTCCGGCCGCAACCGCACCAATCTAGTATTCTTAGAGCTGATCGCGATTGCAAATAGAGCAGTCGAGCAGCTTTTCTGCTTGAGAATGCAGCTGAGAGGCATTTGGAGTGGATTTTCTTCTCAAACTGGCCGTTGGAGTTGTTTTTTTGTGCGAAAAAGCCATTTTTAGAAAACCTTTTTTTTTCAACCTAGAAGGAAGTGGCCCAGAGACTCCAACTTCCTTTTCCTGTCCAGCAAGCTCCTCCCAGTGCTTTGTCCCTCTCCTGGTCACTTTTCATTGGGATTTGGAGCTGGTAGGATCACTCTTCTTGTCTGCTGCATATATACCATTGGATTTAAGAAATTTGTTTTTGAGATATCACAAGTAAGTTGAAAAACTGGTGCATAAGGGTGTTGTTTGTTTGACTGGGGGCATGCACCTGGATTTATTTGTACTTTTATTCAATTTTTAAAATTTATAGTGGTGGGTGGCCTGCAGTTTTAGTAGGCGCCTAGTTTTTTGTGCATGAAATGTATCTTCTTTTGTAAAAGAAAAATGTTGCACAGTTCAGTACATTTTCTTTTTTCTTCTCCATGTTTTTTAATAAGTTTGCAATATTGAATGATTTAATTAATTCACTATGTGGCCTAGTTTGCCAATGAGCCTTCCAGCCAGTATGCCCTGTACTATTCATGGGTGCATGGTACAACTTTTTCTGTTGTGTCTGTAGGATTGAAACATCATTTAGACCATGGATGACATTGCAAACAGTGTTTAGGTGGGGTAATGCATTTGGAGGATGTGTGTTGTGAACATTTTTAGCTCTGTTGATTTTTGGTTTTGACATTGCTGAATTCATAGTGTATTCTCTGTGTTAACATGCCTCTTTTGTCTGACCATTGTGTGTGTGTGTGTGTGTGTGTGTATGTGTACTTGGCACAGGCCACCATTAGCCTTTGTTGTTCAAGAATCAGTATGCCATGTGGCCAGGGGCCATTTTGTATAGTCAGTGTCCACCCTTCGCCTGCATATGTTCTTTGTTTTCCAGGCCTCCTGCTTGTTGTTGTTGTTGTGAGCATGTGGCTGGCTGCCATTTTGTGTAGCCAGCCAGTGTGCTTTGCTTTCCCCAAAGGCCTGCATTTCTTATTTGTTTGTGGCCATGCCCCCTTGCTGGTTGTTGTTGTCAGACCATGTGGCTGGTGGCCATTTTGTGTAGCGAGCCAATGTGCTTTCCCCATAGGCCTCCATTTCTTCTTTGTGGCCATGCCCCCTTGCTGGTTATTGTTGTCTGACCATGTGGCTGGTGGCCATTTTGCATAGGCATCCAGTATGCTTTTGCCATAGGTTTGCATGTATTGTTCTTCTATCATTATGTTGCGGCCATACCTCCTTGCTTGCTGGTTCACCATGTGGCAATGGCAGGCAGCCATTGTGTGTGTCCAGCCAGTGTGGCCCTTTGCCATATGCTTGCATGGATGGTTGAGCAATGAGATAGCAGTTTAATAAATAAAAATGAATGATATGCTTGAGGATAATGTCACTTATTCATAATTTTCTTAATTTAAATTTTTTTCAATTTTAGTTTTTTTTATTAATTTAATTTTTTTACTTTTTTTTTTACCATTTTCATAGCATTTGGCATTGATGAATCAACCCCATGTCTGCTATAGGTAACCAACAGCAATCATTGTGTAAGGATTATTCAATTGTAAATGCATTTGTGAGCTGCACCTCCTGCGTGCCACATCCCACGTGATGCATTGCACATAAAGCAAACAGTTACAGCTGTATTGTTTTGTTGTTGTTGCTCTTTCTAATCCTTCCTGAGTATACAGTCACCATGAAAGTTTATGTTGGTGTAGTTTTCCGTTTTAGGAATAAACACTGGCTATATACTATTGTGAATTATTTATAATAACTTAAGTAACCACACTGAATTATATTGTTTGTTTGTAATACTACTTGAACTGCAACAATGCCATGTTTCACTGATGTTTTTTTGCTTTAAGGTTCACAAGAGAAGAGACATCATACACAGTACTGCCAGACAGAAGGCCTGTGCACGACGTGACGCATGACTGACTACGCACCACAGTCATCTCTTCAGCTTTTTGTGAAGTGCCACTGCCAACTGACAGCTTCAAGATGGCATCAAAGAAAGGTGCTGCCAAGAAAGTGGCTACTGTGGAGCAGAAGAAGCTGATTTCCACCACTGGCGTGCCGCCCGCAACTTTTTTCAGGATAGTTGTGCCTGCCGCACCAGCCTCCAGCAAGCAAGCTGAGAGCAGCACTCCTCTATCAACAGCACCACCTCCCCAACCTAAGCCCAGGACCATGTCTGTCAGTGCAACCATGTCGACGCCGACGAGTAGCGATGTTGAATTGGATTCGTCCCTTTCGCAAAGTAGTACACAATCGTTTCAGGAAACACAACAAAGTGGACAGCAGTCGCAGCCAGCAATGGATTTTTCTGATGTTGAAGCAGAACAGGAGGCTGAGTTTCCTTCAGAGCAAGAAGCTGAACCTCCTCTTTGAGAATCATTGGCTTCCACATCTCCAGAAAGGAAAAGGAAGGGTACTGCAGCACCATCTTCTTCAAGCAGCCACCACTTCTGATGATGATGATAGGGATATGGAGTGGATCCCAACAGAGACTAGGAGACAACAGGAGAGGCAATTAAAAGAAGAGTTCCAGAAAGACTTAGACTTATGGAAGGGGATGAAGAGGAGGATGGCGATGACGAGGTAGTCATGGTGGAAGGTGACATAGAGGAATCTGACATTGCTATTCAACCAGCTCCGAGGGATGTGGCACAGGTAGCACTCCCACCAGCTCCCATATTTGCAAAGCCCCAGCTGAGACCTGCACCAACCCTTGCCTCAGGAGAAGCAGAGAGGCAATCGATGACATGGCCACCCACCTCCAGTTTGTCTTTAGGTGTTGGCTGTGAGCCGGTAAAAAAGTACTGCTCCCCAGTTTGGACTTTTTTTATAGTTAGCAAAGAGGGGGAGCACATTGCAGTATACAGCATTTGCCACACAAATGTTCTTCGAGGTAAGCCTGGTACACATTATGGTACTGGAGGCCAGATGACCCATATGCAAAAACACTACACAATCAAGTGGGAGGAGCACCTTAAAAAACTGCTGAACGTGGTTGTGGGGAGAGCCGGGGAACATCAGCTACAAGTCCAATCGCGGCGGAAGGTGATGATGAGGAAGAAGAGGGTGACATCTTCACGCAAAGCAGCCCCCAGCAGTGCACCAGCAGAGTCACCTACCTCAGCGACTTCACAATGGCACAAAGAAGACTCAGAGTGAAATGATGGAGACACCGCAGCATACAGTGACTGCCCAACCACCACGACGCACTTTAAGTCTACCACTAGCATTTACTTCTCAAAAGACTCCTGTATCAGTGCCCGAAGAAAAGAAGAAAATCCAGGCTACTATTATGGGCATGTTTAGGCAGGAGGGGCCCTATGAGTGAAAGCACCCAACCGCCTGTTTGTACAATGGGAAACTGGCAAAAATGCTAGCGCAGAACCTCCTCCCTTTTTCATTTGTGGAAGGAGTGGTATTTTTAGAATTTGTGGCAGCCATCTGCCCAAATGGAAGGTACCAAGTAGGACCTATTTTACCAGAGTGACTGGTACAGCGCTGCATCACGATGTGCTGCAGTTGGTTGGACAAGTTTTGCAGCAAAGTGTTGTTCACACCATCCACCTGAGGACAGACATGTGGACCAGTTGCCAGATGACTGATTACATGTGCATCACTGCACACTGGATCTCTTTTGCAGGGGCAAAGCAAAAGATATCTTCAGGTCTTGGCCCTGAAGAAAGTTTTAAGAACATTCGGCGGCATGCAACAATGACCATGTTCACCATGGAGAAATCACATACAGCTGTAAACATCTTGGAGGAATTTAACAGCAAGGTGGATGAATGGCTGTGATAAAGCGGGATTCTTATCTTACCATCACTAAGAATCCTCAGGTCGCCAGAATCTTTTTACCAGCTGAATAGTGTTAAGGGAAGAAATCCTATCCAGTTATGCAACAATTTAGAATCCAGTTTACCTTCAATGATTCACGGACTCCGAATTCAGATTTTTGGATTTATTACAGCCAAGAATAACTGCACATGCAAGCACCTCAACACGAGGTTAAAGAAATAAATGGGCACTAATACAAACATCATCCTACGCAGGAGTCTCATTCGACTCAGAATAAGAAGAATCGTTAGCTCCAAAAGCATTAAACTAGCAATAACGGCTCCAATCTCTATATTATTCTTCATTTACCTAAATAAAAAAAGCATTAATCTGTCCCTACTCTACCACTAAGGTGACATCCCTACTTAACAAGTTTCCCCAGGCAAGAGTAGAAAGAAAAGGTGTCAGCTGTGAAGACTTCCTAAGAAGTGCACTCACTTAGCATTTCGAGCTTGCTCTAAGATGCTCCTTCCTAATAGATCTCTCTCTTTGCCCTTCTCTCAGGTCTCCTCTACCTCCACTCTGCTCTCCCCCCTCGGGGCACTGTCCCTAATACAAAATCCACATACAATTGAACACACCCTTGTCACGCCTCTTCGGCCAGGTCTTCCTTCTCGTACTTTTCCATCGAAACTCTTACTTCATCCAGGACGGTTGCAGTGACCTTGGGTCCCAGGCACCTTCTCCGCTGAAAGTATCATCCCTACATTCCAGTATACTCCCATCTCAATGCCTCCCACCACCCTAACTCCTAAAACAAAGAGCCAGTCTTTCGCTAACGAGGCATGTGTCCTTGCACCTGCAACAGAAGATACATTTCAACAGGCTTTCCCTCTGTACGAATCTACCAACTGTGCCCAGAGAGCCCAGAGAGCCTTTCCAAGAGAACACCTTCTCTGCCTGCAAAATAAGCTAACATAAGAACGAACAGGCCTTCCTTTGACGTATATGCAGTCAGGCCTTTACACATTTTAAACACACAATTCTTAATTACTTCTTTAAGCATGAGTTCATACATTTCATATGCAAGAAATAAATTACACGTGCAACTTAATATAATACACGTTAACTACTGCATCTCAATTGCACATGAACTAAATCCTCTATGCATCATTTTAAACACGTTTCAATTAAGCATTACATTTACATGATTATAACAGCACAATTACTCTTCTATTCACTCTAATAAATGCGGTTTAGAACTACACTTTACTGGCCATTCATTAATACATAACTGGATATATGCGGGTGCGGATTAACGGTGATTATGATGCACCCCTACAAATTTCTCGAGAACATGGCGCTCTATCAGTTCCCCCCTTTGATGACTCCTGTCATCACACCTTTACAGCTCTCTTGGAGAAAGAACCGACCTAAACAGAACTTGTTGCCATTCTCCCCTGTCGGAATCTCTCCACTCTTAATATTCCGATAGTGACTGTCCTGCAGTCTAGCCATTCTCGTCTCATTTTCTCTCAAAGCTCTCTCAGCTCTGTCTGATCTATACCACTTGTATGCTCTGATAAGACCCCACAAGCAAACCACGCAAACCACAACGATAATGAGAGGTCTCAGAACATAGCCAAGGAATCCCTTTCCCAAATTCGCAAACCAGCTTCCCACTTGACCAAATCCTTTGCCAACTTTCTCCCAAACACCCTCTTCAGTCAAATCCTCTATCTTAGTATGGATCGTAGTGATGTTACTTATATATTTCTCCAGATCCTTGCTGTGGTCTGGTATATAAGTGCAGCACTCTTGAACCTTCAACATTTTACAGACTCCGCCCTCTTTTGCCAATAGGACATCCAAAGCAAGACGATTCTGCAAAACCATTGTCCTTATCGACAACATCTCTCCATCCACAAGTATCAATGACTTTGCTGTATTCATTGATAATTCATCAACCACAGTCGCCAATCTCCGGATCTTCACATCATTCAAGATCACTCCCAAACTTGGTATCATCGCTCCAAAGATATCTCCTACTACCGCTCCTGCACTCTCACCTCTCTTCACTCTGGAATGCTTTCCACCTTCCAGAAATTCCAAATCCTCTGCATGGTAAATCTTTGGAAATATTATTCCCAAATAACACGTACCATACCAGTTTGCTGGCAACCTCACATAAGCATTCCTTCCACACACATAATACACCATCGGTATCACTTGTACAGGACCTTGCAGAAAATTCTTTGCCGATTCCTCCATAGTGAAAACATGATCACACTCACTCTGTCCCACAGAGACCTTATCATAATAACTCTGCACACGTCTCACACACAACTTTCCCCTTTGCACCATATCCAATGCTATAGGGCCATGACTTCCTTTTGTTCGGTGCAATCTCTCCTCGTCTGTCCAATCTACAGGACTATCTCCAGTGTAACGTGTTTGTGTTAGCTTTCTATATCTATCTTCTACCTGATCTACAAACTTCTTCTCTACTTCTGTTAAAGCACATGTTAAATTGTCTATGGGCATAAGCTGTATCTAAATTCGAAGTCGGTATGAAGTATTTTCCAAGTCTATCTTCTGCCTTGTAATAATCGTACTTGTTCAAATGTTTATGGGCAGGAACCTCTGAAAGCATGGCGTCATAGTTAGAAAAGAAATACTCATAGTGACCTCTCCCATAAAACACACTCAGTAACAAACTCCACGAAATTCCATAGGTCAGTGGAAGATGGTGGTATCTAATACCCTCATCCACTGAAGCTGGCAACTGCATACACACATAACAATCTTTCGCATCCATCGCATCCACATACTCATATAGCAGCTTAGCATACGTGTTAAGCTTAAAATCACTTCTAGACAAATCTACATGCAACCTACGACTCTCTTCTATTAGCAAAGCTCTTTCGGCTCCTATGTTTTCCTCCTTTTTGCTAGGTGTAGTGGGCGTAGGAGTCCCTTGCACCCCCCTCACTGCTAGCTCGTGTGGAACCACATATGAAACTACAACTACTATGATTATAGAAACTATCACACCCCCTATAAATGTGCCTACAATCAATTTGGATCTACGGTGTGGATCTCCAGCCTACATGATTTTGGAAAGTTCTCAAAGTTCTTGGCTTTAGCAACGAACACTCAAAAGTCTGTCTTCTCCACGCATGACTTGCTTAACCAGTTCGAGCAACACTCCGAAACAGCTGGAAATACCCCTTTTAACTACAGTTTCTTATTTACATAGTCCAGAAAAAGACTTCCCTAAGCTCTCGTTCCTCTTCTGCGTAAAGTCCCTAAGTTTATTCTTCTTCCACTCGGACCTAGGTTATCTTCTTCTTTAGGCTTTTTATTTACAACAGTTTATACTCAATCCACAATAAGGTCAGCTGCAAGCACTTCTAGAACATGATACAAAAGTTCAAGACAAAGAATGATCATTTAATGTGAAGGTGGCTCAAACCCAAATGACGGAAATTCAAGTCGATGCAGAACCAATTGTCGGACTTTACTCAGAAGCGGGGGATTCGGAACCGTGAGGGTCAGTATTCCTTCGACTTCGAGCCCTGGCACTAACAGCACCACCTGCAACACCACGTGCGGGCTCTTGCTGACCACCTGCATGGACCTCAGCCTCCCCGAACTCACTACACCCGGCATCAGTCACTGCGTAAGTCCACTCCGGGGTAGCGTATCTCTGGCAAGGTACTCTCATTCTTTTTGACCTTCTCCGACCTTCTTGAGCCTGCTCTCCGTCACTTGCGCCTGATTCAGAAGTTTCAGACACTGGAGCAAGATCTCTTTCGGGTGCCAACCTTAGGTTCAGTCGCCTCTGTCTCTCAGGCCAAGCCTCCTCGGTTCTGGTTGTCCTTCCGCTTTCCCCCTCTATACCCTGTGCACCACTTCCTTCTTCTGCTGAATTTGACTCTACTCCACACACAGCAACACCTCCGTCATCCGAGTCAAAGTCGGGGTTCTGGTTGTCTGAACCCCCTCCTTCTTGTTCTGGTGCACAACCAGCTGCATCAGCGGCCCTCACAGCATGACTTGTCCTCTC
The DNA here is from genome assembly GCA_963921515.1 of Calotriton arnoldi. NCBI lineage: Eukaryota > Metazoa > Chordata > Amphibia > Caudata > Salamandridae > Calotriton > Calotriton arnoldi. The sequence goes on from CAWUFW010010795.1 coordinate 419,788, forward strand.
ATGTGTGTGAGAAGTTGGCCTGGCATATGCTGTCCACTAATTATAGTGGGCACCGTGCACCAGTCCAAATCGACTCTTATGGTAGGTAGGTTAAAGACAACCTTATTGAAAGCTATCCTAGTGGTAGCTATGGAGAGCAGCCTTCAGGCTAAGTCTTGAAGGAATGTAAAGCAGCTTGTTTTACCAGTCTATAATCTCTTGAGTGACCAAATGAAAGAGCACCACACCAGGTATATATTCAAAATATATGTATTTATTACTAAACACACCCCTCTAGTCTCTTTATGAGGCTAGAGTTCGAAGTACATAGGTTATAAGATCTTAAATCACAGTAATAGCACAAATACACGTTTGGGCCCTAGGGGCGTACCAAACCATATACCAATAAAGTGGTATGCGAACCACGACTGAACTAGACACTAGGCCTAGAGCCTCTAGAAGTGCTTGGACCACAAGGAACCACCCAAGGTAGTGACACAGGGGACCCACGGGAGACGCGTGCAGTGTAAATACACAACCGCGATACGCCGTTAACTTCTATGGAGAAAGTCGGGATCGGGAAAATAGAGGAAAGGGACACTTTAAAGAGGACTAGGACAAAACCCTTTGAGATCTAGGACTTTGAAGAGTCTCTACCCACGGGAGCACCGGAGTACTCGTGTTACCTCACCCAGGGAAGCCGGGTGCATAGGTGCCTTTCGGGGTCGGGTTTCGTCGTCGGTTCTTATGGCGATCTGCTGCAAAGTGCTGCTGGCGACCAGGAGAAAAGTGTCCGGGTGGATCCAAGAGTGGATCGGAGTTCTGAAGAACCTGAAAGCAGAGGGGACAGAGTCTGGGTCACTAGCCAGTGACCAGGGAGGCGATGGACAGATGCCCACCGATGTCGAGTGCTTCAGGTGCGTTGACGGTCGTCCTGTTTCTGCAGCCACGAGGTCCAGGAGGCGTTGTCGGCGACCAGGAGCAGGATTCGGGCTGGTACACGATGTCTGTCGAGTGCTGCGGTGTCGGCGACCAGATTGGACCCAACAAGCCTTAGCAACGGCAAGTCTCGATGTAAGCTGAAGATCGTCGATGGTGCAGACCAGCAAGGTCTGGGGAACTCACCCAGCAAGGGTAAGTGAGGGCAGGCCTGGAGCAACCAGACTGCCAAGTAAAGAAAAGATTGGCCTTCGGTAAGGGCTACTAGCCAACGGGCTAGCGACCGCGAAGGAGCCTCGTGACGCCGCACGTGGAGCTGGCTTACAGGACACTCGTGGAGTGGGGGCCAGTGATCTTCGGTGCAGGTGGTGCTGGAGGCTAGGGCTACTCGGAGCCCAAAGCACGACTTCTTGGGAGACCCAGAAGATGGTGCACTTGCAAGTGTGCTCGGTGTCCAGGGGTCACGGTCTCACGTTACCCACGATAGCCACGGGCCTCAGCTTTGCTGGGGACTCAGGGTAGCCTCGGGGAAGTCTGAGAATCCACCTCTGGTGATGCGATGACTTTGGCGTCCGACGGGAGCTTCAGTGATGCGAACCGGACAGATGCTTCTTTGGTGCCTGCCAAGCAGGGGAGTCACTCCTTGACCCCAAGGGAGATTCTTCAGTCCTCTAATCGTGAGTAGAGCGTCGAAGGTCCAGGATTCTGTTTCAGAGTTTCGTCCAGGTATAATCTAAAGTCCTAAGGACTGGGTTCCTACCTTTATTCCAAAAATAGGGGATGGACTACTCTGTGGCCCCACCTATGGGTGGGTCAGGGCAGAGGGGTGGCTACACCCTTTCCCTTTGTCCAGTTCGCGCCAAAGCAGGGGCTGCAAGCCCCTGATCCGGTTTGAACTGGGGTATGCACAGGGACACCAAATGTGCCCCCAGTGCAGGACTTCAAAGCACCCGAAAGTGCTCCCGCCCAGCCCCAATACACATTGTCCTGTCTGGGGAGGTGGTCACACCTCCCTGGGACAGGAAACCTATTGTCCAGGCCTCCCCTGCCGGAGTTTCGTCCAGCAGCAGGAGGCCAGACTCGTGTCTGTGGCAGTAGCATCCATTTTGTGATGCCAGGCTCTGGAAAGAAGTTACCGGACTCGTCAGAGTTAACATGCCTTTCCCTCTAGAAGGGTGGAATGCTACCCCCGCCGCCAGAATTGGCGGGGGGTAGTATTCCAAGATGTTTGACACCAAACACGACATGTTTCGGTGCAGCCATTCCATAGTTAGCATTTTACCGCGAGGATATAATGCGTTTAAGAGTATATGGTCAGGCTGCACTACAAACAGCATCAGAGATGGTCTCCGAACGCTGCAGAGGGGTCCTGCTCATGCAGGGGCACCTTCTCACATAGAAACCATGCACTCTGCCTTTAGGATTGATAAGGCCTGCCTTAGGAGTGACTTATAGGTTTATATGTGTGTATGCATTTAGTGATATAGGTAACCTATACCACAGCAAGGGGTGCATGCACCACCTTACCCAGGCTGCAGTAGCAGACCTGTGGTGTCAGTTTGGATGGCCTACCAGGGGTGGCATAATATATGCTGCAGCCCCTGGCAGGCCTCTGAGGTACCTATGCCCTTGGTACATAGTATACCATATACTAGGGACTTACAAGGGCACTCCAGATCCCAATCAGAGATGTGCCTAAGGCACATGGAGACCCTTTTAAAGAGGAAACAGCTAGGCTGGGGTTCTGAATAGCAGGGCCCCAGCCAGACTAATGTCGAAAACCAGTGAAGTATCAGCAAAAAGTGGGGGTACCCCTGTGAAGCAGATCCTACTCTCCTACACAACCCCCCCAAACGTAGGGACATTAAACTAACCTTGCCCAGTTAAGTCTTCATGTTCTAAGTGGAAATACCTAGAGAGTCCATCTGCATTCGCATGGTTACTCCCAGGCCTATGTTCCACTGTAAAGTCCATCCCCTGTAGGGAAATGGACCACCTAAGCAGTTTGGGGTTTTCACCCTTCATTTGTTTTAGCCATAAGAGGGGCTTATGGTCTGTCTGAACCAGGAAGTGTGTACCAAACAAGTATGGCCTCAACTTCTTCAGAGCCCAGACCACAGCAAAGGCCTCCCTCTCTATGGCTGACCAACGTTTCTCTCTAGGGGTCAGCCTTCTGCTAATAAAAGCTACTGGCTGATCCTGACCTTCTTCATTCAATTGTGACAGTACAGCCCCTACCCCCAATTCAGATGCATCAGTTTGAACAATGAACTTCTTGGAGTAATCAGGACTCTGCAGAATTGGAGCAGTGCACATGGCCTGCTTGAGGTCATCAAATGCCTTTTGACAGCTAACTGTCCACTGAACCTTTTGGGCATTTTCTTAGAAGTTAAGTCATTCAAGGGTGTCACTATTGATCCATACCCCTTGACAAATCTCCTATAGTACCCAGTCAGGCCTAAGAAGGCTCTCACCTGAGTCTGGGTAGTGGGAGCAGTCCAGTCCATGATGGTCTGGATCTTGCTCTGCAAAGGTTGAACCTGGCCTCCACCCACAAGGTGGCCCAGGTACACAACCTGACTCTGCCCTATCTGGCACTTAGTGGCCTTGATAGTCAGGCCTGCCTTTTGCAGGGCCTGTAAAACATTCCTGAGGTGGACCAGGTGATCCTCCCAGGTGGAGCTAAAGACAGCAATATCATCTAGATAAGCTGCACTATAGGCCTCCAGTCCTGTGAGAACTGTGTTCACCAACCTCTGGAAAGTGGCAGGTGCATTTTTCAGACCAAAGGGCATCACCACAAATTGATAATGCCCACTAGGGGTTGAAAATGCTGTTTTGGGCTTTGCAGCATCAGCTAGTCTGATCTGCCAGTAGCCAGCTGTTAGGTCAAATGTGCTGAGATATTTGGCAGAGGCCAAAGTATCTATGAGCTCATCTGCCCTGGGTATTGGATGGGCATCAGTCCTAGTGACTGCATTGAGGCCTCTGTAGTCTACACAAAACCTCATCTCTCTTTTCCCACCACTGGTGTGAGGTTTAGGTACTAGGACTACTGGACTAGCCCAAGGGCTATCTGAGGGCTCAATCACTCCCAATTCCAACATCTTCTGGACTTCAGTCCTGATACAGTCCCTGACATGGTCAGGTTGCCTATAAATCTTGTTTTTAATAGGCAGACTGTCCCCAGTGTCCACTTCATGAGTGCACCAGGTGGTCTGACTGGGTGTCAGAGAAAACATATGTCTAAACTGATTGAGGACTTGCCTGCAATCAGTTTGTTGCTGGGTAGTGAGGCTGCCTGCCAAGGCTACACCATCAACTGACCCATCGTCAGGGTTCTGTGAGAGCAGGTCAGGGAGTGGGTCACTCTCTTCCTCCTGCCCTTCATCAGTAGCCATGAGCAAGCCCATGTCTGCCCTGTCCACATATGGCTTAAGTCTGTTGACATGGAGAACCCTGTGGGGACTCCTGGGTGTTCCCAGGTCTACTAAGTAAGTGACCTCACCCTTCTGCTCAACAATAGTGTGGGGTCCACTCCATTTGTCTTGGAGAGCTGCTGGGGCCACTGGCTCCAACACCCACACCTTCTGTCCTGGCTGGTAAACAGTTAGGACAGCTCTTTGGTCATGCCAGGCCTTTTGAAGTTCCTGGCTAGCCTCAAGGTTTTTGGTTGCCTTTTTCATGTACTCAGCCATCCTGGAGCGGAGACCAAGTACATAGTCCACTATATCTTGCTTTGGGGGCTTGAGAGGTAACTCCCATCCTTCCTTCACCAAGCACAGTGGACCCCTCACAGGGTGGCCAAACAGAAGTTCAAAAGGGCTGTAACCAACCCCTTCTGAGGCACCTCCCTATATGCGAATAAAAGGCAGGGCAAGAGTATGTCCCATCTACGCCTAAGCTTTTCTGGGAGCCCTTTAATCATGCCCTTCAAGGTTTTGTTGAATCTCTCAACTAAACCATTGCATTGTGGGTGATAGGGTGTGGTGAACTTATAAGTAACTCCACACTCCTTCCACATTGCCTTTAAGTACCCAGACATGAAGTTTGCACCCCTGTCTGATACCACCTCCTTAGGAAAGCCCACTCTTGAGAAAATTCCCAGGAGGGCCCTTGCCACCACAGGTGCTGTAGTGGTCCTAAGGGGTATAGCCTCTGGATACCTGGTGGCATGATCCACTACCACCAGTATAAATCTGTGCCCAGATGCTGTTTGGGGATCCATGGGACCAACAATGTCAATCCCTACCCTCTCAAAGGGCACCCCCACCACAGGTAGTGGTATCAGGGGGCCTTTGTAGTGCCACCTGCTTTGCCACTGGCTTGGCAGGTTACACAGGAGCGACAAAACTCCTTACTGTCTTCAGACATGTGGGGCCAGTGAAAGTGAGGGACAATTCTGTCCCAAGTCTTGTTCTGGCCCAGGTGTCCTGCTAAGGGAATATCATGGGCTAGGGTCAATAGGAAGCCCCTGAACTTCAAAGGTATTACCAACCTCCTGGTAGCACCAGGCTTGGGGTCTCTACTCTCTGAGTACAGGAGTCCATCATCCCAATACACTGTATGGGGACCACTAGCTTTCCCAGCAGCCTCAGCAGCAGCTTGCTGTCTGAGGGGTTCAAGGGAGGGGCAGCTCTGCTGCTCCTGGCTCAGATCTGCCCTAGAAGGTCCCCTGTCCCCAAGAACTCAACCTGGTCAGGCTCAAGTTCCTCTGGGACAGTTCCTTCTTCAGGGCTGAGATCATCCCCCTCAAGGGACTGATCTTCCTCCTGAGCCAAGGGGAAGGCACTGCCTTAACCCTACTACTCCTCCTCTTGGAAGGCACTTGGTCCATTCTTCCAGAATCCAAGGCCTGTTCAGTTTTAGACAGTTTAGCTTGTGACCTGGTCACAGCAAACACATCTGCAGGGATCCCCAGCATTTCTGCATGGGTCCTGAGCTCCACTTCTGCCCAAGCAGAAGTCTCTAAGTCATTGCCAAGCAAGCATTCGACTGGTAGGTTTGCACTTACCACAACCTTCTTAAGGCCAGTTACCCCTCCCCAGGAGAAGTTAACAACTGCCAGAGTATGGTCTGTTCTGACATTGCTAGCATTGGTCACTTGGTACATTTCACCAAGTATAACTTGCCCAGGTAGCACAAGGTCTTGTGTCACCATTGTGACACTTGCCCCTGTGTCCCTAAATGCCAAAGCCTCTCGTCCATTGATTAAAGGCTGTTGTCTGTACTTGCCCAGATTACTGGGACTCACAGTGGAGGTCACATCCATGCCTCCATCACAGACTAACACAGCCTGAGTCAGCTCCCTGACTAAGTCAGAGCCCAACTCAGTTCCCAGGGTGAACCCTACTAAACCCTTTGCTGGAGCACTTCCACCAACTGTACTAGGGGGAACAGGTGCCTTAGGGGCATTGGTGGATGCTGGACTGGAGTCTTTGGACTTGGTGCAATCACTGGTCCAGTGGGTCTTTTGCTTACAGACCTTGCACCATGGTTTTCTTTGGCCTTTACCCTTGGTAGACTGGGAATCCCCACCAGAAGAAGATTTTTGGGGGCCTGATGAAGACTTTTGATCTTTACCCTTCTCCCCACCCTTGTCAGAGTTCTTAGCATCTTGCTTCTTGGTTTCCCCACCTTGGTTCTGTACCTTCTGCTTCACCCTGGTTCTGACCCATTTGTCTGCCTTCTTTCCCAATTCTTGGGGAGAGGTCAGATCAGAGTCAACCAGGTACTGATGCAACAGCTGGTTTTGACAGTTATTAAGAATCTGCTCCCTCATTATCAGATTATACAATCCTGAGAAGTCACACACCTTACTGCCCATCAACCAGCCTTCCAGAGCCTTGGCAGAACAATCCACATAGTCTACCCAGTCTTGAGTCTGTGCTTTTTGGGTGTCTCTGAACTTCAACCTGTACTGTTCAGTGGTTAGGCCAAACCCATCAATAAGAGCACTCTTCAAGACCTTGTAATTGTCAGCATCCTCCTCTCTAACAGTGAGGAGCTTGTCTCTACCTTTGTCAGCAAAGGAGAGCCACAAGATTGCTGCCCACTGCTCCTGAGGGACCTTCTGTACCTTACAGGCCCTCTCTAAAGCAGTTATCCATTTGTGGATATCATCCCCACTCTGGTAGGGAGGGACAATCTTGCTCAGGTTCCTATGGTCATAGGACCTTTCCCTATCTCTAGGGATATGGCTGCCACCATGGGACTCTAGTCCCAACTTTCTTCTCTCTTTAAGGAGATCTAGGGATTCTCTATCTAAAGCCAATTGCTTCTTCCTGATCTCCAGTTGAGTTTCCTCATACTGGACCAGTCTCTTTCTTCTCTCATGAGAGGATTCCCTCCTGTGAGAAGAAACAGAGCTCCCTATTGAGGTGCCAGAGTGGTTAGACTCCTGAGAAGGAGACCTAGACTTTCTGAGCACACTCATAATCCTTCCTGGGGGGACAAAGGTGTGGTTCTCCAGATCCTCATCTTCATCTTCCCCAGAAGGGATTGGGTTTTCCAGGTCAGGGTCATTGTCACCCTCCTGGTCAGTTTCAGAGGGGGGCTGGGGGTAGTAGTACCCCTGGTCCCTTCCTCATCTGCTGGCCCACCCTCTGCTCCTACCCCTTCAGTCTCTGAGGACTTACTAAGATCATAAGCCACCAACAACTCCTGGAGGTGTTGGGTGGTGGGACTTTGGCCTGTCCTTAATTTCCTCACGTTACACAAAGCTCTCAGTTCCAAGAATGGGAGTGTGTCATACTTGGAGGGGGAAGCTCAATGGCTTCCTGCAGGGCATCTTTGGATCCTGCTTTTAAAGACATTACTAGTGTGGTGTGGTGTATGCACTACCTACTCTAGTGTGGCCTACTAAACTCTCTTGAGTTGTAGAAAGGGTTGTGCTATCCCTTAACACACAACTCTAAGTTCAGTAGAACTTACTGATATTCTAAGCTTAAATTATATGTACCTTAGGTACCTTTAGTGGTTTTCAGTTGATCAATTCAATTGAGATTATCTGGTAAAACAATAGCAAGCTGGAATCCCACACGCTGCACACCAATGTGAGAAGTTGGCCTGGCATATGCTGTCCACTAATTATAGTGGGCACCTTGCACCAGTCCAAATCGACTCTTATGGTAGGTAGGTTAAAGACAACCTTATTGAAAGCTATCCTAGTGGTAGCTGTGGAGAGCAGCCTTCAGGCTAAGTCTTGAAGGAATGTAAAGCAGCTTGTTTTACCAGTCTATAATCTCTTGAGTGACCAAATGAAAGAGCACCACACCAGGTATATATTCAAAATATATGTATTTATTACTAAACACACCCCTCTAGTCTCTTTATGAGGCTAGAGTTCGAAGTACATAGGTTATAAGATCTTAAGTCACAGTAATAGCACAAATACACGTTTGGGCCCTAGGGGCGTACCAAACCATATACCAATAAAGTGGTATGCGAACCACGACTGAACTAGACACTAGGCCTAGAGCCTCTAGAAGTGCTTGGACCACAAGGAACCACCCAAGGTAGTGACACAGGGGACCCACGGGAGACGCGTGCAGTGTAAATACACAACCGCGATACGCCGTTAACTTCTATGGAGAAAGTCGGGATCGGGAAAATAGAGGAAAGGGACACTTTAAAGAGGACTAGGACAAAACCCTTTGAGATCTAGGACTTTGAAGAGTCTCTACCCACGGGAGCACCGGAGTACTCGTGTTACCTCACCCAGGGAAGCCGGGTGCATAGGTGCCTTTCGGGGTCGGGTTTCGTCGTCGGTTCTTATGGCGATCTGCTGCAAAGTGCTGCTGGCGACCAGGAGAAAAGTGTCCGGGTGGATCCAAGAGTGGATCGGAGTTCTGAAGAACCTGAAAGCAGAGGGGACAGAGTCTGGGTCACTAGCCAGTGACCAGGGAGGCGATGGACAGATGCCCACCGATGTCGAGTGCTTCAGGTGCGTTGACGGTCGTCTCGTTTCTGCAGCCACGAGGTCCAGGAGGCGTTGTCGGCGACCAGGAGCAGGATTCGGGCTGGTACACGATGTCTGTCGAGTGCTGCGGTGTCGGCGACCAGATTGGACCCAACAAGCCTTGGCAACGGCAAGTCTCGATGTAGCTGAAGATCGTCGATGGTGCAGACCAGCAAGGTCTGGGAACTCACCCAGCAAGGGTAAGTGAGGGCAGGCCTGGAGCAACCAGACTGCCAAGTAAAGAAAAGATTGGCCTTCGGTAAGGGCTACTAGCCAACGGGCTAGCGACCGCGAAGGAGCCTCGTGATGCCGCACGTGGAGCTGGCTTACAGGACACTCGTGGAGTGGGGGCCAGTGATCTTCGGTGCAGGTGGTGCTGGAGGCTAGGGCTACTCGGAGCCCAAAGCACGACTTCTTGGGAGACCCAGAAGATGGTGCACTTGCAAGTGTGCTCGGTGTCCAGGGGTCACGGTCTCACGTTACCCACGATAGCCACGGGCCTCAGCTTTGCTGGGGACTCAGGGTAGCCTCGGGGAAGTCTGAGAATCCACCTCTGGTGATGCGATGACTTTGGCGTCCGACAGGAGCTTCAGTGATGCGAACCGGACAGATGCTTCTTTGGTGCCTGCCAAGCAGGGGAGTCACTCCTTGACCCCAAGGGAGATTCTTCAGTCCTCTAATCGTGAGTAGAGCGTCGAAGGTCCAGGATTCTGTTTCAGAGTTTCGTCCAGGTATAATCTAAAGTCCTAAGGACTGGGTTCCTACCTTTATTCCAAAAATAGGGGATGGACTACTCTGTGGCCCCACCTATGGGTGGGTCAGGGCAGAGGGGTGGCTACACCCCTTTCCCTTTGTCCAGTTCGCGCCAAAGCAGGGGCTGCAAGCCCCTGATCCGGTTTGAACTGGGGTATGCACAGGGACACCAAATGTGCCCCCAGTGCAGGACTTCAAAGCACCCGAAAGTGCTCCCGCCCAGCCCCAATACACATTGTCCTGTCTGGGGAGGTGGTCACACCTCCCTGGGACAGGAAACCTATTGTCCAGGCCTCCCCTGCCGGAGTTTCGTCCAGCAGCAGGAGGCCAGACTCGTGTCTGTGGCAGTAGCATCCATTTTGTGATGCCAGGCTCTGGAAAGAAGTTACCGGACTCGTCAGAGTTAACATGCCTTTCCCTCTAGAAGGGTGGAATGCTACCCCCGCCGCCAGAATTGGCGGGGGGTAGTATTCCAAGATGTTTGACACCAAACACGACATGTTTCGGTGCAGCCATTCCATAGTTAGCATTTTACCGCGAGGATATAATGCGTTTAAGAGTATATGGTCAGGCTGCACTACAAACAGCATCAGAGATGGTCTCCGAACGCTGCAGAGGGGTCCTGCTCATGCAGGGGCACCCTCTCACATAGAAACCATGCACTCTGCCTTTAGGATTGATAAGGCCTGCCTTAGGAGTGACTTATAGGTTTATATGTGTGTATGCATTTAGTGATATAGGTAACCTATACCACAGCAAGGGGTGCATGCACCACCTTACCCAGGCTGCAGTAGCAGACCTGTGGTGTCAGTTTGGATGGCCTACCAGGGGTGGCATAATATATGCTGCAGCCCCTGGCAGGCCTCTGAGGTACCTATGCCCTTGGTACATAGTATACCATATACTAGGGACTTACAAGGGCACTCCAGATCCCAATCAGAGATGTGCCTAAGGCACATGGAGACCCTTTTAAAGAGGAAACAGCTAGGCTGGGGTTCTGAATAGCAGGGCCCCAGCCAGACTAATGTCGAAAACCAGTGAAGTATCAGCAAAAAGTGGGGGTACCCCTGTGAAGCAGATCCTACTCTCCTACAACCAACTACACGCAAACCTCGCTCTCAGCCCACCCACCGAACCCTCCAACACCGACGACGCTGCCCGCAGCCTCAGACGCTGGATCGATGGCTGCGCCGACACCCTCGCCCCGCTGAAGAAACCCTCCTACAAAGACACCAACAAGAGGGCCAGCTGGTTCACCCCAGAACTCCTAGCCTCCAAGCGAGCCTGCCGGAAACTAAAGAAGAAATGGCACAGTGAACAGACTCCGGACAGCACGCAGCCCACAAGGACGCCATCCGCAACCACCATCACCTCATCAGGACTGCCAAGAGGACCTCCTTCAAAGACCGCATCGACAACAACGCACACAACAGCAAGGAGCTCTTCAACATCGTGAAGGAACTCTCCAACCCCAGCTCCAACACCAACGACATCCCGCCGTCGCAAGCCCTGTGCGACTCTCTCGCCACCTTCTTCCACCTCAAGATAGCAGACATCCACGACAGCTTCAACACCCAGACAACCCCAACAGACATCGACATGACAGACTTTCCGCACACCATCGACCACGACCCCCTGCTAGCCTGGGCCAACGTGAGCATCGATGACACCATCAAGACCATGAGCACAATCCACTCCTGCTCCCCGTCAGACCCATTCCCGCACCACATCTTCAACAAAGCCAGCAGCTCCATCGCACCCCATCTGCGCAACGTCATCAATCTCTCCCTCGAGACCGCGACCTTCCCAGAGAGCTGGAAACACGCTGAGATCAACGCCCTACTCAAAAACCCAAGACAGACCCGAGAGACCTCAAGAACTTCCGGCCCATCTCTCTGCTTCTGTTCCCGGCCAAGGTCATCGATAAGATCGTCAACAGACAGCTAACCCGATACCTCGAAGAAAACAGCATCCTGGACCCTTCCCAGTCAGGGTTCCGCAGCAACCACAGCACCGAGACTGCCCTCATCGCCGCCACCGACGACATCAGGACCCTGCTGGACAATGGTGAGACCGCGGCCCTCAACCTCCTGGACCTCTCCGCCGCCTTCGACACCGCCTGCCTGGGACGACTCCTGGTGGCCGACGGCACTGAGGGCAGCCCCGACACCCACCGACCACGCACGCAACCTGGGAATCATCCTCGACTCAACGCTCTCCATGACCAAGCAAGTCAACACCGTCTCCTCCTCCTGCTTCAACACCCTCCGCATGCTCCGCAAGATCTACAGGTGGATCCCGACAGATACAAGAAGAACAGTCACCCAGGCCCTCGTCAGCAGCAGACTCGACTACGGAAACGCCCTCTATGCGGGAGCCCCGACCAAGCTCATCAAACGACTGCAACGCATCCAAAACGCCTCTGCACGACTGATCCTCGATGTACCACGCCACAGCCACATCACCCCCCACCTGAGAAACCTGCACTGGCTCCCCATCAACAAGAGGATATCCTTCAAGCTCCTCATCCACGCACACAAGGCACTCCACAAGACCGGCCCAGCCTACCTCAACAGACGGCTTTCCTTCCCCAACCGCCAGCTCCGCTCCGCTGATCTCGCACTCACCACCGTCCCTCGCATCCGAAGAACAACCACCGGCGGGAGATCCTTCTCCCACCTCGCCGCCAAGACCTGGAACACCCTCCCAATGAGCCTACGACAGACCCAAGACCTGCTGACCTTCAGAAGGCTACTCAAGACCTGGCTGTTCGACCAGTAGCAGCCCCCCTCCCCCTTCCCCAGCACCATTAGACCCTTGCGGGTATGTAGTGCGCTCTACAAATGATTGATTGATTGATTGATTGATTGATTGTATGTATAGTAATATATATTATATATTTACAATTGCAAGAATTATAACAATACATGTTGAACATAGATAATAGTTAAAAAATAATACATTGAATTAAAATATACATTTTAGGAACATTTTTAATAATAATAAAATAATAGAAAAATGTTGAGACTTGTAAATTTTTAAATGATCTTTGTTTTGTAATAATAAGATAGTTAGAGCAAACAAAAATATTGTATTAAGAGAATATAATACACATGAAGAAACATACAAAAGAAATATACATTTTTATTTTTGTAACATAAAGTATTTTAGATATATGCTTATTTACATATGTTATATTTTTGAACATACATATTTTTAACATTGTTATTTTTTATGATACAGGTATTTACCTTTTGTAACAGGAAACATTTTTTGGTAGTCTTGTTTAGAAGATTTTTGTAACATAGATTAATTTTTGCAATATAGTTTTACAGTTTATTTTTGCATTTTTAACAGTTAATAATGAAACAATATAACATAATACAGATTTATTTTATAAATGTTAACATTTTAAGTGGTTCAGAATTGTGTATATGTAATATATATTTTTAGTTAATATTATTAATGTGTCAAATATTAATAATATTAATTATTAAATTGTTATATTTTATGTAAACATGTTTTTGAAGAGGTAAGTATTTCTCTAATAGAAAAAAATATATAATTTTTTTTTAAAAGCATTGTAAATAATAGAAATAAATAAGTAATTATAATAATAATTAATATCGTTTGTAATAATTATTATTATAATTTTACAATGTAGAAAAAATGTTAAATTTTTTAAACACATAACGAAAATATTCTTATATTTTTAGAAAATATATGTTATTTATTTATTACTGTATTATATGTTTTTATATTAATTTATATTTCTTTTATTATTTAATCAGCCATATTTGTTTTGAAGGTTCTATTTTGTAAGCGCTAATTGTTGTTATTTCTGAGGGGACAAGCTTGCGGTTAGAAGCTGCGTTGCGTCGAGGAAGGTAAGTGTAATTTTACTTGAATTTGAATGTAGTTAGGTGGTAGGTAGTGTGTCTAGTGTTGTTTAGTTGTGTTTTTGGTGTGTTTTAGTTATTAGTTATATTTTCGCGAGATATCGATAGTTACTGTTTGAGGCCTAGTGTAGAGAGGTTAGAATATGTATAGAACTAAGGGGTCGATTACGATGGCGGGCGGACAAAGTCCCGGTCCCACTGCAGCAATTAGGATGCCACCGCCACCGTGGCAGTGGCATCCCCCATTCCCAGCATTGTGGCGGGCAGTGCTCACAGCACCGCCCGCCACAATGCTAGGAATGCACGTTGTACATTGGCATGCATAAGGTGACAGGCACCGCGCGGTGCCTGCCACCTTGTCCATGACAATGCAGGGGGGTACCATAGGTATCCCCCATGTGCAACCCCTACCCCCCCAACATCCTGGGGGCCCGCAACGGGCCCCCAACAGCAAAGACCGCATGCCTTTCCATGCCAGAAATGCCGCCATGGGAAGGCTGATCTCCAGCAACATCCAAATATGGATGGCGGTGTCTTACAGACACCGCCACCATATTGAACATGTTTTCCGCCTGGTTGATGAGTCGAACGGCGGAAAAGCGGCAGACGGTCTTTCCGTCCGCCGCAGACCCCCCCAGCCATCCTAATATGGCGGGGGGTCTTTCTGGTGTGGATGGCGGGTGGATTGCCCCCGCCGGGCCAGTAGTGGCTACCACCGGCTCGGCGGGGGTGAACCGCCCGCCATCGTAATTACCCCCTATGTGTCTATGGTGTTAAAAGTGTTTGTAAATGTATTTAATTATAGTATGTTTGTGTGGGTGGGTATGTTTTTTTACTTTTTTACAGGTTTTCCGTTTTCAAAGTTGCGTGTTGGAGAATATAGCGTTTTTTTTATTAAGAAGTGTGTATTAGTATTTTAAAATAATATTTATTTAACACTTTCTTAATTTTTGGGGTTTTCCTGGAGCGTATTTTTTTTAACATATATTTTCGGGATTTTTATGGTTTAATCGACTTGGATTTATCGACCCAGGATTGTTATTGAAACTTTTGGATTTTTGCCTTTTTTTTGGGTTACTTTTTACAATAATTTGGATTGAGAGATACCTGGATTGATAAACAATATTTGGAATATCTTTTCTTCAGCTACACAAACCGTAAGTAATTTAATCATTTAATGTGGGAGGGAAATGTTGAGAAATATATTTTTTATTTGTGTTATATTTTGTAAAATTTAAATAAGATGTGAATATATATTTATATTAATACATTAAATATATATGACAAATTATTTACATTTTACAAAAATTGTACATATTATATGTATTTATATAGTTTGGCCCTGATTCACAGAACTAACTTACGTCAAAAACGTAAAGTTAGTACTTTTGGTATTCACAGAATACACTTACTCATTTTGGTATTCACAGAATGAACTTACTCATTTCGGTATTCACAGAAGTTAGTAGTCCTAACTTTAGGACTCCTAAATGCCTTCTGTGAATACCGAAAGTCTTAAAGTTAGGATTTTTCTCAGTTTAGGAGTAGTACAGTTAGAACTTTACTACTCCTAAACTGTGAAAAATCCTAACTTTAAGACTTTCGGTATTCCCAAAAGGCATTTAGGAGTCCTAAAGTTAGGACTACTAACTTCTGTGAATACCGAAATGAGTAAGTTCATTCTGTGAATACCAAAATGAGTAAGTGTATTCTGTGAATACCAAAAAGTACTAACTTTACGTTTTTGACGTAAGTTAGTTCTGTGAATCAGGCCCTTTGTGTTTTGTAGAAAACTATTTTTAATTACAGTACATTCATATTTTAAAGTATGGTTTTAGCTATTAGTGATAGGTATTCTAGGCCTCTTGTGCTTAGGTATAGTGTTACCTGACTTTGTAGTAATTTAAAAAAAAAATTAGTTTGTTTGGTGAGTTTTGGGCCAATTTGGGTCAGAGATTGTTCCATTCTGAGTTGCTGATAACTTTGGGCCCCATTAGGATGGCGGGCAGACTTCAGTCCGCCCGCCACTCTAGCGGTGCAGGGACCGCCCACCAGTGGTGCGGTGGTCCCACACCACCAATTAGGATGTGACCGCCACTGTGGCAGTCGCACCCCGCATATACAACATTGTGGCGAGCGGTGCTGTGAGCAGCACCCGCCACAATGTTGTAAATGCATGTTGTGCATTGACATGTACAACGTGACAGGCACCGCGTGGTGCCTCCCACCTTGCACATGCCAATGAAGGGGGGTACCATGGGTACCCCCCAAGTGCAGCCACCCACCCCCACACCCCTGGGGGCCCGCAACGGGCCCCCGAAGGCTTTCTCCGTATGCCTTTCCATGGCAGAGTCTCCGCCATGGAAAGGCATTAGAAATGCCACATCCTAATATGGATGGCAGTGCCTGCAAGGCGCCGCCACCATATCAAGGGTCTTTTCTGCCCGGTCGGGAATCCGACCGGCAGAAAAGCGGCGGATGGTCTTTCCGTCTGCTGCGGTACCCCTGCCATGCTAATGTGGCGGGGGGTAAATGGCCGTCCGGCGGGGTGTTTTGGCGGGTGGATCGCCACCGCCGGTCGGGCGGTGGCGATCCACCCGCCATGCTAATAGGCCCCTTTGTTCTTTTTGGAGAGCTTGGAGTAGTTTGTGTAGGGTAGGTATTCCTCTGCCTGTTGTTGATTGGAAGGCATTATGCCATCCTTCAACAGCATTGTTGGTTTTGGCTTGTTTGTTTAGTGCACTGAGGTACACATTCCACCATGGAATGTGGAATTTAGGTAGTCTTCTGTGGCCTGATCTATGGAGTCTTCCCACCCAGGTATCTTCGAAGTAATCTAAAAGTGGGCTTAGTTTTTCCTCATTTCTTTTGTAGTAGGGGCTTTCTATTAGGAGGTTATAGTGTTCTGCTACGTCAGTTACTGGTACATAGGCCAGTGCTATAGGTTTTTTTACTTGGTATGCAAAAGTACTGTCACTTGCGTATTCAATACTTGGGGGCCCATTACGATGTCGGGCGGATGCACTACCGCCGGGCTGTCGGAGGCAAAAACCGCTAGTTTCCGTCCGCCGTATACGGGCCACACTGCCGCCATATTAGGATGTGTAACGTTAGCTAGATCCCGCCCACAGGCCAGCTACGCCGTATGCCATCAAAGTGTGCCCGTGAGCGTAGTGGCGCGAGTCAATGGAGACACTCCGCCCTACGAAATGACGTCCCGACCGCCGTACAAATTACGATGCCCCAAACATACAGCCGAACTGGCAAAGAGACACCGCACAAGAAAAGAAGGCGGAAACCCGATTGCTGAGTACAGAAACAGAAACCCGGCCTACTCCGACATGAATCCTGCACTACAAGCATTCCCCGTGCTGTACCTGATGCACCACCTACAAGTGATCGGGCGAGTCCGACGCAGGTACGCATAGACACAAAAAGGGCACGCAAAAACAGCACAAAATCCAAGGGCTGGAAAAATGTACATGTCCACACCAGACACCCCTGTGGGGACAGGAACACATCTAGCAGTGTAGCCACACATGTCCCACCTGCATCAAAAATGACTCTCCGCATCCTGGACACCCCTTACCCAGGACCAGGAAGTAATGTTCCCGTCACGGCACCGCAGCGCACCGGCGATGACGCAGGAAAACATGCGCACAACGCAGAGGCCAAGGCCAGCGGCACGCATGGGCTGTACACAAACACCACAGGGTCACAACCACACACTCCACACACTAGCCCCACCCTGAAGGCACATGTCACGTGTCCGTACTGCATTAATCATGTTCTCAACCTACAACTCACAGTTGTCAACTGGATGTCACACAAGTGTCCCTAACAGGGGAGTTATATGATGGCATAGTAGGACACACCCTTGTGTGCAAAAATGGATAACCACTTGGCGGCTGCAACATAACTGCGCAGAATTTTGCGCGTCTTCCCGCAAAAGGTACGCCAGTCGCATCTATAAATCCCAATTCCATCTTGCTCAGAAACTCAAGCCATGCAATGTAACACAATGAAAAGCCTTGCTGCCTGAGAACAGGTGTTCCTTATGTCTTCACTCACACAGACGCCGCAATGTACATCGGCAATGGAGTGTCCTCGCCCACACACAGGAGAGTAGATAGCACAGAATGGTCTTCCATTCCAACTTTGAAAGCAGACTGCAACTAATTAAGCAGGAGAAAGGAGCCATTGTACCAACAAGAAGTGTAACCCAGACATGCAGGGAAAACCTTCCAGTGCCAGATAGCGCCTAACATGAAAGATACAGAAACCTCCAAATACAAATCTCCCACTCCTCCTTGGAGTGTAAATGGTATTAATCTGTAAAGCGTCTGACACCACTGGCCTTGACCATCCACATAAGCATGTGGGCTCAGGGCTTGTGTCCTCTGCTCAAGCTATTTCCCGAGTACTTACGCTTCACATTCATTCTATGATTTTGTGCCTCATTGGAGGGTTCACTCTGCTGTTTGCTTTGGCTGCTGGAGTACGCCATCTCATCATCCTGTTGCACAATGGCTGTTGCACAAGTGGTCCTGAACAATGCCGTACAGTTTCAGCTGTATAGTGACCGCTTGCTACAGAGTGTGGGCTGTGAAAATCTGGCTTTGATGAGTGTAAGTTATGGAGTAACTTACTGCATTGCATTGTTCAGCTGCGTGAAACCCGTCTTCTACTGTCGGAAATGTACGTTCCATTGGGTTGTGGATTTATGTCTCTCCAACACGTCATGTCCAAACGCGGACTTGGTACACGTGTTTGCTCCCCTGGACGCCCACGACAGAGTTTGTTCTGTGTATGGGGGCATGGCGTTTGCGGCTGCAATCAGAGAGATACTGCAATGGGACCAGGGTGCCGCCGCACAAGAAATGCTGGATCACAGTTACATGGAATGTCATGCAACATGTCCCATTATGCTTTTACAAGGGACAACTTACGAGGAACACGTTGGTACCTACCATCCGCTTCATTGGATGTCATCCACTTCTTCCACTAATGCGAGGGATGCTCTGCTGGAAGGGATTGCATACCTGACAACCTGTAAATTTATGGGTCCCCAACTTTATTCCCCCTACTGAACATTATTGCTCAACACCATACCTATGCTTGGCTTTCGCACGGAGTGGGCAGTTAGCGCAACAATATCTATACCATACAATTCACAACAAACACGTTTCCATCATCTCCACTACCATGACAGTTGATATTTTCGGAACATGCTCTCTGTTGCTGACTATATCCCATGTCCCATCATGAACAGGGGGAGGCTGATGAATGGGACTTGTGTACAGTAACTACATGGCCAATACTGCATGAGCTACTCTGCCATAATGTGTATTTTGCGCACCCAACCACAAGCTCCTGTCAGTGCACAATGATCTGTCTGTAGTATTACATGAGAACTGTCAGCCCACCTTTGTCTGCACTACCGTGCCTGGACTTTGGTCTCCACAACAAATGCAACCTTCTACAACATGCCCCTTGTCATTGTGTTCTGTTCAGTGGCTAGCACATAGCCATAACATGTGACACCCTGCATGCATGCATGTAGCCTCATGCTCTGATGTTACCTGGACGCAGGTCGGTTCGCAACACTATTGTAGTAATCCTGTTCCATGGAGCTGAGATGGGCTGTGCCTATGATGTAAACGTGTCTGCTAGGCTACAGGAATTGTGTCTGTGTCAAAGGCTAGAGCTCCTTATTAATCATCAAATGTACTTTTGCATAGCAAGGGCAAGGCAGTTGTAACACCGAAGCCTCCGCACGCCTGATCCTCGATGTACCACATCACAGCCACATCACCCCCCACCTGAGGAACCTGCACTGGCTCCCCGTCGACAGGAGAATCTCTTTCAAACTCCTCATCCACGCACACAAGGCACTCCACAAGACTGGCCCAGCCTACCTCAACAGAGGACTCCTCTTCTACGTCCCCAACCGCCAACTCCGCTCCGCCGACCTCTCCCTCGCCACCGTCCCTCGCATTCGAAGAACCACCACCGGCGGCAGATCCTTCTCCCACCTCGCCGCCAAGACCTGGAACACCCTTCCACTAAGCCTACGACAGACCCAAGACCTGCTGACCTTCAGGAGGCTACTCAAGACCTGGTTGTTCGACCAGTAGCAGCACCCCCCTTTTTTTCCCCCAGCGCCTTGAGACCCTCGCGGGTAAGTAGTGCGCTTTACAAATTCTGTGATTGATTGATTGATTGATTGAAGCCTCCATTCCACAATCTACATCTATTTACATCTCCCTGTCTCCCCTTTTGTATGTGTAATCATGCTTAGTGTATCCTCCACATGCATTTTGCTGCTAGCTGTGTCCACTATACTGTATCACAGAGGACGTTAGTTGAAATACATGCCTCGAAGCAAATCTGTGACTCTGTCAATTTTTGTTGATGACAAGTACGAATGAGAGAGGAAAAGAGTGTGTCTAGTTTACGAGACTCCTGAGATGATTAGGGAGTGTAGTGTACTGGGATGTCAATTCATATGAGTCACCACCATAGTGGACAGAGAGAGATACTAGAGCTACTGGGATCTGGTTTTTCGGGCTCTGACGTGGCAGAACATATCAACCCCTTAACACTGACGTCCTTGTCACTTTTGAGCACAGTCTTCATATGTTTTGAAACACCTCAACAGTATGACACCACACTCACCAAGCCAAACTGGAGCCAACGAAGAAGCATGGTACAGCAATGCATGACAAAACACATACACAATGTCAGTGTGGGCGGGCAGGTCTGCACAGTGAGTAAAAAATGCAGCAATGCACATACATGCTTAATTAACCAAGGCACAATTTTGACCATCACACACCCTGCAGAGCCACAATGGCCAAAACATTACAAGTAGGAGTCAGCCTGAACTGCAAGGACACACCCACACACTGCACACTGTGCAACATACAATACACACATCTGCTCACATTCACAGACCTGAACACGGATACAAACAGGCACTCTGCTCCTGGGTGACACATGTGTGTAGTCGACATTGCAAGGGCACACACACACAGCAAAACTACCCACAAAGTCACCCCTTCACACCACACACTCCTACACCTCCCAAGTGCACACATTGAAAGTAAGCCATGGGCCCAGGATCAATGATCATCACAAGATTACCATAAACCTACACTGCTGGGCACACAGAAAGTAAGCTCACACATACCAGCAGACCTTGCACATCCTACCTGTCATCCTGTGGATAGACTCACACCCTGTGCTGTGCTTGCACGCAAACATGACATGTGTACAATATAAAAAAAACAAAAAACAACTGAAGAGTGATGCCAAAACAATGAAAGGAGAAGGAGAATCAACGCAAGGGAAACCTTTATGTTTAAAAAGAACCCTCACTCACCAACCTAGTTGGTGACATGCTTCATCATTGGGTCCCCACCAGAGAGGCCGAATGCCGCTCTGGTGTGCTACAACGGCTGGTTACAGCGGAGCTGTTTTTTTTGTGATTGGTGTATGTGATAGTGAAAATAAAAGATGCCTCGGTTTATTCCCAAAAAAGTTTAATGGTGGAAAACCAGGCAAAAGTAAAAACAAGTGTGTAAGATGAAACCTGCCCGGCTAAATTGTCCAGACACATCCAATATAAGAAGTGTGTAAAAAAGTGGTCGACATGTTTCTGCTTCAATGTGCTTGTAGTGAAGCTTTCATCAGGACCAACCCACCACGGCGGTATGTGCACGCTAAGGCACACCCTAACCTGTGGGGGTATATCAAACAAACTCACGGTTTATCCGATCAAACCTTCAATATGTGTACAATATAGTCAGCAATAAAAATAAATACATGCAGACAATACATGTTGAAAAAAACTGCATCATCACACACACAAGTATCAGAGTCTGAAAGAACTGTAGTCCCTGTCACGTGTTAAACACTTTGGAAAGTGAGACAAGACATTGCCAATGTTGAAGTGGCATACAGAGCATGTGCCTCACTAAACCATGCACACACAGTAACAACTGCAATAAGGGGCCGATTATGATGGCGGGCGGACTTTGTCCGCCCGCCATCGCCCCGGTAAATGGGACCGCCCGCTATGTGTGCGGCGGTCCCGCACATGTGATTAGGATGCCACCGCCACGGTGGCGGTGGCATCCCCATTTCCAGCATTGTGGCGGGCGGTGCTCACAACACCGCCCGCCACAGTGCTGGAAATGCATGTTGTGCATCTGCATGCACAACGTGACAGGCACCGCGCGGTGCCTGCCACCTTGTGCATGCAGATGCAGGGGGGTACCATAGGTAGCCCCCATGTGCAGCCCCCACCCCCCCCCAACACCCTGGGGGCCCGCAACGGGCCTCCAACAGCAAAGACCACAAGCCTTTCCATGGCGGCGACGCCACCATGGAAAGGCTCATCTCCGCCGGCATCATAATATGGATGGCAGTGTCTTGCAGACACCGCCACCATATTAAACCCTTTTCCGCCCGGTCGACTGTTCGGCCGGGCGGAAAACATGCGGACGGTCTTACCGTCTGCCGGGCTCCCCTCCGCCATGGTAATATGGTGGGGGGGAATTTGTTGGCGGACGGGCGATTATGGTGGCGATCCGCCAGACATCGTAATCGACCCCTTAGTTACTACACTGAAAAAACCGACAACAGGAACAACTGTATCCATTCACATATTACATAGACAGGCACCAATATTGCACAACACCAGGGCCAGTGGCCAGGCCAATGTGCAGAGTAGTGACATGAGAAGCTGCATATGCAATGTGTGTGAGTGTACCCTGCCATGGACAGCAACACTGTCATGGGTGTCACAATGGCCATTACAGCCACCTCTGTGTTACAGCCAGTTGTGTGAGGGTGACTACCATTCAAACATGGCTGCCAGTCCGACTCGGTGCTGTCTGTGTGTAGGGGACTGTTGGAGGACCGCCCCTGGGAGCGAGAGGCACAACTGTGGAAGAGCCACCTGTGGCTTGGGAAGCAGGAGGCCTGCTTGGACCAGGTGGGTGGGTGGCACGGGTAGGTGGACTCATGCAGCGTTGAAACCCACTGTGTAGCAAAGATTGTGGAGGGGAAGCTTTCCACTGTTTGGGGGATTTGGAAAGGCTTCCTGTCTGGGGATGAATGTAAACTGGTGTGGACACAACAGGCAGGCTCACGACCAATGCTGCATCAGGTGTAGACGGTGGCCCTCCCTCTGGGGACATGCTGGATTCTGCTGTGCGTTTGCCCGGCCCTTGCCTACGCCCTTCCATCCCCTGTCCACCAGGTGTTCCCGCTACATTGACCTCCTTCACAGGCTTCACAGGGCACGGGATGGGAGTGGAGGTTGGGGGGTGACCTGCATTGGAGCCCTTCTCCTGTGTACATCTAGCAGGCACCACATTCTCAGTGTGCAGGGAAACTGTCTTCTTGGCTTTGCGAGATGTTTTCGGTTCAGGAGAGTCCTTGGCGTGGGATGGCTCTGACGTCTGTGACCCAGAGGCCGGTTTCTTTGTTTTGGGGCCCTTGCTAATGCAGGAGGGGCTTTTGACTCTGCGCTCTGGGGTGGGTTCACTTTTCTGTGGGGATGGTGTCTGCGGCCTGGACCGCTTGGGCTGCTGCTGCTTCTGTGTGCTGCGTGTGCTGTATCGGGACTTCGGGGGCTGTTGTGCATTGTTACTGTCGTCAGATGTGCCAACTGCCAGGGGGGTGGACATAAGGACAGGAGTTGCAGCAGGAGTTTGTGCCAGTTGAAGGCCTGCCGTCACTGCGGAGGACAATGACTGGACAGTCCGGTGTAGCCCACCCACGTCTGAATGTATGCCCTCCATGACAGCTATCACCTGCGCCAACTTTTTTTCATGGTCAATGAAGGCATTGAGGAGACCTGTTTGCCCCACGCTAAGTTGGCGCAAAAGCTCCACTGACTCAGCACTGAGGGCAGCAGGGGTTACATGGGCAGGGGCAACGGTGCCTGGGGTGAAGGACACTCTACCCTTCTTCCTCGTGCAAACACGGGTTGCACCAGTGGAAGTTGATGGGAGGGTGGGCACTGGATGCTGTGTTGCGGAAGAGGAGCCAGAGTCCACGTTCCCTGTGCCCGCCAACATGGATGCATCACCGCTGTCCTCAGGTGACGTACAGCTTTGCCACTCGGGCTGTGATTCCTCCAGCAGACTTCTGTCCCTCTTCGAGGCGCTGGTCACATCTGTCTCACTCAGCTCCGATGCAGCTGCTCCACTGGATACCTCACCACTGGTGTCTGTCCCCTGTCCCTCTGCGCCCACGGGAGGTGCTACATGAGAGAGAGAGGTAGGGTCAGTCATTTGGCATCAATTGAACAAACATGTGCAAGCTAAGCAGCACATAATCTTCAGAAATGCACAGGTTGCATGACCCCTGTGCAATTATTTAGTGCCAACGAAATAATAACAGGAACGGTGTGTGCAAATATATGAACCCGCCCATGAGTGGCCCATGTGATGTGCACATAGCACAACACCCGGACTGTGTCTCCCTTCAACCAGACCCACAAAATGACCGGTGTATTCAAGCTCGTTTGCCCATATCCCTATGTGCATGCTCATTACAATGAGTTGTGTCAGTGGTCATTGCTGTGGGTAAGGGGTCAAGTGTACGAGTAGTCTAGCTGGGGTGTACCTACTTGTCAGCTGCTCTGTAGATCAATTGTGCTGTCAGTAATTGCTGTTGGTGTGTCTGTGAAAAAGCCATTTGGTGTGTACATCTGATGGGGTGTTGCATTGACATGGGTCCCTTTTCATCTGACCTAGGAGGAGACCAAATATCTTTCATCCCTACCAACTGCTGGCTGACATGGAGAATGTGGAGGTCATCCGCAAATTCCGGCTGGATAGAGCCACCCTCAATAACCTATGTGCCATGTTGGAGCCCCACCTTCGGCCTCGCAGAACCTATCCCACAGCATTCACCACCACGTCTAAGGTGATGGCGGCCCTGCATTTTTTTGCTACTGGATCTTTCCAGCACACCGTGGGAAGCGCAAGTGGTATGTCGCAACCTATGTTCAGCATGGTGCTCCGGGATGTCCTGTCAGCTCTCATGCTCTACAAGGACCAATACATACATTTCCCCAGGGGGCCAGATTTGGCGGATGTGATGGGAGATTTTTATGCCCTTGGACATATCCCCCATGTTGTTGGTGCGATTGATTGCACGCATGTTGGACTTGTTGCCCCACAGGACCGCGAGCACATCTACAGGAATCGCAAACATTTCCACTCCCTGAATGTGCAAGTGGTGTGCCTCGCGAACATGATAATATCACATGTGTGTGCAAAGTTTCCAGGCTCAGCCCATGACGTGCACATCATGCGCAACAGCATCTTACCACGGATGATGGTGAATCTGCTTCCTGAGCGTTCCTGGATTGTGGGTGCGTATGCATAGTCGTGTGGTGTGCTGGGTGTGTCATGCTGTCTTATGTAATATTGGAATTGCAAGGATTCTCTGTGTTTCTCTCACCCATGTGACTCGGCATATCCTAACGGGCCTTGGTTGCTGAGCCCACTGCGCAATCCCAGGACACCAGCTGGTGTTCGCTATAATGATGCCCATGGGAGGACACGCTGTGTAATTGAGCGGAACTTCGGACTCCTGAAGTCCAGATTCAGATTCCTGGACTGCACCGGGGGTGCACTGGCGTACTCCCCACAGAAGATGTGCCAGATAGTTGTGGCATGCTGCATGCTCCACAATCTTGCAATTCGCAAGGAGATCCCCTGATTGTGGATGACGATGATCAGCCAGGGCCCCAGCCTGCAAACCAACCCATGTCCAGTGATGAAGACAGTGGAGAGGAGGAAGCAGTGAATGTACGTCAACAGCTCATTGCCCGCTACTTCACTTGACGGTGAGTGACCATGTACGATGGCTGATGTTGCTGTAGTTGTGTAGGTGTATGTGTGCTTTGTGACGGCAGCCTATTGTTGACTGAGTGCTGTCTGGCAATGTTCCATGGCCAGGGTAGTATGCCACTGATACAGGCTGTTGCAGTCTGCTCTGTTGCAGTCTGCTCTGTTGCTGTGTGAGATGTGTGTAAAATTGATGCACCTTGATGACAAGTACTGTGTGATGACTGTGTGACACACCTATACAATGGACTCTTGTTCTGTTTTTTTCCCTATGTCCCTTCAGCTTCTCCTTGCATACCTACATTCCATACTCAGGATACATTTGGATCATGGTGAAGGTTGCACATCCTGGAATAAACATGGAGCATATACAACAACATGTGATTCAGGTGTATTTATTGGAAGTGGTGACATGTGAGTGTGGGTAAAAAATACAAAGGGGTGCAAAGTGAACCAATGAGTTGACAGTCATGTTCGACGTGATGATCAAGTTGCACCCATATTGTCCTGGGTACCCAGTCCAACATACACATGCCATTCACATGGCAGTGTGGGGAAGGATAGTAGTTTCAAGGGAATGCAGTACGTGGCCATCATGGCTGGCTGACTCAACGGCATTTAGAACGTGCGAAGTGACCTCTGGATGTTTCGTCCTTCCTCGGACGCCCCTTCCACGTTTGGAAGGGGGGGGTGCTGGTGGGGTGCTAGTGGTGGCAGAGGACTCACCACTCTCTGTGGACGTAGAGGAAGATGTTGTTGTTGCACCACCCTGCGCCCCAGCAGGGGGTGGTGGAGGTGTTGTAGTTGACATTGCACGGCCCTTCAGCACCACCACTAGCTGCCCCATGAGGTTCACGAGTTGCCCCATACGGTCCACAAATTGCCCCACATGGAAGTCCATGGACCTCATCAGCACGAGGAGTTCCCTAGAATCTTCAGCTGTCCGGCCCCATTGTCCCTGGGCCTCTTCATAGGCCCCAAGGACACTGGTGATATGCGACAGGTATTCGGTCCCAGGCTCTGATGTTGTTGGCCTGACCCTGCTCCTCCCACCTGTGGTACTGCCACGGACCTGCCCACTTGCCACATTGGTCCCCCGGATCCTCTCCCTGGCTCCCGCTGTAGATGTTGTTGGGCGTCCTACCCCTGGGGCAGGGAGAGTGGTCATGGAGGCCCTGGTGGTGGTGGTGGTAGTGGTGGTGGTGGTTGCGGCGGTGGTGGTGGCCGCACAGGCTGTGGCAGCAGGGGCCTGGGGCTGGTCACTTGCCCTGGCAGATGTGTTGGTGGGGAGGATGGGTTCTTGGGACCGATTGCGCCCTGCCACACCAGATGTGCCGGGCCGGGACTCCTCGTCCGAGGAAGTGTCCATGGAGTCTACATCCGTGAGTCCATGTGTTGTGTTTGGAGACTGGCTCTCCCGTGTGCTGTGTCCGTCACCAGCAGCAAGGTCTTCATCACCTGTGGGGCAGATAAGAAAGGTTATTGTGTTGCACCTTGCAGGCTTTGTGTTAGCTGTCTACCATTCACAGTTTGTCCATCATGCAGTTGTTGGATCTTCATATTATGAGGTTGAGCAAAACTGTGGTGCATTACATGATGTAGGGGTACATGCATTACTGGGCATTGGTGTGTTTACTTCAAGATACAACATGTGCTTCGGGATTTTTCGTGAATCAAGAGTTATGTTGGCATCTAGAGATTCAACAAGAATATGTTCTGTGTAGCATCTTTGATGATTGTTGTGCCCTGGAGGACGTTGCTTCTGTGCATTTTCTGAACATTATCATCATGTGCATACCATTGGTTTGTGATGTGCATATTGTGCTTTGTACACCCACCCATGCTTCATATGTTTTACTGTTGTCCGTCCTGCTCTGGGCCCATGGCACTTTGACATGTCATTCACTGCTGTGCACAGTTGTGCACTGACTTTCTGCTGCCTGTGTATGGCTACCTACTGTGAGGGTGAATGTGAGCAAGGAAATGGAATTGTGTGATTAGTGCATATGGCATGGAACGTATTTGGAATGCCAATAGGTGTGTGTTGCAGAACCCCTACATTTTAAGGCCAAAGGGGAAACGGGGTACACCCCCAAAAACGCTTTTGGGATGAAATATGGTTTTGGGGGTCAAAAATACCACTTTGTAAGGCCAAAGGGGAAACGGGGTACAGCCCCAAAAACGCTTTTGGGATGAAATATGGTTTTGGGGGTCACAATACATACATTTGGCTCCAAAAGGGAACATGGGGTTAAGCCCACACAACACTGTGGAGACAAAGGTGTGTGTATACAAAGAAAAGCACAGAGAGGCAACATAAGTATAAACAAGCACAAATGCAAAGCAAAAGAATCTATCCAGGCTCTTCGGTGATGTTAAATCTGATCCTTTAATGAATACTTGAGCCTCAAACGACATGAGGCGATGACAAAATGCAGCCAACGCGTTTCGCCCTAAATAGGGCTTCCTCAGGGCTGCAAGCATAACATAAATACAATCAAACAAACAGTTTATAACAAAATACACTCATATCATAAACACAAACATAAAACATTTCTTAAGCAGACATGATTCTTATTGTTCTCATAGGCAGATTTCATGTCTCTTTGTAATACATATTAACAGTGACTTTTAAAATATATAATTATGCACTGTATTTTACTCCAGCGCAAAGACAATACTAAAAGTACCTATAAGTGACAAGAGCCAGAAAAAGGAGAAAAAGTACCCAAACACCAAGTGAGGTCTTGATACAATTCAAAGGAAGAGCCCCAGCAAAAAAACCAGTGTCAAACATAGAACCTAAAATCAATACAACCTAATAAAATTAAAAAACTAAT
The DNA here is from genome assembly GCA_963921515.1 of Calotriton arnoldi. Classification (NCBI taxonomy): domain Eukaryota; kingdom Metazoa; phylum Chordata; class Amphibia; order Caudata; family Salamandridae; genus Calotriton; species Calotriton arnoldi. The sequence continues at coordinate 448,031 of CAWUFW010010795.1, forward strand.
ACACAAAAAATCATTAATGAAAAAACAAATTGAAAACATAAATACATATGTGTATTGTACACCCACTAGTGTCAACCATTAAATCAAAAACCACAACTCAAATTAATCCTCACCAATAGGCAAAAAGTACCGCAATCCGAAAAGTATTCAGAAATATACCCCGATTGTTTCAAAATCCCAGATAACTACAAAAAAATATAGCTAATATTAGTGATATGGCTTAAGTCCATACAATAGCTTAGCCATCAAATACAATCCTAAAAGCAGCGTCACTGATCATTACCTCAAATTGATGAAGTTCAATTCCAAAATATAAAATCAATCCCAGTCATAATCATTGGTGTGTACCCAAGTTTTCGTAAAGTCCGTAGTTGCTACAATAGAATACATCCAATATCAATAATTAGGCCTAAATCCATAGAGAGGCTAAACACACAAACATTCATTATCGAACGGGACACTGTTAATCATTACCTCAAAACGATGAAATCAGATTCCAAATTGTAAGGTCAAATCCAGTTCCTGTCCTTGTATTCAGACAAACTGTAGAGTACTCACTATGATAGGTGAGACATGTAAAACTGTAAAAGATATAAAATATCACAAGTTGTCGACAGTTGTCGTAACCTATTAGCAACATGGTCGGAAAAAGTACCTCCAATATGCCCACAATGCACCATTTCCACTATTTCAAGACATATGCCCAGCCGTTTGAGACGGACCATCATAACATGACATTGCTCCTAATGTGTTTATTGCTTTCCTCAAATATTAGTATATTGATTGAAAGACCGCATATATCACACATCAACCAGCTTACTAAAATCGGAAGTATTCGACTCACGCTATACTCATACTGCACATGTACATACCGATGTCCATTTTGTCTGGACATCCCCTAAATATCATCACTATACCCCATTGACAATAAAAACCACCATGGCTTAATAATGAAAGAATAAAGCTTATTACAACTTCTCAACAAACCGCCAGCAAGCGCTTCAAGGCTCAACAAGATAATAAACGCCTATAATGCCGCGCTCTCTGGCCAATTCACAGTTTGCCAGCGCGTTCACATACGCCAACATCACCACAGCATGGCTTCACCTGTGCCCAATCTCAAACTGCATCGCTTAACATTCTAGCGCAGTTGCCATACATGCTCCCGCAGCCATCTGTAAAGCGTATCTCGGGCATTCACTTACTCTCTTCGTTTTAATAGAAGTTAGTCCATGAGCACATCTCGAGCGACGCTGTATCTTTCAACCCGCCACCGAACTGAAAATACTAAAAGTAAAACGCCGCGGATCACATGTCTATTTAAACCAACCATATGGTACTTCCTCACTACGTACTCCGGTCGCGTACGTGACCCGGATGTTTTTCTCACTTCACAAAACTTTATTACTCACATTTTGTGTGAGTCGAGCAACCCTTAACAATACTAAACTTTATTGTATTTCCCCGTGTCATGCATCACAAAGCCTTTATATTCCCTCATACTTCACGTATTTATTTACAAATGGTTATTCTCCAAACTACCAAAAACGCCTGCAATTAAAGATCGTTCAAGTACTAATTTTGATAAAAAGATAAATTTTGTCAATGCGAGGGGGTTAGTCATTAATTTAGATGATTTCACGCGAATATTGGTGTCCGCCGATACCGAGTCCACATTCCACCGTATAGTGTCATGTTATGCTAATCTCCACATATCAACCATTACTTTTGCCCGTTCTTAACCAAAACATCGGAGCCTCTCCATCTTACAGGGCACCCATGTGCCTGTCAAATATGATACAGGACAGCGAAACTCACACAAAATACTCATTTTATGTGCAGTCTAACGGTATCTCATACTCCTTTGCTACCAGCAACACAAACACAACTCCTCTCTCTAACGGTTTCGTAATCATTTATATCCTCATTTGAATCGGATTTCCTCCCATGACCATATCACTGTATGGAACACTGTCTTTTTTAAACAGGCAGATAGAAGAGGAAAAGAAAGGAGAAAGGTAAAACCACCATTGTGTAAATGCTAAAACTAATATACCAAAATATTAAAAATCAAGTTGTGGTTACATAAATCAATACTTCATTACCACAGCACAAGAGATATAGCAGTTAAGTTGTGGTTACACAAATCTATACTTCATTACCACAGCATAAGTGACAATAAACTTTATATTGCTACATGTTAAACTTTATCCCTATAACACCGTATTAGGTGTATGTACTAAAACACATAAGAAGGTCCAGATTTACTTTTGTTCATCTTTGATGCACCTTATAATTTAAAAACAAAAATGAAGAATATATATATACATCGCATGTTGAAGGAGGAAAAAAGGGAAAATACCTCCTAACTCATATCTCAAACCATAAGTGTATTTAGACAGATTACATACTCATGATTAGGGATGTTACTTGATCTGTCAGAGGGCCAAACAACTCATCTTAGAAAACACATAGCCTCCAGTGGACATATACAACTACATGATTAGTGTAAACCAAATTACAGTCTACCTAAATTTCCACAATACTTGCATGGCATTATAGTGCTGTGTCAGTACGGAATAATCATCACAGCAAATAGTGCATTTCACTGTCAGAATTTAACCCAAATGTCACTGCCCTTAACTTACATATCCAAAGTGCCTCCAACTGTCTCAAGCATAACTCTCTGTTCCCCCCCCTCCTATCTGGAGGGACACAGTCAATAGCATGAAACTTTAAGTTGATTTTCGGGATACCAGAATCACAGATATGTGCACCAAGGGCGTTGGTACTATCATTACTTAAACATGCTCTTCGATGTTCTTGAATACGTACTCGCAGTTGTCTCACTGTACTGCCGACATAAACTTTTGAACAGTTGCACACAATTACATAGATAACAAAAGTAGATTGGCAATTCATAAATTGTTTCACCTCATGTGTATATTTGTTGTTATATGTGAAGCATAAGGTTTTATTCATGCCCATGTGGCATACATTACAATTTCCACAGGTGAAAAAGCCCCTTGGACGTCTGAGCCATGTACCAATGGTAGTGGGTCTGATTGCTGTATAGCTTGGACATAATGCCTCCCTCAAGGTTCCAGATCTTTTATAGGTGATTGTAGGTTTATCACACAGCAGGGAACCTACGCCTGGAGTTCCCTTAAGAATTTTCCAATGTCTGTGTAATATTTTAAAAGATCCTGATTTAACTTAGAGTATGTAGTGATGAATGCTAAGCGTTCTTTATTGGGGACCACCTTATTGTTTTTAACTTTAAGTGTGTCTGTTCTCTTAACACATCTAACCTGTCTCAATGCTTGTTTGAGGTCTTGATCCTTATAACCCCTCCTTTTAAGACGTTGCAAAGATCCTTGCGCTTGTTTTTCAAATTGTATGTCATCACTACAGTTTCTACGAACCCGAATCAATTCTCCAAAGGGTATGGCACATTTGGTACTGGCTGAATGAGCACTATTAAAATGCAATGTACTGTTCACAGCAGTTTCTTTTCTATACATAGTACTATGTAATTTGCAATCCTCAACATATAGTTCCAAATCCAAAAATTGAATTTTGGATTTGGACCTATTTATGGTAAAGCGTACATTAAATGGATTTTGATTTAAATATTCAAAATATTGTAACAGGTTAGTTTCGGACCCTGTCCAGATCCTAAAAACATCATCTATGTAACGCCCCCAAAAAGGACATCTTTTGTCCACAATCCAGCATGATGAGACCAAACATAGATTTTTTCGAACCACCCCATGAATAAATTCGCATAGGAAGGAGCGAATCTAGATCCCATTGCTGTACCCTGCTGTTGATGGTACCAGTCTTGATTGAATAGAAAGAAATTATTACTTAAAATTAGGTCAATCATCTCTAAGATCATGCCATTGTGTTCCAGGAAACTCGCACTTCTAGTCGATAGAAAGTGGTCAATTGCCATCTGACCAAACTCCTTCTTAATGCATGTGTAGAGAGACTCCACATCCATGGTCACCAACCACATTGTGTCATCCCACTGTATATCATCTATCTTATTCAGTATATCCTTTGTGTCCTGAATATAGGACGGGAGATTAACCACCAAAGGTTTGAGGAATGTATCGACAAACTTGGACAGATGCTCCGTTAGAGATCCGTTCCCAGAGATTATTGGGCGACCAGGAGGGAACTTCTCCTTTTTATGTACCTTCGGTAGAAGATACAGACAAGCAGACCTAGGATGTAAAATCTTAAGGTATTGGTATTCGGACTCTGACAAGAGCCCTATTTCTTTCCAATGAGCAAGACGCATATTGATCATCATCATCGCTTCAGAACAAGGATTGGCCCCCACTTTCCTGTAGCAGTTTTGGGGGTCAAAAATACCACTTTGTAAGGTCAAAGGGGAAACGGGGTACAGCCCCAAAAACGCTTTTGGGATGAAATATGGTTTTGGGGGTCACAATACATACATTTGGCTCCAAAAGGGAACATGGGGTTAAGCCCACACAACACTGTGGAGACAAAGGTGTGTGTATGTCTGACACACCCAGCATATCCGCAACCTCATGGAATGTAAGGATATTATGAGCCAAGCATTGTAGTTATTGAGTAGTTGTTGTGTGCCACACAACTTATTGCCTGTGGGGACAAACATTGCTGGGTGTGTGTGATACCCGGAGCCATGTGCTGCAATACAGTGCTCTTGGGGGTTGACAATACCAGAAATGTTGGAAGTCACAGTGTGACATGTGCGTATCAAAAACTGCAGACACACTTTTTATGTCAGGTGCAGTAAGGTTTGCAAAGTAGTGTATCTGATAGCACTGTTTAGGTGACATTCCGTACGACACACTGTGGCTGCAAGGTGAGCTGAAAGACATTTGTAATGTGTATTATGTAGCTGTAGGGTTCCCAGGTCCAGTAGTGTAAATTACATTGCTAGAGTTCCACTATGTTACATTGCAACACTGTCCACATGCATGGGTGAAATCGTACAATGAGAAACAGCCAAGTAGAAACTACTGCATGGACAAGACTTCTGTGGTGTTGCTGATTTGTGTGATGGCTGGCACAGTGCACACAATATGGGGCAGTACTCCAGTGAGACTTGTGCATGCTTACTTGAATCCATACGTATTACCGATTTTGGTATGGGTAATTTTGCCGGTGACAATGCATTTTAGGTGCGTATGCACAACAGTCACATGGTTGTGAGTGTTACCAGTGCTACATCTCCCTCTGCTGTGGGACAAAGGCCAAGTGGGAGTTGTAGTGCTGTCCTCCCAACCACAAACACCCCTCCCTGTACAGTAGTCTACCTACCTGTTAGTTTGGAGGGAGCAATGCAATGGCTACCACATGGGTGTGAGAGCGAGGAGTGCTACATCATGCTGGGCTGTGGGAGTATGGGGCCTGATGTGTGTAGTGGTGCTGGCTTCACACCCACAAACACCCCTCCCTGTTGTGATGGTTACCTACCTGTTAGTTTGAAGGGTGCACTCCAATGGCTTACACATGGTCATGAGTGGGGAGTGTTCCATCCTGCTGTGGGAGTATGGGGCCGTGTTGGGAGTTGTAGTGCTGGCTTCCCACCCACAACAACCCCTCCATGTAGAGAGGCTTTGCTACCTGTTAGGTGTAGGTGTGCACTGCAATAGCTGCCACATGGGTGTGGTGAGTGCTCCATCTTGCTGCGCTGTAGGACTAGGGGATTGGTGGGGCGTTGTACTTCTGCAGTACCCCTCCAACACCCCTACTTTGTGGGACGGCTACTTTCCTATTACTTGATGGTTAGTAATGCAATGGCTGACACATGGATGTGGGTGTGGGGAGTACTCCATCCGGCGCATCTGGGGTTCAAGGGGACCTGGTGGTAGTTGTAGTGCTGGCTAACTGTACACATGCTCCCATGTTTTTGTTTCTTGCTACCTTTGGGCTGTCTGAGTGGGAGTGTCTGTTGCATGTGTGAGAGATGTATTGTGGATTGTGTACTGCACATGGGGGTGTTTTGGACTAAGAGCTATGGCTTTCTGGTAATGCAAGACAGTACATAGCAGTGTGCTGGTATACATTTGTATGTACTTACCAGCCTCCACTCCCCCTTCTATTCCGATGAGACTCTCCGGATGCAGAATGCCTCGCACCTTCTCCTCCCATTCCTTGAAGGTCTTCAGTGGAGCGGGAGTTCCGCCGCCAGTCCTGTCAGCCAGCTCTCGATTCTTGGCCTCCTTCTTCCTGACTATGCGTTTCAGGTCATGCCACCTCTTTGTTATTTCTCTGCGGTTGCGTGGCACGTTCCCGACTGCATTCACCTTGTCTACTATCCTTCTCCACATGCTGTTTCTGGTGGCTAATGGTGTCTGTTGGACCTGGTTCCCAAAAGATTTGTGGGTGCACCTTGAGTATCTCGTCGACCATGACCGTCAACTCTGTGGCAGTGTACTTAGGCATTTTTTGTGTTGCCATGGTGTGTGTCTAGGTATTTGCGGTGCAGGTGTGGTGGTGGTGGTGGTGAGGTGTATGGTGTGTGATGTGCAAAGGGGTTAGTGGTGCAGGTGTTTAAGTGGTGATGGTGGTGATGGTGCTGGTGGTGATTGTGATGTGTGCGTGTGTGGTGTGCTGCTTTCCTTCATCTCTCTTTCTGCTCGGCTGTCAGCTTTGCTCTGGAGTGGTGCAAGGGATTGTGGTCTGGGAAGGGGCAGGTTTTATTATCAGCACAGTGGGTGTGTCATGATGGGTGATTGTTTTCTGGTGTGTTGTGTCTGTTGTCCTGGGATTTGTAGTTTTTGAGTTTGCCATTGGGGGGTGTCTTTGGGTTGTGTTCTGTGTTTTGGTAGGTTAGCCTAGTTTGCTGTGTGCACTTGTTGGCCATGTTGTGTATATTTTTTTAGTCCGCCATTAATTTCCGTGCACGTACGTAGCCATCATGCTTTCCGCCATGTCTGTCATTCATCTCTGTTGTTGACCGTGGCGGGCGGAAAGACGGAAATTTCCGCTGTCATGTCGGGGATATCCTAATTTCACGGTCGGTGTCTCTGTTGTCCTAGCGGGCGGTTGGTGGGTTTCGGATGCGAATCCGACCGCCGCGGACGTAGTTCCTTCTTCTCTTGAAATGCCGGGCGGAATTTGGATCGTTTTAGCCGCCGCGGGCGGAGATTGTTTGTGGTACATCCTAATCGCTTGTTCGGTTTTCCCATGGTGCCGGCGGACGGTTTTTTCACGCTTTACTTGCGGGCGGCTTTTTCCTGTCCATTATCGTAATGGGCCCCTTAGGGTTGACTTTTGGAGGTGTCTCCATAGACATTGGTTAAAATGGTAAAACAACCCTGTATTGCTGTATGTGGGTAGCATTTAAGTATCGAATTAATCATGGCTTGTTCGAAATCAATAAATATTTTCTGAGGAAAATAATTAGTTGTTTCTTGTTTTATTTTGTTTAGAATTTCAAGGTAGGTAGAATGTTGTTTATTGGGGAGTAGGGTATAGATAAAGGGAATATTAGTATTTTGATACAGACCATGGATTGTGTACAACTGATAAAATGGTTTGGGACAAATGTTGAATGTCCCATCCATCATCCATGTGTTGCATTGTTGTAATTTGAGTAAATTGTTTGCAGTAGCAAACATAATGATTCTTTTCTCTTTGCATTTATTATCAAATAGTAGAAATGGTTCATTATTGTGGGTTATACTTAGTTCAGGGGGAATCTCTACCTCTTGAAAGGTTTTAGGGAACGTGTGGTAGTTGTAGTGGCTTTCTTCTGTCTAGCTATTGTTCCATTTAATGAATCAATAGAGGGTAATTGGCTAGATGCATGTTCGGGTACTCTTAGTAACTGTTGTTTTAGTATTTCTGTGGTAGGTCTATCTGTACTAGTGCTAGCTTCTTTTATTGATTCAAGAGCATCTCTTACTTCAATCTCGGTTATATTTGGGGGATGGTTATGCTCTTTTACAGATACAACAGTTGTTTCTTGTGTTATAGCTCTTCCATAACATTTGTTCGAATAATATTTGCAACATTTCCAAAACACATTTAGCCCAGTTTGTTTTTCTTGTGTATATACATAACCCATGTAACATAATAACATCTTCCCTTTTTGAGACATAATAAATTATGCACTTTCAGTCATGGTGGTCTTTTTAGAGCTAAGGAAAATATATATAAAAAGATTAAAAATAATCAGTATACTTTTTAATAAATATATATATACATTGCTTTGGATATACTTATGATGTTGATGCAAATAAAAATGTTGGTGCGATTTTTTCAAACTTGTATTTTGGATTTGTTGAAGATGTTTCTGTTGGTAGGAAAAATATAATGTTAATATTTTTGTTCTATTGTGTTGTAGGTGGTGGGGACATTGTGAAAAAGTGGGTCTTTGTGTGGGTATTTTAGGGGTTGTTTAATACAAAATGATGATATACTTACTTTCTTTGTAACTTTATTGTTGACGCTGTTGTAGTATTTTTGGGCTGGTTTAAAAGATATCTGTAGAGGAGATATAAATTAAAGACAGTGATATTAGTGAATTATGTTTTATATATATTTTCTGGTGTACACTAGAAGTAGTGTTATATTTTTAATGCAGTTTTACTTACTTAGTGCAGTTCTAAAGCTTTTTTCTGTAATAAAAATATGCGTTCTGGAAGCAATACGGCAGAGTTTCTCCTTCTTTTTTCTTGCAGGTTTGAAGTGTAAATTAAATATAGATTTGTTGTTGCTTATATAGTGTTTATTTAATTGATAGTTTTATGTTATTGGTGTATTTTATTAGTGTGAGGTTTTCATTGGTAGTTGTTAATTTATTTTTTTGTTTTGGCAGTTGGTTTCCCTATATGGCAAACGCTAATTAGGAAGTTTTTAGTGCAACTTTTTTTTTTAACTGATTTCGTTAGTTAAGTGTGTTTTAAATTGCTTTTAATGTTGAATGCTGTATGTATTATATTTAATAACATTTAATTATTATTTATTAGTGTGTTTTGCTAATATTTTATGTTTTTATATTATAAAAAGATCGTATTATATTTATAATGTGTTTAGTGAATGTTTATAGTGTAAAACTACATTTTGTTGTAAAGATATGTTTATTTTAGTAATTTTGAAATAGTCGATACTTGTAAAAAATCGATATTTTTGATGTCTATAATTCTTATTTCGATATTTCAGACATTTTGTATTTTTTTAAACAAAATTCGATATTTTATGTAACGATATTTGTGTGTTCGATAATTTTGAAATCGATATTTTGGTGTGACGATAATATGGTGTCGATATTTGTGTTTTATTTTAAATAAGTATTGGTGGCCGATAATAGTGTTATCAATATTTTAGTGCCGATATTTTGGTATGTCGATATTCGGTCTGTCGATATTATGTCAGTGATCCATTAATAATACCTTGTTAAAACCTGCCCTGTTAGTTGTAGTTCTGCAGTGATACCTCACAGCTTCAAGTGGTCGATAATTTTTATGAACCGTGCAACATACTTACAATAATTCAGCACCCTCACTCACTCCAATGCCGCCTAGCTATGTGTGCCCCTCAGCCTCTCTTGCACCCCAATCAATGCCCGATGTTGTTTGCCATGGCGGTTGTTAAACCGTAAATTTTAGTGTGTTACTTTTGCTTGGGCGAAAATGTCACTCATATTACACTGAAACAATGAAAATGTCACACATAGCAATCTGAAACCTTGGCAGCTATGTACTCATGATCCTTAAAATGTCACTCATAATTACACTGAAACATATGAAAATGTCACACATGGCAATCTGAAACCTTGGCAGCTATGAAGCACACGTCGTGATTTACATTTGCTGCATTCCTTTTGCTAATAGTGGGTGGCTGCGGGCTGAATGTGGGCCTTTGAGATAGTATTCATGTTAATTGCAGCTCCCGTGTTCATTGCAATTAACATGAATACTATCTCAAAGGCCCACATTCAGCCCAGCAGCTGCACACTATTAACAAAAGAAATACAGAGTCAAACACAATGTGTGCTTTCAGAGGATTGTGAAAGCACACGTCGTGCTTTACATTTGCTGCATTCCTTTTGCTAATAGAGCGTGGCTGCGGGGCTGAATGTGGGCCTTTGAGATAGTATTCATGTTAATTGCAGTGCATGATTGTGCTGCGATTAACAAGAATACTTTCACAAAGGCCCACAATCTGCCCCGCAGCCGCGCACTATTAAGAAAAAAATGCCGCAAGTGCAGGTGCCACTTGCTCATAAACTCGAGTCCTCCCTAACCATACAGGACATAAGGGAGACACTTACCTGAGGCTTGGCTGTGTTCTCCTCTTCACCGTCGTCTCCAGCTCTGCCTCCAGCAACCAGGAAATGACAATTTTTCACGCTGCTCGCATTTTAAAAGCAGCGGCGCGAATGGTCTTGCGGGATGTGTTGTGTGTGCGTGCTACAAATGGGACACTACGCGCTTTGGTTGACTTCAATGCAGGCACATGCACCCGCGCACATTATAGGGAACAGTGGTACAGGCAGTTGTCACAGTAAAGCAAACATTCGGGGCATGGGAAAGAGTCCCATTAATCACATGTCCCCATCAAATGAAGATATGAAAGAACTCGAACACTTAAGTCTCATTCTGAATGTCCTATACTTTTTGACATAAGTGGTAGCTCTTATTACCGCATACATAACAGTCATAAGTTTTGTATCTTCTGGTACATACTAGGTACAATTAAAACATTAATCCAACACTAAATGTTTTCAAATCCAAACTGATGGAATTTAAAGGGAGGGAAATGGCCGGGAAAATACTATAACATGCAGATTTTGATGCAGTAAGCATCACAATTTGCATCAGATATCCCATTTTAAGGGAAACCCCCACAATGGGTGCTAAATATTGCACTCAGCAAATAATGCATCAACACTGTATTTTTATTTATCAGGTGTGATAAATATTACACCTAGCAAAGCAGCTTGTATTTAAGTCCTAGCTGGAAAATGAAATCTTTGTGACTTCAATGTTGATAAAGTGAATATTATGGCAAAACGATGCTGAAAAGTATGCATCAGAACTTACACCAGGATCATTTGAAGGTGAAAGAAATTAGATCAAAGAGCTTCCAAAACCAATACAATGCAGTATTTGACTACTTAAAACAATATTCTACTGTTTGATTAAATTATTCTTCTCAGAAGTGGAATCACAAGACGCTTGCAGGAATTTGCCTATATAAACCAAATTGTCTTGAATAAGATTTTAATTGCTTGAAAGGAGGGATGTTGATGAGAGAGAAATTATTTTGGTAAACAGTGGGAGAATGAACAGGGGCCAGTCAGTCTTCTTAATAAGAAAAAAGGTTAATTGTGTGAAAATAAAGGTGGGACTAACATTCTGAGAGACCCATTGTTCAATATGAATGAAGGGTAAACATCTCTGCACATAATGTTGTAGAAATAATGTTCCCATGCTTTAATGCTGTGTGGGCCAATGTCATGGAGTTTCTGAACTGTGTGACCCTGTGAAATGTCTCTATGGAGAGAAAATGGTTTAGGTCTTACAGACATGAAATTCAACAGATAATCCCTTACTTCATGGGTACAGTGAATTCTTGGAAGTCCTGGTTGTAAAACCGCATGCTCTTCTTGCTTGATAGGGCTAACTATATATAGTTATAGATATGTTTCAATAGTTCTATATTCAGGTTTGATCAAGGGTTCACATTGACCATATTTGAGAATCTAGTGTCTCAACAAAGTGAAACAATTACATCCCTATATTGTAGAATTTTTCTGTAGATGCTTAAAACATGCTACATAGAAGTATCCTTTAGGATTTACCATTTCTTCTAACTTATAATCAGACAACTCACTCCTTTGACATGAAGGATAAACATTGAATCAGTGAACAAGTGCCATAAGCCTCACACATAGCCGTGGGCCCTGACATAGCTTTACCTTAATAGTAGTTCAAACACATCCAATAATCGACAATGTTTGTATCAGATTGCTTTTAAATTTTGTTGGTGTGCTGACATCAACATAGAGGAATTATAAGGTTTTTTAAAGATTCTTTGTCAGTGAACCATGTGGTAATTAGAAGCACCTCACTGAACTAAAGAGCTTGAACAGGGTTTTATGTGTTTTGGAAATCTTGGAATTTGTTGCTGTCTTCATCTAACATTGTATTTCAATGTTATCTCATTGAACATATAAAATCATGTAGAATTACTGTGGGGAAAAAGGAATAACATGGATGTTTTTCACCTATTGGTTTCTGAGTCATATCAACAGTCAAGCCTTTCATGGCACAATTCACAAAGGTGACAGACCTGAAGTATAAGTTTAGACCTGAAGTTTAAGGGCCCAAATTCAAAAGGTAAACCTAGACTTCACATCAGTGAAGGACAACTGAAAAGTGTATGCTGCTGGGGAGAAGAATGCAAAGTCAATTCGACCTGCAATGTACCTGGATGTATAGGCGAGAAGGTTGGTCCCAGTCCCCTCCTGGCTCTCAGTGCGGTTGTTGGCCAAATTTGTTTCTAAGACCTCAGTTTTGACATTTGGCCATCTGGTCAACTCTGGCACCACTACTAAGGGTCCCGGACTGGTGGGGCACCTCTTGGGGGTTCAGGAAGTTTACAGCCAGGTTCCTCCACCAGTTACCAACTCAGATTCGGGACCGACTGACTTGCAGTTGGCGGTTCCGACTGCTGGATTACAATGCGACCGAACACTGTTTGGTCAGAGTTCCATTGTTCCCTATAGGAGCTTGTGTTCCGCCCAACAACCAGCCATATTACAGGCTCCTAGGGGAAGTGGGGTGTTTACAGAAAACCATGCACCCTGTTCCAGGCACCCAATGGTGCCTGCCACACAATGCAGGGTTTTACAGGGGTCCCTTGGATACCCCCTTGCCCATCAACCATAGGCCGCAGGGCAAAGGGGGCCCTGCCAGCTTCCCCCAAAGTCACTTTCGGACAGCCTTTCTGTGTGGGTAATCAACATTGAAATCCGGAGGGTGGAAACACTGTCCATAGGGGTGTACAAGACTGTTCCGACCGACACAAGTACTCTGCGAGTCGCCACTGCTGCCAGGATGCCAAACACCAGGATTTTGAGGGGAAGACCACAACTCACAGCAATCCCTCACTGAGGTCATGCCTATCTCGTGCTCTTAAGCACTACACGGCCCGCAGCTGGTGACACCACCATCGCCACTGCTGTCAGGACACCAGACACCAGGAAATTGTGGGGAAGACCACAATTCCCAGCAATCCCTCACCGAGGCCACACCCATCTCGTGCTCTTAAGTTCTACGCAGCCCGAGGCATGGGACACACCCGAGTGAAGCCCAGGCTAAGGGCGGGCCTGTCAATGCTCATTGGAGCCCGGAGAAGGCTGGGCCACCCCTCTTGTCCCTGTGGCTCAAGATCATCACGGAATCATAACAAGGATATCACCACCAAGCACCAATTCAGGTTCTGATGCTTTGTCTTTTTCTTATTTAATAGCAGGCCCAATATCCTAAAAACATGGGAAGGAACGATATAGCTTCTTTAAAAGGACTTACTCTAGTCAAGCCTGCTAATTGCTTATCATAGGCCCTGTTGATACTGGCTTACCACAGCAGGATGAACAAACGGAAAGCCAACGGCAGCCCAAATGGAGCCCCCAAGCAAGTTAAACGGCCCACAGCAAATGCTGCAGAACTGCTTGGTAGATGATATAGACTCCATAATCGAAGAAGTTGAAATCTTACTTAGTGGTTTGAAAAAGCCATCCAAAGCGGGCCAGAAAGTGGCAGATATTTTCTTGCAAAACAAACCCATGAAAAAGACTTCATGCGAGGTCCCAGCCTCCAGCGGCACAGCCTTGTGCTCAGTGTACTCCAGTGATACAAGCAGTCAGAAGCAGCCGGAGTCTGTCCCCACACCTGCATCTTCTGGTCCTGGTAATACTAACACCGATGTGTAGGGAATTGTAGTCCTGGACATTGTATGTACCAATCGGTTCGTCCCTCTCACTGATAGTAATAAAGCTACTGCCAATAAGACCACTACAGAATCTCCACCTGTTCCTGTGGTCCATAAGGCAGAGCCTAGGAGAAGGAATAGACCTATAAATGCAGATACCAGTGCTCTTTATAGCAAACTGAGAGAACAACTGTTAAGGAACTACCACTGGAGGTGCTCTCACTGAGAAAAACTGTAGGGTATCTTATAGACCAGCTTAGTAATGTGTGCCCAAGTACAAGCAGAGGGGTGGAATGGGTAACACCTATCAGCAGAGCAAAGATTGGGAGGTTACGGGCGATGGAATCAGGAGCTTAGGGCTCACTACACAACCAATGATTTCAGCACCCCAAAATAAACCTGAAATTTACTGCACCCACCAGCAGTTCTTTCAAACATTAAAGGGAAGGTCGCTGAGAAGACCACCACATTTTGTAATCCACATGTAGGACAGTGGGTACAGGGCAGACTATGTAATCAAGGTGGGATGTTAGGTGAAATCAATTGTGAGTTAGCACTCCCCTCTGCAAAAGATCGGACAGAAGCGCCTGACTCAATCCACTCCATGAAAGATCGCTGTATGTTGGTGAAACCCGCAGGCCCTGGAGGGGGTAAGTCAGGGCAACACCTGGGAATTTTCCAGAGGGGTTAGAAATAGAGTGTTCATGTTAAATGTACCTAAACTGGAAAGCACCTCAGGAGAACCCAGTTAAGCTCTGATCAATACATTATTTACTGGATAAGGCAGGTGAGGCAATGCCATTCAATCATAAGATCAGATCTAATAAATGCTAAACGCTGCTCTACAGATAAGGAATTAGATTACATCACACTCGATCTGGCTGGCAGGGATTTATTGGATAGTCTAGTCAATCTGGACCTGGTACCTTTCTCCCAATGGATCATTGATCCAGTTTAAACTTTCCTTACCAAGCAAGGACCTGACAACTGACCCAAACTATGGTAGCTCAATAGACACAACCCTTAAAAATACCCTCCAGATCCAGGGCCAGGAAGATCCTGCAAACAAGCTCATCTGACATGTGCAGGGACTGTCTCCTCACCGTGTCACAATGAATACAACAAAGGAAGGCTATTACTATCATACTCTTCCAGAGTTAGCACAGCCAATGGGGGTCAACATGATCATATCACCAGTCTCACCTACTTGTTTGCAAACAAATTGTTTGTTTGAGACGCAATCCCTACCAAATTCTGAGCCCACTAAGATATTTAGACTTTTGTCCTGGAATCTAGCAGGCCTCAGATCTAAAGAAGCATGTGAAAAGTGGGGGAAGTTTGTAGATAGCTATGATATGTGTCTTTTAAAGGAGACATGGGCTGTTGATAAAACATTCAGAGTGGGTTTCACCAATCACAGTGTCAAAGCTGCACCATCAAAGAAGGGTCGCCCAGCAGGTGGTTTCATTATATGGATTAAAATCAATCTGGGGGTTTGCATTGAAAGGTATGGCACAGATTCCACTAGCATACGGGCTCTGAATAATAAAGGAATCACTAATAATAGGTCAGTGCTCCTGGTCAACCTTTACAATAGATTTCCTTCCCAACATCATAACTCCCCCACAATCCTTGCTCTAATTGAGTTTCTCAAAAGGTAAGGGGTCTCACACAATATAGTTTATTGCAGGGGACTTAAACAGATACCTTTTGAGCCCCTTGAAGTAACCAAAAATGTAATTGATGAGGAGGATGCCAAACTAGGCATCCCACGCCTGAGTCAGGAAAAGCCTGTTAAGAAAGTGAAGGTAGCATTTCAAGTTGCCTCTCTCACCTTTAAATATGGGTTGAGGGCTGCCAACAGGTGCTCCATTTGTGATCAAAAGGTTCAACTGTAAAACTACAATTTACTACTTTTTGCTTGATGGACAACTCTGGCCCAACTTGGTCGACATGTGCGTAACTGAGAGATTTTATAGCAACCATAATGCCCTAACCATAGAACTATCAGACATGTTTAATTTCTTACAGCCATCTTTAGAGTGTGCTTTACCCACCCCAATTGTCCTTAGTAATAACAGAAGGAGGGCCAAATGGCCCTCAATCGAGAGCAGTATTGACTCTCTGGCACAAATTTATAATAAAGTAGTCCACTCATTGGTCAACATGGGCACCAGAGGACTGGAGACGCAATCTCTGGTGGACACATTCACAAATCTACTAAACAATATCAAAACAAAATTCTATAAGAAAAGTAGTGGCAGGAAAATGGCCAGAAACAAGAATGAGTTGTTTGATGAGTATGTAAGCGAGCTCAGCAAACTTTGATGGTAGCTGTCAAAACTGGTTTGTGAACTATGGTAGCCACAGAAAGGAAAGCCTACAGAAACGCCCGAACTAAGGCAAAAAGGAACTGGCACCTAGGGTTTTGGCAAGATTTACTAGTCGCGGTGCAAACCAAAAACAGTAAACAATTCTGGCACTTGATATCTAAAGGGTCAAAAAGCCTAAGCATAGAGGACAATTTTCATATACTACCACGGATCTGGGAAGATCATTTTGGACAACTGTATGCAGGACCAAAGGACGCTTGTCGAGCCACCATTGAGTATCTTGCTCCAGAATCTGTAACAGATCAACTTAATTTTACTGCAGAAGAAAACCTGGATATAATTGCAACCCTACAAAGGGGCAAGGCACCTGGTCTAGGCAAAATCCCGGGGGATCTTTATCTCTCTGGACCCAAAATTAGGCGTGTGATTCTAAACTACACCTTCAATGCTATATTAAAAGGAGCAGAAATTCCGGATTCTTGGTTAGGTGCAGAGGTAGTGCCCATTTTTTAAAAAGGGGATAAAAGCAACCCGGCATATTATAGGCCTATCAGCCTTATTGTTATCACTCCGAAAATATTCTGCAAGCAGTTGCTGGAGAGACTCCTTGACTGGATGAGGAATGGGAATTTACTGTCACCCCCACGCCCCCCCAGCGCCATTGGGCACATTGGCTTTGTAGAGTCCCAGTGGGAGACTCAGGGCACAGGAGTGCCAGTGCCGTTTTTCCTTTGGGGGCATTCTTGAAGTAAAGGAGTGAGATACACTCCCCCACGCCCCAGCGCATTGGTGCCCTTTAGCTTCGCTGCCTTTATAGCTAAACCCTGAGATTCTGGACAGAGGGCATTTTGAGCCCCAGTGAAAGGCCCGTTGTCCTGGGGGTCAGTTCTATGGTAATACCTAATATGATTATTGCATAATGTCTTTATGCTTGTGAAGGTTATTGTCAAATGTGATTTATGCACCCTGATCTGCGCATAATGTGTTTAGGCTTGTGAGGCCTATTGCTTAAGGTGTTTTATGCTTAGAAGGGTAGGCCTAATGTGTTTTTATGCCTACTGTGATGCAGACATAGTGCGTTCATGATGCTAGATACAGTGCTGAGATCATTTTTGGACCAGTAGTTACTGGTTGTGTTTTACGTGTTATTCGTACTTTCTAAAAGGTTCTTACAGTGGCCCAATTGGCCCTGTCATGTGAATATAATCCCCTGTAAATATTGCCTAGTGCCAGTTGGCACAGTGTATATGGTGTGATTACTATTCTAATGTCTTTTGGATAATACAAAGGCTATTTTTATATATAACCTTGTGTGGAGTTTCTTTAGTGGTGTGCCTAGTGTTTTGCTGCTGTGTGTGTTTTGCGCAAACGCTTTACACATTGCCTCTGGGGTAAGCCTGACTGCTCGTGCCAAGCTACCAAGGGGGTGAGCAGGGGTTATCTTCAGCGTGTAACTCCCTTGCCCTGACTAGAGTGATGGTTTCTGCTTGGCTTTGGTGCATGCCCTAGCCAACCAGAAATCCCATTTCTAACACATGACTATTAAAAAGGATCACCTATATGTTGTGTTTGTAGACCTCCATGCTGCATTTGACCTAGTCCCTTGTGAAAAACTCTGGGTAGTTCTTAGCAAAATGGGGAGTCCGAGAAACCTACTCCAGATCATTATTAGACTTCACAAGGATAACTACACCCAGGTCAGATGGGTGGGTGAGGGGGTTGACCAACCGGGTTAGGGTGAACAGAGGAGTGCATAAAGGGTGTGTCTTTGCACCTACTCTCTTCACCCTTTATATCAACAGTCTGATAGAACCACTAATAGACTGCAGGGGAGATCCCCCAAGCTTGCAGGACAAGCTGTGCCCACACTACTTTTGGCAGATGATACCCTGCTTATTTTCTCAAATCTGATGGGGCTCCAAAACTTAGTAGATCAGTTAAGGTCGGCGTGCGAGTAGTTTGGATTAGAAATCAATACTGTGCAAAACAAATTAATGGCATGTAATCGACATAAGTCCTTCAGGGGGAGTATAAGGATAGGCTCTACCCTACTTGAGGAGGTGAGGCAATTTGACTACCTGGGGGTAATGATGATGAATACACAATCATGGACCCCACAAATAGTGAAAAGCCAGCTCTCACTACAACATGTAGGCACTGCCTTAGTTAAAAAGTTAAGAAAATCAATATATAGACCAGTGGCTCCAGTGATCCAAGTATATCAAGCTCAGGGCATTGGCAATGTACTCCATGGGGCGGAGCTATGGGGTCACCTTAATGTAGGGCCCATTAAAAAACTGAAAACCTATTCATGAGATCAGTTCTGGAGCTTCCCCAGAATGCCACTATGATATCGATGCGTCTTCACCTGGGACTGTAGAACGCCATTCGCCCAATAGCTCTCAGGCCCCTTGCTTTTTGGATCTGCATTTGGTCAAATGACACACCATTGACCTAACATCGTGCCCGCTACTGATATCCTACTGGGGAGTGATTTGCCAGTTTTGGAAACATTAGAACATCTCTA
Source organism: Calotriton arnoldi (assembly GCA_963921515.1). Lineage (NCBI taxonomy): Eukaryota > Metazoa > Chordata > Amphibia > Caudata > Salamandridae > Calotriton > Calotriton arnoldi. The sequence continues at coordinate 466,844 of CAWUFW010010795.1, forward strand.
TATGGAAGAGTCAGATGTGACTGTCAATATCTCGGACATTGAACAGAGAACTGCAAATGTGGGCATTGAACAACAAGCGGAAGAAAGCCCATTTAAACCAGCTTCACAATTTGTTCCACAGTTGCCATATGATGCTATTGACGTGTTTTCTGAAGCAGTCAATAATGATCTTCTTAAACTGAGAACAAAAAAGCATCAAAACCAAAGAACTATGAACATCACTAAAGTTCAGAGGGATGCATTAAAAATCTTGGAGAAAGATTCCTCATTGGTTGTGAAGCCTTCAGATAAAGGCGGAAATATTATTCTTCAGACCAAGGAACAATATTGTAATGAAGCAAGAAGACAGTTACTGGACAAACAAACTTATGAAAGATCGAATAAGGACAAATACAATGACAGTCTAAAACAGTATCATCTGTTAATAATTAAATGGTATGATAAAACCATGTTGGGGACAGAAGAGTACTTGTTTCTGAGAAATTTAAATCCGATTATACCAACCTTTTATCATATTCCTAAATTGCACAAAGACAGTCAGAATCCCCTGGAAGGCCTATAATATCGTCACAAGGGAGCCTCACAGAACACTTGTCCATGTTTATTGACCATTTCTTGTTCCAAGCAGTGTTGCAGCTGCCGTCGTATATAAAAGATACAAAAGAATTTTTAATCAAAATTGAGGCACAAGAGTGGGATCCTTCCTATTTACTAGTGGTATTAGATATCACCAGTTTATACACCTGTATAGGACACTCAAGTGGATTAAGAGCTGTTCAATACCATCTGAACAAACGCCCACTGAAGTATGCTGCACATAATGAGATGCTGCTAGAATTTACAGAGTTTTGTTTGACTAATAATATTTTTCTCTTTCAAGAGGACTACTACAGGCAAATCTCTGGGACAGCGATGGGTACTTGCTTCGCCCCCAGCTACGCGAACTTGTTCGTAGGCTGGTGGGAGGAGCAAGTGCCCAGGTCGCATCAAGGAGCATGGGGTACCGGAGAGGACATTACATGGAACAGATACATTGATGATCTGTTCCTAATTTGGAGAGGATCAGCTGAATCTGTTAGGGAGTACATTACAATCTTAAATGACAACACTTTGAATTTACACTTTTCTGGTGAGGTAAGTTCAGTGGCAGTGAACTACCTCGACCTGAAAGTGTTTATCAATAATGGTAAAATCCATACGGCCGTATACAGAAAGCCTACAGCGGGCAACTCGACGCTTCATGTGTCAAGCAGCCATCCATCCAAACTCATACAGACTATACCTTTTGGGAACTCCTAAGAATTAAAAGGATTAGCTCTCGCAACAGTGATTTTGAGGGAGCAGCGTTAGAATGTATAGCCAGATTTCGAAATAGAGGTTATGATAACACACTACTGACTAAAACTCTAGACAGGGTAAGACATATTCCTAGACTTAACCTCATCAATGACAACACCAGAGTGAAGAAAGATCTAAAGGGAGGTAAATTTAGATTAATTACCACTTTCTCTGAGGGAGCCACAACTCTTAAGAGGATTCTTAGGAGAAACTGGCATATCCTCAAAACTGATACGATTATCAGTACAGATATACCTAATGTTCCACTAGTGACTTTCAAAAAAGCTAGAGCCATTAAAGACATGCTGGTTCATAGTCATCAAGCCCAAGATAAGCAGGGAGCAGTGACTTTGAAAGAGATGCGCGGGTTTTTCTCGTGCGGCAAGTGTAAAGCTTGTTAGCACTGCAAACGGCTTCTGGGATATAGCATTCCAGGAACCACAGTTAAAAGGAATATAACTAAGTTTATAACCTGCAACACTCCTTATGCTGTGTATTGTCTAGTATGCCCATGCGGGCTGAGATATGTGGGCAGCACCATTCACCCGGTAAAAGTCCGCATTTTGGAGCATCTACCTGCCATCTCTAAGCAAGATCAAGCTTACCCAGTGGCCAGGCATTTTGCCAGCATGCATCAAAACAATAGGGATCTGTTGATGTTCTTTGGCCTTGACCATGTCCCTGTGAATATCAGAGGAGGGGATAGAATTCAAAGGTTACGGAGACTTGAGTCTCGCTTTATTATTGATTTGCAGACCAAAACCCCAAATGGGCTCAATAGTGGGGAAGAATTGGTAGTGCATTTGGGTAATTAATTAATTGATATCTATGTGTGTGTTTCAGATGTCCATATATTACATGATCGAAAGTGACTGATAATCAATTGTTTTTTGCATGCATTATTGACGTTTAATTGACGATACATGGCATTATTAATATTAATTTGCTTTTACCCATTTTTCTTAAATCTTTAGATAATAAGAACAAGCCCTATAAATGGGCACTGGGCCGATACACGGCGCGATTGTAATATGAATAATAATGGGATTTTAAAAGATGTTTGGCCGATATACGGCGATATTATGTTAATAAGCCTCACTTTCATACTGTGTTCGTAGAGACATTCAAAGATGGCGCTCAAAGAAAAATGAGCCATGGTCCTTCTTTCATGTTTATGTAAATAATGATTCAAATATGTGCTCCGCTGTCGCGTCAGTAACACCGACGAAGGCGCGAATGCCGAAACGCGTTTGTTGTTGCTAAAGAGAAAATGAAGTCTTCTTTGGAATTTGCCGCGTGAGTGCTGGCTTATGTTCTGGGAACAGGAGCATTGGAGCGTTCATGTTGACACGGACCACCACCATGTTGCCGGCACCCGCTCGAGAGTGCTCTGTATTGATGGTGGAGGAGGAGCGAGAATATATATATATATATATATACATATATATATATATGGCCTAGTTTCCATAGGAAAAAAGTTTTTTGATTTGCCAATATCTTTAGCACCGTTTGACGAATCGTCGTGAAATTTTTCAAAAACAGGGTTGGACTGCTCAATTTGTGTGTTGAAAGTTTCGGGGTGATTTGTCAAGTGGGGGCCGAGAAAAAGGGGGTCCCTAAACGGGTTTTCCCCATGTTAATTTCCATAGGAACTTTATCACAAGCTACAGGCTCGACCTACTGAACGGAACTACACCAAATTTGGCAAAAAGGTAGGTCTTGGATTAGACTATGCCCTTTTTCTTAAATGGTGTAAATCCATTCAGTAGTTCCTGAGAAATTTTAAAAATAAAAATATTGATATTTGAGCACCGAGGAGGAGTCAGGACACAAGTGGACTTCATCCTCCGAGCAGCAGTGCGCCAGAAGACGCGTTTGCAACGTGGTGTAAAAAGGGGCGTGACCTCGGAATACCTCTCTGCAACGCAGATCTCTGGCGCTTACTGGAGGTACCTGGTGGGCTAGTTGGCGCCCAGGGACCCTCAGGATTGAAGTGGACTTAATCCCCCAATTTACAACAAATCTGAAACACCACTGAGGCAGATACCAAACTAAATGGCATCCTGCGGTAACGAAATGCACCCAGCGGTGTAACAAACGAGGTAAGGTGCCTTGATTCCTCATTAAGATCGATCTGGTGGTATGCCACTGACATATCAATCACACTGACCATCACTCCCCCACCCATGGCAGTCAGCATTTTGGAAATATTGGGCAGAGTTTGCCTATCGACCCATATGTTTTTATTCAAATCACGCAAGTCGACACACAAGCGAATCTTGCCCCCATTCTTGGGCGCTACCACAATGAGCGCCAGCCATTCTGAGGCCTCGATAGGCTCTATAATACCTTGCTCTAATAATCTTTTGAGTTCCTCTTGGAGAGGATCTCTCATTAGATGGGGTACGTTTCTCACTTTATGTACAACGGGCATCGTATTCTTCTTAAGAATAATTTTATGATAGAGGTTCTTGAGTTTCTCCAAATTATCAGAGAAAACCTTGGGGAACTTCTCCATCACAGTTGTCTTCTATGCATCAACATTGTTCACAATAGTAGACATGACTGGCTCAGTAGCATTAGGATTGAGCACAATACCCAGATCCTTTTGATGGCGCCAACACAGCAAATTAGAGCCTTGTCTTGTTAGATACACACGACAATACACTTTCTTTCCAACAAAGCAAATCACCATCCAAGATATCAATGGTCATCCCACCATAACGTACAGCCTTAATGTCGGACTTTTCCCAAGACTCCATATTACTCATATCTTCCCACACCTTGGAATACATTTCTTTGGATAGCAATGTATACAAACTGCCTGAATCAACTAACATCCTCACATTATTCATATACAAACCTATGATGGAATGAGGTTTTTCTAATTTATCAGTACTTTCTTTGGCAATACCACCATCCAAAACACTGCTGTTCCAGCATACTTCTTCAGGAACATAAGAACCATCCACACACAGCATCAATTCATGAATGCTCTCACAGGTGTCATTCACCTCTTGCACATATTGAGTTTAAGACCTACACACTTTCGCTAGATGTCCCCTCTTGCCACATGCTTTACAAATTGCATTTTTAGCCATACACTTAGGGGTCGATTCCGATTTCGGTTGGAAGGTCTCCGAACGCGATCCGGCCGGAAAAAGGTACGAGTCGGACGCGTGTTTCCCGACCGACTCGGACACCTATACGAGCGAGTGAGTACGATGCAAATGTACGTGTGTGTTCCACCTGAACCGTTTCCAGATCCGAACCGCTCCGACCGACTCGTACGGACACGATTCACACCGCGCAATGGAGACATATTACGACCGTGCGAGTACGATGTACGTGTCAGACAGCCGGATCGAGCCGAAGTTTCCGGCTCGCACAACGTCCTGGAAGAAGCCTTTTGGGGGCCGTACAGGGCCCCCCATCACCCGCAGCTGTACGACTCAGGCACAGGCAGAGACCCAAGGGTCTCCCCTACACAGGCATGTACGGTGTGGATGGCACCAACGTGTACCCACTATAGGGGGCGCCCTTGTTCGAGACGTACCCATTCAGTCAATGGGAGCCCATGCAAGCGTCGTACGACCGGCTCCCATTGACTTCAATGGGAGTCCGACCGAACCGAGTCCGGCAGCATGCGGCCGCATCGTACTCGCTCGGTCGGACTGCAGGACTCCGGCTCGGCCGGAAAACACTCCGGATCCGGCTCGGTCGAAGTGCTTTCCGACCCAGATCGGAATCGGCCCCTGAGTGCTAGAAGCAATGTGACCAGGAGCACCACACCGATAGCACTTGATCGCGCGTGCACCGGTCCCCGGAGCAGTAGTGGCGGTGCGGGGAACCTCACTGGTTTTGTTAAGAGGCTTACATCGCAATTTCACAGCATGCTTCACAGTCTTGGTCTCATCAACACATGCATGAATTTCAGACCCCTTAGAAGCTAGATCTTTTGACACCATTGAATTGCTTCATTCGTCCATTTCTTTTATACAGATATCTGTATGCTCAAGTCCCTTAGCTATCTGTATTGTCTCCTCTAATGTAGGATCCTTAATAGGTAACTTTTCACGCACTCTCTTATTGTTGGTACACCTCACTATTTGATCACGTATAATGGAATCCCCTAATCCCTCAAAACGACAAGTTAAGGAAAGTCCCTTCAAGGCAGCAACGTAAGTTGCAATATCTTTATCTATTTTCTGTGTACGACAGAAAAATGTATGTCTTTCTAGTACAACATTAACTTTGGTAACAAACCTCATATCTAACATTTGCATGGTCATGTCACAGACATTACTCGGCTGACCATCACCCATACCTAAGGAATTTTAAGGAAGATCCTCACACAGGCGACATCCTTCAACACTTAGGTGGTGGAGCAAAATGGCCTGCTTGCGTACAGGACCATATTTATCTGCACCAGTTGCCAACACATATGTTAAAAACGACTTTTTCCATTCTTTCCAAGGAATGGAAGGGTCACCGGGTGTGGGATGGAAATAAAAAGGGGCAGCTAAACCTTGATCAGACATAGTAAGTATAGTACAATGTGGTACAACCAAGAATATGTAGTAATTAATTCAAGTCCCACCTGCAATAAGAATAATTATTGGTTAATTCAAGTCCCTCCTGCAACAAGAATAATTATTGGTTAATCGAAGTCCCACCTGAAAGGAAACCAAAATGTTAAATTAAATAATAAACTAACACAATAAAATAAAATAAAAACCTTAAGATACGCTGTGTAGATGAGGTATAGTTGAAATCCAGACGATCTAAACAGCATGCGGTGAAGCGCTGCTTTAATTTGAGGAAAAACAATGTTCCCACAGAGAAATCTCTCGTTGGAGGTCTTCTCAACATTTTAAAATGGCCGCCACCGTGCATGCCGTACGTCTATTATCAGCAGGAAATTGGTCACAGTTCATGAATGTTGGGAAACCTTCCATACTTCCTAAAATGGCCGCCGCCATGCGTCATGTGCGTGCAATGCGACTTTTTTCTTAATGAGGTTGGGCACAGAAAGAATGCAGCTCGAAGAACGCTTGTGAAGAACACCAGCAATGGAAGGCGTTGTTGGTGAGTGTTATTATTCAATTAGTGCACAGACACAGCACAGCGCGAGCAAGCCTCTGTGCACTGCAGTCCCAACAGTAAACTGCGGTCCCAACAGCAGCAGGGCATGATGTACAATCACACAGCAATAGTGGTAGAGCGCATTTAAGTCTCCGATGTGAGGATGGTGCAGCACAAACAAGTCTCTGTATACTGCGGTTCAAATAGTTAACTGCGGTCCCAACAGCAGGCAGCATGGCACGATGTACAGTGGGGCGCATATGACTCCAGAGTGAGGGGGGTGCAGCCCAACTGAGTTAGAGTATACTGCAGCTCCAGCAAGACACACGCTAGACACAATACTTTTCAAAACACAGCGCAAGCAAGTGTGGCACTTCCAAAGCTCAAGGATCAAGACACATCGCTTCCAAATATCATCCAAACTTAACAGTCACTAAAGCGCTAGTCCAGTTAAGATAAAAAGAGCCAATGTAATGTGAAGCACAACTTAGCGAGCAGTGGAGAAACAGTTCAGTTCAGTTTAGAAGCAGGCACCCAGTTATCCTGTAGCACGAATAAAGCGCAGAGTAATTTCTTGTAAAGAAGAAGGCACAGCAGGAAGGATAAGAGTAGGCATAGTTCACATACCAGTAAGTAAAAGGTATATAGCTTTCCTGTATTAGGAATTTTCCAGTTTCCTTAGTTATTCATCCGGGGTGGAGGTACTGTTCTTGCTGACCTGCCCCCTGCACAGACTGGGTTCATCTTGTTGCCAATGTAAAAATCCACTCCAACGCAGTAAGTGAAGATGGTTATCTTTATTGGTAAGATGCAATGACAGGTACCTCCAGCTCTCTCTTCCAACTTCACAGCTCCAACTCCTTCTTACTTCAAAGAGTGACATCCCATCCTGGCAACAAGCCTTACATTCCACTTCCACTGATAAGACTCCACACCAGGCCTACTTTTGTCAGTCTCGAATGGGCGTGTCTTTTTAGGGTGATGCAGCAGTTCGGCTTGGGGATGGGCTTTGTAAGCTGGACAACTCCACTGTATACAGAATCCAGGGTAGGGTGCGGACTGGGGAAATGATCTTGAACAGCTACCAGGTAGGCAGAGGAACTAGCCAGGGATGCTCCTTATCCCACCTCCCATTCGCCCTGGCTATGGAGCTAGAGCAGGGATCCCATCCTGGGGCCTGGAGGTGATTGGTAGACATCACCATATCGCACTATACGCTGATGACCTCTTACTTTTCCTTTGGACGGTGAGGGAGGACTTTGATGGGGCAAAAGATCTACTGGTACAGCTTGGATGGGTATCGGGCATTGTAGTCAATTGGAGAAAATTGTGCCTGTTCCCTACAAGGTAGATAGAGAAAGGGCAGCAGCAGTGGAGGAAATTGTATGGGAACCTAGTTGTCTCCCGTACTTAGGGGTTAAAATATACCAAAAGTGGGATACCTGTTAGAAGGTAACATAGGGAAAGCCAGCCGAGGTGCAAAATCGAACATGGAATTCAGGGCGATCCTCCCCCTCTCAGTGGTGGGCAGAATCGCCTTGTTGAAAATGGTGACCCTACCATGGTTACTATATTTCTTTGTAGTGCTCCCAGTATTGATCCCAGAGGGGGTATTCCAAAACTTGAAATTACTAATAACGACCTTTATTTGGGGTGCAGGCTGGTGTAGATTGGCACTAGCCACACTTCAGAGACCTAAAGCGCTGTGAGGCCTGGCACTCCCAGACTTTGAGAGTTACTATTTAGCTGCGCAACTACAGTGGCTCACACAGTGGGTGGCTGAGATGGTGCACAGAACAGACCATCTGGACCTTGGTGCACCAGACCTGGGCCTTCTGTCCCGCATAGTGCTAGGGTTGCCCATCACGTGGTGGAAGACACCCCTGAATTGAGAGGGCTCCACAAGTGTTGGGTTAGGAGTTTGCAAAAGCTGAAAATAAGACGCCCATATGCCCCAGACATTCCACTTGAATTCCTTAGGGAACTGACACATTGGGGGGGACTGGTGAAGTTTGAGGGAATGGACAGCTGCCGGAGCATTCATTATTGGTGCACTCCTTGAAGATGGCTCACTATTGTCCTTCAAAGATTTCCGAGTACGCTATGATTTGCCACAGGGCCACTTCTTGTTACACAGAGCCCTCACTGCAGCACTACGCAAACACTGGAGGGCAGGGCACTCTGACCCATCATTATTGAGCGGATGTCAATATGTAGTGTCCTCCTCTGGGAGGTACAAAGCAGTCACTTGCTTATATCACCGGTTTTGTAACAAGACATCACCAGCACTTGGCAATTTGTGATTACATTGGGAGGAGGACCTGGGGGTTCCCGTCGCAGAGAAAATCTGGATTGATCTAGTGGGACGTTTCCTGAGAGTATCTAGGATTGCCCGGTTCCAGTTGCTAAACTTTTATGTACTTCACAAAACATACCTCACACTTGCATGAATAAATAGATGCTTTCTGATAGAAACCATCAAATGTCTGTGGTGCAGGGAAATAGGGGACAACTTCTTGCATATGTTTTGGACCTGTTCTGAGCTGGGGAACTTCTGAAGGGGTGATGACAGACACATTAGCCGAAGGACACTGTTTGTAACATTGGTTCCCGCACATCTCCAAAACTAAAGAGACCAGTAAATTTTAGAACTTAGCACTACTTCTGGCCAAAAGAGAGATTGCCAGACAGAAGAAATCCCAGAGAGGGCCCTCTATAGATGGATGGAAAAAGGAGGTATTACGATGGGCAGATTATGAAGGGGCTCTATGACTGAGAGAAGTCAGAAGTGGCAAGGGATCCTTGGAAGAGGCCAGGGCATGGGAGGTGCTGGTGACATTGTTGAAGCACCCAGACCCCCCTCTTAAGAGGAGACCCTAGACACCACCTGATAGAGTGCAACACATTGCTGGCACCTAGCTCGAACAATACTCTTTACCCAAATAGTTAGCCCGCAGCCAACGAGGTCGGGATAGAGGGCCCAAGATTAGCAACTATAAGTCAACATGGGTCACCACTCCACACCATTAATATGGTGCAATATACACAGAAATGTTAGGCACAGCCAGGACATGCCCAAAGGGAGGGGGAGGGAAAGGGATGGGGGTTAGTTGGACCACTGTAGATTGATTTAAAAGGTATGCCCCGAAAAAATATTTACCTGGATCTGACTGGATAGCCATCCACATTTGTATGGATATGTTGTTGCTAAGACTATGCATTCAGAAAAAGATTGACACCTTCTATATCCAGCCTAACTTAAAGAAGCCAGCTTTGTCAACAGAAAGATCAAAATTCCATGAATATTATTGATTGATTGTATGTGATTAAATTTGAGACCTGCTTTCGCTTAATAATCAATAAAATATGTTTAGAAAAAAATAGGCCCCCAAGAAGGCATCCCTCTCCTCCTTTTCTTCTGCACAGCCTATGGCCTCCAGAGGAAGAAATGTCTGTTGCAGCTGTGCAGAGAATTGGGTGCTAGGAGGTAAATGGACATAGCCAGGATTTTTGTTTTCATATGACTGAATCCTTTTATGCATCCCTCTAGCTTTTACTCTCTATTTAAGTGACTGTATCTTAAAATCTCAGACATTTATGCTCGCTAGAAGAAAATTGCTCTTTACTCCTAAAATTTGCACCAATTTGCACTGTTGGGATAGTTTTAAGACACTGACTAAACTGTGCAAATTTTTAACCTGCTGTTTTTATTCTGTATGGTCTTCTATGACATTATGATTGTGGCTTTTATGTTGTTTTAATGTTATGTTATGTTATGTTATCTGGGTATTTGTAAAGCGCACAGCTACTCATTGAGTGTCCCGGCGCTGAGGGCATCTAAGCGGGGCTGACAGAACGCTGGCCAGGGAGGAACAGTACTATTGCTGAAATAACCAAGTTTTCAGAGCCTTTCTGAAAGTGAGAAGGTCCTGCATCTGTCTAAGGGCCGGTAGCAAACTATTCCACAGTTTGGCGGCTTGTACCTGAAAGGAGCGTCCGCCTATTCGAGAGCCTTTGAATTTGGGGACAATTGCCTGCTGCAGTGAAGATGATCTCAAAGTTTGACTTGGGCAGTAGAACTGGACTCTTTTCCTGATATAAGAAGCACCTACGCCATGAAGGGCTTTAAAGGCCAAAACACCCATATTAAAACTGATACGCTTATGGATCGGTAGCCAGTGCAGGGATATCAGATGAGGTGACATCCATGTTCTGGGGCTGAGCATAAGAATTGCCCTAGCCGCTGCATTCTGGGCCACCTGAAGATGTGTAAGTAGATATTCAGGTGTTCCCAGGTACAGAATATTGACATAGTCCAGCCTAGATACTATCAGAGCCTGGACTACAGTTTTCCTGTGTCTGACTGGAAGAAGGGGTAGAAATTGTTTTAGCATTTTAAGCATGCCAAAGCATGACCCCGCTACGGCTTGAATCTGGGTTTTCATAGACAGATTGTCATCAAGCTTTACCCCTAGATTTTTGACTATCTTGACTGTGGAAGTAGGAGGGGACATGTCAGCCGGCCACCAGTCTCGCCACACACCGCATGGAGGGGAACCAAAAAAATGATCTCCGATTTCTCAGAGTTACACTTCAATTGATTCCTTTGAAGCCAGGAGAACAACTCTGATAGACAGCTGTTTATCAAGTCCCCTCTAAAAGCTTTGTCTTTGTCACAGGTGAAAAGCAACTGTGTGTCGTCCATATATGACACTATTTTTGCTCCAAGGGGCCTCTGCCAAAAAAGCCAGGGGAGTCATATAAATATTAAAAAGTGTTGGGCTTAAAATCGAGCCCTGTGGAACCGCCACCTGCAAATGAGGGATAGGGGCAGCGAAAGGCGGTGACCAAACAGTTTGCTGACAATTCTGTAGAAAAGAGGTGTACCACTGGAGAACCATGCCCCCGAAACCGCACTCCTGGAGTCTCTGCAGGAGCCGGTCATGGGGCACGGTATGAAAGGCCGCCGAAAGGTCCAATAATATCAACACGGCCTTGCCACCTTTGTCCAAAGTTTCCTTGATGACCTTGGAAACTTCCAGAAGCGCAGTTTCAGTGCTTAAATAAGCCCTGAAGCAGGACTGACTTTGGTGGAGCACTGAATTTGCTTCGACATAGGCAGAAGTGACGCAATTCATGTATTTTTCCAGGGTCTTGGCAAAAAAAGGGAGAAGGGAAATTGGCCTATAGTTGGAAGCTATCTCGGGATCAGAAAGGGGCTTTTTCAATAGGGGAAGAATCTTTCCCTTCTTCCACCTGTCAGGGACTTGCCCAGTCTGTAGTGAGGCATTTAAGATTAGATTAACCACCGGATTTATTATCTCCGCTATGGATGTCAGAACTTTTGCTGGATACGGATCAGACGGGGATCCGGATTTTAGGGATTTCATCAATTCTAAGGATTTATCCATTGAGATAGGCGGGAAATGAGTAAAGGACGATCCACTGAGCTGGGTGAGAGGAGAGAGACCTTCCAGGTAGTCGCCCTGAACCGGGGGTTGCCCGGGGAAGGTATCCTGAATATTTTGAATCTTTTCGAAACGTCGATGCACCAGATATGTCTACACAGTGCTCATGATCATAATCTAAATAACTTATGGACCTTGTAGCGTATGTGCAACAATCATAAGGACAAACAGAAATCTTATCCCCTTCTCATGCCGCACGTCGATTTGTCTTGTATATAGTGTACTGTTTATGTCAACATTCACCACATGTCACTTTTTTCACCACAGTCACCTATTCCCTTTGCAATTGATTTGTAAATTGCGACAGCCTTGAATAGTTGACCTTGATTTGAAAACAGCATTCAATTCTATACCTTGGTGTGTGTTATGTTATTTTCTTTTCCTTCCTTAAATCATTGGTATTTGTTAGAAGAAAACTTGTGCTACTATTACATTTCAAAGAAATTTGTAAACCCCAACAGAACCACCTGTTTTTGTTTAATAAGTACACCCAGGTTCTGAGGGACACCGGGTCGCCCCATTATTGCTATTACTACACTAGCGCACTAAGACATGCCATTTGTACTGTTTTTATTGACACAAATGGTGTAATCTGTGCCATTTTTCTGGTTTTGAAATGTGCAGGATGCATCTTGTGGTATTCTGTGTAATCTCACAGAATTTTCAGCTAGTTGTACAACTCGATGTTATTCAACGATAAGAAACCGGACACCATTTGGTACTCAGCACAGCTTCCAAGGGACGCTACCCAGGGGGTAATGCTTTCTTCACTCATTACATGATGTACGCCCACCTCTAGTAATTTCTTTTCATTTTGTTAAAAAATGGCAAGTCTGCCACTCAGTTTAACTTGGATGAATCAATTGTCTCTCCCAACATACCTGGTGCCCCCTCAGTCTCCTGTCTCCTTTAGGATTTCCAAATCTTTTTCTCTTTTGCTGAAGATAGAAGCTCTATATTTGTAGACCATAGGGTCTGTAGCATTATTTAAACATGTGATTTCCTGACCTTGGCCGGGTAATTCAACCCCACAGTCCCCCGTCCCTTTCAAAATCTCTCTTCATGTCTTTTTGCACTTTCTGAATAGAATTGAAAGTACTCATATACTTAGAGATGCCCTCTTCTAACAATACGCCTTACGAAAAGGCATCCCCTTCTTTGCTAGGTAACTCTGCTAGCTTTGGATCTATTTTCACAAGGAAATGCTTCCTTCTTTCAACAGATAAAGCTGCCTTAGTATTTCCCAATAAGCAGACATTTTACTTTGCTCATTGACATAGTTCTTCCAAAAAATGATGCCTGTATTATTTATATTTGCTTTTTGCATATATCGAAGAGTTTAGTTAATGGTCTCAAAATACAGAAAAGCCTGTCCAGGCATCTTTTAATGCTCTTATCTGAAAAATTCCTTGAATCACAACCTGAATTATTTAAAAAAACAACAAAAAAACCAACACTTTCATATCCAACTCCTGCATGTCGGTCACCTTACTAGAGAAAGTTGGTCTTAGAGAATCTGGGCCTGATACACAAAGGTAAACTTACACTTTTGTATAAGTGTACTCTTTTTCAGTCTTCACAAACTACTATTCCTAGTAAATGTGTGACTGCAGAGACTCCTCAATCGGGGAGGAGAACTCTGCACATAAAAACATAGGCCTGTCATCTGCTCTTCTGATTCTCCTACAGACCAAAACCTTGTCTCATCTGCCATCTGTGTAATACGTTTTCCCCTAATAGTCATCAATTTACCTACATAATCATCCGTGCGCTTTTTCAGTTAATTTGCTAAATTAGTAAATGCTTTATCGAAATAAATCTGCATATTTTCCTCCAACATTTGCTATTCTAATTGTTCTGACAAATTGTCCTATTTTTGCAGCTTCAATATTCTGAACAGTAATACCATTATAGGGGTTGGACCTTGACCACTCAGATGTACAATCCTCAAACGTTTTGCCTTCTCTACTCCTATCATTGCCAACTTTGTTTTTGTTGCTCTTACCACTGATAACCAGTGCTAACGTGCTTGTGCTCTTTTCCAAAAATAATGTATAATTGGCATATACTAGTTTGGCATATTTAGCCGTCACAAGAACTCTGCGACTCCCTGGCCACCTTCTTCCACCGCAAGATCGCAGACATCCACAACAGCTTCGACTCCCAGACGCCGACGACAGACGCTGACACCCCCAACTCAACACCCACCAAACACACCGACCTCCTGCTCTCCTGGCACAACGTCAACGACGAAGACACCATCAAGATCATGAACACCATCCACTCTGGCTCACCTTCCGACTCCTGCCCCCTCCACATCTTCAACAAGGCAAGCTCCATCATTGCACCCCAACTCCGAAAGATCTTCAACAACTCCTTCGAGACCGCCTCCTTCCCGGAGGGCTGGAAACACGCCGAGATCAACGCACTACTCAAGAAACCCAAGGCGGACCCAAAGGACCTCAAGAACTTTCGATCGATCTCCCTGCTCCCGTTCCCGGCAAAAGTCATGGAGAAGACCGCCAACAGACAACTGACCCACTTCCTGGACTCCTCCCAATCCAGCTTCCGCAGCAATCACAGCACCGAAACCGCCCTCATCGCCGCCACCGACGACATTAGGGCCCTACTGGACAACGGCGAAACCACGGCCCTCATCCTCCTGGACCTCTCGGCCGCCTTCGACACCATCTGCCACCACACCCTACGCACACGCCTCCATGATGCAGGGATCCAAGACAAAACCCTGGACTGGATCACCTCCTTCCTCCCTGGAAGAACCCAGAGAGTCCGCCTCCCCCCTTTCAATCCGAAGCCACCACGATCACTTGCAGCGTACCCCAAGGATCATCCCTCAGCCCAACCCTTTTCAACATCTACATGACACCGCTCGCCAACATTGTCCGAGCACACCACCTCAACATCATCTCGTACGCCGACGACACCCAGCTGATCCTCTCCCTCACCAATGACCCGGCCCCGCCAAATCCAACCTCCACAAGGGAATGAAGGTCGTCGCGGCTTGGATGAAGACCAGCCGGCTGAAACTGAACTCGGACAAGACGGAGGTCCTCATCCTTGGCCCCACCCCCTCCGCATGGGACGACTCCTGGTGGCCGGCCACGCTGGAAGCTACCCCGACACCCACCAACCATGCACGCAACCTGGGGTTCATTCTGGACTCAACGCTCTCTATGAACCAGCAAGTTAACGCTGTTGCCTCCTCCTGCTTCAGCACCCTCAGAAAGCTCCGCAAGATCTACAGATGGATCCCCACCAAAACCAGAAGGACGGTCACCCAAGCACACATCAGCAGCAGGCTGGACTACGGCAACGCCCTCTATGCAGGAACCACGGCCACACTCCAGAAGAGACTCCAACGCATACAAAATGCCTCCGCATGCCTCATCCTTGGACTCCCTCACCACAGCCACATCACCACCCACCTGAGAGACCTGGACTGGCTCCCGGTCAACAAGAGGATCACCGTCAAGCTCCTCACCCACGCTCACAACGCCGGACCAGCATACCTCAATGAACGACTGTCCTTCTACACTCCGAACTGCCAGCTTTGCTCAGCTGACCTCGCCCTCGCCACCATCCCACACATCCGCCGAACGACCACCGGCAGCAGATCATTCTCCCACCTCGCCGCCAAGACATGGAACACCCTCCCCGTCCACCTGTGTCAGACCCAGGACCTGCTTACCTTCAGGAGACTGCTCAAGACCTGGCTGTTCGACCAGTAGCTGCTTCTCTTTCCCTCCCTTAGCGCCTTGAGACCCTCATGGGTGAGTAGCGCGCTTTACAAGTGACTGATTGATTGATTGATTGATTGATTGATTGATATTTCCTTCAAGGGTCGTTGAGAACCTTCCAGGCAGCTATGTGCCCCACAGGCCACACGTGAACTAGCAACATCTCTTGAGCCTTCAAGAGGGTATATAAACCATGCCCAACCCTGAGTTGTTGCTTGTCCTCTTACCCGTGGTTCTCATGACTCAAGCTCCCTGACACCTCCTTCATCTCTTCCTCCTGCACAGCTACTCCTGTTTCCCTGCGATTCCCTGAGTCAAAGCCTTGATATCTTCTTCGAACTTCAGACAAGTGGAAGAACAAGGCTAAGTACTTTATTTCTGGTTAGTGCACACTAATTCTCTTAAAGTAGTAAGCAGGACCAAGTATCAGCGTCTTCAAAGACTTTCAACTTTTCCTCCATTCCCTCTCCATGATTTGCTCCAGTGCTACTTGTGTGTTCATGCTCCGGACCCTTCTTACAAACTTGGCGCTTGAACTGTGATTGCTCACTGACTAAATAATTTAGCTCTGTGTTTCTCTGATGAACAGTAGTGCCAAGAGAAAGTACTTCAGAGAGTTTGATATGTGTATGAACCTTGTACGGAGATCTGTATTCCAAGCTGCACCTTTTGGAGTGCCAATAACTCCAATCTGTATTCTGAGTATGATTCTTGGGAGTGTACTAAACTCCAATCTTAGATTTTGGCTATTCCGCTCCCATGCCCTGGTGCTAATGAAACCTCTAAGTGTGTGTCACTGAAGTTAGTGAATGGTCATGGTATATAGAAGCCTTTTCATGTACTGATGGTAACTGCCTCCTCTTGTCATTTCCAGTGCATTGAGACATCTCAAAATCAGAGGTTCCACTCCAGTGCATATCTACCTTGCAGACACAACAGGTCTCAGGAGCGGCAAATCCTGTTGCACAGTGTTACACAGCTGCTGAGCAGATTCAGTATCACATGTCTCTCTTTTCTTATTTCATCACAATTCCCCTTCCAACCAGGGGCACTGCTTGGTTTAAAGAGTTCTTGTTTTTTTAACAGGTTAAGCACTGGGAGGGATAGGAGGTTCAGCATTGCCTACTGTATCATCTCTGCAGATGGGACAAGGTCAGTGCATGAAAAAGAACAAGCCTTGCATGATTTTACAGCTCAAACAATATGTATGACCATATACACATACAGGATCTGGTCCAGACCTTGCCCGAAGACACCCTGAGTGTTTTAGCTCTATCAAGGGCTTTATGGAATGTACAGAACCTTCACAATTTTGGCAATTTAGGACCTCAAACAAGCACTTCCACTACCAGAAACCTGAATCCTTGTCATGTCACAATTACCACTCTATCCCCAATGCCTTTGGATCCACCTGAAATCTTTTTGGGAGATAGTCACAAAATTGATTATTTGTGGAGTCAGTGCCAGTTTCAGTTTTTTTCTAAACCCAGAGCCTTTCCCTCTGATACTACTAGAATAGCCTTTATCAAATCCTATCTCAGGTGGACAGCTGCTAAGTGGGCTATTCCACTAAAATACTGACCCAGTGTTTGAAGAAATATGCTCTGTCTCTTTGATAAAGCAAACACAAGGAGATGATGGACGGAGTGCTGAAACTTTTCAAACACTCAACCCCAGTCACAGATCTGGGTTAAATCCATCATCATTCTTTAGCTCACTTTGCCACCCCAGTTCAGACATAGCTAAATGCAAATCAGTCTTGACCCTGTGCCTCATGGGAACAGTCCAGACCGAACTGCCAAGCCATGTCTTCCCTGGATCGGAATCAAGCATCCTGGGACCAGTTTCGGGCTAACAGCCCTCATCAGCCAGGCTAGCTTGAATCCAGTGGCAAAGTGAGCAAGGAACCCAGGTCTGGGCATACCCTGTCAACTTAGGGCGAACAAAGCAAACACAAGGAAATGATGGACGGAGTGCTGAAACTTTTCAAACACTCACCCCCAGTCACAGATCTGGGTTGAATCCTTCATCATTCTTTAGCTCACTTTGCCACCCCAGTTCAGACATAGCTATATGCAAATCAGTCTTGACCCTGTGCCTCATAGGAATAGTCCAGACCGAACTGCCAAGCCATGTCTTCCCTGGACCGGAATCAAGCATCCTGGGACCGGTTTCGGGTTAAGAGCCCTCATCAGCAAGGCTAGCCTGAAACTAGTGGCAAAGTGAGTAAGGGACCCACGTCTGGGCATACCCTGCCAACTTAGGGCGAACAAAGCAAACACAAGGAAATGATTTGCTAAGCACACTTTTGTCCAGGCCAGAGATAATTAAATATTAAACCTATGTCACGGCAATAAGGATCTCCTTACCTACATTACTGCATAAACTTGTTACGGAAACCCAGTGGCCAGAGGAAAAAATATACTCCTCTTTGATAGAGGATTAAGGGATGACTTAAAGTATCCCCTGGTTCACATTTTAAATTTACCATCAGATTGTCCTGAGTTCATTGACTTAGTTGTCAGGCTTGATTATAGGTTAAATGAACGAAAGGGGGAACGGCCCTGAGGGGAACCTTGACTGCTAGTTGTGCAGTCTCAACAGAAAGAGGCAGAGTCTAAGAATCAGGACAATACAGAACTCAGGCAGATTGGGGGCTTGCACAGTCCTTTGACTGCCGAGGAAACTGAACAAACAAAGAAATTAAACATGTGTTTGTATTGCAGAAATGCAGGGCATTTTGCATGTGAGTGCTCTGCCACACCACAGGGAATTAAGAAGGCTACTGCCTTAACATCTGACCTGATGCAGGAGAACTAGAGAGCCCGGATATCATAGAGGCAATCAGTCAGTTGTGGTTCTTGAACTGACCCTCCATTGCCTGGCTAATGCTTCACATAAGGTTCCATGACATTTAATGAAACCAGTCACCCTTATGATTTCACCACAACAGAGATAAGATCTACCAATGCTTGTAGATTCCAGAGCTACAGGAAATGTCTTAGATCCAGCCTTGGCCAGTTCTTTAGATATTCCACAGGTTAGGAAAGATGAGCCACAGCATGTTAGAGTCATGGATGGCCCCGAGCTCTCTTCTGCAATGATTGTAGGAAAAACAATTCAATTATATTTAGTATGTGAGAATGGGCATGCTGAGACCTTGACCTTTGATCTCATATGACACAACTACCTTTGGCGCTATTTTAGGGATCCCTTGGCTTCACCTGCACAACCCTCTCATTGACTGGTCCCTCCAACTTGTCACCTTGGGATCCCATTACTGTCAAACTCATTGCTATATTAATGCACCAGGAGCTCTGTCTCCCTTGACTTGTGCAGCCTCAAAACCAGGCCATTTAAACCAGCTTCCAGTAGAATACCAAGACTTTCAAAATGTCTTTGACGAACAGGGGGATTCAGAGCTATCTCACCATAGGAAATTTGATTGTCATATACACCTAATTCCGGGTGGTGCACTACACTGCAGTCATGTATAAGCTCTCTTGGAGTCAGAGATGGAACATTTAAAAAGCTTATCAGATGACAATGCTAGCCTTAGGGTTTAAACAACATTCCACCTCTCCTCCGTCATTGGCACGGTTCTTTGTTGCAAGGAGGGATGGCGATTTCTGGCTGTGCATAGACTACAGAGCATTGAACAAAGTGACAGTAAAGAACAGATATCCATTGCCATTAATCTCAGTGTTGTTAAATAAGGTTTGGAAATCCACTGTGCATCACAGTGGACTTGTGTGGTGCATAGCACCTAATTCATGTAAAAGAGGGTGACAAAGGGATGACCGCCTTTCAAACTAAGTTCAGACTTTTTGAATACAAAGTTATGCCATTTGGATGATTTGCTGGATATTTGCTTTGTCATTTATCATTAGTGTAGAAGAAATACCAGACACTAATAAACTAAAATGTATATTTTGCAGGTTTATCAATCACTTGGCTAATAATATCAATTGTGAAGAAATCAAATGTCACTTGTGAAAATTGTAATAAAAGGGACCATTTTGATAGAGTTTACAGAGACAATGAAAATAAACAAGTCAACTGTTTGGAAGAAAGTAATCAAAAAGTTAAGTAAATTGTTTTTCAAGTACAAAGTGATGTGACCAACAGTAACCAACTATGTTATCCAGAATGCAAAGTCCGTCTCAATGGTGACTCATAATATATATGCTGATCTGTGTTCCCCGTTTAACCTCATAAACAATAATGATTTTAAAGTGATATAAAATAAAATGTCTGCAGCAGTAGCAATACCAACTATAAATCCCGGTGGATACAATAGAGATCCAATTCCTTTAATTGGGATGATAGAATCACATATCTCATTCAAAAATAGACTCATGGTGGGAACAGTTTATATAGTTGTGAAGGAATATAACCTGCTGGGGTGGAAACACCAACAAGAGGTAGGAATAACACTGGATTTCAGAGCAAGTCTTAATAGTAAACAGGTCTATAATGCGGTACTATTTAGGTTTTGAATTTCTCTAACTGTTTTGGAAAACATTGCTTTGTTAAAAAAACTTCCAACATAAATTACATTGAAAGCTAATTTCATGCCAATAGTACATGAAGCATGGAATGCTCTGTATTTCATGAGACAACCCCTCCAAATGGAACAAAACCATTTGCTTGAATTAGGCATAATACAGCAAATTGATTGATCTGAGTGGCTTCCTCAGGTGGTTCTGGTCAAGAAAGACCATTAGGATTTGTGTGAATTTGCAGGACCTAGATAATCATACTTGGGTGGAAAGGCATACCCTTCCTCACATTAGTGATATGCTAAGTATTATAGGACGCTCATCCTGTGTCATTGATGTATCAATGGCATATCATCAAGTAGAATTCAACCCTGACTTTAGGCTTTTAACTGCTTTCACCACTCTTGTAATGCCATTTATGTTTTGTAGAATGGAGTTTGTACTTGCCTCTGCAGCTGCAGTGTTCTAAAAAATAATGAAAAAATCTAAGAAAGTATTCCCAACATGTGTTGTTTCCAAGATGACATTATGATGCATGGATCATGTGTTATAGAACATATAAGGTTGCAGAGACAGAATATTGAGTAAAAAATATTGAGTTGAAAAATATCGAGTCAATTCAATTCAATTAGTAACTTTATTAGATCTTAAGCAGCAAGATCATAAAAGTACAAAATAACACACATAATCATAATTAAAAAGAAAAATACATCACCAACGATATGGTTAAAACATCAAAAAGAGACACAAATGGAGAAGCAGATAGGGACCACTTAAAAACAATGCCATTTCATTTGTTCTCAAAATGAGTTAATCAATAGCTCATAAAGTGCTTTGTGCAAATACGCAAGATGCCATATAAAGTGCTAACAGTGGCTTTTGTAAACAGTACCAATACATTAGATGCAATACCTCACGTTATCCAATATTTCATATAAAACATATTGAGGGCTTAGGGTACCTGTCTTCCCGCAGTCAGTTGTTATAAAGTGCTTTTTAGTGCAGTATTCAATAAAAAGCAATCTAATGCCTCGTTGACCTCCTTTTCGATAATGCCATGCATAAATACGATGCGACACAATAATTAACATATGGATTAGGGAGCATTTGGAGGAAAAACAAAGCAGGGCGGCAATGAATAAAATTATATTTTAGCAGCAATGGACGAATATACTTTTTCCGGTTACATGAATAAAATGTACAAAGGAATAACAAGTGTAAGTTAGATTGTATAGATATATTATCACAGGGACAAAGTGAAAGTTTGTTTACTGAATGAGTCCCTGATGAATAACCTAACATACAAGGGATAACATTTAATCTAAACCTTAGCAATATAAATCTGTGTCGGGGGTTTGTCACTGATGTCAGGTATGACTTCATTTCACCTGAAAGGAGCGGGAGGGTCAAGTATAATGCCACAGTTGGGTTAACACGATTTAAAATATCTCTTTCCTTTTCTCTAAATTCTTTCGCACGTGCTTTAATTACATTTTTTGGTGTACCCCTACAAGCTAATGGATCTAAAAAGAGAGTCTCTAAACCCAGCTTCATCAATGTGTTCTTAATGTAACACAAACATGGGACTCGTTTTACCTTATCAAGCAATAAACAATGTTGAATAATATCTTGGGTAAGTCCCACTGTGTCCCTCGTCCAAATTGAATGCCAAAATAAAACTGGGGCTAAAAATATCAGATCGGATATAAAAGGGACTTGTAATTCCTGATGCACAATATAATTTGAGCACCCTTTGGGGATGGCAAATAACATTTTATTTATAGCATCAGTGTTAGCTACACCCCAAATACCTGCTCCATGTGTAGCAGAGGTGACCGCTAGGGCCCCATACATTTTTTTGATTGGTTCCAGTGGTTTTGTGCCCAGTTTTCTTGTAAAGGATCGAATAGCCATGGCATTTTTTTCTAGGGTGTTACATCTATTCGCCACCATGTCCTTCCAAGTCCCTTCACTGTTAAAAAGAACCCCCAAATATAAAAAGGTTTTGGTTATTTCAATTTTCCAAGAGGTAATGTAAAAAGCTGGAACTTTTTTGGGCTGATTTCCAGCTATTAAGACGAACGTTTTTGCTTCATTTACTTATAGGTCTAGTCCCACCATGTAAGATACATAATTATTTATTAATTTTTGTAAGGCTACACCTGTCCTTGTCAACAGAACGGCATTGTCCGCATATAATAATATGGGAAGCTGTTTCTTATTTACCCGAGGTACATCAATAACATCCATGTTTACTGCAGCCTCTACCCCATTTGTACACATAGAAAATAAAAGGGGGGCTAGGACACAGCCTTTCCTAACCCCCCAGCGAATTGGGAAGGCCCTTGTGCATTCTGCCTGGGAACCATATCTAACACATGCTGAGGACTGAGAGTATAATTGTCTAATAAAATTTATAATATTTTCCTCCACGCCCATCTCTTTTAAAATAAACCATAATTTTCCATGTGATACTGAATCAAACGTGGAGGAAAGATCCATAAACGCCATGAATATATTTCCATTTTTAGCATGAGTATATTTTGTCGCGATTAGATTTAGATTTAGACACTGATCAAGTGTCCCCATCCCTTTTTGAAAACCATATTGTGTAGACATTAAAATATTTTTCCCTGCAGCCATTCCTCAAGTCTATTTAACAAAAGGCGACCCATTAATTTACAGGTGCCATCTATAAGTGAAATCAGCTAATAATTCTTTGGCAATGCTTTATCTCCTTTTTTAAATATTGGTACGATTACTGTCGTATTCCAGGAGACCGCAATGGGGCATTAATATCATGGTACAACAATATCGACAGCAAGAATATCGTGGTCAAGAATATGGACTTAAGGTAAGTAATATCGATTACAAAAATATCAAAGTGTTTAATATCGTTTGCAAAAATATAGTTGTTAAAAATATAATTTTTTATTAATGTTATCTATTCTAGTATATATTTTATATGTATGTGATGTATGTTTGTATTTTTAATATATGTGTTACATTTTTTGGAGTTATTATTATTTTTTCTATTTGAATTTTGCATTTTTAGTTCTGTAGTGGGTTGTGGGTTTATAGGGAAATAGGGTGGGAAGTAATTTAATTATATTACATTTATTGATTATTTTTTATTTATTAATATTTGTTGAGTTGAGATGTTATAGTGTTAAATGTGTAAAGTAATTTATTAATAATTAATTAATACTTGTTAATAATTTTAATTCATTAATTGGTAATTAATTATGGTAATTGTGTAAATAATTGTAGGTGTGTGTTGTGGTGTTTATAGGTATAAAGGGTGGGAGGTAATTTATTTTTAATTGATGAATTAATAATTGGATATTCATTTTAATTAATTAATTGGTAATTTATTATGGTAATTGTGTAATTCATTTTAGGTGCGTGTTGAGGTGATTATAGGACTAAAGGGTGGAAGCAATTTGTATTACATTAATTAATATATAGTTGTTAATTAATGTTAATTATTTGATATTTATTTTGGCAATTTGTTTATTTTTTGTGTGTTTTTACTTTTAAAGGGGTAAAGGGTGGGTATTAAATACATTTTAATTACTTTAATATTAGTTGTTAGTTTTTAATTTGAAAATAAGTTTTAATTGTGTTTTATTATTTTATAGTTTAATTTAGGGGTGTGTTGTGGATATTATAGTGTTAAAGTGTGTGTAGTCAATTAATGTTTATTCGTTTTTTTATTAATAATATTTTTTATTGATTATCAATTGTTTTAATTATAGAAGTAAATTTAATAAAAAAATGTTGAAGTGATTTGTTTTTGGTGTGGTGTTATAGGGGAGGAAATACAATAAATATATTTATGTATTAATTAATGTTTATGTTTGTAAATATTTTCTGGTTTAAAAGAATTGTTTTTATAAATGTATTTATTATTTTATTTTAAATATTATTTGTAGGTTTTTGTTATATGTAATTAATATTATAATATGTTTTCTTTTTATATATTTAATATATTTTAATTGTCATTTTTTAAATTGTGTTTATTTTTTTTTTTTATTTTTTTTTTTTAACTGTTTGAGTGTGAACAGTAATTTTTGTCTCTCCACTATCCAACACTTTCCCTAATGTTGCACTCACCAGCACTTTCCTACTGTTGCACTCACCGGAGTGGAATAGTAATTTTTACCCATCCGCTATCCAACACTTTCCCTACTGTTGCACTCACTGGAGTTAGAATAGTAATTTTTACCCCTCCGTTATCCAACACTTTATCTACTGTTGCACTCACTGGAGTGGGAATAGTAATTTTACCCCTCCGTTATCCAACACTTTATCTACTGTTGTACTCACTGGAGTGGAATAGTAATTGTTACCCCTCCGCTATCCAACACTTTCCCTACTTTTGCACTCACTGGAGTGGGAATATTTATTTTTACCCCTTTGCTATCCAACCCTTTCCCAATTGTTGCACTGATTGTATTGTGAAATTTAAGTTTAAATAGTTTAATTTATCATAGATTTTAGTTTTATACATTTTAAACCATTAATATATATTTTTATGTTGTATATTATTTTAAACTTTTAACATAAATTAAAAAATAAAATTGTTTTAAAGTAAATATATATGTATAAATTATTATATTTGTGTTTATTTTTTTATTACGTTTATTTGCTATGTTTTATTAAAATGTATATTACATTTATTTTATGTTGTTAAAATTATATTTAATATTTAATATATTTAATATATATTAGTTTAATTTATATTGCTATAAAAGTTGATATTTTATACATCTATATTTTTTACATCAATATTGTTTTCATCAATATTTTTGTACTTACCTGGTTAAGTATAGGAGTGGATATTTTTGTTGTCTATATTTTTTACTCAATATTTTTTACATCAATGTTGTGTCAGTGAACCACATACAAGTTTGGGATGGACTGTTCCCGTGAGGTACAGGGTCAAGACTGATTTGCAAATGAATGGGTCTAAACTGGGGTGTCATGGTGAGCAAAAGAACAATGGATTTAACCCAGATCTATTGACTGGGGTGAATATTCGATTTGCTCTACATTTCGTCCATCATCTGTGTGTCTTTTGCTTTCTTGCACTAAGTGCACTGGGTATACCCAGACATGGGTCCCAGTCTCACTGTGCCACTGGATTCAAGCTAGGCTGGCTGATGAGGAGTGATCCCCTAAACCTGCCCCAGGAAGCTTGTTTCCGGTCCAGGGAGGACCTGGCTTGGCAGTTCTGGCTGGACCTTTCCCATCAGGCACAGGGTCAAGACTGATTTGCATATGGCTGGGTCTAAACTGGGGTGGCATGGTGAGCAAAAGAACAATGGATTTAACCCACATCTGTTGACTGGGGGTGAATGTTTGATTTGCTCTGCATTAGTCCAGCATCTGTGTGTCTTTTGCTTTCTCACCTATGAAGACATAAGAAAAAAAAAGTTTGGGGAAGATTTTGTGAGGCAGACCTTTAAGAGGCACAAATGTGTGATTAGTGTGAGGTATGTGATATATCTTGGATACACTAGATCAAAATGGTTGTGTTCAAACTTAGGGGTCGATTCCGATTCGGGCCGGAAAAAGCACCGACCGACTCGGATCCGGAAAAAATACCGACCGACACGTACCAGTGGCGCCCGACACGCCAAGTACGATGCAAGCCGCGATAAATCCGACCGACACGTCAGGAAACCAAGCCGACCGACCGAGCCGCTCGGAAAATAGCAATCCGGCCGGAAAAACACGCGAATCCAACCGACCGACACGCACCCGGAACAAATCCGACCGAATCGTACCCGCCAACTCCAACCCGCAAAGTACGATGCAAGGCGCGAAAAACACGACCGAGTCGGACGGAGGACAAGCCGTACGACCGACACGCATACAAAACCGAGCCGAAGCAACACAATACACCGCGACCGACGCGTACGCAGCATACAAAACTGCACAAACACAGCGTGAACGAAACGGAAAACACCGTACGAGACCAATTCAGGGTCCGACTCGGTCACAAGAACGTTTCCAACATACACAAACAGCACAAAGGACAAATCACCCAAAAAAGGCCAAACAAGCAATTACCAAGCCAATAAATACTGGGGGGTGGGGACAGAGAACAAAGACACACCCACAACTCCACCTATATAAAGGACACAAATCACTACCATGAGCCTTTGCAAATGCCATTTCACTGCCAGCACCCAAGAGAAAGCAACCACACACCCACAGCTCATCCCTCACACAAGCCACACACCATCAGCACACCAACAAATACCTACCTCACATACACCCAGCAAAACACACACTCACACACCCTCACCTGCACACCAACACACACATCACTCACCATCACCACCCATCACCATGCCCCCCAAGAAGAATCCCAAGTTCCTAGATTGTGAATTGGAAGTCCTGGTAGACGAGATCCTCAGGGTGGAGCCACAGCTGTTTGGCACTCTGGTCCAACAGACCCCCATGTCGCAGAAAACCAAGATGTGGGAGAGGATCATCAACAGGGTGAACGCCCAATCATCATGTCGGCGCACAAAGACGGACATCCAGAACAGGTGGTATGACGTGCGCAGGAGGGTACGGGACCTGCTGAAGATAGACTACATCAACAGCCAACATACCGGCAGTGGCCCTCCTGCCAAGCCAATATACCTCAGGCCCTGGGAGGAGAAGGTGCGGGCCATCCTTCCGCCAGTGAGCGTATATGGACTAGAGAACATCCCAGAGCCTGGTGAGTACACAACAAATGTACACAATAAACTGCCACAAAACACACACATCACTGTCAAGGGGAGAGTCAAACCATGCACACATAGCAATTACACAGCAACTAGAACAGAATCATCCCAAAATGTGTATGTCAGTCAGATAAACACAACACATGCCATCAAAAAAGTCACATCCAACTGTGCCAACACATGTACAAACACAACCACAACTACAGCTAGGCAGTGGCACAAATAGAACTAACACACACATCCACACATGTAGCCACCACAACAACACCAACACACAGTGAAGACCACTCAAAGGAAGGAATTCTGTGTATGCTGGCCAAGTCAGTGTAGCCAATAGCATCATGGGAGTCGCAGTCACACATATTGCCCCCCCCACAACTGTCCCATCAACACCACCCTGAACCATGCTCACATCACAGGGAGTGGAGAAGGACTCACAAGATGGCTGACACTGGCTACTGCTGTGGGGAGCACAAGGCCCTGCTGCCAACTGTGCACCAACAAACAGCAGGACACCACTGACTGACATCCTGAGAGACAACTTACACTCCCTGCAATGCAAGCACGTTCCATGGTGGGCTATCTGGCTGGCTGGGTGGGAAGGGGGACTTGCAGCACTGACTATAGTCACCAGCACCTCCCCTCACACCCCCCCCAACACAAACTCCACAGTACCCACCTGGTAGAATGCAATGCCCTCCATCCTAACACAAGATCCCACAAAGCACCACCACCCTGGGTTATGTTGTGTGAAGCACAGGGACACTCTTGGGACTCTTAGCCAAACAACTGCCAGGACAACACTCCCAGCCATCCTGTCAGCACAGCCAGCCCACCCCACAGGGAAGCAGAGTCAAAGGAAGGAAGCATGGGCATGCTGGGAAGGGGGTGGAGGCAATAGCATGATGGGAGTCGTAGTCACAGACATAGCTCACCCCCACAACTGTCCCATCAACACCACCCTGAACCATGCTCACATCACAGGGAGTGGAGAAGGACTCACAAGATGGCTGACACTGGCTACTGCTGTGGGGAGCACAAGGCCCTGCTGCCAACTGTGCACCAACAAACAGCAGGACACCACTGACTGACATCCTGAGAGACAACTTCCACTACCTGCAATGCAAGCACGTTCCATGGTGGGATATCTGGCTGGCTGGCTGGGTGGGAAGGGGGACTTGCAGCACTGACTATAGTCACCAGCACCTCCCCTCACCCCCCCCAACACAAACTCCACAGTACCCACCTGGTAGAATGCAATGCCCTCCATCCTAACACAAGATCCCACAAAGCACCACCACCCTGGGTTATGTTGTGTGAAGCACAGGGACACTCTTGGGACTCTTAGCCAAACAACTGCCAGGACAACACTCCCAGCCATCCTGTCAGCACAGCCACCCCACCCCACAGGGAAGCAGAGTCAAAAGGAAGGAAGCATGGGCATGCTGGGAAGGGGGTGGAGGCAATAGCATGATGGGAGTCGTAGTCACAGACATAGCTCACCCCCACAACTGTCCCATCAACACCACCCTGAACCATGCTCACATCACAGGGAGTGGAGAAGGACTCACAAGATGGCTGACACTGGCTACTGCTGTGGGGAGCACAAGGCCCTGCTGCCAACTGTGCACCAACAAACAGCAGGACACCACTGACTGACATCCTGAGAGACAACTTACACTCCCTGCAATGCAAGCACGTTCCATGGTGGGAGAACTGACTGGGTGGGTGGGTGGGTGGGAAGGAGGTCTGGCTGTCAACCAAACACAATCAATGCAGACCATGTTCACACCCCAGAGAATACATAGAAATGCCCAAATAATGCAGGACAATGTGCCACACCAATATCAACCCCTGACTGTGACGACTTAGGACAATACAATGTACAGGCCCGCACCCCGAGGCACAGTCACAACTGTCAGGTGTGTCAACCACTGATGCCTGCAGAAACATGACATACATTGTTTGTGTCTCCCAAAAACAGGTGATGATAGGGACACAGCAGCAGACGCTGAGGAGTCCCAGTCCCAGGCTCAAGAGGATGCCGAGCTCACTGGCGTCGTACAGCCTCTGTCCTCCTCGGACGATGAAGAACAACCTGGCACATCCGGTGCAAGTCAACATGCTGCACCAGCAGGACCACCAGCTGCAGCACCAGCAGGTCCACCAGCTGCACCCCCTGCACCCACCCCTCCAACGACTGTCACCACGAATACCATCCCTGCCGACATGGACAGAATAAGGAACAACACCAGCGCAGTGACCCTGGACCAACCTGGGGCCATGGACACCACCACCACCACCAACCCCCAAGGTGGACCAGGGTTATCTGTGCGTGCAACTGCACACACTGCACATGTCAGCAGGGGTGGTGGGAGGGGTGGGAGACAGAGGTCGCTGCTTGCAGACGTTGCTGGTGTGCATGAAGACCCACAACTGGTACGCATAGCTGATGCGTACCAGTCCAGCACCGGAGAGCTCAGCCAGGTAGTGGGGCTCCTCAGAGACATCAAACAGCAGCAGGCTGCCCATCATGCCCGCTTGGACTCCCACATGTCCCAAGTGGAGTCACACATGTCACGTGTGGACTCCCACATGTCACGTGTGGACTCCCACATGACCCGCGTGGAGTCCAAGTGGGATGTACTACATGAGATGACGGCGGTGCACAGGGACATTTTACAATGCCTCCGCCAGATGAACAGCAACCAGTCCACACCTCCCTGTGTGCCAACAACATCTGGTACCGAACAAACTGCAACTGCCACAGGGAGGGAGGAGGACTCTGGCGGAGAGTCCCCTGCACCGCAGCAGCCTGCACTTGAGGGCCCCCCCCCAAGAAGAGGGGTCGTCCGAGGAGGGGAAAGTGAGAGGCTGATGGCCAAGCGCAACTCCCAGGAAGCCTGAACCTGTTCTGGATTTTCGCCTTTGTGCACAGACTGTTCACCCTGTTGATGGCAACACTACTCCCACACATAGCATGGGGAGTACAAGTTGGAACAATGTGTCAGACAACTGTGGCCCCGATACTGGGGATCCTGTCTACCTGGACTTTCTATTCATCTAGGAACTTGGGATTGCAAGATTCATGTACAGCACAATCCATCCTATGCACTATTATCACAATAAACACACTAATACACCATACTTGCCTCTGTCGTGATTCCAACGTGGGTGCTGTTATGGGGATGATGAACTGCAAAATTACACAGTGTATGCGAACTGCAACAGCAAGGACAACACAGGCATGTGAGTACAGGCAACGTGACACATATGAGGGAGACACACCACCAGGGCTACACAACACATACACACCTAGGCCATCTGACTCATTGCCTACACTGATGTTGCCAGGGAAGACGGTGCAATGCACAGACACCACACCCATTCCCAGTTGTAGTCAAGTAGCCCACAGGTGCAGTAAGCAAATGGCAGTCAAATGTGTGACCACAGACAACGCACATCACTAAGTGAAGCACAGGTTTATTACACAGTAGCAACATGCCGTAACCACTACAGATGCAAGGTAACCCCACCTGGTAGCGGGCACACAGTCAACAACTGTAGACAGAAGGAAGTCCATGGGTGTGGCGCACATCACCTGTAGGGACACAACAGCTACCAGCCTGGATGTGCAATCACGTCGTCGGTGGACACAGTTGACCAAACGAATCTGAAAGTACCCTGTGAAGGACAGAAATGACACACAGTCAAAAGCAATGCAGTACAGGACAGAACAGCAAAACTCATGCACAATACATGTTACAAGATACCCACCCAGAACCAAGTTAGCATGTCAACACTGTTGGGGAGTACAGCCCACCTGTCACCACACATCGCAACACACATCCTGTCAAGTAGCCCATGGACACACTCCAACAGCACCAGAGCACCACCCACACATCATGCCAACTCACATCATTCACATGACACCTCAGGATACTCACATTCAGCTAAAGAAGTTGGTGATGAGCTGTGTGCGGACATCACCATCACCATCATCATCATCATCGTCACTGGCATCGTGGTCCAGGCCAGGATCCTCCACAGGTGGCGGATGTTGGTCATCGTCATCCTGGATGAGAGGCAACTCCTTCCGCACTGCCAGGTTGTGGAGCATGCAGCAGACGATGATAATCTTGCACACTTTCGCAGGGGCATATGGGAGGGACCCTCCGGTCTTGTCCAGGCAGCGGAAGCGGCTCTTCAGGAGACCAAAGGTCCGCTCAATCACTCTCCTGGTCCGACCATGTGCCTCATTGTAGCGCATCTGGGCAGGTGTCACAGGGTTCCTGAGGGGTGTCAGCAACCACGGCATGTTGGGGTATCCCGAGTCACCTACGGACAGACAAGTGCACATCAGCTGACTTGGAAAAGTGGGCGGAATACTACAGATCAGATCACACACAATGGCACAAAGTCAGTACACACCGACAAGCCAGGCACGCTGGTTCTGCATCTGTGCCATCAACCTGGGGATGCGACTACTCCTCATCACAAAGGCATCGTGTGCTGAACCAGGGAAACGGGCACACACGTGTGTGATGGTCATGTCTGCAAGACACACCACCAGTGCATTGACCGAGTGGTAGTGCTTGCGGTTCCTGTAGGCCTGCTCCTGGGCCTGTGGTGGTACCAAAGCCACATGTGTCCCATCAATGGAGCCAATTACATGCGGCATCCTCCCCAGGGCATAAAAGTCACTCTTCACGTCAGTGAGTCGTCGCAGTCTAGGGAAATAGATGTACCGGTTCAGGAAGAGCAACATTGCCGCCAAAACATCGCGGAGCACACGGCTGAACATGGTCTGTGACATCCCACCAGCAGACGCCACAGTATGTTGGAAGGTACCGGTGGCAAAGAAGTGTAGGGCTGCCATCACCTTCACCTTGGGGGTCAGCGCTGTAGGATACGGCCGGCCAGGCTGCAAATGTGGGGACAACTGCACTGCAAAATCCTCAATCAGCTGCCTGGTGAAGCGGTACCGTCGGATGCTGTCCCGTTCCACCATCGTTGCCAGGTCTGGGAATGGCCGATGGACAGCAGGAGCCCTGCAGTGCAGAGGAGAAGTAAGCAAGATCGTCAGTCACCCCACATATGCGGCATTGAACACACTCAAGATCCCAACATACATCATCATGAGGCACAACTACATGAAGTGTGCAGTACCGGAACGACATTTATGGTACATACATGGCCAACATCTGTCAACACGGTCCTACAGGTGGCATCAATTTGTCCCAAGTTGGCCCATTGGATATCATGATGCTGTGTCACAGTCACCCCCCAGTGACATGTGAGGACAGATGTGCCCCAGGCACCACAGCTCAACGACAGGCACATTCCCAGGGACCCTGTAATGCCACATGGACACTGGCATCACCTGGAGTATCATGTGTACACCACAACAAAACAAACATGACCCCCACAGGTAGTGGCCACACTTGCCATGGCAGGAGAGCCATGGACGTCTGTGACACACACGCACAACATCAGAGTCCATGCACACACAACGTGGATGTGGAGACTGTCTCCCATTGTGCACATGAAATCAGAGACATTGTAAACACTACATGCACAAAGACTGTGGAGGGCCATCACTATTGTGCCACTGGGACACCCTGGCTCAAACATACCGTCCCACATGGGACTCACGGGGTATGTGACATGACATACACAAACACCACTGTGAAATGTGACCATGGCACATGCACAGATATGAACAGTTGCACATCACAGTGGTCACGTACACATAACACCCATGATCCTGTCCCCATGAACACGTGCACAGCCTGGGGGTGGCTGCCCACAGGTGACACCCACAGGACAACATGTACACCAACATACACACAATAGGAAATGCAGCCTTACATGCCTTATGATAAGGTTTGGACAGGCTGTCGTGATGTAGGTGTGCCCCTCACTCCCTGGGAGCTATCTGTGGCTGGCATATGTCCATCTGAGACAGGCATGCTGACATATGCCAGTCACATGTACAGTGATGCGTTGTACTGCAATGGACCGATCGGTGCCTCCGGCCGGCCCATTGCATTCAATGTGTGCGGGTACGCGTTGTACCCCTGTGCGCGTTGTACTGCAATGGACCGATCGGTGCCTCCGGCCGGCCCATTGCATTCAATGTGTGCGGGTACGCGTTGTACCCCTGTGCGCGTTGTACTGCAATGGACCGATCGGTGCCTCCGGCCGGCCCATTGCATTCAATGTGTGCGGGTACGCGTTGTACCCCTGTGCGCGTTGTACTGCAATGGACCGATCGGTGCCTCCGGCCGGCCCATTGCTTTCAATGTGTCGGGTACGCGTTGTACCCCTGTGCGCGTTGTACTGCAATGGACCGATCGGTGCCTCCGGCCGGCCCATTGCATTCAATGTGTGCGGGTACGCGTTGTACCCCTGTGCGCGTTGTACTGCAATGGACCGATCGGTGCCTCCGGCCGGCCCATTGCATTCAATGTGTGCGGGCACGCGTTGTACCCCTGTGCGCGTTGTACTGCAATGGACCGATCGGTGCCTCCGGCCGGCCCATTGCATTCAATGTGTGCGGGTACGCGTTGTACCCCTGTGCGCGTTGAACAGCAATGGACCGATCGGTGCCTCCGGCCGGCCCATTGCTTTCAATGTGTGCGGGTACGCGTTGTACCCCTGTGCGCGTTGTACTGCAATGGACCGATCGGTGCCTCCGGCCGGCCCATTGCATTCAATGTGTGCGGGTACGCGTTGTACCCCTGTGCGCGTTGTACTGCAATGGACCGATCGGTGCCTCCGGCCGGCCCATTGCATTCAATGTGTGCGGGTACGCGTTGTACCCCTGTGCGCGTTGAACAGCAATGGACCGATCGGTGCCTCCGGCCGGCCCATTGCTTTCAATGTGTGCGGGTACGCGTTGTACCCCTGTGCGCGTTGTACCTGCAATGGACCGATCGGTGCGCACCCATTGACAATGGGCTTGCCTGGCAACGGACGCGTTTTCGAATATTCGAACGAGTCGGTTGCTGGAAAATCAGTTGGTCACCCACAACAATGTTGCAAAATCATGTATGTCATGAAGTTGAAATTTTGAAGGATGCTGTGGGCGTGTTTTGGTGCTGCTATTCCATGGATTGGCCATATTCAGAAGATGCAAACGACTTGGACCTATCACTTTGGACACAAGGGACAGTATCTGCCTCTCCAGCACATATATATTGCTGCATGTTCCCCTGAGAGCCCACTTGCCTGCACTACATGCTCCAGGACGACATC
Source organism: Calotriton arnoldi (assembly GCA_963921515.1). Classification (NCBI taxonomy): domain Eukaryota; kingdom Metazoa; phylum Chordata; class Amphibia; order Caudata; family Salamandridae; genus Calotriton; species Calotriton arnoldi. The sequence continues at coordinate 501,001 of CAWUFW010010795.1, forward strand.
TGCCACTGCACTGCTGCTGTCTCTGCCCCTCTGGACCCTGCAATGGCACGTACTGTGGAGAGAGCCCCAGCCTTCAGCCTTGAAGAGAACCAGGCCCTGCTGGACAGCCTACTTCCACAGTACAGCAAGCTGTATGGGACACCAGGGGAGCAGGTGAGTGTTCTGTGCACTGCCTTTCTGAATGTGCATTTTGTCTGACTAGCAAGGCTGAGAGTCAGCACACCACTGGCTAGCAGGCTCACTGAGTAGTTGTCACCCCCCATAGTGTGTAGTGACTTGCACTGGACAGGTATGGTGCAGTGACAGTGCTTCTGAACAGGGTTTTACTCCCCATGCTATGATACCATGTAGTGACTTCTGGAAAACTGTCCATGGGCAGCCGTGCACTGCCTGGGTACACCATGTGCCCCTGTGATTGCGACATGTATATGCAACTGTGTCATGCACGGATATGTTGCATGTGTAGTAATGTCCTTATCACTTTGTCATCCTGACAGGCTTCTGCCCATCGGAAGCATGAGATCTGGAAGGACATCGTCCGGGCTGTCCGGTCCGTGGGGGTCTACAAGCGCCGGATCCGCAACTGCCAAAAGAGGTGGCAGGACCTTCGGGGCTGGACCCGGAGGATTGCACGGGTCCAGCTGAAGCTGTCGCCTCCTCGCAGGAGGGGCGGAACACGGACCCTGACCCCCACATGCTCAGGATCCTGGCGGTGGTCTTTCCAGACCTGGATGGGCAGCTGAAGGCCAGAGAGCAGCAAGGAGGGGGTGAGTCAAAGACTGCACTGTGTACTCTGTCTAACATGTTATGTGCCCTCCTCGGGCCAGGTTGAACTGCCACAGTACAGCAGTCATGTTGTCCAGGAGCCATGTCCCTCTATTGTGCACTGCCCACTCCTCATCTGATACCCAGGTGTGGCCCTTACATGCAGGGAATTCTGTCACTTAGGACTGTGTCCTTGCAGTTTGCTTGACTCAAGGTGGGAGACAGCATCTGTTTCCCTGACTCTGTGGTGGGCATCATGGGTGGGTCCATTGCTTACACAATGCCTGTATTCTGACATGTATTCAGCGTGTTACTTTGATCTGTGGTCCAATTGCTGAGCTGATCCACCACATGTGGCTGGGGTACCTGGCACACACCCATGCTGCGGGTGGGAACAATGTTTGGGCCCCAGGAGTATGTATATGACGTGTGTCACACATACTTAGCCAGTTGCCTACAGTCCAGGGCTCATCCCTCATTCATGTGGGGCTGGACAGTCATGCCTACTCCAGGCCATACAATACACTCTGTACTCCCACTCCCGTGTATCAGAGGACACATTGTGCACAGTGATTTGCCCCTCAGGTGTCTGCCTCTGTGTCAGTGTGCTGTGGATTAGTCGCCAGGACTGCTGTGGAGTTTCTTGGTAGGGGCTCAGCATGCCACTGGAGATGTGACCATAGGAGACGATACTTGTGTGACACATAGGTGTCTGATCAGCTGCCCATGCAGACTGGGGCATGTAAATGTGAAGTTCAGGCAGCTGTTCCCCATGCACAGCAGAGTGTGAGGGGCTCAGGTTCAGAGGGTAGTGTCACAGGTCTCCCATATGTCCAATAGGTATGACCTGGACAGATGAGGGTTAAGAGGATGTGTTGTGGGGGGGATGTACATGTGCACTTGTGCAGCTCCAGGACTTGCATTCCCCATGACCTACTATTGTGACACAGTGCAGAGTGTTGTTGTCTGGCTGCAAAGTCATACATCACTGAGACAGTGATGTATGACTTTGCAGTCATGCCTCCGCCATGGCATGTGTCTACTGATTGGTGATCCTGCAGGGGAGTGACATGTGCTACATGCACACCATAGTGGCGCTGGCTATCAGGACATGGGTGCATCATGGTGTCTGTCGCTGGTATGCATCACATGCATTTCCTATCTGACTCTGGGCATCCCTTACATCCGTAAACCTGTACTGACTCAGTGGCAAGAGCTGTGATGTGTCCACACCGTGTCCTCTGCACTGTCCAACTACTGTGTACTTGGTGCATGTGTCAACACTGGGGTGTTGCAATCCAACAGACACCAGACAGATGGGTGCAAGGCCATGTGGGATGTGAGTGCCATGCTTGGCATCAGACTGACAATTGACTTCTCCTGTTCAATTAGTGCACTTTTAGCAATGCACAACTAATGATGCCAGGGCTTGCTCTGTGATGTGCTGTGCTCACAGTGGTGTGTGCGTTATGTGCAGGTGACTGATGTCTGTCTGTTTCCCCATTTTTTGCAGATACATCCACGGCCACGGAAGGGGACAGCTCCACGGACCAGGAGGAGCCGGAGAGCCAGACTGGGTCAGCAGCCGAGGAGTGGTCGGAGGGACCCAGTGGCACGGAGGGCGAGGGGAGCCACACCGAGGAGTCCTCAGCAGCATCCACCTCAGCTGAGGACCAGAGCAACTCGGAGGATGACTCCCTTGTGGAGGCGGGTGTCAGCAGCCACCACACCCCAGCTAGTGTTGCTGTCCCCGCCACCACCAGCACCACCACCGCCCTCCCATCGGCTCCCATTCCCCAGGTCCGTGGAGGCTCCCATGTCCGGGAGCGTGTCTCCTTTGGGCCAGGCACCGCACCCCCTGCCCCTGTGTCCCCTGCTGCCCTGAGTGAGGAGTCTGTGTACCTCCTTCGCCAGCTCCATGTAGGGCAGACAGCCATGCTGAGTGTCCTCCATGCGCACACCGCGCTGTTGACTCAGCTGGTGTCGTTCATGGAGGGCATCTCATCGGGCATGTCTGACCTACAGAGGGGCAATAGGTCCATGGACTCCTCCCTGACGGCAGCAGTGTCCCTCCTCAAACGGTCCCTCACCCCTCCTGCCTCTGCTCCATCCACACTCCCCAGCACCTTACCCATCCCAGGCACACACACACTGGCACACACCAGCACACACACATCCAGCACACTGACACACACGCCAATGACAAAACGCACACGCACGCACATTCAGGGGACTGAAGCCAGACTCACAGGGGATGGGGCCCTGGCACACACACACGCATCCACATGCACTGCGCAGTCCTCAGTTCCCTCTCCCTCCAAAGCACCCTCCCTTGCCTCACCTGCAACCCCAAAGTCACAGCAGCTCTTCCTCTGTGACCTCGGCCTCTTCCCCACCGATGAAGCTGCTCCAGCATCCCGGGGGAAGAGGAAGCCCACCCACACGGAGCAGAGTGCCCCTCGCCCCCGGACACCCTCCCCCAGGCGCAGACGGACTGAGGCCCCCACCCGCAAGTCCCCCCGGAGTGCTAAGAGCAAGACCCCGCCACCGCCCTGCAGCTCAGGCACAAGGTCTCCGTCCTCCATCCCTCAGGCCCCCACTGCACAGGTGCCCCCACCACACCCTGCCCCAGGTTCCCCCACCCACAGATATACCATCCCCAAGATGCTCCGGCCTTCTCCCCCTGCCACTTGCTCTCCCAGCACCACACCCCCGCTGCGCTTGTCTGTGCCACTGATGTGGTGAGGGTGTCCCCCCCTCTGTCCAACCCACCTTGCCTGTTCCCCATTCTCCTCCCCTGGAGGTAGGCACTGCAGTGGAGTCCACTACCGCCCTGTCTGACTTGGGCACTGCAGTGGCGGACCTGTCCACCCCATCTGCAGGGTCCACTGCAGTTGTGCCGGCACCCACGACATCTGTGTCATGCCCCCCAGTTGTGCCGGCACACACCATGTCAGACACCTCCACTGCAGTTGTCAGTGGCTCTCCAGCACCCACCACCCCTTCCCTGACTCCCCCTGGTGAGCCCTGATCCTGTCCCTGCGGTGCCTGGCCTGCCCCCCGGTTGCCCCTCCTAGTGGATTGTCCCTGGTATTGTGCAGGCATGCGTAGGGTGACATCTGCCAGTGTCACCCTGTTTGAACTTTGACAATGGACTGGCCATTGGCCTTTGCTCTTTTTTCAGGACTTCGTTTGGCCTCAACACATATGCTGAATAAAGCAACTTTCTTTTCTCTAGTGCTCATGCTTCAGATGTACATGTTGTTGGTGCAGCTAACCATGCCCTTGCTGCAGTGATGGTGATATCTGGTCTCATGATTATGAAGTGTTACTGTGCAGGAACCCATGTGGTCCAGGGGGAATGTGTCCTATCATGTGGTGTATCCATGTCATCAATAGCAGCATCTGAGGGTGTCATGTGTTCAGTATTTGGCAATGGGTTTCCTACTTACATTGGCAATTTCATATCTGTGGCTTCCACCCCTGCACATCTGTTGTGCCTGCCATCGTTGCATTTGTCTACTTCCCTGACCGTGTTGCCATCTCCAGTGGACATGCAGGTTTGGGCATCAATGGGGAGGGACTCATCCGTGTAGTCAGTGCAACATTGCTATACAAGTGTGTTGGATCTGTGCTGATGATTCCGTTGGCACATCCATGACCAGGCTGATGTGATGGGAGCCCTCATTTGGTGCTAATTGTTGATTGTGTGACCAAGTGCTCAGCTGACATGATGGGGCCCTACTGAGGCAACATATGGCACAGCTTTCCTCACACAGGAGTGGAGTCCCCTCATGGCAGTGTGTACACGTGTGACATTGCCTGCGCCCAAGGTGTGTGTTGTATGTGCATGTCTGTGTGTTCACTTCCATTCATCTGCGCATGCTGTGATCCCTAGTGTTGTACCTGTTTGTGATGCTTGCTGACTTGAGCTATGTTCCCCCAAAGTCTTCTCCCTGTGTTCTCTGTGATGTGGGTGCATGGCACATTACTGGTCATCAGGGTGTCACCCATAGGTGTGTTTGCTGTCAGGGCAGAGTTTGTGTGCAGACGCAGATGGGTCACAGTCAGGTTTCCCTTTGGCACTTGTTGTTTGCCCCTGTCATGTGATTTCCAGTTTGTGTTATCTTTCAGTGATTGTGACACGTTGTGTGTGTGACTGCTGGCACTCCTTAGGGTCCGGGCTGCAATGTTGGTTGTTGTCTATGTGTGTTCTTTGTGGGTGACCTTGGCTTCTTCATTGGTGTGTGACTGTGGCTGGGATCCCATTGGTCGGTGTGGTATTGCCGTCATGTCCATGTACAGCGTAGTGTGCAGTGTGTCAGACATTCAGGAGTCTTGTTGAGTGTCCATGTGTGATGTGTTTCTACACCTTGGTTCCCACCCACCACCCTGGAATAGTAATGGGTGCATGTGCAATGTCACCAGTGCATGTGTACTTCACTGCTGCACATTGTTGGAGGTCGAGGGGTGTGGTCTTGAGTGTGTGCAGATGAGAGTTGTTGCCCGGCTAGTCCCCTGCCTCCATGTTGGCCTTGGCTTACTGGCCATGCTGATTGATTTGTGCTTGTGTAGGTGTGATGGTAGTTAGTTGCTCAGGACACCTGACTGTGGTTCACAGTGTGAACGACATTTAGCTTTGTCATCACAGTGGTATTTTTCTTCAGCCCAGGGTCACCACATTGTGGGGGCCCTGGGGGTGGTGCTGTGGTGTGTCTGTGACTTGCTGTGTCAGTTGTTGTTCCTACGTGCCTGTGTGACATGTGTGTTTTGTGCTCCCTCTCACCTGTCAATGCCTGCTTGCCCACATAGGGGATTTGGATCCATGAGTTACCTTAGTGTGGCAGTGTATGCACATCTGTATGATTGGTATTCAGCTCTCCTCATGTGTTGTGTTGTTGCCTGGGGACACTGGCACCCCCACCCCTCACCTGCTGTGTATGATGACAGTGTTGGTCTGCCTGTTTGTGTTTGTGCATCTGCACCACTGCATTGGCATATCTTGGGTGTGCCATTGGCTGTATGTTGTTTGGTGTGTTTCCCCTGCTGTCCCTGGGACTCCTAGGTCATCGGTCAGCACAGTGATCATGGTTTGTGTGTCCCATTGCTGCCATGGTATGGTATCTGTTCACCTCACATCTGCTGTCTCCACAGGGTATCTGCATTTGTGTGCCCATTGGTGCAAATATGTGGTTCTGCATTCTGATGGTCACTTCTGTCATTGTGTCATTGATGACTGTTGACGGTCTCAGCCCCCATGGGTGTTGTTTGTCTGCACATGGCCAAAGGAATGTTTCATTTGCACTGCAGTATTTGGCTCCCCCAATTTATGTTGCAATGGGACACATACACTACTTTGCCACAGATGAGTTTTTGGTTCTGTGACCAGGAATGATCCATGCAGTTTGGCAGTTGCAGCTCTTTCTTTGTCAACAATTACCTTTTGGTCACTGTGATGATGAGGGTGTAGACCCCATTGCCACAATGGTCAAAATGTGCTTCAGCTATGGACCCCACACTTGCCTTTTGGTCACTGTGATGATGGGGGTTTAGACCCCATTGCCACAATGGTCAAAATGTGCTTCAGCTATGGACCCCACACTTGCCTTTTGGTCACTGTGATGATGGGGGTTTAGACCCCATTGCCACAATGGTCAAAATGTGCTTCAGCTATGGACCCCACACTTGCCTTTTGGTCACTGTGATGATGGGGGTTTAGGCCCCATTGCCACAATGGTCATGGGCTGCTTGCATTGTGGGTGCCACACACATATATGTGTGGCACATGTGCTAGGGGGTCACATTATATGTTCAATGTCATGTTCGGTGTTGTAGGCATTTGACACAGCCTGCTCACACGCTTGTCATGGTGGTGGGGGGATGTCTTAATCTTGCATTCCCTAGGTTGTGGTGTGCTTGTTGTGTCATGCATTGTCCATCCTATGAGTGGGGGTGGTAGTAGTGGTAGGCATCCAGCACCCCTGGCTAAGGGTGGTAGTAGTGGTGGGCATCCTGCCCCCCCTGGGTGAAGGTGGTAGTAGTGGTGGGCATCCTGCCCCCCCTGGGTGAGGGTGGTAGTAGTGGTGGGCATCCTGCCCCCCTGGCTAAGGGTGGTGGTAGGCATCCAGCCCCCTGGCTAAGGGTGGTAGTAGTGGTAGGCATCCAGCCCCCCTGGGTGAGGGTGGTAGTAGTGGTGGGCATCCTGCCCCCCTGGGTGAGGGTGGTAGTAGTGGTAGGCATCCTGCCCCCCTGGGTGAGGGTGGTAGTAGTGGTGGGCATCCTGCCCCCTGGCTAAGGGTGGTAGTAGTGGTGGGCATCCTGCCCCCCTGGGTGAGGGTGGTAGTAGTGGTGGGCATCCTGCCCCCCTGGGTGAGGGTGGTAGTAGTGGTGGGCATCCTGCTCCCTGGCTAAGGGTGGTAGTAGTGGTGGGCATCCTGCCCCCCTGGCTAAGGGTGGTAGTAGTGGTGGGCATCCTGCCCCCTGGGTGAGGGTGGTAGTAGTGGTGGGCATCCTGCCCCCCTGGGTGAGGGTGGTAGTAGTGGTAGGCATCCTGCCCCCCTGTGTAAGGGTGGTAGTAGTGGTGGGCATCCTGCCCCCCTGGGTGAGGGTGGTAGTAGTGGTGGGCATCCTGCCCCCCTGGGTGAGGGTGGTAGTAGTGGTGGGCATCCTGCCCCCCTGGGTGAGGGTGGTAGTAGTGGTAGGCATCCTGCCCCCCTGTGTAAGGGTGGTAGTAGTGGTAGGCATCCAGCCCCCCTGGCTAAGGGTGGTGGTAGGCATCCAGCCCCCCTGGCTAAGGGTGGTAGTAGTGGTAGGCATCCAGCCCCCCTGGCTAAGGGTGGTAGTAGTGGTGGGCATCCTGCCCCCCTGGGTGAGGGTGGTAGTAGTGGTGGGCATCCTGCCCCCTGGCTAAGGGTGGTAGTAGTGGTGGGCATCCTGCCCCCCTGGGTGAGGGTGGTAGTAGTGGTGGGCATCCTGCCCCCCTGTGTAAGGGTGGTAGTAGTGGTAGGCATCCTGCCCCCCTGTGTAAGGGTGGTAGTAGTGGTAGGCATCCTGCCCCCCTGGGTGAGGGTGGTAGTAGTGGTGGGCATCCTGCCCCCCTGGGTGAGGGTGGTAGTAGTGGTGGGCATCCTGCCCCCTGGGTGAGGGTGGTAGTAGTGGTGGGCATCCTGCCCCCTGGCTAAGGGTGGTAGTAGTGGTGGGCATCCTGCCCCCCTGGGTGAGGGTGGTAGTAGTGGTGGGCATCCTGCCCCCTGGGTGAGGGTGGTAGTAGTGGTGGGCATCCTGCCCCCTGGGTGAGGGTGGTAGTAGTGGTAGGCATCCTGCCCCCTGGGTGGGGGTGGTAGTAGTGGTAGGCATCCAGCCCCCTCTGGCTAAGGGTGGTGATAGGCATCCAGCCCGCCCTGGGTGAGGGTGGTAGTAGTGGTAGGCATCCAGCCCCCTGGCTAAGGGTGGTAGTGGTGGTGGGCATCTGGCACCCCCTGGCTAAGGGTGGTAGTAGTGGTGGGCATCCTGCCCCCCTGGGTGAGGGTGGTAGTAGTGGTGGGCATCCTGCCCCCCTGGGTGAGGGTGGTAGTAGTGGTGGGCATCCTGCCCCCTGGGTGAGGGTGGTAGTAGTGGTGGGCATCCTGCTCCCCTGGCTAAGGGTGGTAGTAGTGGTGGGCATCCTGCCCCCCTGGCTAAGGGTGGTAGTAGTGGTGGGCATCCTGCCCCCCTGGGTGAGGGTGGTAGTAGTGGTGGGCATCCTGCCCCCCTGGGTGAGGGTGGTAGTAGTGGTGGGCATCCTGCCCCCCTGGGTGAGGGTGGTAGTAGTGGTAGGCATCCTGCCCCCCTGTGTAAGTGTGGTAGTAGTGGTAGGCATCCAGCCCCCCTGGCTAAGGGTGGTGGTAGGCATCCAGCCCCCCTGGCTAAGGGTGGTAGTAGTGGTAGGCATCCAGCCCCCCTGGCTAAGGGTGGTAGTAGTGGTGGGCATCCTGCCCCCTGGGTGAGGTGGTAGTAGTGGTGGGCATCCTGCCCCCTGGCTAAGGGTGGTAGTAGTGGTGGGCATCCTGCCCCCCTGGGTGAGGGTGGTAGTAGTGGTGGGCATCCTGCCCCCCTGGGTGAGGGTGGTAGTAGTGGTGGGCATCCTGCCCCCTGGGTGAGGGTGGTAGTAGTGGTGGGCATCCTGCCCCCCTGGGTGGGGGTGGTAGTAGTGGTAGGCATCCAGCCCCCCTGGCTAAGGGTGGTGATAGGCATCCAGCCCGCCCTGGGTGAGGGTGGTAGTAGTGGTAGGCATCCAGCCCCCTGGCTAAGGGTGGTAGTGGTGGTGGGCATCTGGCACCCCCTGGCTAAGGGTGGTTGTGGTGGTTGGCATCCAGCCCCCCTGGGTTGGGGTGGTGGCGCGCATTCAGGCCCCTGTGTGCATATGTGGCATTGGTGATGGGCATCCCGCCCCTATGGTGCTGCTGGTGTAAGTATATTCAGATTCCCAGTGTATGTGTGTGATGTGTCGTGTACGTGTTGTATGTGTTTTGTGGTTGGTGTCTGACTTACCTTCTGCGCCGTACGCGTCCGTGCCTGTTCCGGTAGTAGATGTAGAATATTGGTATGATCGGGACGAAGGGATTCATGGTTGGTTCGTGTCGTTCGTCCTTCTCGTTGCTTCGCGTCGTCCTCGTCGCTTGGCTTCGTCCTCGTCGCTTCGCTTCGTCCTCGTCGCTTCGCGTCGTCCTCGTCTGTGCTGTGTTCGTCTCGTAGCCGTGGATCGTGTTGTGGCGCGATTCGGAGCTTATGTGCGCCTCTCCCGGATGCTTTGACGTGCCGTGCGTAGCGACGGGTTCGGCGCGTACGGAAAGCGCATCGTACTTGTCCGGCCGGACGGGGCTGCATTTTCCCTTCCGTGCGACTCGATTCGGCGTTTCCGGATTCGCCTCGGTCGGAGAACAGGACCTGGTTTGGGTGAGTACGGCTCGGCCGGGATTTTTGCTGTTGTGCGCATCGTACTTGCTCGTTCGGTGTGCTGTACGGATCGGTCGGGAAACTGGCTTTCGCATGGCTTTTTTCCCGACCGAATAGTATTGGGTGCGCCTCCGACCGAGATCGGAATCGGCCCCTTAGACGTTTGCTTGTCTACACGCCACCTTTTGGATTACTAAATAAAAATTGACTCCGTTCTATGGATGGGAGTGCCGTCTCTTGAAGTAGTCGTCATATATATATATATATTATCTACTGGCGGTCGCCAGTAGATAGTTATAGTTACAACCTATTATCCATAGGAAATCCGCGACATTCTATTTGAAATAACGTTGGCGCCGGTTGACGAATCTTCGTGAAAGTTTCCAACTTGTTGGGGCGCTCCGCTCCTACCCTGAAAGTCTCGGGGTGATACGTGAAGCGGGGGCCGAGAAAAAGGGGGTCCCAAAACGCGTTTTCCCCATTCATTTTTCCATAGGAACCTTTAGTCGCAGCTACAGCCCGAACTGCTGAACGGAATTACACCAAATTTGGCAAAGAGGTAGCCCTTGGTTCAGACTGGTGCCTTTTGCTTAAATGGTGTAAATCCGTTCAGTAGTTCCTGAGAAAATAAAAGTAAAAGTACATATATATCTATGGGCGCGTCGGATACGGCGTACCCTCAGCGCACCCTGCGCGCACCGTCCCGATCACGAGCTGCATGCTAATTGGCTGTCAGCTGGCTGTCAACATTCTGATTCAGGAAGTGTTGGCAGCCATTTTGACCCTCGGTAGAACCGAGGGACAGAAACAAGTGCGCAAAGCGCAAAGGGGGCAGGGTAGAAACACCCTGACCCCTAGGTCTGCTCAGGGGTCCCACAAGGACCCCTGGGCAGAAAAAGATTTTTTTTTTTTTTTAAATCGGCGGGATGCGCTTAGAAAAAAAAAGAAACAAGTGCGCAAAACGCACAAAGGGGGCAGGGTAGAAACACCCTAACCCCTAGGCCTGCTCAGGGGTCCCACAAGGACCCCTGGGCAAAAAAGCATTTAAAAAAAAATAAAAAATCGGCAGGATGCGCTCAGGGTGCGCGAATCCTGCCGAGAATCAAGCGCGGTCTCCCGCGCTCGATAGCTGATTGGCCCCGGGTGGCCCAAGTCCCGGGGGCATGGTGGGGGGGATAATTTAATGTGTGGGGGCCTCCAAGGGCCCCCAAGCCCCGGGGACCGCCACCCCCAGGGCTTTTGTAAAAATGGTGCGGGAGGGCTCTGAGCCCTCCCGCAGCCCCGGAGACCACCACCTCCCGGGGCTTTTAATGAAAAATAAAACCAGTGTGGGGGGCTCCAGCCCCCACATGCCCCGGGGACCGCCACCTCCCGGGGCACTAAACATTTTAATATGGGGGTCCGTTACGGACCCCAGAGCCCTGGGGACCACCACCTCCCGGGGCTGTGTACTGAATGGGAGGGGGCCGCGCGGCCCCTCCTGGAGCCCTTGATGGCCCTGGGGACCACCACCCCCAGGGCCGGCTCCTGCAGTGTCCCGGGGTGCCTACCCCGGGACACTGTGGTTTGCTATGGCAGGACGGGAGCCTCGCGGCTCCCGTCCTGCCATAGCAAACTGCTTTGGATATTGGAAGAGAGGCAGGGAAACCTGCTCTCTCTTCCACTATCCAAAGCGATGCTTTTCCACATGGGGAGCAGCATGTCAGCTGCTCCCCATGTGGAGCTAGCAATGCCGGCTCCCAAGGGACGTGGGAGCCGAGCGGGACTGTGGGGGATTGGGGACCCCCCACAGTCCCCAACGGAGAGGGGCCAGCCCCGGGGATGGGGTCCCCGGGGCAAGTAGTGGCCCGGGAGGGGGCCACGCGGCCCCCTCCCCAAAAAGGAAAAAAATATTAATTTTAAAAAATGGAAAGGCCGGCCCGGGGGATGGGGTCCCCGGGGCTTTAAAATGGCCAGAGGAGGGGGCCACCCTGCCCCCTCAAAATAATAAATATAGAGGCCATGCCCGGGGATGGGGTCCCGGGGCCAATACAGGCCCAGGGAAAGGGGGCCACGCGGCCCCCTTCCCGTTTTTTTTATTTAAAAGGGGTAAGGCCCTGGGGGATGGGGTCCCCAGGGCCCAAAAAGAGAAAGGAAGGGGGCCACACAGCCCCCTTCAGGGGACAAAACCCCCCAAAAAAAAAAACGATCGGGCTTGCAGGCCCCGCCCCCTTCCTTCACCACTCTGCAAACGCGCCCCTGGCGCGTTTGCAGAGAGGAACAATTCCCCTTGAATACTGGGGGTCCTGGGGGCCAACTAGCCCACCAGGAACCTCCAATATGCGCCAGGGGCTGCGTGGCAGGAGACGTGTAGAGAGGCCACACCCCTTTTACACCTCTCTGCAACGCAGCTCTCTGGCGCTTTTTGGAGGTATATGGTGGGCTAGTTGGACTCCGGGGACCCTCAGGATTCAAGGGGACTTAATCCCCCAACTTAAAACGCGCCACGGGGCGCGTTTGCACAGTGGTGAAGGGAGGGGCGGGGCTTCAGGTGACATGTGTGCAAACAGGCCCCGTGGCGCGTTTTAAGATGGGAATTAAATCCCTTCAATCCTGAGGGTCCCTGGGGCCAACTAGCCCAACAGGTACATCCAGAAAGCGCCACAGAGCTGCGTTGCAGAGAGGTGTAAAAAGGGGTGTGGCCTCTCTACACGTCTCCTGCAACGCAGCCCCTAGCGCATATTGGAGGTTCCTGGTGGGCTAGTTGGCCCCTAGGGACCCTCAGGATTCAAGGGGACTTAATCCCCCAACTTAAAACGCGCCACGGGGTGCGTTTGCACAGATGTAACCTCAGGCCCCGCCCCCTCCCTTCACCATTGTGCAAATATTCCTCTAAAATCAGCCGAAATACGAATTCCGATTTACTCACCTGTTATCAGGAGAGACCTCAGTGCTGTATCTTTCAGCCCAGTACTGGTCCTGAAAAGTAATTCTAACCATACTTACCAGTAACTTGAATTTCCTTCCATAGGCTAACATTGACTGGTTTCACTTGGAAATTCTTCTAAGTGTGGAGTTTTGGAACTTTAAAATATTCCTCTAAAATCAGCCGAAATACGAATTCCGATTTACTCACCTGTTATCAGGAGAGACCTCAGTGCTGCATCTTTCAGCCCAGTACTGGTCCTGAAAAGTAATTTTAACCGTACTTACCGGTAACTTGAATTTCCTTCATAGGCTAACATTGACTGGTTTCACTTGGAAATTCTTCTAAGTGTGGAGTTTTGGAACTTTAAAATATTCCTCTAAAATCAGCCGAAATACGAATTCCGATTTACTCACCTGTTATCAGGAGAGACCTCAGTGCTGCATCTTTCAGCCCAGTACTGATCCTGAAAAGTAATTTTAACCGTACTTTACCAGTAACTTGAATTTCCTTCATAGGCTAACATTGACTGGTTTCACTTGGAAATTCTTCTAAGTGTGGAGTTTTGGAACTTTAAAATATTCCTCTAAAATCAGCCGAAATACGAATTCCGATTTACTCACCTGTTATCAGGAGAGACCTCAGTGCTGCATCTTTCAGCCCAGTACTGATCCTCAAAAGTAATTTTAACCGTACTTACCGGTAACTTGAATTTCCTTCATAGGCTAAGATTGACTGGTTTTCAGCAAAAAAGTTTCAGTGTTGATTTTCACAAACTACAAATATTCCTTAAAAATCGCCTGTATGACCTAAACGCATTTTTTCAACTGTTTACAGGAGATGCACCAGTGCTGGATCCAGGATCCAACACTGAGTAAGAAAAAGTAACGATAACAGTTTTTACCTGCTAAGTGAATTTCCTTCCATAGGATAACATTGGTGATTCTATGAGAAAAGTTTCTAAGTGTCAACTTTTAAAATACAATAATATTCCTTAAAAATCACGACTGTATCCAAAACGCTTTTACTCAACTGTTTACAGGAGATGTACCAGGACTGAATCTAGGATCCAGTCCTGTGGTTACAAAAGTAATCCATAAAGTAACTAATTGCATTTAACTAGAAATTCACATTGAGCTGAATGTTGCATTGTGTTTGAAAATGTGTTGCCCATTGCAACAACTGTAACTACTGTACTTAAAAGTCTATTGCCTATCTGCAAAGTATTTAAACTAAAGTAATTCATTCTGAGAAAGTATTTTTTGTAATGTAATGTATAATGTAATTACAATGTAATTTAAAAATAAAATATGTAAAAAAATTGTTTCTAAAAATGTAGTAAATCAGTATGAAAAAAATTAATATAACAATTAATACATTTAAAAATTGTCATTTACAAAACCTTTGAAATTCACTGAAAAAACCGTAGGTTTCAGGCACGTTATAGTTAGAAATTAGCATTTAAAAAACCTTTGAAATTCACTGAAAAAACCATAGGTTTCAGACACGTTATAGTTACAAATTAGCATTTAAAAAACCTTTGAAATTCACTGAAAAAACCATAGGTTTCAGACACGTTATAGTTACAAATTAGCATTTAAAAAACCTTTGAAATTCACTGAAAAAACCATAGGTTTTAGGGACAGTTTTAGTTACTTGGACATTGCACTCGTACAAAACCCGTGAAATTCCCACGTTATAGTTAGTTCAGCTAACTATAACTCGCGCCCCGCAATGCACTGCTGATGACGTCACATATTACATCACTCATGACATGGTCAGTGACATCACTGATGACATCACTGATGACATCTCAAATGACATCACTGATGACATCATCCACGTGATAATCTGATGCACCTCCTCACACCCTAATATAACCTTTGATACACCCACTCTAAATTACAGACTGCCATTCGCAAAACCATAGACACTCCAACACCAATAACTACATACCCACTCACTGATTCTTAGGTCTACACACACACATCCACTCACTCACCCGTACAGTCACTCATACTTACGGTCACTCAGTACAGGACTATCATATGCACTCTTACTCCTATATAGACACTCAAACAACGCCACTCATCCATAGAGATACTCACACACCTAGTCAGTCATGCAAATAATTAAACACACTGCCATTTAATCACCTATACAGTTATACACACACCAGCTCACTTACTCATACAAATAGTAGCACATTGTTACGCTCTTATACAATCACTGATACAAGCACACACTCATCCATACAGCCACTATCACAATCACTCACTCTTGCTTATAGCTATTTATATACTCCAACACACATATATACTGCCTTTCACATATGTAGTTACTCACACATGTACCACTGGGACATACATTCACTCACTAACACACTCTTACACACACTTACCCACCCATACAGACTATCACAGATGCACTCTTGAAACCATCCACCCAGTGAATCACCCACTCACACATCTATGCACAGAGTTGCACACACCCCTCCCACACAAACACTCAAGGAACCCATACAGATACTCAGACAAGCATTCAATAACTCATATAGACACTCATTTAGCTATTCACAAACACATGCAGCCACTTACACAGCAACAGACAGACGGATACAGACATTCACCTAGTTTAGTCACTAACCCATGCATTCAGTAAGATACGTTAAATCACTCACTTATAGAGTCAGTCACGCACCTACTAAATCATCCATACAGACACTTACACACCCACTCATTCTTCAATACGTCTTTTCCTATATATATTAAAAATATTTAAACTTTACAGAAACACACAGTCACTGGATGATGTCATCAGTGATGTCATTTGAGATGTCATCAGTGATGTCATCAGTGATGTCACTGACCATGTCATGAGTGATGTAATATGTGACGTCATCAGCAGTGCATTGTGGGCGCGAGTTATAGTTAGCTGAACTAACTATAACGTGGGAATTTCACGGGTTTTGTACGAGTGCAATGTCCAAGTAACTAAAACTGTCCCTAAAACCTATGGTTTTTTCAGTGAATTTCAAAGGTTTTTTAAATGCTAATTTGTAACTATAACGTGTCTGAAACCTATGGTTTTTTCAGTGAATATATATATATATATATATATATATATTACCTACTGGCAGTCGCCAGTAGGTAGTTATAGTTAGAACCTAGTTTCCATAGGAAAAGTGTTTATTAATTTGCCAATATCTTTGGCGCCATTTGACGAATCTTCGCGAAAAAAACTAATGGCCCCCTCCAGTCAGCTCCTGTCTTGTAAGATTCGGGGTGATTCGTCAAGCTGGGGCCGAGAAAAAAGGGGGGTCCCAAAACGCGTTTTCTCTATGTTAATTTCCATAGGACACGTTTGTTGCAGCTACATCCCGAACTGCTGAATGGAATTACACCAAATTTGGCAGAGAGGTAGCTCTTGGTCCAGAGTGCACTCTTTGCTTTAAATGGTGTAAATCCGTTCAGTAGTTCCTGAGAAATTCATATTTAAAAATCATTAGATATATCTGGTGACCGCGGTGGATCAGCGAACCCTCCTGAGGAAGAGCTTTATTCTGATTGGCTACCAACACTTCAAACTAAGAAGTGTTGGCAGCCATCTTGTGACTCGTTTGAACCGAGTCACAAGAAAAAAGGTTAAAAATGAAGAAAATGGGGCAGGGTAGAAACACCCTGACCCCCTAGGCCTGCTCAGGGGTTCTCACAGAAACTCCCAGGGCCCAAAAAAGCATTTTTTTAAAAAAGTTTCAGCAGGATTCACGCTGGGTTCCCAAATCCCGCAGAAGAAAAAAAAACAAAGCACGGGATCCCACGCTTCGTTTTCTAGAGACCCCCAGGTGGGCCAGGTCCTGGGGGCAATGCACAATTATCATGCAGGGGCCCCCGCAGCCCCGGGGACCTCCATCTCCCTGGGGCATGATTAATAATGTGCCGGGGGCACGCGGCCCCCCCGCAACCCTGCGGACTGCCACATCCCCAGGGCGATCCTTTATTATGGGCGGGGGGCCTCGCGGGCCCCCCAAGCCCCAGAAACCGCCACCTCCCCGGGGCTTCAATTTAAACGAAGAAATGTAGGGTGGGCTCCTGCCCCAGCCCACACTGCCCCGGGGACCACCACCTCCCCGGGGCACACTGAAATTATGGGCGGGCGGCCTCGCTGACTGCCCCAAGCCCCGGGGACCGCCACCTCCCCGGGGCTTCAATTTAATTAAAGAAGTGTGGGGGGCTCCTGCCCCTCCCCACACTGCCCCAGGGACCACCACCTCCCCGGGGCACTAATTATGTTAAGGCGAGGGTCCGTTACTGAGCCCCGGGGACCACCACCTCCCCGGGGTTTTAATCCTGATCGGAGGGGGACCATGTGGCCCCCCTCCTGGAGCCCTCATTGGCCCTGGGGACCACCACCCACCAGGGCCAGCTCCAGCAATTCCTGGGGGGCCCCCCCGGGACATTGCAGTTTGCTATGACAGGTCATAGCATACACTGCTTTGCTTCCACAAAACAAAGCAGATTTGCTTTTGGGCAAAGGGAGCTGCATGTTTGCAGCTCCCTTTGTTCAAAAGCAATGCCGGCTCCCGCAGGAGGCGGGGAGCCGGCAGGGACCATGGGGGCAGTGGGGCTTCCCCCTGCGGTCCCCAACGTTGAAGCCAGGCCCCAGGGGATGGGGTCTCCAAATCAATAATTGGCCTCAGGGGGGGGCCACGCGGCCCCCCTCCATAAATTCTTTCAAAAAAAGAAAGGCTGGCAAGGCCCAGGGGGAGGGAGTCCCCGGGGCCATAATTGGCCTCAGGAGGGGGGCCACGCGACCCCGTCCAAAATTTAAAAATAAAAGAAAGGCTGGCCAGGCCCCGGGGGATGGAGTCCCTGGGGACAAAAGTGGCCCAGGGAAGGGGGGGCCACGCAGCCCCCTCCCGTAAACTTTAAAAAAAAGAGGCAAAGCCCCGGGGGATGGGTCCCCGGGGCTGAAAAAGGCCTCAGAAGGGGGGCCATGTGGCCCCCTTCCCATTATTTTTTAAATTAAAAAAATGGCTCAGGCCCTGGGGGAAGGGGTCCCCAGGGCCCAAAAAGTGTTAAGGGAAGGGGGGGCCACACATCCCCCCTTCCATAAAGAGGAGAAAAAAGAGAAGCCGGCATCTCGCTGGAGGCCCCGTCCCCTCCCTGCACGACTATGCAAACGCACCTCCTGGCGCATTATGGGTTGGGGGATTAAGTCCCCTTGAATCCTAAGAGTCCTTAGGGGCCAACTAGACCACCAAATACCTCCTGTAAGCCCACACAGTGGGATTGCTGAGAGGTGGTCCGAGGCCACGCCCCTTTTTACACCACTCTGCAAACGCGCCTCTAGGGGCACTGCTGGTGGGGCGACAAGGTCCTCTTGTGTCCTGAGGACCCCAGGACTGAAGTGGACTTCATCCCCCGAGCTGCAGTGCACCAGGTGACGTGTTTGCAGAGTGGTGTAAAAAGGGGGCGTGGCCTCGGACCACTCTCAGCAATCCAGCTGTGTGGGGCTTACTAGAGATAACAGGAGGGCTAGTTGGCCCCCAGGGACCCTCAGGAGGCAAGGGGACTTCTTCCCCCAACCAAGAGTGCGCCAGGAGGCGCGTTTGCAGGGTGGTGGACAAAGGGGGAGTGGCCTGTGTCCACCTCTCAGCAATCCCACGGTTTGGGGCTTACTGGAGGTAACAGGTAGGCTACTTGGCCCCTAATGACCCCCAGCAGTGAAGGGGAATTTAATCCCCATCGATGAGCGCGCAGGAAGCGCGTTTGCAGACTGGTGGGCAAAGGGGGCATGGCCTGCTAGGAGAACTTACCAATGCTGCTGTGTGGGACTTACTGGAGGTAATTGGAGGGGTAGTTGGCCCCCAAGGTTGTACTTGGGGGTCAACTACCCCTCCCGTCACCTCCAGTAAGTCCTACACAGTGGGATTGCTAAGTGGTCTTCGGAGGCCATGCCCCCCTTTCTCCACCACTCTGCAAACGTGCCTCCTGGCACACTACGGGTTGGGGGATGAAGTCCACTTTTCTCCTGAGCAACTTTGGGGGCCAAGAAACCCTCCTGGTACCTCCTGTAAGTCCTACGCAGCGGAATTCCTGAGCACTGTTCGGAGGCTCAGCCCCCTTTCTCCACCTCTCTGCAAATGCGACTTCTGGTTAAAGAAGCAATTGCAATGTAATAGGTTTCGCATTTGCGAGAGTTAGAGCTATTGGCGTTGTAAATGTAAAAGTGTTTTACTAATGTTTCTTAGAGTGGAGTGGATGTAGCTTGTGTGTAGTGGGATTATGTGGTATGTTGTGCAGTGAAATTATTAAGCCTGGGCGGTGAACTTTGCTCCATTCGCGGAGTTTGCGGAGTTTTCTGCACTCCGCACTCCGCGGAGTTCGCAGAGTGCAGAAAACTCCGCTTTGCGATGTACAGCGGAGTTTTTTCCCCGCTCGCGATCGCGAACGGTAAGTTTGCGAACGTGAACGATAAATTCGCGAACGCGAGCTGCCGCTTGGGTAGAATTTCTACCCGAGCGGCAGGAATACCAGCACAAACTGCAGTTCGCACTGCACTCTGCCACTCGCGGAACTTCACGGAGTTTTTTTGTAACTTCGCGGAGTTCCATGTTGCAAAACTCAGCGAACTACGCCCAAGCCTGGAAATTATGTGGATAGAAAGTATGTGGTATTTAGTGTATAGGAATTATGTAGAGTGGGATTATGTGTTATGGAGAGTAATTGTGTGGTATGATAGTCTGTGTTGTGGAGTGGTAACCTCAGGTTTAATCTTCCTCATTTCCATAGAAGCTATACTATAAACTCAATGAGACAAAAAAAGAAGGAACCACTGAGGAGCACTTCTGGACCTAGTCGGAGGTATGAGCAGGGCCACTGGAATTATGCGACTGTTCGGCTGCACCGACTTTCTCACAGTTATACATTTTCCGCATTTGCCACATAATCCATCATCTGTTGCATAATCTGCAGATTTGAACAAAAAAAAACCTTGTTTCTGGCTCAAACGTTACCAAAAATACAGCGACAAGTGTTACAGCGTGGTGGAAGGCCCTGGGCAAACCTAGAATGGTCACCTGTTACATATTGCTAAATGTGGGTATTAAATTGGTACTAAAGCTGTGCAAACCACTCTGGCTTATTTCTGCACCTCTTTTGCTTCTTTCTGCACTTCTCTTGCCGCTTTCTGTATCCCACTTGCCTCCTTCTGCACCTCTGTTGTTTCTTTCTGCACTGCTCTTGCTTCTTTCTGCAACTCTCTTGCAAATTTCTGCACCTCTCTTCCCTCTTTCTGTACCTCTTTTGCCTCTGTCTGCACCCCTGTCCCCTCTTTCTGCACCTCTTTTGCCTGTTTCTGCAACTCTCTTGCCTCTTTCTGCAGTTCTCTTGCCTCCTTCTCCACCTCTGTTGCTTCTTTCTGCACTTCTCTTGCCCCTTTCTGCACCCCTGTTGCTTCATTCTGCACTTCTCTTGCTTCTTTCTGCACCTGTCTTGCTTCTTTATGCACCCCTGTTATCTCTTTCTGCACTTGTCTATCCTCTTTCTGCACCTCTCTTGTCTCTTTCTGAACCCCTCTTGCCTCTTTCTGCACCTCTCTTGCTTCTTTCTGCACCTCTCTTGCTTCTTTCTGCACCCTTCTTCCGTTTTTTGCTTCCCTCTTGCCTCTTTCTGCAGTTCTCTTGCTATTTCCTGCACCTCTCTTGCCTCTTTCTGCACCTCACTTGCCTCTTTCTGCACCTTACTTGCTTCTTTCTGCACCCGTCTTGCCTCTTTCTGCACTTCTCTTGCCTCTTTCTGCACCTCTCTTGCCTCTTTCTGCATCCCTGTTCCCTCTTTCTGCACCTTTCCTGCCTGTTTCTGTACCTCTCTTGCCTCTTTCTGCACCTCTCTTGCCTCTTTCTGCACCTCACTTGCTTCTTTCTGCACTCCTCTTGCCTCTTTCTGTACTTATCTTGCCTCTTTCTGCACCACTCTTGCCTCTTTCTGCACCCCTGTTCCCTCTTTTTGCACCTTTCCTGCCTGTTTCTGCATCTCTCTAGCCTCTTTTTTGTACCTCTGTTGCTTTTTTCTATACCTCTCTTGCCTATTTCTGCACCCTTCGTGCCTCTTTCAGCACCTCTGTTGCTTCTTTCTGCACTTCTCTTCCTTCTTTCTGCATCCTCCTGCCTCTTTTTGTACCCCTCTTACCTATTTGTGCACCTCTGTTGCTTCTTTCTGCACTGTTCTTGCTTCTTTTTCCCCATCGTTTGCAAACTTCTGCATCTCTCTTGCCTCTTTCTGCACCCCTCTTCCCTCTTTCTCCACCTCTCTTGCTTCTTTCTGTACTTCTCTTGCTTCTTTCTCCACTGCTCTTGCTTCTTTCTGCACCTCTCTTGCAAATTTTGGTATCCCTCTTGCCTCTTTCTGCACCCCTGTTCCCTCTTTCGGCACCTTTCTTGCCTGCTTCTGCACCTCTCTTGCCTCTTTCTGTACCTCTGTTTCTTCTTTCTGCACTTCTCTTGCCTCTTTCTGCACCCCTATTGCCTCTTTCAGCACCTCTGTTGCTTCTTTCTGCACTTCTCTTGCTTCTTTCGGCACCCTTCTTGCCTTGTTCTGTACCCCTCTTGCCTCTTTGTTCACCTCTCCTGCCTCCTTCTGCACCTCTCTTGCTTTTTTCTGCAGTTCTCGCCTCTTTCTGCACCTCTTTTGCTTCTTTATGCACTTCATTTGCCTCTTTCTGTAGCCCTCTTGCCTCTTCCTGCACCTCTGTTGGTTCTTTATGCACTGCTCTTGCTTCTTTCTGCACCTGTCGTGCACATTTCTGCACCCCTCTTCCTTCTTTTTGCACCCCTCTTCCCTCTTTCTGTACCTCTCTTGCCTGTTTCTGCAGTTCTCTTGCCTCTTTCTGCACCTCTGTTGCTTCTTTCTGCATTTCTCTTGCCTCTTTCTGCACCCCTCTTGCCTCTTTCTGCACCTCCGTTGGTTCTTTGTGCAGTTCTCTTGCTTTTTTCTGCATCTCTCTTGCTTTTTTTCACCCCTTTTGCCTCTTTCTGCACCTCTGTTGCTTCTTTCTGCATTTCTCTTGCTTCTAATTTTTTGTACACAAATTTACAGTGTATGCTGTTTGAAACACAGGTATTCAAGTATTTGTATGTTTTTTTGTATGTAACATGTCACTAGGTAAAAGCAGAGACACACGCATGCATACCTTCACAAACTTGGTTAGACTTACAACAGTGATATGCTTAGGATTTCTGTTTTATATTTGGTATGCCTAACGTTCTGAGCAGTCAAGGAATAGTGAACCTTCTAGAGGAAAGTGAGGTTTAAGACATCTTGGGAGAAGGATTAGTGATTAGGCTACTTTTATGAGTCTGTTCTACAGTACAGTTGAAGTAGGCCTCTTTCTGCACCTCTGTTGGTTCTTTCTGCACATCTCTTGCTTCTTTCTGCACCTTTCTTCCTCTTTCTGGACTTCTGTTGCCTCTTTCTGCATTTTTCTTTCTTCTTTCTGCACCTTTGTTCCTCCTTCTGCACCTCTCTTGCCTCTTTCTGCACTTCTCTTGCTTCTTTCTGTGCCTTGCTTCCTCTTTCTGCACATGTCCTCCCTATGTAGGCATAGTTAGAAATGAGCATTTAAAAAACCTTAGAAATTCACAGAAAAAAATCATAGGTTTCAGGGACGTTATAGTTAGTAATTAGCATTTTAAAAACCTTTGAAGTTCACTGAAAAAACCATAGGCTTCAGGGACGTTATAGTTAGGAATTAGCATTTAAAGAACCTTAGAAATTCACTGAAAAAAACACAGGTTTCTGGGACGTTATAGTAAGTTGGAAATTTCACTCGTACAAAACTAGAGAAATTCGGCCATTGTAGTTAGCTGAGCTAACTATAACTCGCGCCCCGCAATGCACTGCTGATGACGTCACATATTACATCACTCATGACATCAAGATACATAAATATCGACTGCAAGAATATCGTGGTCAAGAATATTGAGTTTCAGGTAAGAAATATCGTTTTCTAAAATATCGTAGTAATTAATATTGTTTGCAAAAGTATAGTTGTAAAAAATATAGTTTTTTAGTTAGTGTTATGTATTTTAGTATGTATTTTAAATGTATGTGCTCTATTTTTTTGTCTAAGTATTGCATTTGTTTTTTAATATATGTGTTACATTTTTAGAAGTTATTAATTTTATTTTAATTAAATTTTGCGTTTTAGTTCCGTAGCAGGTTGTGGGTTTATAGGGGAATAGGGTGGGAAGTAATTTAATTATAATAAATTGAATATACATTTTTATTTATTAGTGTTTATTTATTTTTGATTTTATAGTGTTAATTGTGGGAATTAATTTATAATTAATTAATTAATAGTTGGCTGTTAATTTTGATTGATTAGTTAATTGGTAAATATGTTAATAGTGTCATTTTTTTAGGAGCGGGTTGTGGGTTTATAGGGGAATAGGGGAAGTAATTTATTTATAATTAATTTATTAATATTTTTTATTATTTAATATTTATTTATTTTATATTTTATATTGTTAATTGTGGGAATTAATGTATTATTAAATATTTATTAATTGGTTGTTAATTATTATTAATTAATTGGTAATTATGTTAATTGTGCTATTTTTTAGGAGCGGTTTGTGGGTTGATAGGGGAGTTGGGTGGGAAGTAATTTAATTTTAATACATTTATTAATATTTTTAATATAATATTTAATGATTAATATTTTATAGTGTTAATTGTGTGGATTAATTTATTAATAATTATTTCTATTTTGCTTGTTAATTGTTATTAATTAATTAATTGTTAATCAATTATGTTAATTGTGTCATGTTTTACTGAAATTGGTGGTGGTATTTATAGGGGAATATGGTGGGAGGTAATATACCAATTGTGTAATAATTTTGAGTTGTGAGTTGTGGGGTTTATAGTGGTAAATGGTGGGAAGTAATTTTTTTTAAATTAATTAATGATTTGTTGTTAATTGATATTAATTGATTAATGTAAAATTAGCTATGGAAATTGAGTAAATATTTTTAGGTGTGAGTTTTGGTGTTTTTTGGGGTAGAGGGTGGCAAGTAATTTAGTTTAAATTAATTAATTATTACTTGATCATTAATATTCATTTATTAATTGATAAATATTTTTGGTAATTGTTTAGTTTTTATTTTGTTTGGGGATTTAGGTTCAATAGTTGTAACGTTTGGTTTGTACATTAATTTTTACATTTTTAAATGTGTTTTATAATTATTAATGTTTGTTAAATTGATAATTAATTGTGTTAATTATAGAGGTACACCTTTTTGTTTAATTTAGATGTGTGTTGTAAATTGTGTGGTGTTATAGGGTAGGAAAATAAATATTACATTTATGTAATTTTTGATTTTTTGATTAAGATAAATTTCTATTACAAAATATTTATTTGTTTGTAAATTGTTTGTTAAATTAAAAAAATTAATAGTTTTTATGTCAATTTTAGATTTTTGATACATTAAAATATTTTTATATGTATTGTTAATTTTTATATTTTTATATATGTTTTGTGTTTTGGTTTTTTATTATATTTTGTAATGTAGTTGATATTTTGTTTGTTTTTAGATTCAAATTTTGTTCTGTGGGAATAGTAATTTTTACCCCTCCGCTATCCAACACTTTCCCTACTGTTGCGTTCGCAGGAGTGGGAATAGTAATTTATACCCCTACGCTATCCAACACTTTCCCTACTGTTGTACTTGCTGGAGTGGGAATAGTAAATTTTACCCCTCTGCTATCCAACACTTTCCCTACTGTGGCACTTGCAGGAGTGGGAATAGTATTTTTCTCCCCTCCGCTATCCAACACTTTCCCTACTGTTGCACTCATTGGAGTGGGAATAGTAAATTAATACCCTCCGCTGTCCAACAGTTTCCCTACTGTTGCACTCATTGGGGTGGGAATAGTAATTTGTACCCCTCCGCTATCCAACACTTTCCCTACTGTTGCACTCCCTGGAGTGGTAATAGTAATTGTATCCCCTTTGCTATCCAACACTTTCCCTACTGTTGCACTCATTGGAGTGGGAATAGTAAATTATTCCCCTCCGCTATCCAACATTTTCCCTACTGTTGCACTCATTGGAGTGGGAATAGTAAATTATTCCCCTCCACTATCCAACACTTTTCCTACTGTTGTACTCGCTGGAGTGGGAATAGTAATTTTTACCCCTCTGCTATCCAACACTTTCCCTACTGTTGCACTTGCTGGAGTGGGAATAGTAAATTATTTCCCTCCGCTATCCAACACTTTTCCTACTGTTGCACTCACTGGAGTGGGAATAGTAATTTTTACCCCTATGCTATCCAACACTTTCCCTACTGTCGCACTTGCTGGAGTGGGAATAGTAATTTTTATCCCTCCGCTATCCAGCACTTTCCCTACTGTTGCACTCATTGGCGTGGGAATAGTAATTATTCCCCTCCACTATCCAACACTTTCCCTACTATTGCACTCGCTGGAGTGGGAGTAGTAATTTTTTTCCTTCCGCTATCCAACACTTTCCCTACTGTTGCACTCATTAGAGTGGGAATAGTAAATTATTCCCCTCCGCTATCCAACACTTTCCCTACTGTTGCACTCGCTGGAGTGGGAATAGTAATTTTTACCATCCGCTATCCAACACTTTCCCTACTGTTGCACTAAATGTAGTTTAAAATGTAGGTTTAAAAAATATAACATATTTTAATATTTTAATTTATATTATAATTTCTTTTTTTTTACGTTACAGGTGTATGTATATATATATTTATCTTTATTTTTTAGTATTTTTCTAACATTTTATAATTAATTAAAATTATTATTTATTAATTATTACATTTTATATATGTATGTTTAATTTATTTTTAAATTACATTTATTACTTATAATTGTTAAAATTTACAAATAAATCTAAATTTTTTTTTTAAGTAAAATAAATTATTTAATTTATTTGACATTATTTATAATACATATAAAAACGATATTTTGTACTTCGAAATTTTTAACCCCTTCTGTGCGCACGACGGCCGAGAGCCGTCGTGCGCAACAGTGCTCGTGTGCGCAGGACGGCTCCCGGCCGTCCTGCGGGTGGGTGGAATTTTGTGGATCCACAGAGATTCCAGAACTTTCCACTACAGAAATGTGAGGAAAATTTGTTTTTTTTAAACAAATTTTGAGGTTTGCAAGGGATTCTGGGTAACAGAACCTGGTGAAAGCCAGACAAGTCACCCCATCCTGGATTCCCCTGGGTGTCTAGTTTTCAAAAATGTACAGTTTTGCTAGGTTTCCC
This sequence comes from Calotriton arnoldi, assembly GCA_963921515.1. Taxonomy (NCBI): domain Eukaryota; kingdom Metazoa; phylum Chordata; class Amphibia; order Caudata; family Salamandridae; genus Calotriton; species Calotriton arnoldi. Next base: position 526,901 of record CAWUFW010010795.1, read on the forward strand.
TATGTGCCGGCAGAGCTAGGGTTCAAAATCTACAGCTAGGCAATTTGCAAAACAAGGATCCGTTTTCAGTGTGAAAATGTGGTGTGTCCACATTGCGTTTTGGGCCGTTTCCTGTCGCGGGCACTAGACCTACCCACACAAGTGAGGTACCATTTTTCTCAGAAGTCTTTGGGGAATGCGGGGTGGATGGAATTTTGTGGATCCACACAGATTCCAGAACTTTCCACAACAGAAATATGAGGAAAATGTGTTTTTTTGGACAAATGTTGAGGTTTGCAAGGGATTCTGGGTAACAGAACCTGGTGAGAGCCAGACAAGTCACCCCATCCTGGATTCCCCTGGGTGTCTAGTTTTCAAAAATGTATAGGTTCGCTAGGTTACCCTAGGTGCCGGCAGAGCTAGGGTTCAAAATCTACAGCTAGGCATTTTGCAAAAAAGGGTCCGTTTTCACTGTGAAAATGTGGTGTGTCCACATTGCGTTTTGGGCCGTTTCCTGTCGCGGGCACTAGACCTACCCACACAAGTGAGGTACCATTTTTCTCAGAAGTCTTTGGGGAATGCGGGGTGGATGGAATTTTGTGGATCCACACAGATTCCAGAACTTTCCACCACAGAAATGTGAGGAAAATGTGTTTTGTTTGACAAATTTTGAGGTTTGCAAGGGATTCTGGGTAGCAGAACCTGGTGAGAGCCAGACAAGTCACCCCATCCTGGATTCCCCTGGGTATCTAGTTTTCAAAAATGTATAGGTTCGCTAGGTTACCCTAGGTGCCGGCAGAGCTAGGGTTCAAAATCTACAGCTAGGCATTTTGCAAAAAAAGGGTCCGTTTTCACTGTGAAAATGTGGTGTGTCCACATTGCGTTTTGGGCCGTTTCCTGTCGCGGGCACTAGACCTACACACACAAGTGAGGTACCATTTTTCTCAGAAGTCTTTGGGGAATGCGGGGTGGATGGAATTTTGTGGATCCACGCAGATTCCAGAACTTTCCACCAAAGAAATGTGAGGAAAATGTGTTTTTTTGGACAAATTTTGAGGTTTGCAAGGGATTCTGGGTAACAGAACCTGGTGAAAGCCAGCCAAGTCACCACATCCTGGATTCCCCTGGGTGTCTAGTTTTCAAAAATGTATAGGTTCGCTAGGTTACCCTAGGTGCCGGCAGAGCTAGGGTTCAAAATCTACAGCTAGGCATTTTGCCAAAAAAGGGTCCGTTTTCACTGTGAAAATGTGGTGTGTCCACATTGCGTTTTGGGCCGTTTCCTGTCGCGGGCACTAGACCTACCCACACAAGTGAGGTACCATTTTTCTCAGAAGTCTTTGGGGAATGCGTGGTGGATGGAATTTTGTGGATCCACACAGATTCCAGAACTTTCCACCACAGAAATGTGAGGAAAATGTGTTTTTTTGGACAAATTTTGAGGTTTGCAAGGGATTCTGGGTAATAGAACCTGGTGAGAGCCAGACAAGTCACCCCATCCTGGATTCCCCTGGGTGTCTAGTTTTCAAAAATGTATAGGTTTGCTAGGTTTCCCTAGGTGCTGGCAGAGCTAGCGTTCAAAATCTACAGCTAGGCACCTTGCAAAAAAAGGGTCAGTTTTCACGGTGAAAATGTGGTGTGTCCACGTTGCGTTTTGGGCCGTTTCCTGTTGCGGGCACTAGGCCTACCCACACAAGTGAGGTGCCATTTTTCTCGGAAGACTTTGGGGAACGTGGGGTGGGTGGAATTTTGTGGATCCACGCAGATTCCATAACTTTCCACCACAGAAATGTGAGGAAAATTTGGTTTTCTTGACAAATATTTAGGCTTGCAAGGGATTCTGGGTAACAGAACCTGGTGAGAGCCAGAAAAGTCACCCCATCCTGGATTCCCCTGGGTGTCTAGTTTTCAAAAATGTATAGGTTCGCTAGGTTACCCTAGGTGCCGGCAGAGCTAGGGTTCAAAATCTACAGCTAGGCATTTTGCAAAAAAAGGGTCCGTTTTCACTGTGAAAATGTGGTGTGTCCACATTGCGTTTTGGGCCATTTCCTGTCGCGGGCACTAGACCTACCCACACATGTGAGGTACCATTTTTCTCAGAAGTCTTTGGGGAATGCGGGGTGGATGGAATTTTGTGGATCCACACAGATTCCAGAACTTTCCACAACAGAAATGTGAGGAAAATGTGTTTTGTTTGCCCAATTTTGAGGTTTGCAAGGGATTCTGGGTAGCAGAACCTCGTGAGAGCCAGACAAGTCACCCCATCCTGGATTCCCCTGGGTGTCTAGTTTTCAAAAATGTATAGGTTTGCTAGGTTACCCTAGGTGCCGGCAGAGCTAGGGTTCAAAATCTACAGCTAGGCATTTTGCAAAAAAAGGGTCCGTTTTCACTGTGAAAATGTGGTGTGTCCACATTGCGTTTTGGGCCGTTTCCTGTCGCGGGCACTAGACCTACCCACACAAGTGAGGTACCATTTTTCTCAGAAGTCTTTGGGGAATGCGGGGTGGATGGAATTTTGTGGATCCACGCAGATTTCAGAACTTTCCACCACAGAAATGTGAGGAAAATGTTTTGTTTGACAGATTTTGAGGTTTGCAAGGGATTCTGGGTAACAGAACCTGGTGAGAGCCAGACAAGTCACCCCATCCTGGATTCCCCTGCGTGTCTAGTTTTCAAAAATGTATAGGTTTGCTAGGTTTCCCTATGTGCCGGCAGAGCTAGGGTTCAAAATCTACAGCTAAGCACTTTGCAAAAAGAGGGTCCGTTTTCACTGTGAAAATGTGGTGTGTCCACATTGCGTTTTGGGCCGTTTCCTGTCAGGGGTACTAGACCTACCCACACAAGTGAGGTACCATTTTTCTCAGAAGACTTTGGGGAATGCGGGGTGGGTGGAATTTTGTGGATCCACGCAGATTCCAGAACTTTCCACCACAGAAATGTGAGGAAAATGTGTTTTTTGGACAAATTGTGAGGTTTGCAAGGGATTCTGGGTAACAGAACCTGGTGAGAGCCAGACAAGTCACCCCATCCTGGATTCCCCTGGGTGTCTAGTTTTCAAAAATGTATAGGTTTGCTAGGTTTCCCTAGGTGCTGGCAGAGCTAGGGTTCAAAATCTACAGCTAGACACTTTGCAAAAAAAGGGTCAGTTTTCACTGTGAAAATGTGGTGTGTCCACGTTGCGTTTTGGGCCGTTTCCTGTCACGGGCACTAGACCTACCCACAAAAGTGAGGTACCATTTTCTCAGAAGTCTTTGGGGAATGCTGGGTGGATGGAATTTTGTGGATCCACACAGATTCCAGAACTTTCCACCACAGAAATGTGAGGAAAATGTGTTTTGTTTGACAAATTTGGAGGTTTGCAAGGGATTCTGGGTAACAGAACCTGGTTAGAGCCAGCCAAGTCACCCCATCCTGGATTCCCCTCGGTGTCTAGTTTTCAAAAATGTATAGGTTTGCTAGGTTTCCCTAGGTGCTTGCAGAGCTAGGGTTCAAAATCTACAGCTAGGCACTTTCCAAAAAAAGGGTCAGTTTTCACTGTGAAAATGTGGTGTGTCCACGTTGCGTTTTGGGCCATTTCCTGTCGCGGGCACTAGGCCTACCCACACAAGTGAGGTGCCATTTTTCTCGGAAGACTTTGGGGAATGCGGGGTGGGTGGAATTTTGTGGATCCACGCTGATTCCAGAACTTTCCACCACAGAAATGTGAGGAAAATGTGTTTTTTTGGACATATTGTGAGGTTTGCAAGGGATTCTGGGTAACAGAACCTGGTGAGAGCCAGACAAGTCACCCCATCCTGGATTCCCCTGGGTGTCTAGTTTTCAAAAATGTATAGGTTTGCTAGGTTTCCCTAGGTGCTGGCAGAGCTAGGGTTCAAAATCTACAGCTAGGCACTTTGCAAAAAAAGGGTCAGTTTTCACTGTGAAAATGTGGTGTGTCCATGTTGCGTTTTGGGCCGTTTCTTGTCGCAGGCACTAGGCCTACCCACACAAGTGAGGTGCCATTTATCTCGGAAGACTGTGGGGAACGTGGGGTGGGTGGAAATTTGTGGATCCACGCAGATTCTATAACTTTCCACCACAGAAATGTGAGGAAAATTTTGTTTTTTTGACAAATATTTAGGCTTGCAAGGGATTCTGGGTAACAGAACCTGGTGAGAGCCAGACAAGTCACCCCATCCTGGATTCCCCTGTGTGTCTAGTTTTCAAAAATGTATAGGTTTGCTAGGTTACCCTAGGTGCCGGCAGAGCTAGGGTTCAAAATCTACAGCTAGGCATTTTGCAAAAAAAGGGTCCGTCTTCACTGTGAAAATGTGGTGTGTCCACATTGCGTTTTGGGCCGTTTCCTGTCGCGGGCACTAGATCTACCCACACAAGTGAGGTACCATTTTTCTCAGAAGACTTTGGGGAATGCGGGGTGGATGGAATTTTGTGGATCCACACAGATTCCAGAACTTTCCACCACAGAAATGTGAGGAAAATATGTTTTGTTTGACAAATTTTGAGGTTTGCAAGGGATTCTGGGTAACAGAACCTGGTGAAAGCCAGACAAGTCACCTCATCCTGGATTCCCCTGGGTGTCTAGTTTTCAAAAATGTATAGGTTTGCTAGGTTTCCCTAGGTGCTGGCAGAGCTAGGGTTCAAAATCTACAGCTAGGCACTTTCCAAAAAAAGGGTCAGTTTTCACTGTGAAAATGTGGTGTGTCCACGTTGCGTTTTGGGCCATTTCCTGTCGCGGGCACTAGGCCTACCCACACAAGTGAGGTGCCATTTTTCTCGGAAGACTTTGGGGAACGTGAGGTGGGTGGAATTTTGTGGATCCACACAGATTCCATAACTTTCCACCACAGAAATGTGAGGAAAATGTGTTTTTTACAAATATTTAGGCTTGCAAGGGATTCTGGGTAACAGAACCTGTTGAGAGCTAGTCAAGTCACCCCATCCTGAATTCCCCTGGGTGTCTAGTTTTCCAAAATGTATAGGTTTGCTAGGTTTCCCTAGGTGCTGGCAGAGTTAGGGTTCAAAATCTACAGCTAGGCACTTTGCAAACAAAGGGTCAGTTTTCACTTTGAAAATGTGGTGTGTCCACGTTGCGTTTTGGGCCGTTTCTTGTCACGGGCACTAGGACTACACACACAAGTGAGGTACCATTTTTCTCAGAAGACTTTTGGTAACACAGAATTGTAGAGCAACTGTTATTACCTATTGACTTTCGATGCATTTCTGCCTTCCAAATGAAAGACAATGTGTAAAAAGAAGTCATTTTGAAAAATGACCTATAATTTTCATGCTAGTATGGGTACTCACAATTTCAGAAATGTGCAAATATCTACTATTTCTAAACTCTATATTTTGTTCCAATTTCAGAAATACATAGGTGTCTTTCATACCGATTTTTCCATGTATATATTTTCCCAAATTAATTGCTATATACCCGGTACATAATAAAAAACCATTGCAAGACACTGCTCAGTTATTGGCTCTGGGTTCGTCGGGTTCTTGGTGAACCTACAAGTCCTATATATCCCCACAACCAGAAAGGTCCAGCGGATATAACGGTACATTGATTTCAAACAGGTGTCATAATTAGAAGAAGTTACGGGTGAAAACGGTGACACAAATGGCTGTTTTATCAACTAATTTTCAATCTTTCCTATATTAAACTGTTAGTTTCTACAAAGAAACCTTAAAGGATCTACACAAATGACCCCTTGCTGAATTCAGGATTTTGTCTAATTTTCTAAAATGTATAGCTTTTCAGGATCCATTATTGGTTTCATACCCATTTCTACCATTAACTAGAAGGAGGTTGAATGCACAAAACATAGCAAAAATAGGCTATGTCCCAGAAAAATGCCAAAACTGTGTAAAACATTTTGGTTTTCTGACAAAAGTCTGCTTGTCCCTGAAAGCTGGGAAAATGGTGATTTCAGCCCCACAACCCCTTTGTTGATATTTGCAGGGAAGAAACCAGACGCTTTCATCTGTAGCCCTTTTTTCCCATTTTTCCCCACAAATTCAAAATTTAGCTATATTTTGGCTAATTTCTGGGTCCCCTCCAGGGGAATCCACAAACCCTGGGTACCTTTAGAATCCCCATGATGTTGGGAGAAAAGGACGCAATTTTGGCGTGGATACCTTATGTGGTCAAAAAGTTACAGGTGCCTAAGCGCGAACTACCCCAAATAGCCAAAAAAAGGCTTAGCACAGCGGGGGAAAAGGCCTAGCAGGGAAGGGGTTAACAACGATATTTTTTCCCCGATATTTTTGTACTTACCGTTATGAAGATAGGAGGTCGATATTTTTGACAACGATATTTATGTCACGATATTTCTCTAGGTCGATAGTAGTGTTGTCGATATTCTGTCAGTGATCCCATTAATTCACCAAAACGCCAGGGGTAGCAGAAGAGACATCACACACCATTTGGCCTTTACTTTGACTCACACACACACATGCTTAAACATACACACACATTCAGAAGCTCTCAGATAAACACACTCACCTACAAGCATGCATACAACATACATTTAAAAGCATTTTTACTTACCTTAACTGTCAGATAAGGGTCATATTTCACCTACTTGTGTGACAAATATGTAACAGAAAACCAGGAAAATGTAGCACCAAATGCCGTCCATTCAGGTGAGCTGCTTCTGTGTTCCAGGCACTTATTTTGCCACCTCTGAGGCCAGGGGTCGCAAAGACAGTGCCAGGGGTAGCAAGGGGCAAGCCAGGGGCCGCAGCTGTCACCCCTGGTGCCCCCTAAATGACGTCCATGCTGGGAGCTACCCAGAAGGTTTCTGCGAGCTACTGGTAACTCACGATCAACTGGTTGGAGACACCTGCTCTGAATGAAGCAGGTGAACTACCTATTTGGGGTGGCACTTCTCCAAACACTAAGGGGCCGATTTCGATCTCGCTGGGAAAGCCCTACGGCCGACTGGCGCCCGTAGAGCTTTCCGTGCAATTCGGGCTCCTGGGCTCCGAGCGACAGAGTACGATGCGCTGCAGCGCTGACGGACTCGGGTCATTCGGAGCACCATTGAAGTCAATGGGAGCCTGGTGTACGTTGCGTACATGGTCTCCAATAGACCGAAAACGCACGTCTCGGACAAGGGTGCCCCCTGTCGCGACCCCTGACCTTGACTGGTAGGTCGCTCCCCCACCACACAGCTCCGTCTGTGTGCCCTGCTGCTGCCCCTGATTGTGCTCGTTTTTCCTTTCTGTGCCCCCTTGCTGCCCCTGATTGTGCTCGTTTTTCCTTTCTGTGCCCCCTTGCTGCCCCTGATTGTGCTCGTTTTTCCTTTCTGTGCCCCCCCTTGCTGCCCCTGATTGTGCTCGTTTTTCCTTTCTGTGCCCCCTCCTTGCTGCCCCTGATTGTGCTCGTTTTTCCTTTCTGTGCCCCCCTTGCTGCCCCTGATTGTGCTCGTTTTTCCTTTCTGTGCCCCCCTTGCTGCCCCTGATTGTGCTCGTTTTTCCTTTCTGTGCCCCCTTGCTGCCCCTGATTGTGCTCGTTTTTCCTTTCTGTGCCCCCTTGATGCCCTGATTGTGCTCGTTTTCCCTTCTGTGCCTGTTTCCCGCCGCTGCGCCCTGCGGCCCCGCCCCTCACTGCCCATTCGCTACCCCATTCCCTGCTCCTCCCTCCCACCTCCCCATTTATGGCGGCCGCTGCGCGTCGCGCCGCTGGCGCGCCGAAGGCGCGTCTAAGGCAAGCCCGTCTGCGCCCGTCCGCGCCGTGACCGCGCCCAGCGCCAGACCCCCTGGTCCGGGCATCCCCCACGCCCGCCACATCAACAGACGCCGATACGACGCCAGCACCCTCCACGCACTGAACCCCGGAAAGATCACGCCTGCTACCAGGCCACCCGAAGCGCACCCAAGGGCCCTTCACCTGCCGGAACTGCAGCTTCGCCAGCACCCGCCCCACCAAACCACCGCCCAGGAAAGAACCCAACTACCTCAGATGCATCCTCCTCAACACCCGCTCCGCCCGCAAACACGCCATCGAACTCTGGGACCTTCTCGACTCAACCTCCCCAGACGTCGCATTCCTGACGGAGACCTGGCTGAATCCCGCTTCAGCCCCCGACATCGCCATTGCCATCCCAGACGGATACAAGATCACCCGCAGGGACTGCACCAACGGAGTCGGAGGAGGCATCGCCATCGTCCACAGGAACACCCTCAGAGTCTCAACCAACACCGACGACACCCTCAGCACCGCCGAACACATGCACTTCCAGATCCACACCGATCCCAACACCACCCTCAGAGGAACCCTCATCTACAGACCCCCGGACCCCGACCACAGTTCAGCGATTCCATCGCTGACTTCATCAGCACACACGCCATCGCCTCCACGGACTACATCCTCCTCGGGGACCTGAACTTCCACCTCGAGAACAACAAGGACACCAACTCCACCACCCTGATCGACAACCTCGCCACCCTCGGACTCAGACAGCTCGTGACTACACCCACCCACGCCGCCGGCCACACGCTAGACTCCATCTTTTCCGCAAGCCCACACGTCTCCTTCAACCACACCTCCGAACCCCACTGGACTGACCACCACTGCATCCACTTCACCTACAGGAAGCCCACCACGCACCACCGCACCGAACAAATGCCTCGCCGCTGCTGGAGCAGAGTCACGGAAGACCAGCTAACCACAACCCTCGCCCTGAGCCCACCCGCCGAACCCTCCGACCCCGACACCGCCGCCCGCAACCTCAGACAGTGGATCGACGACTGCGCCAACACCCTCGCCCCGCTCAAGAATCCGCCCAACAGCCACACCAGCAAGAAAGCCACCTGGTTCACCGAAGACCTCCAGGCCTCCAAACGAACATGCCGAAAACTGGAGAAGATCTGGCTCCACGAACGGACAGCGGACAGCTACGCCGCCCACAAGAGCGCCACCCGCAGTCACCATCACCTCATTAGATCCGCCAAAAGGGCCTCACTCAAAGACCGCCTAGACAACAACGCACACAACAGCAAAGAGCTCTTCAACATCGTGAAGGAACTCTCCAACCCCAGCTCCAACACCAACGACATCCAGCCGTCACGAGACCTGTGCGACTCACTGGCCACCTTCTTCCACCGCAAAATCGCCGACATCCACGACAGCTTCAACACCACGACCGCCCCGGCAACCACCGAGACCACTGCCCCCACAACCACCAACTGCCTGCTCTCCTGGACCAACATCAACGACGAGGACACCAGCGAGATCATGAACACCATCCACTCCGGTTCACCGCTAGACCCGTGCCCTCACCACATCTTCAACAAAGCCAGTACAGCCATCGCGCCCCATCTCCGGAAAATAATCAACATCTCCTTCGAGACAGCAACCTTCCCGGAAAGCTGGAAGCACGCCGAGATCACCGCCTTACTCAAGAAACCCAAGGCAGACCCCAAGGACCTCAAGAACTTCCGACCCATCTCTCTGCTCCCGTTCCCCGCGAAGGTCACCGAGAAAATCATCAACAAACAACTGACCCGCTACCTCGAGGAGAACAACATCCTGGACCCTTCCCAGTCCAGCTTCCGCAGCAACCACAGCACCGAAACCGCCCTCATCGCCGCCACCGATGACATCAGGACCCTGCTAGACAACGGAGAAACAGCAGCCCTCATCCTCCTGGACCTATCAGCCGCCTTCGACACGGTCTGCCACCACACACTACGAACACGCCTTCACGACGCCGGGATCCAAGAGAAGGCCCTGGACTGGACCACATCCTTCCTTTCCGGCAGAACACAAAGCGTCCGCCTCGCCCCCTTCCGATCCAAGGCCACCAAGATCATCTGCGGCGTACCCCAAGGCTCCTCCCTCAGCCCAACGCTGTTCAACATCTACATGGCACCCCTCGCCCACGTCGCCCGACAGCACAACCTCAACATCATCTCCTACGCCGACGACACCCAGCTGATCCTCTCCCTCACCAAAGACCCTCACACCGCCAAAGCCCACCTCCACGAAGGAATGAAGGCCGTCGCCGAATGGATGAGGACCAGCCGCCTGAAGCTGAACTCGGACAAGACGGAGGTCCTCATCCTTGGTTCCAACCCTTCAGCCTGGGACGACTCCTGGTGGCCAACATCACTGGGAACAGCCCCGCCACCCACCGACCACGTACGCAACCTAGGGGTCATCCTCGACCCCACCCTCTCCATGACTAAGCAGGTCAACGCCGTTTCCTCATCCTGCTTCAACATCCTCCGAATGCTCCGCAGGATCTTCAAGTGGATCCCCACCGAAACAAGAAAAACAGTCACCCAGGCCCTCGTCACCAGCAGGCTGGACTACGGAAACGCCCTCTACGCAGGAACGACGGCTAAGCTCCTGAGACGGCTGCAACGCATCCAGAACGCCTCTGCACGTCTTATCCTCGACATCCCCCGACGCAGCCACATCACACCCCACCTGAGAGACCTGCACTGGCTCCCTGTCAACAAGAGGATAACCTTCAAGCTCCTCATCCACGCACACAAAGCACTCCACAACTCCGGACCAGCCTACCTCAACAGACGACTCAGCTTCTACACCCCCACCCGCCAGCTCCGCTCGACCAGCCTCGCCCTCGCCACAGTCCCCCGCATCCGGAAAACGACCGCCGGCGGCAGATCCTTCTCCCACCTCGCCGCCAAGACCTGGAACACCCTCCCCACCAACCTCCGACAGACCCAAGACCTACTGGCCTTCAGAAGACTCCTCAAGACCTGGCTCTTCGATCAGTAGCAGCACCACCCCCCTCTTCCCCCAGTGCCTTGAGACCCTCGCGGGTATGTAGTGCGCTTTATAAGTGACATGATTGATTGATTGATTGACGCATCGGTCCCGCCCGCACCGTGCAGGCATATGTAGGGGGGATCCTTGGTACCCCCCCAGTGATCGAGTCGTAGGGCTGCGGGTGAAGGGGGGTCTGCTACGGACACCCGAAGTCTGCTTCCCAGAGCTTTTTCGAGTCGGTGGCTCCGACTCGATCCGGTTGCTCGACGTGCGCATCGTACTTGGTCGCTCGGAAATCGGACCCATTGCGCGGTGCGCGTCGATGAAGTCGGAGTCGTCCAGACGGCGTCGCTGACGGTTACGAGTCGGTCGGAGCACGAGGCTATCCTCGCATCGTACTTGCTTGCTCGTACAGCGGTACGAGTCGTCCGGAAACTGGGGCTACGAATCGGACTCGCTCGCTATGGATCCCGTTCGGTGCCCTTCCGAGCGAGATCGGAATCGGCCCCTAAATGACCACTCACAGTAGGTAAAACAAATCTGCAATGCCCTAGGCGTGTTAGCAAGGTCTTAAGTTGGTTGTGTTAACAATGACAACATCTATCAATGACATTAGGGGAAAGACTTTGGCCACCTGTGGGGATCAAGGTAACAATGTACAAAAAAGAAACAATGTGGTGTTTGATTTCATTAGAAGGAAATACTTGACATAGGTAGAAGTCTGCTCATAGTTTCATACCATATATCACTAACACAAAAAAACTAGGGACAAAAGGAGACAAATCGCTGATAGGTCATTTAAATTTATTTATGATTTTAGATCTTACGGAAGTGTAGAACAAGTCTTGGTTTTCCTCATCATTATTTTTTAAATGCCTCTTCAAGTTAAATGTATTTTCACAATTGCCTTCATCCCAGTATGATTGGTCACTTGGCATGTAATGCCTACATTCTGATCCCTAATACTATAGTAGGGATATCTGAAATTGCTTTGACAATTGAAATGGTGTTGAAAGTGTCACGATAAACTCTTCATGAGGTGTAAATAGCTACAAATAATAATATCTCAGAGAAGAATAAGAACGGGTGACTATGATGAAGGCATCCAAAGCATCCATCTATCAGTAACACAATTATTTTTTTTATTTGAAAAGAAATCTTAACAGAAACACATTTGATCTAAAAAAAAAAAAGTTACCTAAGACCCACCTAATTAATCAAAAGTATCCCCTGGTACTTCATTTAAAGTGCAACTACCGCAATGAATTAAAACGATGACTGTATGAATCATATTGGACTTTTCTTAAAATCTTCATTTGATGCTTTTTCTTTCTCTTGGTGATAAAAAAACTAATCTTTTAAGATGAAATGAAAATCCTACCTGAAGTTATTGTGACCAAACTGTGCTTACTGAAATTTAGAATACCATTTATATAGACATGCAGGCACACAGTGTCTTGCTTTTTATTATCTCTTGATTGTTGAACGCGATAGAACCTAGCTCAAGGAGGCAGCTATAGGATAAGTGGCAGCTGTCACCATAGCAACTGTGTCAGTGCTTGATCGGCTTTTCATCTTATGTTATTTTAGAGATCATTTGTGGCAGTGATTTGTTAAAGTCCAGGTACGTTATTACATTTCAACCTCCATTATTTAACAAACAATATTGGAGTGCGGAAAAGTCATGGACAGGATTCATTAAAAACTTTCCACTGCACCCTAATCATTGTGCCTCATGGTGAGATCAGGCATAGATGGAAGTGTTGCATGTGGAAGTCAATTTTGTGCCTTTTCTTTCTTTCCCATTTCTTAAACTAATTCTAAAAAATGACATTATGAACATTGGGCGGGCTGAACTTGTTTCTTTTCATTTCTGTTACGTGAATGTTCTTTCTTTTGTTGGTGAATCTAGACTGTAGAAGAGTGCCTAAATGTCCGTATCATGTATAATCCCTTCTGGTTGTAGATATATTCAGTGATATGGGTAGTTTAGGATATGATAGCAAATTTGCAATTTGGACAAGGGAAGGGTTGCAAAACGGATCTTCTCAAACAGGCTCATTTGGAGAATCTGATGCCTGCATACTAAAACAGATTGGCTAGGTCATTATTAAAAATTGGTATGGAGTGCTGTTGGTTATTACCATTAACCAGGCAACATTTGTATCAAATACTTGGGCTTTTCATGCCTTCCTTTCTATTTGTTTAATCGGTTCATTAGCCTTTCTTTCCTCTATCTCTTTAGTGAAGAGCTATGCCTCCCATCTAATGTTCAACTGTTTGTTGATTGTGATAGAATTTATGTAAATTTTCCTTTGTCACTTTGCCATCTTACCTAGAACTGTAAAGAAAAAAACGGTTGAAAAAACTAAGGGGCCGATTACGATGGCGGTCGGAAAAGCATTCCGACCGCCGTGGTAGCGGGAAATTTCCGCCCGCAGGTACCGCTGCAAAACCGGCGGTCAGATTAGGATGCACTGCATGAAAATCCCTACCGCGGCGGTCGTATTCCAGGATACACCACCGGGAACATCCGGCAAAGCTGAAAATCCATCCGCGGCGGTCGGAATTGCTGCGGAATGACCCCAAACCGCCATTCGAACACGGTCAGAAATGCGTGGAGGTGTCCGGGAGTGGATTTTTGCTATCCGCAGTAGTGCTTCCACCGTCCCCGAATGGCCGGATTCTCCGCTGCGGTGTGATGGGTTGTTTGAGGCATCGTGATTCGTCCGGCGGTCATAACCGCATTCCACACGGCTGTCCCTCTCTATTGGCTCCGCCACCACCGCTGCGGAAGGAGATTTCTGGCGGATCCCGAAACTCCGCAGCGGACGGGAAATGGGCTATCTTTGCCCATCGTAATACGGCGGACGCAAGGACCGCCGATGGAGTGCAGAAAAGGACATTTTCCGCCACCGCCAGCACCGCGGATGTGCCTACGACCGCCATCGTAATCGACCCCTAAGTTTTTAGTTTCATCACTAATTAGAGGAAAATTATTAAGCATAAAAGTGATGTTGTATTGTGTTTGTAACGGTAGAATTTTCAAGGATATTACTTGTGCATGCTTTTCAGTGGCAGTTTTATGATGATTGTTGTGTAGAACTCTACATACCTGGGATACTTTACGGATTATTAATTTGTACAAATCTGCTTGACTAAAAAAATGCCTTTTGATGCTGAAGTACCCTTTGATCAATATTCCGAAAGCTGTTGAAAAATAACAGGTTATAGGCAAAAAAATGATGACATTTCATCTGTACCTCCAGACTGACTGAAATGTTGCATTACATGAATAATAACTTGATCTTTCTATACTGTTTGCTACTGCAGAATTTGCAGCTTTTGGTTGCCAATGGCGGCAGGTGAAATTTAAAAGTGTTGGCATGTAACAGATAGATTGACCCTTCTAGGGCCATCAGTGGAGGTTCTCTCCCAGAGAAATTTTTGAAAATAATGGAGCTAAATGGTGCATTTATAAAACAATATTCAAATAAATTGTCTGAAAAGCAATGAACTTGAAAGAGGGTAATTTGTGAAATATGAGAATAATTTATGATCTATTGGAAAGACACCCGACCCCAGGTGTTTTGATGGGTTCTCTCGATTCCCAATAATAGTCTGCAAAACATTGGCTAAGTGATACATCATTACTAAGATATAGACTAAAAAGGCTTTATATGATTTTTCTTACAATCTGGGTATGCAACATTACACGATCTCATTCCAGTTTCCAACTGTAGAAAGTATCTTTCTTCATTTCTACCTTCCACTTTTTAAAAATATTTTCCATAAAGCCCTTCATGAGAGGGCTCGGCCCCACCTAAAAATATCTTCGAAAATAACAGCCTATGGCTAGCATCCCTGAATTATCCTACCCATTTGGAAGCCCTTCCTCCTCTACCTGAGACTTCAATCATTAAATCAGTATTTGTAAAGCTAATGGTATCTGGACGCTAAGGGGTCGATTACGATGGCGGTCGGAAAAGCATTCCGACCGCCGTGGTAGCGGAAAGTAACCGTCCGCATGTACCGCGGCAAAACCGGCGGTCCGATTAGGAGTCACTGCCAGAGAAATCCGACTGCCGCGGACGGATTCCACAAAACTCTGCCGGGAGCGTCCAGAAAGAGCTGAAAATCCATCCGCGTCGGTCGGATTTGCTGCGGAAAGACCCAAAACCGCTGATCGACCAGCGGAATAACCGCAAGTGAAATTACGATACGATGGCGGTGCCAGCGGAACGATCAGTAGTTTCCGACCGCCGTGATCGCAACTAATGCTGAATGGGAGAGCCGGCGGAAGGGCTGTTGCATTCCGACCGCCGCGGTCGTGCCGGAAGAGTAATGGCGGTTGAAAGCAACCACACAACAAGGCTACCAAGTGTGGCTGTATGTCTGGCTCAACCTCAAAAAACACCTAACACACCCCAATGACACATCCCCATGACAAGTAAAAAATACAAATCCCAGGTCAACCCAGACAACACACCTGACATGAATACTCCATTTTGACCCACCCACATAGCTGAGTATAAAACCAGCCCCTCCCCGGCCCAAAATCCTTTGCACAACTCCAGCACTGAAGGGCCCAAACCCACAGCACAAAGGAGAGGCATATAAGCACACATCACACCATCACAACCACACACACACCACACACATCACCACCACCACCTTCACACCTGCACTTTCCACCCATTTGCACATCACACACCATGCCACAGAAGAAGATGCCCAAATTCACTGACAATGAGTTGTCAGGGATGGTAGATGAGATAATCACAGTAGAACCACATTTGTTTGGAAGCATGGTCCAACAGACACCAGTAGCCAGAAAAAATCAGATGAGGGAAAGGATAGTCAACAAAATCAATGCAGTAGGGACCACCCCACGCACCCTGAAGGACATCAGGAGGAGGTGGCATGACCTCAAGACCAGGGTGAAAGAGCGTGCCAACAAGAACCATGAGCTGGCTCAGAGGACTGGCGGTGGCGCTCCCATTCCACCACTAACATTAACGAATGGGAAGAGAAGGTGCTTGCCATACTGCATCCAGAGAGTCTCACAGGAATACCCGGGGGAGTGGAGG
The DNA here is from genome assembly GCA_963921515.1 of Calotriton arnoldi. NCBI lineage: Eukaryota > Metazoa > Chordata > Amphibia > Caudata > Salamandridae > Calotriton > Calotriton arnoldi. Next base: position 542,708 of record CAWUFW010010795.1, read on the forward strand.
CTGGTAATTACCAACAAATGTCTCCCATTACACTGCTATGTACTGTCTTGCTATGTACTGCTATGTACTTACCGGCTGTGGACACCCTGGCGACACAAGAACACCGGAGGAAAGAAGAAAAGAAAAGGAAAAAACGGCAGGGGGACCACAAGAGTGCTCCGACCCCCACTGCCCGCAGAAGAAGGATCGGAGCCCAGCAAAATGAATGAAGAATCGTGTTCCGGATCCCTATTGATGCTCTTCTGGGGAAAAGAAGAAAAATAAAAGCTCCGATGCACTCACCTCTGGGCAAATCCCTCGTTGGCCCCGTTTTTGAGGCAGGAGCAGCAAAGGAGAAAAGTGGTGCTGAGACTCCTGGACAGCACTGACCCTCGCAGCCCTCGGATGCCTGACACCAAAATGGCTGCCCGACCAGACTCCATAAGCCGGATCCACGACACCGCTGAGCCAGTAAGTGAGAAATAGTACTGAGGCTCTCGGATCCCCTGCGGGACTGCCTTCCTCACGTTCCTAGTGGAGAGCAACCCCCCGCTTATTAAAACCATAGCTCTCACCACTTGCCTGTGCCTGTCCCCAAAATGGCCGCCATGCCCGAAAATCGGCAGGAAAATGGTTAAAAATGCCACACCTAGAATCTGAACTATAGCTATAATTTTCACGATAGTTGACCTGCCCCACTGCCGCAACCTGTGACCTACCCCTCCTCTCCCGGGGTGCCAACCACAAGATGGCCGCCTAAAACCACCTACCCGACCTGACAACCACTAAACCGCCACCACTGAATTGCACTTTAACACCTCGGACAGGAGCTCCACGCCGCGCACTGTTTGATCCTGTTTGCTTCTGATCTGATACTTCCCCCTATCTCATCTGGTAAATTATTACCTCCTTTGAATGGAAAACACCACAGACTTGAGCTCTATGCTGCCCCGAACCCACCATCAACAGGAAGAAGGTAGAGAGACCGAACGCACGCGTAACCACCATATATTCACACTTAACTTCCAAAGGGACGCCCAGGTCATTAACTCTCGACTGAGACGACCCCGCAATACACACCGTCCGCATCCCAATCCACCGCACCCCTGAGTTTGCCCTCTTCTACCAGCCCTAGTAACCACCCGAATCTCTCCAAACTTGAATCTCTCCATCTCTCTCCTACTACTTTCCGAAGACTTCCCGGACACAACTTACCGCCCTCCAGCACGGAGCCCGCCCCCGCCCCATCCACACACAATGCCTCCCGACACGACAGCCCACACCACCCCCTCCTCTACGAACCACGTAATTCCGCATGGCCCGAACTCCTTCGCGATCAGCTTCCCACCTGACCTCTCACCCAAAGCGAAGAAGAACTTTAAACAGAAACTGATCAGACAGCACCCCGAGTCACTTTTCGCAGACACCTACCACTGCCACTCCAAAGGAAAGGTAAAAACGGACCTTATCTTCCACACTGAGAGACACGAAGCATGGAAATCCATTTTCAGATCGCAGCTCAGCATTTCAAAAACCACCAACACCTCACACAGCTGCAAACTAACAATATCACTCCCTTACCGATCAAGGCATACTGGAAATACCACAGTGACCATCTATTCCAACGGCACCGTCCTGATACAAGCCAACAGCGACAATCTAGAGGCCTTTGACACCCTCTTCCCCTCTCTCCGGAATGCACCCTCTCACACCCCCCTCCCCTCCCGCCCCTACTCCCCCCCCGGCGGAACCGGACCAGCCGTCTGAACTCAGCTACCGCTTCGGCACTCACTAACAACAGCACACACCCCTCACCACGCGGAATCCCCCCCACCACCCCCAGAGAGAACATTTCCCCTCCACTACCCCTGTCCGGCTCTCACCCCCACCTGACATCCACATCTCCGGTACTCCCTAGCTACCCCGCACGCCCACCTCCTCACGACACCCCCGCACCTCCCCCAGGGAGAACAGGAACCCTCTACCCCCCCATCAGCTCTCACTGCCACCCGCCACCTACCGCTCCGATACTACCTAGCAACCCCACACGCTCCCCGCCACACGACATCCCTCTCACCACCCCCATGAATAACAGGACCCCCCTACTTCCCACCCTCGGCTCTCAATCCCACCCACCACTTGCCGGCTCTCACCCCCACCCACCACCTGCCCCCCACCCACCCCAACCCACTGCGAACAACTTGAGCACCCACCTCCCCATACCTTCAGGCAACAAAGCAACTACACCTCAACAAGACCCCTCACCACATGACATCCCCCTTCACCACCCCCATAGAGAACAGGACCCCCTACTACCCTCCGCTGGCTCTCATCCCCAGCTGTCCCCTACCGGCTCTCACCCCCACCCGCCACCTGCCCTCCACTCGCTCCAACTCACTCCGAACAACCTGAACTCCCATCCCCCCGAACCCACAGGCAATATAGCTCCCACACCCCAACAAGTCCCCCGCCACCCTGCACTCTCGGCTACGCCCAGATCCCACACGGATAACACAACCAAATCTAGGCTACTTGTCTCCCTAAGACCCTCTCTCCCCAGACCCGAAACAGACAACACAGCCACCACTAAGCTGCCCAACACCATGAGACTCTCCCCCCCTAGGCCCAACACACCCACACAGGTTCAGTCCCCTTACCTCAACGAATTAGAGACTGAGCAGCGACTCTCCATGCTGGAAACCCAGATAACAACTATAATCCGGGGCCTGAGTGAAATCCTAGACAACCGCGCAGCGCCCCAGCATCCACATCACACCCACCCCTCCACCACCCAGACACAACCCAGACCGACCACTGTCCCTCCCCAGAGATGGGTAGCTAACGCCCCCCCCAATCTGACTCAGAGACCGAAAAGAACCAGGGACGCTATGTCTGAGAGCGACGCAGCGGATCTCGCCTCCTCGTACGACAATCCTATTGTTGTCACCCTCCAATCCAAAATTCAGGTGATCACCGGACTAGGAAGAGACCAAGCCCCTCCAAACTCACCTAGGCCACCGACCACCCACACTAACATCCCCACGGTCCCCCTAATGAAGAAACCCAAAACAGAGACGACCCCCACTAACTGCATGCTCATAAACTGCAGATCAGCCACCAAACATGCCACTGAACTAGCAGAATCCATCCTCACGCACGACATAGACATAGCATTCATCACCGAAACCTGGCTTAATGATTCCTCCCTTCCACTCCTGGACACTCTCGTCCCCCCTGGCTTTACAATCACCAACAAAGACAGAAAAGACCAAAGAGGAAGAGGCTTAGCAATCATCCACAGAGACAATATTTCCATGATGGAAACAGACTCCTCCAACTACAGCACCTTTGAGTGCCTAACTGTCAACATCAACACTTGCAACAAAAAACCACTTACCTGCCACCTTATTTACCACCCCCCAGGCAACTCCACCACTTTCACCGAACACCTGTCGGACCTGATTGCCCACTACTCACTACGAGACGCGAACAACCTTATTCTGGGCGACCTCAACCTACACTGGAACGAAGATAACAACCCGCTAATCCAAAACCTGAGTGAGTTACTATGCAACAACAACCTCACGCAACACTGCACAGAAACAACTCACAAAAAAGGTGCAACCCTAGATGCCATCATAGCCAACCGCGACACGGTGACGATAAACCACACCCCGCCCGTAGATTGGTCCGACCACCACTTAATCCTCTTCCACCTCACACAGCCAGCGACTATACAACCCCCCACCCAAGAACAGCCCAAATGGAACAGAAATCTCAATCAGATCAACATGACTGACCTGGAGGAAAAAGTCAACTCCCTCCTCACTACCTCCTCGGATGATCTATCCACGACAGAACTCACTGACCACTACAACACATCCCTGACATCCATTCTAGACCAGATAGCCCCCCTGAAACTAAAAAAAACCAGGAACATCCCATCCAGATCCTGGTTCAATACGGACATCAACATCGAAAGGAGACAACTTAGAGCGACAGAAAGACTCTGGAGAAACAACCCCTCCGCAAGCCTTCTAGAACAACTCAAAGCAGCTCGGAGAAAATACAAAAAACACATCCGTAATGAAAAAACCAACTTCTTCTGCTCCGCCCTGGACAATGCAAAAAACAGGCCCAATGAACTATTTAAAATCATCAAGCATCAAACCACCAAGCCCCCCGTACCCCCCACCCAGGCCTCCAAGGAACTGTGCGAAAACTTCGCCATCTTCTTCGAAGAAAAAATCTCCAAGATTGAACACTCGCTGGACACCAGCACCAACCCTGCCTGCCAAAGCCTGCCCCCAGCTCCAATAGAAAGCACATGCCTACACCACACAAATACATGGAAGTCCTTCAATCCCATCACGGAAGCTGAGATTATCAAGCTAATCTCCACCTCCAAACCCGCTTCTCATGTCCTGGACCCTATACCCACTCAACTGACCAAAAAACTTAAACTCTCCATAGCCCCGCTCTGGTGCAGAATCATCAACAGCTCCCTGAGATCCGGCATCATACCTGAATGCCTTAAAGTCGGCCAAGTAACGCCACTACTAAAAAAACCAGGCCTTGATTGCATGGACCTGAACAATTTCAGACCAGTCTCCAATCTCCCCCTCCTATCCAAAATACTCGAGAAATGCGTCCTTTCACAACTGACTCAACACATGGACAACATCAACCTTCTTGACCCCCACCAATCGGGATTCAGAAAAGGTTACGGCACTGAGACGGCGATCCTCAATATCACAGATGACATCCATAAGTCACTGGACTCCGATCACTGCTGCCTTCTCATTCTCCTCGACCTATCAGCAGCCTTTGACACGGTAGATCATCAACTTCTCATCAAGGCCCTACAAGAAAGGGTAGGTGCCGATGAGATGGTCCTCCGCTGGTTCACCTCCTTCCTCCAGAACCGCTCGCAAAGGATAAAAATTAAACACTTCACCTCCGACCTCCACCCCGTCAGCAGAGGTGTCCCCCAAGGCTCAGTGCTCTCACCACAACTGTTCAACATATACATGGAACCCCTCACCACCATACTTAAAAAGGCGAATATCCCCTTCCACCTATACGCCGATGACACCAAAATCTATCTGGAAACTTCCTCCCCAGATGACATCCTCAGACTAAACAACACCCTAAAAGAAATTCAACACTGGCTGTCCCTAAATCACCTTAAACTTAACCAGGACAAAACGGAGATCCTCCTCATCTCCAACAAAGAAGAGAACCCACAAATCGCAGAATGGCTTAAAGCTATGGATGCTCTAAACGGCAATCTCACCCTGGCTAACTCCGTAAAATCCCTAGGAATCACCCTAGACCCTAAATTGGACATGACCAACCACATCAAAAACTCTGCAAAGACTGCCTACCTCAACCTAAAGCTTCTCTACAAAATTAGACCATTCATCCCTACTAAAGACCTCAAACAAGCCACCCAATCACTGGTGCTATCCGGACTCGACTATGGCAATGCAACCTTAACCAGCACCACAAAATCCCACCTGGCTCCCCTCAAAACAACCCTCAACGCAGCAGCCAGAATGGTCACCGGAATCAGAAAATACGAACATCGAGCTAACTTCAGAACGGCCTGCCTCACGCATAAAGCCCTTCACACTGGAAAACCGGACTATCTGGCTGCTAAACTCAAGAGGGCCGGGCAGACAAGAAACCTCAGGAGTTCAAACTCCCTCCTTCTCATCCCCTTGAGAACACGCAAACACAAAACTGCCGCGAGGTCATTTGCTGGAAACGCGCCAAAAATCTGGAACTCCATCCCAGCAGATATCAGAACTATCCCGTCCTTTACAAAATTAAAAAAACACCTAAAAGCCCTCCTCCTCAACCGCTCCCTCCCGAATGGATAGCCGCCGCCCGCACGCTATCCCTGACGCCGATGCTCTCTGACTCTACATCGCTCAGATCCACCTCAACCCGCTTCAAGACAAGTGTGCAAATAATTAAGCTGCCTCAAGACCTCAGACTACCTCAATAAAGCATTCAACGAGGCTACCTCAGGACTCAACCACTACCTCAAGAAACCTCAGCACTCTTGGACTGCCGAACTTTATGTTTTTAAGACTGCTCTACTATGTAACTATTATGAAACACTGTTGTAAAGTGCTCCGATACCCCCGGGTCAGGTCAGCGCTATATAAAATTCCATAAATAAATAAAATAAAAAAACTAGAAAGCTGCACTTCCTAAACACAAATGCACTTACGTACAACACACTCCTCCCAACACATGTCTCACACATCTGACATTTCCTTCCTCTGAATCACCCCAAAGGTAACTAGCAATATTTCCATGGGGGCATGTGTACAGGCAGCCAGCACTACAACTCCCACCAGGCCCCCTTGTCCCACAGCTGAGCAGGATGGTACACTCCTCCCACTCATAACCATGTGGCAGCCATTGCATTGCTCACCTTCACCTAACAGGTAGGTAGCCATCTTAACAGGGAGGGGTGTTTGTGGGTGGGAAACCTGCACTACAACTCCCACCAGGCCCCCTTGTCCCACAGCTGAGCAGGATGGTACCCTCCCCCCCAACCATGTGGCAGCCATTTCATTGCACTCATCAAACTCACAGGTAGGTAGCCATCTTAACAGGGAGGGGTGTTTGTGGGTGGGAAGCCAGCACTACAACTCACCACAGGCCCCCTTGACCCACAGCTGAGCAGGATGGTACACTCCTCCCACTCATAACCATGTGGCAGCCATTGCATTGCTCACCTTCACCTAACAGGTAGGTAGACATCTTAACAGGGAGGGGTGTTTGTGGGTGAGAAGCCTGCACTACAACTCCCACCAGGCCCCCTTGTCCCACAGCTGAGCAGGATGGTACACTCCCCCCCAACCATGTGGCAGCCATTGCATTTCTCGCCTTCACCTAACAGGTAGGTAGACATCTTAACAGGGAGGGGTGTTTGTGGGTGGGAAGCCAGCACTACAACTCCCACCAGGCCCCCTTGTCCCACAGCTGAGCAGGATGGTACACTCCTCCCACTCATAACCATGTGGCAGCCATTGCATTGCTCACCTTCACCTAACAGTTAGGTAGACATCTTAACAGGGAGGGGTGTTTGTGGGTGGGAAGCCAGCACTACAACTCTCACCAGGCCCCCTTGTCCCACAGCTGAGCAGGATGGTACACTCCTCCCACTCATAACCATGTGGCAGCCATTGCATTGCTCACCTTCACCTAACAGGTAGGTAGCCATCTTAACAGGGAGGGGTGTGTGTGGGCGGGAAGCCAGCACTGCAACTCCCACCAGGCCCCCTTGTCCCACAGCTGAGCAGTATGGTACACTCCCCACACCCAGAAACATGTGGCAGTCATCTCATTGTTCTCCTCAAACTTACAGGTTGTCAGCCTTCTCATGCTCTCTTGTCTCACCCCTGAGCAGGATGGAACACTCCCCCCACCCAGAACCATGTGGCAGCCATTGCATTGCTCACCTTCACATAACATGTAGGTAGCCTTCTGAACAGGGAGGGGTGTTTGTGAGTGGGAAGCCTGCACTACAACTCCCACCAGGCCCCCTTGTCCCACAGTTGAGCAGGATGGAGCACTCCCCCCACCCAGAAACATGTGGCAGCCATTTCCCTCCACTGTGTCACCGAACAGGTAGGTAGTCAGAGCATTGCACCCAGCCATCCTTCTCAAAAAACATGGAGCCAGATGACCACACCAGCACTCACATGTCAGCCAACTTGGCATAGATCCAAAAGCCACATCCAGTGTGCAGACAGCTAAGCGCACGTAACTGTCACAGAAATTAAACTTTGACTCACCAAGTCACATGTGAAAGTAATTCATGGCACAATCATGCACAGCACAGAATGCAATGTGTACGTGCCTTGGTGTCAGAGCATGAAGGCCCATATGAACACGAAACATGCATGGTCAATCTGACAAACAAAGTAAAGTACATTATATGAAAAGGGTATGTATAACATTCGAATGGCTAGTTCTTGCTTAGCTGAAATTGATTCCATGAAGAGCAAACCAAAAAGACGCATTACATAAAGTTGATGTGCCGCAAGTTGTTAGATGATGACATGTCCTTGTAATCACACAATCTGTATGTGGCACATGGTTTCAATTTACATGTCACACCATGGACAAGTAATGTATGTACCTCAACATCATGTCATGATGCTCAGTATCTTGCTGCCATACCAAGTGATTGCAATGTAAAGTGTTTGGTGTATCAAATGTAACATCCAAAAGTCTAACACCAAGCTTGTGGAGTGCACTTCAATTACCATTTAACCTCTGTTCAACAGGAGATCCTCAAGCAACTGCAGCAGAAAACCCCAACAACCTGCAGAGCCTGTCTTCCCCCCCGGAACATGAACTCTCGGATGCAGACTCCCTACGTTTCTCGGATGAGGAGCAACAACCTGGCCCCTCTGGACTGCCAGGGCGTACCATGTCTCAGGCCCTCATTGTCCCCACCACCACCACAGCAGCAACAACAGCGCTGACCCTGCTACAATGACCTGTGCGGCCTCCACCACCACCATCACCACTGCTGGCTGCAACACTCTCCCTGCCTCAGTGGTTACCAACACCACAACACAATCAGAGGATGCCAGGGGAGTGTGCGGGTGCGTCCAGTGCAAATGCCACAGGTCCGTGTCAGCAGGGCAGGTGGGAGGGCAACTGGGGGACAAATCCAGGAGGACACTGAGACCGAAGCCCTGGCCACCGTCGCAAGAGTCCTTGGGGCATATGAACAGAACCAGGGACAGATGGGCCAGGTTGTGGAAGAAATGCGTGAGCTCCGCCTGCTGCTGAGGTGCATGGACACACGTATGGGCCAACTTGTGGACCTCATGGGCCAGCTTGTGGGTGTTCTGAGGGACAGACATGTGGCCCAAATGACAGCTCAACCCCCCTCCAGTGGCCCATATGCTGATACTCCCACCACCTCAGCTGCGGCCACAGAGAGGGGTGAGCTGCAACCAAATGACTCCTCAGACACCGCAGAGCCTGCAGCAGAGGGCCCCCCTGCCAAAAGCACGAGGGGCCATTTGAGAAACACCAGGGGAGGATCACGTGGCCATGCACCATGCAAACGCAATTCGCTGAGCCAGCAATGATGGCATCTGTGTTCCCCTTGACATTGACTTTGTTAACTATCCTTACCCACATTGCCATGATGATGGCCGGAGTCTTTTGGACTGTGTGACTACATCAATGTGGTGACTACTCTAGTTGTCTCATTTACCATCACTGACAACTCATAAATTCATTTGGCACAATTTTGTACATAATCACTTCTCTGTCACAAATACTTATTGTAAATAAACACTCTTTACACACCTATGTCTTTGTGTCAGCTCCATGTTTATCACAGTATGTACAATGTCAACTCAGAGTCCAATGTACCACAAGCCCTGATTGTGACGAGGCATTGAGAGGGTGAAGTGACCTAGAAAGACACAAGAGAATGACATTTACTTGTCAGGTGATGCCAATACAGCTAAAACACACCACTAGTTATCAACGTACAAAAACTAGCACACATAACAATGAGCTACAACATCAACATAGACATGAGGTACCTGGATAAAAATACCCTGTGCCACACACATCAGCCATTAGCCCAGAGCCAACAACAGCCAGCAGTCAAAAAGATCATCTATGCCTTGCCACTACCATCAAAGCCAACAGACAATGTCACTGTTGCACAATGTCACTTACACTCAAGGGAAGTAGTTGTCGATGAGCTGTTGACGCAGGTCAACACCTTCCTCTTCTCCACTATTGTCGTCACTGGGCATGTATGGGTTTGCAGGGGGGGGCATCTGCTGCTCATCATCGTCCAGGAGCAGGGGGATCTCCTTGCGCAAGGCCAGGTTGTGGAGCATGCAGCATGCAACTACGATCTGACACACCTTTTGGGGAGGGTAGAGTAGTGCACCTCCGCTCTTATCCAGACACCGGAATCTAGACTTCAGAAGCCCAAAAGTACGCTCCACCACACGAAGTGTCCTCCCATGTGCATCATTGTAGCGGCCTTCACCCGGGGTCCTTGGATTCCTCAGTGGGCTCAGCAACCAAGGCTGGTTGGGATACGCAGAGTCACCTAGGTGTGACATACAGAGAGCAATTTACTGATAAAAACAGTAGCTGAGAACAGCATGTCACACATACAGCACACTACTTGACTCGGCGTACTCACCAACAAGCCACACACGCTCCGGATGCAGATTTGCCATCAGTTGTGGGATGATGCTGTTACGCAGTATGTAGGAGTCATGGGCTGATCTGGGAAATCTGGCACAGACATGGGAGATAATCATATCCGCTTGGCATACCACTTGCACATTAATGGAATGGAAATGGTTCCTGTTCCTGTATATGTGCTCACGTGCCTGTGGTGGAACCAGGCCAACATGTGTGCAGTCAATGGCACCAACAACATTAGGTATGTGGCCAAGGACATAAAAATCACCCTTCACAGCTGCCAATTCATTTCTCCTTGGAAAATGGATGTAGCGGTCCTTGTATGTCATCATTGCGGACAGGACATCACGTAGCACCATGCTGAACATCGCTTGAGACATCCCACCGGCGAGGGCCATCGTGTACTGGAACGAACCAGTTGCAAAGAAATGCAGGGCCACCATCACCTTAACTGTTGGTGTCAAAGCAGTCGGATAGGTTCTGCGAGGCCTCAGATGGGGCTCCAACTGACCACATAGGATTTGAAGGGTAAGGCGATCCTGACGGAATTTTCTTATGATGTCCTCATCCTCCATGTTCGACAGCACTGGGAACGGACGATGCACATTTGGTCGTCTCCTACATACAATGAAAGGGGACACATGTCAATTTAATTCCCCTATGAGATGTGTCAAACATCTTACATCTTGACTGACGCAGCGCCAACAATGACTGGACTGTAACAACAGCTTAATGCACAAGTCACATGCAGAGACACCTTGATCTCATGTAGTCGTACATGTGGTCAGTATGTACATACTGACTACCTCCAAAACAGATTCTGACTATGTGAATGGTAAATGGTACACTCCTACATCTTGTGTCACCAGCCCTGGGTGTAGGTGACACAGCACATGTTGGAAACAGCAACACTGCTGACTTCTGCGTAGCTGCTGTACCTGCCACACCTTCTTGCTTACGTTGCACAGAGCACAACTTTTCTACACAATGAGCACAGTGTGTGTAAGCTGATCAACTACCAAAATCAATACAGCAATGTGCACAGTGAAATAGGCACATTATGTGGTCAGTCCATCATTACTGTGGGTTGATTAGCCATCTCACACATTGAGATGTTCACAATTATGAGACTCCATTACACACCAAATCTGTGTACTGGCTCACAAATATCATAGGTGACATGTGAGGAAGTACATGCCAATGCATGTAATCATGTGCACTGACATGGCATGTGTAGGCATCAGTGAGTTGAATGTCACACTAGCATAAAATTTTGCAAACAGGTGCTGTAATAAATTGTGAATGTATAGTGTTCAATGATTAAATTTGGCTATTGCCATTGCTAGAGCATATTGTGTCCATAGGTGCGGTATGCGTGCTCTGCCACCGCGATCACGGTCATTGGCCGCAATTGAAAGAAGCAGGATTGCGGTAGCAACCACCTGGCCCCCGCGGTGTGACACCGCCAATGCCAATGACAATGCAGCCAATTGGAACCACGATCACGGTAGTGAAATACAATTTTGAAACTCGCGGTAGGCGTGCTCCGCTTCCGCGGTCCTGGTTATTGGATACAATTGAAAGATGCTAACCAGGCAGACCAATTGCAGCAGCTGAGTACCACTAAAAAAACCCAGGGGCCTATAAATCTCTGTGAGAGAGCCACACATTTCACTTGCATTCAGACACTGCTGCCTGCCATTCTTCACCACCAACTTCTGCTGTTCCTGTATTCTGGACCCAGTGATGGCGAGAACTAAGAACATCAGGGCCCGTCCCTTCACCACTGAGGAGCTGGAGGTCCTGGTGGACGAGGTCCTTGCACAGTACGGGAGGCTGTATGGTGCGCCAGATGTACTGGTAGGTGTTACTGAATAAAAGTTTGAGAGTGCTCAGAATGCTCACATGATGTTGCTCTGCAGTAGTATGTGCCTGTGAGTGCAAGCCAATGTGCATGCATCCATATTCTTCCTATAGCCTGCTCCATACATGGCCTATTAAGAATTGCATTTGAGTATGTGGGGAGGATAGCAACATGGACACTTCTACAGCCCTTCTTCTGCAAAAAACAACAAACGTTGGTCTGAGACTGGTTAATGTAAATGTGTGATACACTGCCTAGCATCCTGACTTCATGTGAACGGGGTGTGTAGCCTTATTTCCACAGATCCAAGACTGCATTGAAGAATGGGAGTGACATGCAGTGTATTTTGCAGTCATACAGTTACACTGCTGGTTTGAGTCAGTCGAAGTCTGAACAAACATTGCCTGTGCTATGTGATGTCATAGTCCATTAAGGCTTCACATGCTCATTTGTGACATTACAAATGTATTTTGTCCAGAGGGTACTGAATGATGTGTGTGCAGTTCTCAAATTGCCACTATGGTGATGTGTGCATTATGCACAAGAGTACAATGCCTGTGTGTAACACTCTTGGTGGCAGTTCACCTATGACACATCAGATAAATGTAATTTGGAGATGTCATCCTTCTACTGATTACATTATGTGTTCAGTCTCGCATGTGTAGGCACTGTTTCCCCTCTCATATTGTACATGCATGTGATTTCTCTGATGGCCCACGTTTAACCTCAGTGTGAGTCCCTCTGGCCTGCACAGAAACTGCCCAATGTTACAAGGACCCATCACTAAATGGAATGAGTGAAACATATGTGTTGTCCACCACCCTATTTCTCAATGAGCTATCTTATGCCTGAGGATTGCACAAGACAGGCCTCCACCTTGTGAGAAGAGTGTGAGAATGTCAGATCATGGCCCTAAATGTGACCACCATGACACATGCAGCCATTCACTGGTCAAGGACATTGAGAGGTGTGTGGTGTTATGACACAGTGAGTCAGCCTGACACATCATTCCCAATGTATTGTATGTCATGCTCACTCACATACTGCATCACAGGTGAGGGTCATTTTCACATTGGTTGCTGTGCTTGAACTCTGCATGTGTATGAGATGGCCATGTACTATGTCCATCATCATACCTGTATACATTTCCATGGGATTTTCCGATGCAAGTGTACTACGTGTCATGCTGTATGGCCTCTGCTCAACATTTATGTATTAGTGTGCTATGTATCTCCATGCTCCCGTACTGGCACGAAGTGGTACATACAACAGTGTCCCTGAAACTTCCTCTTCTTGTCGCCCATGCCTGCAGCTTAAGGTCCACCAGCGTAAGGCGATATGGAGGGCCATTGCACGCAAGGTGCGGGCTCTGGGTGTCTCCAACCGACGGCACACACACTGTCACAAGAGGTGGGATGACATCTGCCGGCTGAGCAAAAACGTGGCAGAGATGACGCTGGGGGTGCTCCCTCGGAGTGGCAGGTTGGCGCGCAGGAGCATGACATCACTAATGGCCTGCATCTTGGCAGTGACACAGCCAGAGCTGGATGGACGCTTGAGGGCCCATCAGCAGCAGGTTGGGGGTGAGTATTCAGTCTAAGTGTGACTTTGGGTGTGAGTGACTGCATGAATCCCAAACGTGAGCCAGTGGGAAGCTCTGTGATGTCTCTAGTGTGATGCAATTGCTTCTAAGTGGCCTCTGTGTTGAGTGCAGCTGTTATGCATTTGTACGACATGTGGTTTCTCATGTGTTTAAAACCATGACCCTTGTCATTGAAAGATGAGATGTGGCCTTCTGACATAAGCTGCAGTATGAGTGTCATAGACATCACCTGGCAGGGAACAGCAGTGAGCATCATGTTAGTGTGCATTTACAGATGTGTGCTGTGCACAACATGTGATTTGTGACAACTACACAGCTGACACCAATGTGCAACTGTAGTTGTGCTTCAAAGCACAACATGGTGGATATCAGGAGCTTGTGGCCATTGCAAAAGGACATTTGGGAGTTTGTATCTGTGGTGTTCCCTTAAAGTGACTCCATATGTGACAGAGACAACATGTTTAGATGTATACCTATCTCACCTACAGATACGTAGGTATGCTTACAGAGAATAGTATGTTAGGGTACAAGGAGGCACGGGCCAGCTATTTGGCTGTGCCAACGCCACATGGGGCATTACTATCAACTATGCATGTTTCCATGGGATGTATGATGTAACAACGCGATCATTTAGATCGCGGTACATTAGATCGCTGTTTTTACAACGCAAGTCGTTACCATGACTTGCGCTGTAGGGCGCTGGACTTAGGAATAGTATGATTTACTATTCCAACTCCAGCCTACGTACAGTAGGGAAGGTGTTGGAATAGTAAATCACACTATTCCTTAGTCTAGAGCGCCCTCCAGTGCAAGTCGTGGTAACGACTTGCGTTGTAAAAGCAGCGATCTAAATGTACTGCGGTGTTTTGACCGCGTTGTTAAGGTCGTTTCCCGTTTCCATGCATCTTCTGATGATTGCATAAATGTTGCACATGCTGACTGTACATGGAGGAGGCCAACATGGGAGTATCATTTTCAAGTTTTGTGCTTTGCTTGCATATGATGTCTGTGAGTATGGCACTATACTTAACCTATGTCTCTGTCTCTTGCAGCATCTACCGAGGGCACGGAAGGACGGGGGACCGACACCATTGGGGAAGGCTCCTGCACGACTGCTACACATGAGCTCACTGATGTGACCAGCGCCTCGGAGGGGGACAGGAGTGCCCTGGATGATTCCCACCCGGAAACACCAACCTCCACATCTTCCGACTCCAGCGGTGACTCCTCGATGTTGGCAGGCACAGGAAGTTCCAAATCTGCCTCTTCTTCCACCACACATCGTCCAGTGCCCACCCTCCCAGTTGCTCCCACAAGTGCTATCCGTGCCCGTAGCCCTAGGAAGGGTAGAGTCTCCTTCACCCCAGGCACCGCTGCCCCTGCCCTTGTCTCCCCTGCTGCCCTCAGTGTCGAGGCGGTGGACCTTTTGCGCCAGCTGTGTGTAGGTCAGACTGCTCTCCTGAATGCCTTCCAGGATCATGACAAGAAGTTGGCACAGGTAGTTGCCTTCATGGAGGTGATTCATTCTGACGTGGGTGGCCTACACCGAACTTTCCAGTCTTTATCCTCCAGAGTGACGGCAGCCATTCAGCAGTCACAGGCTCCAAGTCCGGCTCCTGTCCCTTCAGCAACCACCCTGCCAGTGGCACCACCTGATGAGAGTGCCCACACGCCAGAGCCCTCAGGCACCAAGTCCTCCACACGCAGCACACAACAGCAGCACTCCAAGCGGACCAGACCACAGACACCATCCCCAACACACAAAACAGGCACACAGGAGCGCAAAACCAAAAGCCCATCACGTGACACTCATGGGCATCAGGCCAAGAAGCAGGCATCAACTTCACATTCATCAAAATCACCCCCATCCAAGGGCACTCCCATCCCCACACAGTTGCTCCCAAAGACAAACAAACACTTGCCCTGTCTGCTGTGAACCTGGTGCCTGCAACGACTAAGCATAAACACATT
The DNA here is from genome assembly GCA_963921515.1 of Calotriton arnoldi. Taxonomy (NCBI): domain Eukaryota; kingdom Metazoa; phylum Chordata; class Amphibia; order Caudata; family Salamandridae; genus Calotriton; species Calotriton arnoldi. Next base: position 558,346 of record CAWUFW010010795.1, read on the forward strand.
TCTAAGGCAGATTCACCCACAACGCCAACTCCCACCCACACCCCTGTGAAGCTGGACAGGAGAGCAAAGTGGGGGGTTCACCTGGACAACAGGGGATGCAGGGGAAGAGGCAAGGCCACCCCAAGCGTACAACCAGATCCAGCAAATCCCCACAGGGAGAGCCACCTGCACCTGATACACCTTTGGTGGAGAGTGAAGCTGTTGTGCCCACCCCACTTCCCACTCCGGCCAAGACACTTGTGGGCTATCGAATCCCCAAGAAGTTGAGACCCAGCCCTCAACATTCACCCTCACACACTGTGTCTCCCGGAAGCATGTCTCCACCTCCCCGTGCAACCACTCCACCTGGTCCAAGCAGCCCTCAGGCTCCCACAGCCACTGATGCCTCTACCTCAGCCGGTTCTCTCTCTCCCAGGTCCAGTACTCCAACTGGCCCCGACAATCAGCCATCCCCAAGTTCAACTTCAAGCCAAAGTTGAAGCCAAGTGCCCCTCCCCACACCATTTATCACACAGCGGCGCCTGGACTGCCCATTTGTAGCCCCTGAGCTGTGGTGATTCCCATGGCAGTGGACGGTGTCACCCATTCCCTGTGCAGTTTCTCATGCACACATGTGCGGACCAGAAGTATGGACTGGCCAATGGCCTTGCTGTTTGTTACTTTTGATGCCCATTCCCTGTGCAGTTTCTCATGCATACATGTGTGGACCAGAACAATGCACTGGCCAAAGGCCTTGCTGTTTGTTACTTTTGATGCCCATTCCCTGTGCAGTTTCTCATGCACACATGTGCTGACCGGAGCTATGGACTGGCCAATGGCCTTGCTGTTTGTTACTTTTTATGCCCATTCCCTGTGCAGTTTCTCATGCACACATGTGCAGACCGGAACTATGCACTTGCCAATGGCCTTGCTGTTTGTTACTTTTGATGCCCTTTCCCTGTGCAGTTTCTCATGCACACATGTGCGGACCGGAACTATGAACTGGCCACTGGCCTTGCTGTTTTGTACTTTTGATGCCCATTTCCTGTGCAGTTTCTCATGCACACATGTGCATACTTTTAATTTGTACTGGCCAATGGCCTTGCTGTTTTGTACTTTTGATGCCTATCTGGGTATTATGTAATAAAGACTGTTACTCTTGTTGTCTGCTTTGTCAATGCCCTTGCTAAATAAAAGGTTTTATGTATGGGCATCGGTTCATGTGACACATGCTCTGTATGCCACTTTCACATTGGCAGTTACTTATTTTACTTTTTCATAGGTTTCCAGAGATAACAGGCACTTTGGTTCTTCTTCAGTCTGAGGCTTGAGGGTGCAATGATGGTTGTTTGTGATGATCTACTCTTCTCCTAATCATTCTGTGCTCAGGTTTGCTAAATTGTACACATGTCATGTTAGGATGCAATACCAGAACAGAGGTGAATGCTATCCACAGGATTACTTGCGGGGTGGCTAGGGTCCGTCATATCTGTGGGCTCTTTCTTGATGTGTGCACAGCAGTGTTGATGTGTAGTCATCTTGAGTGGGCCTGTCTTCATAGTCACATGGGTACATTTGAATGTGTGCACTTGAGTAGTCATACAGTGTGATTGGCCTGTCATTTGTCAGTAGTGTTGATGTGTATGTGCCCCTGCACATGCCAACTACACACATGTATGACCCAGGTAATGTGTGCCTGTTAAGAGTACATTGTCAGACATGTGCTTCAGATTGTGGGCACATGTAGGCGTTGTAGGTTGAGCACTGTGCAATGTGTTGATGTGTGCTTGCACTCCTGGGGGACACCTACTTGTTGTCGCTGTCAGTTGTGAGTATGCAGAGTGTGTCACTGCCAAGTTTGGGTTGTGTTTTGTTAATCAGCCATGGGTCTTGTTTAAGTTTGTGCTCACTGTGCTGACCTGCTCAGCCACACTGACATTATTTGTCAGTTTTCTCATGCATTGCTGTCACTTGACAAATTTTTGGGTCGAGTATAGTATGTGGTATGAGGAGTCATACCATCCCCTATAGGTGCTTCTGATGCCTACACATTGTGAGTTACTCCTCTATGTGTTTGTGGACTGTACACTCCTCACCTGTCCAATACTGATGTACACACCACTTCAATCTCATGTCTTCAACCCCATGCCTTGCCAGTGTGTGACCCTCCCCACCACTTCATAGTGTGACACTATACTGTGTGAGGATGATCTGTGTACAGGACCAATGTGCCACTCAGGACAGTTTCACAATTAGTTATGTGTTATTTTCTTCTACTTGTTGGCAGTCATGGTTGCTCATGTGCAGTGCATATGTTTGAGCAGCACAGTCCTCTAGTCATGTTGTTTGCATCTGGGTTTCCCTGAGTTGTGCATCTGTGGGTGATGGCTAAGCTGTATGTCTGTTTGCTGAGGTACTGCTACCCTTCCTGAGTGTGATGTTATCTGTGTGCTGTGATGATTTGTGTTGTGGGAGTTCATGGTGGGGCACTCAAATATGTGTGCTACTGGTTTTGTTGGTGTGCACACACTGCTTAGTGTGCATGCAGTGCTGTCAGTGTATGTTGCCTTGCACTTGCCTAGTGTGCATCCCCCTGATGTCCAGCTGAGATTGCTGTGTGATGGATTGGTATGTGCATCTGTTGTCTTTTTGTTGTAGATGGATGCAGTGTTTGGCCTGTGTTGGCTCTTTCTGCTGACAGGTGCAATGTGTGTGTGATGTTCTATTTGCATGACATTGTGTGTGAGTAATTTGTGCATTGTGATACATTCAGATGTGTGTTGCATGTGTAGTGTGAATTTCTTGTGTGTATGTCACATGCAGCAATGTGGATTCTTGTTCATGAGCTTGTTTTGAGTGCACAATAGTGGTATGTCCTCTTATATTTGCCCTGTCACTTGTCAGGATTGTGCATGTGCATGTGCATGCTTGTGGTACACTGTGACAGCATGCTCACTAGACTGGTGTGGTGTCTATGTCTGTGTTAGCTGATTTTTCTCATTGATCCCAGTTAGTGTTCATGATTGGCATTTGAAGATGCAATTCTTGTTTGTGTTGGGGTATGATGTCTGTGCATTTGTCCAGAGTGACAATGTTGTGGATTCCTGATCTATCTAGGGTCACATTGCCTATCCACTGTTTTCCTGCACATGGCTGGGCTTGTTGGACTTCTGTGGATGTTGTTTGTGAGATTTGTGTTTGGCTATTGGTTTTGGGTCAGCATTGGTTCAGGCATCCCTGAGTGTGAGGCTGACATTATTTGATGCACACCAGGGTGTGTGATTGGTTGTCTGGAAACTCACAGGACATTATTTGCACCTTTATGTGCGTTTCTCACAGGTGTTGAGTGTTGCAGGTGTGAGATGGGTAGATGAGGGGTATGTGTGAAGGTCCTACTTGGGTTTGACAGTCAGGGAGTGTGACAATGAGCCATGTGTGTTGTGCTGGTGGCATACACATGTCAAGTAAGTTGACACAGATGTGTGGCTGGTCACTGTATGGCTTCTGACACTTCCTAGCATTCCTGTGCCTATGCATAGCTTGCATTGCTGTATCCCAGAGATATTGCACATTTGTCACTTTGGTTTCATTGCTATCACTGTGCCACCCATGTCTGATTTGAGGGCCAAAGGGTAGTGTGATATGTTCCTCCTCTTGCATGTGATGTCCAAATGCTATGTGGCTTGCTCCATGGTTTTCCAGCACTGTGCACTCCACTGTGGCCTAGCCCATTTATTGTCCTACATTGCTGCTGACCTATGGTATGTGTATGTGGCAGGTTGTCAGTGTATGATCTTTCTGAGGGACTTGACATGCAGTGTGAACAGTTCAGTGGTTGTTAATATGCAGTGTGAGTCTTCATTTCTTAATTATACTCAGTTTGATTCACATGAGTGGAAGGCAGGTGTGAGGAGGAGGGTTGTCCAGCCACTGACCTTCATTGCAGGGTGTTCATCTTCACCCCCACCTTCCCAGTCAATCTACCTTGCCCTTTGATGTGTGAGGGGCGAGGTCGAGCCACACCTGGCTGATAAATTGTGCATTGGGGGGGACAGGAGGGGTACACAGCATGTGCAGAAATGAGTGTGGGAAGCGTGCTGTGGGCTGTGGCCAACTGATGCAGCCCACCATGTGGGTAGGGTGAAGGTGGAGCCCTGGGAAGCTGCCCAGACTGCCCATGCCTGGCGCCGGCCCTGCCTACTACATTGTGCGCAGGTTTTCCCGCGTCTTCACCGCTGCGGTGACTTGCCCGGGACATTGCAGTGATTTCGCAGTTGATGGGTGACCCGGATGCAGAGGTGTGGATTTCGAGCAGGCAGGACATGTGTGAGTACACTAACCCTGGGCGGAGCTGGCGGAGCGGTACTACGCGGAGGTCCACGGCGTTGGGGACAAACTCCGTGGAACTCCGCTCCGCCACCCGCCTCCCACCCCTCCTATTAAGAATTAATGTAAACTGCATTTAAGGTAAAAGAATAAAGACTTACCTTAACTGCGGCGTCCCCGGGCTGCCGTCATCCACTTCATCGCTGTCTCAAGGTGATCTGCGCATGCGCGCCCGCGCATGCGCATTTCTCGCAAGGAATGCGCATGTCACAAATTGAGGGGGCCATGGCGGTGAGAGAGCCCGAGACTGCGTGGAGTCCTGCAGGTGGTTGAGGTGATTGGATGGATGGGGGCCATTACCAGGTAGTTGAGAGTGGCTGCAGCTGGAGAGGCTGCTGGTCACTAGAGGACTGATGGAGGCAGACGCTGGGCCCAGGTGGCGGAAGTGATGAAAGCGGCCCTGCCCACAGCAATTTAAACAGACCTGGTGATGGAGGAGGCCAGGGCCCCCATTTTGACAGACCTGTATTGCTGGTGCCTCGAAAGGGTGTGAGAGGCCGTGGAGAGTGCTGGCTGTTGCCTGGATTCCCAATCATTGGAGGAGAAGCCCCCGGCGACCTGCCTGCTCCTGCAGGATTGGAAGGAGCGCTTTGGCCTGCATGAGTGTCCGCCCTCAGAGAGCCTGAATATCTGGGAGATACTGGATACTAAGCGGACCCTCGGGTAAGTGTTGTGACTGGAGGGCAGTGAAGGCCATTGAGGACCTCCCCCGATATCCATTGCAGCATCGTGCATATTGGTGAGAACACACTGCCCCCTATGTTCCTCAACAGGGAGGGAGACAGTCAGAGGGTCACATTGCTGGTAATGCTAATGGCCCCACAGGTCTGAATGCCGCACATTTTAACTCACTCCAACTACAGATGAGGGGAAAATCTGAGTGCCTACACTGGCTGAGGCAGCATAGGTGCGAACACCGAAAGGCCGCAGGGTCGAGGGAAGCCCATGGATCACCCTCCTGGCAGGCAGCGGTGTTTAGCGCTCCATCGCGAACTCTGGAACTTCACTGGAACACTGACTCACCCCGCATAACTCTCCAGAAATTGATGCGTGGGATATATAATGGCGGGATTGGTCTTCCTGATATTTGGAAATATTACTGGGCCACGCAACTAGCTGCAATTAATGATTGGGGATTTGCTGCCTAGGATGAACCAATGATTAGACTGGAGAGGCTGGCTTGGGGACAGGAGGTTTATTGGGTGGCACTGTATAGGACTAAGACGTTGCGGCGACTACCGATGCACACAAAAGCAGTGGTACACAGCTGGAGGGAGGCTACCGTCTATTTTGGGTGGAAGGGAAAAACCAACGGAAATGACGCCCCTCTGGGTGAGTGACATCTTAGCGGACGTAGGGAAACTCCAAGGGTTTTCAAAGTGGGATCTTATTTGGATATCTAAATTAGGAGACATTTGGCAAGAGTAGTCATGCTCACATTTGCCGAAATGCAGAGTCAGTATAAACTGGAGCACTCAGTGGATTATAAATACATCCAGCTCCAGCATGCACTCCCGTCACACATCACCAGAAATACTGTACCCGAGGACTCCTCACCGTTGCTGTTGGAGCCATTGGTCAAGGGTTGTCTCTCATAGATATATAAAAAGCTGGTCAAGAACTCCCTTGATACCCTGCAGCAACTTAGGGCTAAATGGAAATCTGAGACGCAGGACTTTGAGGATAGAGTGGGAAGAGGCCACGGGAGCTTTTAAGGAGATTGCCTTCTAGGTTGGGTTCAGACTGGTGCAACTGTATATATTGCATCGATCCTGCTACTCCCGTATGACCCTTCATGCCATGGGCAAGTGCTCCATGGGGATCTTTGCTAGAGGAGGTAAGCACCTTTCTCCACGTGGTGTGGAACTGCCCAAGACTACAGCCATACAGGACGGCACTCAGGGAGATCATGAGAGGCACGATGGGCTACACAGTAATTATACGGCTAAATGCTGTATGTTGAATATTTGGTATGCTGAGCCTCCACCTAGGTATAGTAAACTGTGGTTGTCCCTAGAACTGGGATTGGCTAAACAGAACATAGCCTGAAAATGGGGAGTGGGTCAAACCCCGGAGGTGGATGATTGGAAAAAAGGCATGTACAGGTGCATGTTGGCTGAAGAAACGATCTACTACAGCAGAGGCTGCCCCCAAATAGTCCCCAATGCGGGAGTAAAGAGGACTAATGTGAAGGGTCCCTGCACCTATGCCCCACTATCGAGATGGAAAGTATAAAAGGGAAATACACAATGTTCGTTACCTGATGTCTCTGAATGATTGTCATGGTTGCATTGCACTTCAAGTAGCTACGTAACAGTGTCTTGAAACCTGCAGCCTATTATGTTTTGTATATGTTTCCTTTAAAAAAAAATATATATATATATTTATATATATATATATATTTCAAACAAAAATATCAGTGTATCAAAACATCCTAAGAGCCCAATTACGACTTTAGCGGTGCGATGCCGGGTCCACTCCGCCGTCGCACCGCCAAAGCCGTGGTCAAACCGCCCACCAGTTTAGGAGTTTCCTCCTATCTGGCGAGCTTTGTTTGTGACGTTTGCACAGCAGTGCCCTGAAAATGGGCACTGCAATGGACTGAGAGTCAATGCTGTGCAGGAACTGGTGTACATGCACCCCGGGGGGACATGTTGTGCCCTTCCTGTGCGCACCCACAGGGCATGAGGCACCAGGGGGCCCTGTAGGGCCCCTTTGTTTTCTCCCTGCCACGGTTTTCATGGCAGTGGAACTGCCATAAAAACCGTGGCAGAGAGGAAACTTGTAATATGCATGGCAGGATCTCGGCGGTCCTGCCAAGCATATTACTGCCTCCTGACCGCTGCAACACCACCAGGGAACAGCGGTTCCCTGTCGGCTGCAGCGGGCTGGCGCAGTCCCACTGCCCATATTGTAATAGGGCAGTCAGAAGAACGCCATCACCGCGCGCCTGCGAGTTCTTGGACAACCAAACTCGTAATCGGGGCCTTAGTGTTTCTCTAGTTCAATAGAGTTCAATGGACTTAGGTGAGGATTGAGCAGCACTTTTTTCAGTATATTCAGCCAATGACGATACAACAAATGTAAATGTAAATCCGCATTTGTAAAGAGCGAACTACTAACCCTTACGGGTCTCAAGGCGCTGGGGGCCGTCGTGGAAATTAAGTGAGCTATTGCCCAGAGTCACATGGTGCTGAGCTGAGCTACCGCCGGGGATCGAACCGTGAGCCCTGTGCTCCGAAGTCAGCTGCCCTGGCCGCTGCACCACACCTCGCCAAAAGGTTTCTTTCTGGGTGTCCTGAAAATCCCGTCTATCAGTAATGTTTGGGATGCTGGTAAATATACCATGACCATTATCTTGAAACCTAGTCATAGCTGTCGTTTTCCGATGTCCATCACAATATGGTACGTATCATGTAACTAAATACTGTCTCAAAATAATATTGTGCCCTAAACATAGTAATAAAAAATATCACCTCAAAGTATGTAATAAAGTAAAATCAAGCACTAATAATATTTATGATAAAATGATTTTTTAGACGATATTTTTGTTAATAATTTTCTGACATTTAACCAACCGTATGTTCATCATACAGCCCTATCTTCATAGACCCGTATTTCAGAATCAGCCAGTCACTAGCTAATTTGTCTATGACCCTGAAGTTTTGGCTGCTGTGTAGACTGAGAGGTTACAGTAATCACTACTGAGAAAACAAATAAGCCAACTAAGTTAAGAAACATCTTTCACAATTGTAAAATTTCTTCACTAGTTGATACATTTTATCTTGAGCTTTGTTCAGGGATGGATGGCCACACTACAAGGATTAACGATCATGGAAGAGCCAAGAAGAGTACTGTGATGAGTACTGCAGATCAAGATGAGGATTCCTCCTGTGCAAGAGTCTTAGTATATTATTGTTTTCAGAGAGCATAAGAGGAGTCTAGCATCAATGGTGTTGGTTTAAAAAACTGTGATGTGGGGTATTAAAAAACTGTGATGTGGGGCAATCAAATATGCGCTCTGCAGTACTTCACCTTCTTGAATCACAGGCATAATCTCACGTCCCAACTTATATGCACTCTTTATTACTGAAACTTGGTTCACACAGCCTAGATATCCTTGTCCCCACTGGCTTGAGCATTCAGCATGCAGACTACAAACACAGGGTGGGAGGCCTCAGCATCTTTCACAGGTCCTACTGGACAAGTACTGTAGGAAAAGAAGCAATACTCAACTTTATAGAGCTCCTCACATGCCACATACTTACCACTCTCTGTAACCTATTCTACCCCCATCCACCTATTCTAACCAAACAAAGACTTGACGGACACATTGTTGTAACCCCTCACCACCTCTACTCTGCAACACACCCACACCTCCTTCCTTTGTGATTTCAAACACTGAAACAAATCAAGCACAAAGAATATAAAATACACCCTCTGCAGTCTCAGTGACATTCTCAGCATGGAAGAGCATGTAACCCACTAACCCACTTAAAAAGTCACATTGATAGCACCAAGCTGTATACACCTCGAAGTCCTAAATGGGATTGGTAAGAAAGGGGATTATTATTTGGGGTGAGTGACAGCCCACCTCAAGAAACAATAACACTTCTTGTCAAGTGAATCCTTAAAGTCAATACATTAACCTGAGCTCAACTTCCTGGTAGCTATGGTGTAGCACAGGCATGCTTAACTTAGGTTAATGTGTATAGTATTTGCAGTACTAAAACAGTAATAAAGTAAAAACACCAAGTAATAAAAATCCCAAACTGAATTAGAACAATAAAGTAAAATTTAATAACCAAAATGACACTAAAAAATCCAAGAAGGGGAACCGAAGATATGAATTTTGAACATTTTAGGTAAAAATAGCGCCAATGGTAATCTATCAAAGTTATAGACACAAACCCAGGCATATTTTGAGGCTGACTGCAATGGAGCCTTGGTCTGACAAAGCACATGAATTGGCTCCTGTAACAGACTGAAAGTCAAAAAGTCTCACTTCAGAAAGGGACTGTATCACTTTTTGAAAAGAAAAATTCTCCCCATGTGGGTTGTCACTGAATTGTAACTGCCACAGTGGAACCAAAAGTCAGATATCTGAAGCAAGTTGGTCCCGCTAGACCTTTGTAGATTTTCTCACAGAAAACTTTCTACATTCCAGACTTAGCTGTATTTTTTAAGAGGTGCAGGGAGCTTTGACCAGGACGAAACTTAAATCTAGTCCGATTCTGTGGAACTGCCGGTCAGGTACTTTTTCTGGCGGGTCTGCTGGCGTTCTGGGGAAAAAGGTTTCAGAAGTTCCAAGACTTTCTTCTGGTGCCCAAACAACAATAGGAGTAACTAGAGCTACTTAGTAGTAGTAATTGTTTATTTTGGGCACAGTCCAAAAAACACATCAAATCCATACAACAAAGATACATTTTAGATATTTTAAAAAGTTGAGCAATATAAAAACATAAGACAGCAAGTGTAAATACCTTACATAAAATCGGTTAAAACACAGGACATTGCCCTAAAACAAGTTATGGCCTGGTGTACACTTCTAAGACCCCAGGACCTCAGAGGAAGGCACTTAGACATTCAACAGGTATCAGACAGAGGCCAGTACCAAAATCCAGTCCAGGTCCAGTTGCAACTGGTGAGCTTGGCACTTCAGAAAAAGTCCCTTTGCAGCTTGTTGTGTCCCTGTAACCACAATGGAGGTCAACCAACTAACCCTTTGAGTTCAGTTCTTTGGCTGGGTACAAAAGGGAGCAGGCCTATCCTTTTAGGGCTCTTCTCAGGTCACAGACAGCAGTTCCAGTGGGCGGGGATGATTCCTGTTCACTCCCTAACCAATGGGTAAATGATTCCAGAGGCAAACCTATTGACTTTTTCAGTAGTTCCCATTTACTTTGCTGCAAACAATTCCACAGTGCCCCTCACTTTTAAAATTCATGATAGGGAAACCCTTCTCCACTTGTGAAGAGTCTGTGTGCCTGGGGGCGTGGCCGGACCACGGACCAAGATGGCCGCGTAGTTCCGAAGCTCCGACCGACTCCCCGGATGACTCGGCACGCCCGGCGGCCCTGAATGTAATGACACCGCGGCGACGGTTGCACTCGTCTCCCATGTAGCCCCGGTCTCCGCCGAGCCCCGCCTTTCATTCCCCTGTGCTCAGGAACCGCAGTTGTTTCTTGCTGCGATCGAGGCCTGTTGTGCTCGGCGGAGCCGGGGGCTCACGTAGATCAGCTGGCCGCTGGAGACGGGGGCGCGATGAGGAGCGGCTTGCCCTGACCCGACCCGGCCCATGTGGGACCTTTGGATCTCTACGGCAGGGAGCATGGCACATCCCCGACTGGTTGGGATGGCCGGGAGCGGTGAGTCCTGATTTCCCAGCGCGCAGGACGGCCCGCCCGATATCCCTGGAGGCCCGGTGGAGACAGGGTCCAGGGGTGAGCCTGGGGACCGGCCATCCAGCCGGATCGTGGCGGGGCCTCATCTCACATTGGACCCCGCTCCCGCCTCACCGACCAGTTCTCCCCCATGCTCTGGAAGAATGGTGCCCCTGATGGTGTGTTTGGCACCCCCGGCCCTCACATCTTTATCAACTTTGGCGCATTGTTGCAATGTGCACGGGCATGATGACTTGCTTAGTGCTGGGCACAGGTTGTGACACTGGGGCACATATATTGACATTGTTGAGCTCTCCTCTCACATTCGTTGCGCCCCGGTCCCGGTGGGCACCACTCCTGCGAGGACAACCATACCGGCGAGTCTAATTTCTTTGAGTGCCACTGAACTTCCAACTGCTGCCCTCTTCGCGCCAGCTTAGGTGCTCCCTTTGGCTCCTCTTCTCCCCCTCCACGGCCATGGGGAATGTCGACCTGAAACAACGAAAGCTGCCATTTGAGAAGACAGCGGGTGGCACGGACCCTTCTGGTGGCACCATAGCTGAAGGGGGCGATTCCGTGTACCCGTCCCCAACCTTCTGGGCCTGGCAATGAGGCCCTGATGGCGGAACTGCGAGCCGGCTTCAAGGCTCTGGACACGAGGTTCGATGCCCTGGATCGGAGGCTGGAAACGTTGGGGGCCAGAATAGATAAACACGACTCACGCTTGGATACGGCGGAGGGCAGAATCTCCGATCTTGAAGACGGCTCGGCCCAGGCCACCAAGCACCTGGAACGGATGGAAAAGGTGCTCAAGACCGTTGCCATGAAGAACGAAGACTTGGAGGCCAGGGGGAGGTGTAATAACATATGAATCATGGGTGTTCCGGAGTCCACAAACATTGGGCGGCTCGATGGGTTTTTGGAGGGCCTCCTGTGTGACCTGTTTGGCCGTGACTCTTTCACTCCCACTTTTGTCGTCGAGAGGGCACATCGCACCCTTGGTCCCTGTCCTAATCCTGGTTGTCCTCTTTGCCCGATCATGGCATGGCTCCTCAATTTGAAGGACAGGGACACTGCACTGCACCTGGCCCAGGAATGGGGATCTTTGACTTGGCAGGGTTCCTCTGTTTCCCTGTGTCCTGATACAGGAGGCCCGTCGGAAGTTTGGGACAGTCTAACCTGCTCTTCGAAAAGCCGGTCTGAGGTACAGGATGCTCTACCCCGCGCGTTTGAAAGTGGACATTGATGGGAGATCCAGGATCTTCGACGCCCCGGCCGAGGTGCAGAAGTTCCTCAGACATCGTTCGAACACCACCCAGCTGAATAGATCACCCACCCCAGACCGCTCTCCACACCTGCCGGACTCTGGCGCTAGTTCTGAACTGTTCTCTTCACATGGGTAGCTCCACCACATGTCAACGAGTTGATAAGTAACACTCCTTTTTCTTGACTCTCTCCTCTCACTGACTCCTGTGGGTACGCTGGGTGTATGGCCTCCACGACTGGTTTCCTTGTGACATTTTTTCAAGTCCGGGGATTGTTAGGAGCGTTGCCTCACCCCCTGTGCTCTTTGCACCTACCTGGGTTTATACGGTTCGACTGTTGTAAAGTTTATTCATGTACCTAATCGGGATTTGGGATTTCCCCACGTACTGGGTATGGGGATGGGTGGGGGGAGGGGATGTTGTAGGTTAAAGACTTTTTCTTTCTTAATTGGATTAGTTACTGCATTTGCCATTATGTCTTGTGATCCTATATGTAGAAGTATCAAGAATTTTATTAATGTCACGTAACACTCGCCACATTGAGAACATTACCCTTTTATCTTGGAATGTACGGGGGCTTAATAACACCCGCAAACGCAAACAGGTGCTACATTAGCTGCAACGCCACCAGGCAGACATTGCCTTTCTCCAGAAGACGCACCTTCCCCCCACTCTTCCCCGAACTTTGCCGTTAGTTGGGGCCCCAACAGGTATTTTGCGGGGTACAGTACTTATTCAAAGGGGGTCTCAATTTTGGTGCATAAGCGTCTGCCGTTCAGGGCGGTGGCGGTGCACTCTGACTCGGATGGGCGGTACATTCTGGTAAAGTGCTGGCTCCTGGGCCATACAATCCTCCTGGTAAATGTCTACGCTCCCAATACAGACAGCCCGGATTTCTTCACTGAGCTCCACTCCCGCATTGACACAATGAGAGCCACTCACAGTTTTTTTTTTTTTTTTTTAAATTTGAGTTTTATATAGCGCTGGCTAGACCCGGAGGTATCAGAGCGCTTTACATAAGGATCCAACACAGATTACATCAGTTACAAGTTACATCAGTTACAGGAAAACATTTCAAGAGCATTGGGAGACGAAGTAAATGGAGATTAGAAAGGGGGAAGGGGGTCAGGAGAAAGGAGTAGGAGGGAGAAAGGATGTAGATAGGATGGATGGAGAGACGAAGGAGAGTCTGCCCAAAGTCCGGCTGGGTAGGTGACGGCCGAGGGGTAAGTCCACAGCCCATCTCCTCTATAGCTATCAGGTAGCTCCACCGGGCATCAGTCAAGCGGCTAGGTCTCAATGAGAAAACAATTAGAGAGCAAAGAGGAGGGATAAATGGATCGTAAAGGAGAGAGTGGGTGGAGTAAAGGGGTAGGAGGGAGAGTACGACAGAGAGACGAAATAAGGTCTTGTCCAGTGTCTGGCTGGGTCGGTGAGGGCCGAACTGGTAGTCCGCAGCCCATCTCCTCTATAGCTATCAAGTAGCTCCACCAGGCATCGGCCAAAAAGCTAGGTCTCCACGGACAGAGGTAGGTTCACAGATACGGTATCCTGAAGGGTAGGTCGGATGGGGGATGTGGTCGAGGTCTGGTCAAAGTCAGTTTTTTTCTCAGAGGAGTAGCACGACATGGTAGGGAACACTGTGACAGCCATCTTGGGGTCAGGCAAGGGATACTGACCTTGGAGTTAGTAACAGCCGGTTCACATTTTTTTCTTTCACTCGAGGGGGGGGGTTTGTTGTGCAAGGGCGTAGGTTTGGGAGTGCCTCGAAGACTCGGGAGCCCTCCGTGGTGGTAATCAGGAATGGTCCTCGCCGCCATCTTGAGGTCAGGCACAGCCCAGAGAGAGCTTCTCGGTGAGCAAAAATGATCAAAAACATTAGTGGGTCAGAGTGGCTTAGCAGGCAGCTGAGCAACGAATCCCTCTGTACCTCTCGGGGGCAGACCCTATTCAGCTGTGTGCACTGCAATCACTCGTCCAAACAGGACATTGCTAGTAGGGCCCTCTATTCCATAAACTCACAGGATCCCGTGCCTGCGCACCGCCCCTGATTGTACTCAAGGCCCCATCTGTGTAGCTGCCCTAGTCTTGCAGATAGTTAATTTGGGGAACTTTTCCGGTCACGCTAGGCTAAGGTTAATTCCTTGGGTGGCTGCAGCGTTATACTTATATGGCGCCGCCTTCGACCGCAGCCGCCATCTTAGGGTCAGGCATTGAGCTTTGATTGCCCCTCTCCTCTCCGGACCGTGCTGCCAGCCGCAGGCCCGGAATCAACACACGGGCAGTCATCAGGGGGCCCGCCACTCCGGCATGCATCAGTCAAACATTCACAGCCAGGCCACAGCTCTCCCAGGCAGTAACTCTCGTCAGGGGCCTCCCCCACGGGGTCACGTCACCGGGTGAGTGTCAATTCCCCCTTACTTGGTTCCCGGTGGATTCCGCTACATTCTCGCTCCTCTGGGCCCTCAAGTCGCTGCCACACACTACCTTCTCCAGTAGGGCGCCTCATGTCCTGGCACTTGAAAACCTCCGTCTGTTGCGCCGCTCCTCCCGCGTCTCCACTTCTCTCCTCCGCTCAGTGCCAGCAGGAAAGGTCAAAACCTTGCATCGAGAAGCGGGCTTGGGGGAGGTGGGGTGGATGAGGCCGCTATCGGATGACCAAAGCGGCAACCGGTGACATCGCGGCCATCTTCTCTCGGCCTCCGGGTGTTTTTCCTTTCTTTCTTTATAATTCCCCAGGTGCCATCTTAGGTTCGTTTCCGTGTGGGGTGACGCGGATCATATCTCAGCGAGGCGGGATCGTAGGGAGGCGGTTTAGCATTCAAAATGATCCGCTAGTGCTCCGATTGCAGAATTGATGAAAATTGGCGGGATTAGGACGCTGCGAAACGCCGCTCTAGATGCCGGTGTGCGGGTTCATCATGGTGCTTCAACTCCGGGCGGCCATCATGGCCGAGGCTCCTCCTCACATTCAGTTGCTTGGGGGGTGACCTCAACATTCTGTTAACTCCCCAGTTGGACAGTACTGCCACCTCATCTGACTCCAAACCTAGGGCTAGAAGAACCCTATCTGCATTGATTGATACTTACTGTTTAACGGACGCGTGGCGTCACATGCACTCATCTACACCCACATACACACATTACTCTGCCCCTCACAACACTTTGACCCGCCTGGACTACTGGTTGCTTACCCCCAGTGTTGCCACTTGGTCATGCTCAGTCGCCCACCTTCCACGTACGCTCTCTGACCATTCTCCAGTGGTGCTTGGGTTGCAGATTCCGGGGGCCGGGGACAGGATGGGGCAATGTCACTTTCCCGAGATGGCCCTTCGAGACTCTGTCTTTGAGGAGGAGTTACATGCTGCTGTTGAGGAATACTTTGAGATTAATGTGAATACCGTTGACTCCAAGGCTATATTGTGGGAGGCATTTAAAGCTTATATTAGGGGGATATGTATCTCCAAAAGTGCTGGCATATTGAAGGACCTCTGCCGCACTTTGGCTGGGATAGAGACCAAGCTAGCTGCCCTGGACACACTCCGGGAAACCCCCCGCTCCGACCCTGACCTTAGACGTAGAGCAGCACTGTTGACGGAATTTCAGGAGGCGGAGGAGAGAGAGGCTCACTTTCTGGGGAAGTATGCTATAGTCAGGCGGTACGGGGAGGGCGAACGTCCAGAACGCACACTGGCCAGACTGATTCACCCCAACCGTGGGCCCTCATACATCACCTCTCTGCGCGACCCTCGGGGTGAACTGATCACCGATTGTGCGGGCGTTACCAACAGGGTTTTTTCTTATTATCAGGACCTCTACAGGACCAGGATAGACCCTGATCCGACGACCAGTAACGCTTACCTCGATGAGGTAGCCTTGGTTTGGCTAGAACCGGCACACAGGGACTTCCTCGCCGAGCCCTTTACAATAGACGAGGTGCTGCAAGCAATCGAAGACATGGACGGCTCCAAAGCGCCCGGTCTCGATGGGTTCACTGGTTGTTTTTACAAAGTCTTCAAAAAGACCTTAGCCCCGCACCTCATTGATTTGTTTCAGGAAGCCATTGAGCGTGGTGAACTACCCCCCACGCTGCGCGAAGCGGTATTAACACTCCTCCCCAGAGCCAGCAAAGACCCGCAGCAGTGCGAATCCTACAGGCCTCTCTCGCTGCTGAACTTTGATTACAAAATTCTTGCGAAAATGCTCGCTAACAGGCTCTCCTTGATTGTCGACAAGATGATTTTGCCTGCTCAGGCGGGTTTTATCCCCCGTCGGTCCACCGCATTAAATTTGCGCACTTTGTTCGCCACTCTCTACCGAGTCAATCCTTCTCTTCCAGCTGCGGCGGCCCTACTGGACGCCGAAAAAGCTTTTGACTCACTGGAGTGGCCCTTTCTCAGGGCCACCCTGTTGCGACTCGGCATCCCACCCAGATTTATTTCTGTGATTTCTTTATTGTATACGCGTCCAACGGCCAGAATACGGTTAAATGGCACTCATTCCTCCTCTTTCAAGTTATCAAGAGGGACCAGGCAGGGCTCTCCCCTTTCTCCACTTCTTTTTATAATCGCAATGGACCCACTTGTCCGGGACCTCCTTGACAACCATTCCCATAGGGGCATTCAATTTAATACAGGCCCTCTCTTGCTTACCCTTTACGCAGATGATGTCATTCTTTATGTTCGGAATCCAGACGATAATTTAGAACCGATCCTTCGTGAATTTACCCACTTTAGTGCCATGTCGGGGTTGCAGATTAACTGGGGGAAGTCCGAGGTTTTTCCTTTGACAGATGCCCCATGCAAACGCGCTTTGGAGTTCCCGCTTAAGTGGTGTGACGACTCAGTGAAATACCTTGGCATACACATACATAGGGATCAATCACAAATCATTCAACTCAACTATGGTCCAGCCTTGGAGAAACTCTCTGATTGTGTCGAGCACTGGTTGAAACTCCCCCTGTCAATGGCCGGTAGAATGGCTCTCATTAAAATGGTCGTCCTCCCGCAATTCTTATATTTGTTTCAGAACATCCCCATACCGTTGTACGGGAGCTTCTTTGCGACTCTTTGTTCTCAACTTCTTCGTCTGGTGTGGAGGGGTGGTCAGCCTAGGGTCAGCTGGGACGCTCTTACTTTGCCCTTTGAGCATGGGGGATTTGGAGTTCCTAACTTCCGTATTTATTATTTGATTGCGCAGTGTAGCTTGTCACGCCACTGGTTCCACGTGGACGCTCGAATCCCATATCTCAGGCCTGAAGCAGACCTCGCCCTCCCCCCTATCGCTGCTATTGCCGGTGGGGTTGCCTCGTGACCCTCAAGACTTACAAACCCTCTCCACAACTAGCTGGGCATGGAAACAACTGACCCGAGCAACCGGGGCGCCATTGCTTTATTCTCCCTCCCTCCCGCTGGCGGGTAACCTATGGATCCCTATCACCAAGGAGGCTGTAGTGCAGTGCACCCTTTCCAAATTTAACCTGGGATCCTTCGGGACCTATTCCCAAATTATCATGTCTTTTCTCGCCGTGAGGACACTCGTTTCTCTGAGGCTACCTTCCTTGATCACTTTATATTCCGCCGCTTATTGAGCGCACTGAGGTCCACTGTCCCGACTTATCCCATAGAGCAACCTGAATTTCTCCCATTGTCGCTCCTCATCAAGGATACTAGCGGTGACCACTTGATGTCCAAAATGTATAAGGCCGCTATCGCTCTTCTCCCACCTAGGGATGTGAAACTGAGGCAGGCGTGGGATCATGACCTGGGTCAGCCCCTATCAGACGCCCAGTGGCACTATTGTTGTGAACAAACCTGCAAGATTTCCTTTAATTATAGGCACAAATTTTTGCACTTCAAATATCTGCGGCGGTCATATGTTACGCCATGTACGGTCCACCGTATGGGTTCCTCCAGACCCCATACATGTCCTCGGTGCAAGACCCCCATGGCAGATTTTGCACACATGGCTTGGTCCTGTGACAAGGTTGCCTCATTTTGGGGTAAAGTATTTGCAGTGCTATCTTCCATGTTGGACCGTCCCTTCCCTCCGTCTCTCCTCATGGCCTTACTGGGATATGTCGGAGATCTCCCCAAGTCCTGTAGGCGTTTTTGCGCTCTCGCACTGCTTTTGGCTAAAAGGGAGGTCGCTATCTTTTGGGGGAATAAACGCTCGCCCACGCTGAAGGGCTGGATGTATAGCATAACTTTTTGCAATACTAACTCAAAATTATACGCCCAGCTACAGCCCCCAGCATCCCACCCTCTTGATATATGGCAGCCTTTCAAATCTTACCTGTTGGCCCAAACATTGGTGTGCTCACAAACTGACTTCGCAATGTTATATTACCTATGCTTTACAATGTATGTAATCAAGGGAACAAGATGAAACAAATTGTTATATCATGGCTGAAGTGTTAAACTGTGGATCTCAAGATGTAGTGATTGTCTTTGTTGGGGAAAAACTTTAAATAAAGGTTTAAAAAAAAAGAGTCTATGTGCCTACCCAGAGGTGTAGCCTGGCTAATGAGCAGTCTTCTCCTCTCTGGCCACTGAAAGTTGGTTGTGGGGCTAGCTTTCCTCCCACTGGGTTTGGGGCCAGCCTGACTATGGGACAAATTATGGGCCTTTCCAGCAGTCACCTAACATTTGCTTGTGATAGGGCATGTCCAGTTGAAGTTAATGAAGATCCTGGGTCCACCTTAACCAGTCTTCCTGCAAGGGGAAAAAACACCTCCCTGTCCCCCAGTCCACTGTCTCTGCTCTGGGAGCAATGTTCACATCTCATTCATACCTCGTTCAGGCCAAGTACTGCTTGACAGTTGGTGCAGAGCTAATGCAAATCATCCTCCTGCACCCTCAGACATGGCAAAGATAACTTTCCGAAAGTTGCATTTCCCATATATTTTAAAAAAATCTGACTTCACCATTAGATTGGATTTTTATGAAATATAACAATAAGGGGGCGATTCCGATCTCGGCCGGTAGGGCTCCGAATCGGATTCGGCTTTACCGGATCCGATTCGGAGCCCTATTTCCCGACCGAATCGTACGTGCGTCCGGGCGAGCGAGTACGATGCGTGCGCTCGCGAAATCTCCAACCGACTCGTTCGCAGGACCCGATTGCTCCGACCGACTCGCACGGGGACGACTCGCACCGCGCAATGGAGACGTTCCCCGGCCGGGTAAGTACGATGCGCATCGCGACCGCTCCGACCGTCTCGCGCAGTCCGGCTCCAAGGAGCTGTCGGAGCCGCACTTTGGGGGTCCATGTCGGACCCCCCTGGAAGCGTAGGCACGCGAGTCGCACACAGGGGGGACCCATGGGTCCCCCTTACACGTGCATGTACGGCGCGACCCGCATCGACGCGAACACGCTGTAGGGGGCGCCCTTGTTCGCGTCATGCCCATTGAGACAATGGGAGCCCGTGTACGCGTCGTACGACTGGCTCCCATTGACTTCAATGGGAGTCCGACCGAATCGAGTCCGATGGCATACGTGCGCACCGTACTCCTTCGGTCGGACTGCTAGAGTCCGATTCGGTCGGAAATCTCTCTGGGTCCGGCTCGGTCGGAGAGATTTCCGGCCCGAATCGGAATCGGCCCCTTAGTCTTTGAATGGAGTCTGTAGCTGGTAATGGTCAAAGTTAAAAGATTAAAGTGTATAATCCATAATAGTTTTTCTATGTCCCATTTTCAGCTTCACCAGTGACAATGCCACTTTGGGTCTAGTCAACGTGGGAGCATGTCATTTTTAACGTCACACATGTTTCAATACCTGGTGCAGTCTACAGGTAGCATGCAACTTCAGGCCCTGGATATATTTCTTATACCATAAACTAGAGACTTATAGGCAAGTTAAAAAACTAATAAGGTATATGCCAATTTTGCTATGTTTAATCGGTGAAGCATAGGCACTTTACTCCAGTATAGCAGTGGTAATAGCGCACAGAGGGGCATATTAGCAAGAACCTGCGATATTTATCGCAAAGCTTGCTTAGCGCGCGTTTTTCTATCGCCGGCTATCGCTGGATATTACCGCGGAGATAACATGCTATTAGCAAGGTTTATCTCCAATGCGATAAAATATCCAGCGATAGCGGTGAAACCCAGCAATAACGCGAGAAATCCAGCGATAGATTCCTCGCGCTAATGCTGGGGACTTAACCTTGCAATCCACCTCCCATTGACTATTATTGTTAAGTCATGCTTTTACCAGTTCTAAAAAACCAGCGCTAATCGCGGTTAGCGTGCGTATTTTTATCGCCTCGCGGTTATTGCTAATAGGCGATAGCGATGTTAGCGACTGTTTTCAGTCGCTGTTAGGTTGGGAACGCCTACCTTGCATGTCATTAGCGATAAATATCGCTGACATGCAAGGCGATGTAATTCCCAGCCTCTAACGCCTGAAAGCTGTCGCTAACGCCTGTTAGCGACAGCTTGCTAATAGGGCGTTAAAAATATCGCCGATTTAGCGGCAAAAAGTGCCGCTAAATCGGCGATAAAGCCCTTGATAATATGCCCCAGAGTTCTCAGCACAGCAAAAATAGGGTCCAGGAAAAGGAGCAAAATCTGAGGTGACCAAGCAGAATGGGTGGATTTCCTACAGCATTCATTAGCACTTTTGTTCACTGGCTATCCTCCTATCTATCTAGCCAAAACCAGTTATCCACAAGGGCGCCGCTTGATCCCCAGGCCTCTAAATTACCCACAGAGTTTCAAAGGTTTTATTTTGTCCCCCATCATCTTCAGCCTCTGTATGGAACATTTACATGAAAGCTCCCTCTACTTCCATTATGCTGAAGCTCAAGCACTGCTTGCACCTCAACCTAACTTAAACTCAACAAGACCAAATGCCTCCTATTCGCAAACAGCAGCAAAAACACATAGTCCAAACCTGTTTGATCAACGTGTACTCAGATGAATTTAACCCCCAACTATCCCTCAACACCCAAATCACTTGGGATCATCCATGATACTGATCTCATCCTCAAGAAGCGATTCACCAAGATGACCAAAACAGCATGCTATGCACTCTCTTTACTAAGTGAAATCACCCATCCCTGAAAGGGACTTTTGAACTGTCATCGAAGTCTGCATATTTTTACATCTGGATTGTGGCAACATCCTGTTCCCGGGACCTCCAGATACCACACTGGCCCTTTGAAAGACATCCTACATGCCACACACAACACACTTCATTAAGTGTCTGAAAATAACCATATATAACCCCATCATATTGGACCTCCACTGGTATTCCTACCCACCTGCTCCATTTTCAAGACCATTTTCAATGTCTACAAAGCCATCATTTTTGACGCCCTGACTACCCTGATAATAGGTTATTCATCTCCCGTAGCCCTTAACACAGATACATCAAGGACACCACTAGCCTGGAACTGAGGAAATGTAAAAAATTAACAAATGTAAAAAAAAATGAAAACACAGGAAACAGGACTTTTGCACATATGCACTGAGAATCTAGAATAACATTCATCAAATGGTCCCTTATAGGAAAGAGCTGAAGAAACTACACTTTAAAGAACGCTATAACTCAATGCCATGGAAACTTTCCGGCCCGTCTCAGAGATCAGGCGCTTCCTCCTCTCCATGCTGGAAATGCTCTCTTATTTTAATCTTCACCTTTAGTTGTACACAGAGCTCCACCACTGTCTAAGGCCAGATTTACATTACATGAATACATGAATATACAGACTCACAAAATGCAACAAAAATTAAATAATCACTCCGCAACATTTAGGCAGTTCATCTCAAAAGTCAAAGTCACATACTAAAACAACATTGTCAATGAAGCTGCAGACAGAAGCAAAACGCTCTTCACAGTAATGAGATATGGTGAAAACTCCATGCCGGCTCTACCTATCAGCTACTCCAAACGTAAGTGCACAGTAATTAATCTCTACGTCAAGCCTATGATTGAAAAAATATGATCTCATATTACCAATGCAATATCACTAGATTTCACCCCAGTAATGCCCAGTAAGCCCTGTGATACTGCTTCACCACAATTACCCTTGATGCCTGTCCGTGAAAGCCACTTCTTATGCAGTCAGTATCATCCTATATTCATTTGTGAGGGAAATCACTGGAAGGCATTGTTAACCCTACTGAATTAATGTTAATGCTTCTTCCTGTTCGCCTTCAAAACCATTCAGTTCCAGACTCTCTTGAAGAAGATCTCAGATGATTTTGTCAAATTCTGCCTCATCACCTTCCTTCACTGAGAAAACTGTTTCCTCCCAGTTCTACAAAAAAAGATTAAAACAACACCCAAAATCAAGACTACCAGTCAGTTTCACACCATGATGTAGTACAGAGGCAGCGACAATCCACATGGTCAATGACTTTCTCCTGACAATGAGCACCCTTATCTTCTTGTCCTCCTTTACATCTCTGCACCCTGTGACTCTTTTGATCACAATGTCCAAATCAAGATCTTCTTATCCTGACTGGACGTTAATGAATCATACAGAAGTGGTTACATCTTACTCAAATAAGAGAATAAAGTTGGTCAAGGATTGCTCAACCAGATCTGAAATGATTTCACTTCCTTTTGGTGACCTCCAAGGTTCCATCCAGAAGTACTATTCACCCTCATGGAGTCCTGGGAAATCCTGCTGGCCACAAGAACACAATAAATATATAGATGAAACAAATCAGAACCTTCAAATCTGATGTGGTCAGGCCACCGAAAAACTAAAGGAATTACTCACCACCATATAGACAGGGATGTTCAATCCTTCCTGAACTGAATCAGAAGAAGAATGTACTTGAGACTTTCACCAAGCACAACCTCAGCTTAAAGGTGGCAATGGCTCTTCTCTGCGAGGGGAAGCCTTTAATTTATGAAACGTTCTTTGGGTCCTGCACACCCCCCCTGCTACCACGAAACCGAGATCAAGCCCTAAGCTGAACACCCACAACATGCAGTGGTAGCATCATCTGCATCTGCAGGTTGGAAATGAGGAATTGAAAGGAGGAATGTCATGACTTCTGCAGCTCAGCCAAAATATGGAACACCAGTGTATACCATTACACTTCCCCAATATAGAAAGAGATAAAAACTCATACGTTCAGCAAATATTAGCTTCATAGGCTCTCATTCTCAACCTTTCTAAAGTGCTCCCCTCCTCTTTGGCCTCCAGGGATTCATCCCCTTCATTATTAGTCCCTACTTCAATTCTCATGAGTCAAAAAAGTTCTCCTCCTTTCTTCCCAAGAACCCCTCTCCTTCCTACCACTGGCACACCCTGTAATCAAAAACGTACTCCTGTCCAGTGCTACGTTTCAATGTAGCTAGGTTTGGACTTAATAAATCCAAAACATATACATACTTATATACATACATATAATCCAAATATCATATATACGCTGACAAGTTCTAACATAAAACACATTTTCTCATAATTTAAAGACCTACATGATTTGCTTTGACTTTATTGTGCATCCTGTGAGGTTCTGTCATTCTGGCCTTATTTGTATTTGGATTGCTTACTTGGCACTATGTTCACCTGCGGCCATTTTGTCGCTGAAAAAATCACTATATATTGAGCAAATACTGGAAAAGGCAGCAATTAGTGAAAGTGCAACAGGTTTTCACACCTCACTCAAATTTGAATACATTTTATTCTAAGCAAAGTTTGGCTGGGACAGAGTGCCAAGGCTTTATCTCAAAGATTGAAAAAACCCAGCTCCTCACTTTCTCCTCTATGTATGGTAACACAATTAAATATCCGAGACAAGCAAACCATAGCTTGCAGGCAGGCTGACAGATCTTGACAAGTATGGATAAGGGGAGTCATACTGCCACTACAGATTGATTTATGAAGGAGACATTGGGATTTCAATTTTATCCACTGAGACACCAGCAATCAATGCGGAAATGCTAAGCCAGAGAGATCTTAAATGAGCAGCTGAATTTCAGTAAGGATCGTGCTTCATTAATCTGATCTGCAGCATTTGAGGTTTTTGTTCGCTGGCTCGAGTATAATGATGCACTGTAGTAGTCCAGTCCTGATGATACAAATGTGCTACTACTCAGGGTTGCCCCACTTAAGTACCCCCCAAAGCCCCAGAGTTGAAAAATAAAATGGTAATTCTTTACCATTTTATTTTTCATTGTCCCGTCCTGAACCGAGCGGCAGGACGGGGCGGGGCCTGCTGAGTGACAACAGGGAGGAGTGTTGGGCAGAGGGATGCCTTTGCACTTGTTTAAAGCGTGCATGTCTTTTTGGCTGGCCGTCCTGCGACAGCCAGCCAGACGTGCGCACTTTAAACCTCTCAACACAGCTGTCTTAAGACAGCTAGGCTGAGAGGAAGTACAAGCATTCGGTGGGTGACCTCAGGAGCGCTGAGAGAGGCCGCTCCCACCAATCAGGGCAAAGCTCACATGCTTCTTAACAGCAGATGAGCAGGCCAGGATTGGTTGAGGGAGTTTGCTGGGGCCTGCACTGCAGTCCCAGTAGAAGAGGTCAGTGTGAGGAGGATGTTGTCCGTCAGGATCAGGTAAGTGTTTTTCTTAAACCCCCATGCCCTCCTCCCTCAGTAGATGCCAACCGCCACTGCTGTTGGCAGTACAGAAAAAAGGCTGGATTGACAGGTCAGTCTGTCAGTCAGTTTCTTTTCGGCTGTTTGAGGGCCTGTTTTATGGTCTGGTGGGCAAGTTTTACTGTTGATTTCCAAGATATTGCAACACACTTTTCCAGCAGCAAGCACAAATGCATGGTCTCCCATGCTTTGCAAAACTTCAATACTGCGAGATTTGCAAATGTGGGCCACTTTCTTGCCTGTCTGATTTACTTATGGAGTACACTTTTATTATGGTGCCTGAGCCTATATCCTGCCCCAGTGTAACCCTGGAATTACTTTATGGGTGAAAGGTGACAGATGTAAATATGTTTGAATATGTGTATCTTAAAGTATCACTCTACTACGGGGTTCTTAAGCTTTTGACTTCTGTGGACTCCCATTTAATCATTACTGGAATCTGCAAAACAATACACAAAAATACAGAAACAAGCATTCATCAAACAAATACATAAATGATTAAATATTTTATTTAATTCAATAACAAATATAAAAAAATAATTTTTACAGTTTTTATGGAGCTTTTCTAAATTCATCTGAGGCCACCCATCGTTGAGGATACCGACATAATTTTTAGCTTCCTATTTCACATTTTCATCTTTATTTCTATACATTTTATTAATCTGTTAATATTATTTAATTTTCTAAGCAGTCGTGAACCCCATGAGTTGTAGTCAGTGACCCCCCCCCCCGGGGTCCCTAGACTACAGGTTTAGAACCATTGTTCTAGGGCATTAATTTGTGGCTGTAATGTCATTTGGAGTCAATTTTGACGTGTTGTTATCCACTTTTTTGCGAATCTGTGCCTCTCATAAAGCAGATGTTCAAAGATTTTGGGCCTAAATTAGAATTTGCAACATACCCTGTGCACCAAACTCTAAATCTGCCCACCCAATTTTGCGTTGGGCAGACTGCCAGGTTTATATTTACGTTGAGGGAGTAAAATTTACACCATGAGCGTAAAGCTTCCTCAGCAGGCCTGAGGGTGTATGGGCCATCAGAGGGAAGAGAATCGACTGTCTGACTTATTTAGAGTGGGTGATCAGATGGCTTTTTTTTACTGTCTGTCACCACTAGGAATATCCTGGCAGTGACTGACAGTAAAAAGAAAAATGACCACAACGCCATGGGAAAAATCCCCAATTGTGTTGGGGACATTAGTTTTTACTTTTCCAAAAACAAACTCTCAGTTTGGGAGTTTGTTTTTGGAAAAATAATTAAAAAAAAAAGTTTGGTCTAGGGGCCTCATTACGACTTGGCGGTCCTTCTGCGGCGTTGCCACCACGCAATTCGCAGGAGGACCGCCAAAGCTGTGGTGTGCCCACCGAATGGATTACGAGTTTAATCCATGGTGGGCAGCCGGGGAGGCAGTGCTGCGGCGGTCTCACAGTGGTGGGCTGTTAGGCTCATAGGAGAGCCTAACATGCAGTCTGCTGCCGTGACAGCACCTGCAGCACGTTCCTGCAAAGTGTGGCATGCATGCCACACTGTGCAGGATCAGGAGTGCAATTCCAGTGTGGCACAACATGTGCCCCCCCTGCATGCACCCCCAGGCCTAGGACCAGCACGGGGGCCCGGTTAGGGCTCCCTCAGTTGTCTCTCTGCCACCCTTTCTATGGTGGGCTCACCGCCATGAAAAGAGCAAGGCACAGGTAACTCAGAATATGCTAGGCGGTGCCACAGTGGCACTGCCAGCATATTCCTGCTCCTGACCGGTGCGCCACTACCGCGGGATCCTGGATCCCAGGCTGACGCAGCGGTTCTGTGGCAGTTCGACCGCCACACTTGTAATACTGTGGGTGGGCCCACAGGGTGTCGGTGGTCGGACCACCACTGCGAATATGGCAGTCCTATGGACCGATGTTCTCATAATAAGGCCCTATGTGTTCTTTATCAATGGCGGATGTACACCAAACTTTTAAAGAGTTTTGAATGAACCACTGAGACAGTGGTTCATGCAATCCCATAGTGTTCACTGCTGGGCCAACGGTGAACTCTAAATTTGGTAAATAGAGTAAAGGCAGGATGGCGAATTCTGAGTTCTCCTTAGATCCTGATTTTCTGTGCTCCATCTGCCAAACTCTAAACCAAGCGCTTTGTGTCTAGAGTATCTAGAGTCCTGGGTTGCATCCCTTTCTTGGCACCATAAAGCAGGTGGCCACTGCTCTGAGACTATCTTGAAAAGTAGATATGGTACTTTATATCTTTGAATCTTCTTTTGTGAACAGGTAGGTGTCATCTACATGCATAAACCGATGAAGCTCAAGGGATTGAATTAGGTGTGTGAGTGGGTGTAAGTAGAGATTAAATAAAATCTGTGACAAAATTGATCCCTGGGAGCAGGGAATAGCATTATTGTTTTGAACACACTTATGTGGATTCACACGCTCATTTTACAGATGATAATGCAAAGATAAAAGCACAAAAACATTGATTCCATAAAATTAAATGAGCAAAACATGCACATCATACAAAAATGAGAACTAAAACAATACTTTTTGTCACAGCCCACCTACATAAAGGTTTGTGCTCTCATTACAAAGTGGCCCTTTAATCCCAAAATGTAAACTTGAACATTTTAAAAACATTATGCAAATGTGATGGAAATTCAATTTGGTGGCTACAAATTAAGTTGATACCCTCAGATTTATTTGTAGGAGCAGTACAAATCCACATCCAAAATGCCCAATCAATTCTCAGTCTCCAGTAAACAAATTTCAGCACAGCAGAACTCAATGCTAATTGATGCAAAACTTCATCAATTTGCGACAACTTTCAAAGCCATCAGAATAACAACATTAAATCAAAAAAGTAGAGCAGACAGTGCCCCAGGTCCCTATGGCATCCCATCGCAGCAGTCAACAAATAGGATATCAATTACTGCTCGGGTGTATTGGAAAACCTATTTAAGGGATGCAGTAACAGTGTTCCAACATCCTGGAAAGGCTCAATTCTACACCCTATTTACCAAAAAGGCCCCATCTCGCTCCCAGACAGCTATCAACATATCGCACTGTTGAATATTGAGGCAAAATATTTTGCATCGCTACTGCCGGAGGACTTACAACATTGGACAACGACAAACAACCTGCTCCCATTCAACCAAACCAGCTTCAGAACACAGTCCGGCACTATTGACAATCTTTTTTTTTTCCGGAGTTTTATATAGCGCAAACTTGACCCAAAGGTATTGGGTAACAGAGCGCTTTTCCACGAGCTCCAGTTGCGTTACATGAGGACACATTCATTTTTGTTAGGCATGGGGAGATTAAGTGATTTGCCCAGAATCACAGGATGTTTCACGTCCTTGCCCAGGCTCGAACCCGGTTACCCAGATTTGAGGTTGACCACCCTAGCTGTTAGGCCACACCCTCTCCCCAATTGTGGCCATAAGGATGCTTGCATATATACATAACCCAGGGGTTTGCCCTAATCACCCCAACACATCTGGGCAAAGACATACCGAAACAAAGGCAAAGGATGTGTGGGAAAAGATCAGACTAATTAAATGTAGGAAGAAAATCCATTAGTTCCTACTGGTTGGAACCTAGTCCCCAGGCTATTTATTTAAAAAGTTTTATATAGCACTGGCTCCACCCGGGGGTATCAGAGCGCTTTACATTGGAATTACAATATTACATGGAATACAAAACGGTGGTGTCCAAATAGAAGCATTCAGACAAGATAGACTTTGAGGACCACATTGAGTAATATAGAATGACTTAATGAAAAATGCAAGGAAGTAGCAATTTACAAAAACAACACGTGAATAGAGTAATTACAAATTATTACACAATATAAAGGAGGAAGATTCATTTTTTTGGGTATAAGGAAGGGTTTTGCAAGTGAGAGAAACGGGGGGAGGGGAAGTGTTCGGCAAGGGGTGGTAGGGTGGAAGAAGAGGTGAAGATGGGTAGGGAAGGGGGAGAATAGGTGGGGTCGACACAGGAGGAGTGAAGAGAGGGGGAAAATGGGGTTCCAGAGGGGGGAGAGTATGACGGGTATGGTAATGGAAGGATTAAGGACCCCAATATTTGTTGAGCAGGTGCATTTTAAGGTCTTTTTTTAAACTGACGTATGAAGGGTTAAGTCGTAGATCTTTAGGGAGGGCATTCCAGATGCTGGGAGCCTTACCAGAGAAGGAGCGAGATTGTGCGGCTTTCTTTTTTAACAGAGGGGGACGAGGAGGAGAGAATTGGTACTTCTCATCTGTCGGGCACTGCCCGCTTTTTGAGTTTGTTTGAGAGGTAGAGGGGGTTTTTGATGAAGGGCTTTGTACGTTATGCAGGCTATTTTATAAGAGGATCTGCCTTCGATAGGAAGCCATTTAAGGGTCTTGAGAGCAGGCGAGATGTGGTCAGAGCGTTTGTAGTCAGTTGTAAGCCTGGCCGCTAGGTTGAGAACAGATTTGAGGGGGGCAAGGTGGACTTTGGGAGATCCGGAGAGTAGGGCGTTGCCATAGTCAATTTTCAAGAGGACTAGAGATTGGACAACAGATTTGAAATCTTCTGGTGAAATGAAAGGTTTGATTTTTTTGAGATGTTGGAGCGTGAAAAGTGCTCCTTTCGCCGAGTTTTTTATGTGGGAATTGAGCGTTAACTTACTGTCAATGGTGATGCCAAGGGATTTTACTGATTCGGATAAGGAGAGCGAACAGTTTAGGGCATTAAGGTCAGAGATCCATGTTTGGATGGGGAGTGGGTTGTTTTTAGGAGAGAAAAGAATGATTTCAGTTTTGTTTGGGTTGAGTTTGAGATGATTTGAGTAGAACCAGGATTGTATATTAGCCAGGGCGGTGTTAAGGTTTAGGACATCTGAGTGGGACTTTATTTTATAGTACAGTTGGGTATCGTCAGCATACAGGTGGTAGTTAATTCCGGCTTGTTTAAGTATGACGGTAAGGGGTTCCATAAATAAGTTGAATAGAGCAGGAGAGAGGATAGATCCTTGGGGACACCAAGGGAGACGGGAGTGGGGCTGGAGAGGCAATTTTGGATTTTGATTTGCTGGGTTCTGTGTTGGAAATAGGAGGTGAACCAGTTGAGGACAGTGCCATTTAGACCGAAGCGAAGTTTAAGTGTGTTGAGTAAGGTTAAGTGGTTAACTGTATCGAATGCCGCAGAGAGGTCAAGGAGAATGAGTAGGCAGGTCTCACCATTATCCAGGGCGTGGTGGATGTCATCAACTATATTTAGCAATGCAGTTTCAGTGCTGCAGCCTTTACGGAAGCCGGATTGTAGAGGGTCGAGTAGGTTGTAAGTTTCAATGTGTTTATCCAATTGCAGGAGGGCACATTTTTCAAGGGCTTTGGAAAGAAGGGGAGGTTTGAGATGGGGCGGAGGTTATTAGGGTCGTTTGGGTCAGCCTTAGGGTTTTTAGGAATGGGCGTGACCTGTCCGAGTTGGAGGGAGACAGGGACGCACCCCGAGGAAAGGGAGGAGTTGATGATTTTGGTCCAATAAGGGACAATGACGTGCTTAAGGTCTTGGACGAGGGTAGATGGGACGGGGGTCTTTTGTGTTGGAGGACGGTTTTAATTTGGACAGGATGTTAAAGACTTCTAATTCGGAAACGGAGTGGAAATTATGCCAGGAGGCATTATTTTTTAGCTGTATTTTGTCAGGGTATGTTTCAGGAGGGGATGTTGAAAGTTGGTGCGGGGAAGAGGTAGGGCGCAGGATCAGGGGGGAGGGTGTAGGAGTAGTAATAAGGGAATATTGGGGGTTGAGAGGGATCTGAGTTAAAGTGAAGGATTGGTCAATTTTGGCGATTTTTTCAGAGAAAAAGTTAGCAATTTCTTCACATTTTTTGGTGGATGCAATCAAGTGGAGGGGGCGGGGGAGGTTTGGTTTCTAATAATGTTGAACAGTTCTCTGGGTCTATTTTTAGCATGGGCGAGTTGTGAACGAAAGAAGGATGCCTTTTCAAAGAAAATGTTTTTTTGTAAGTAGATCTAGCGGTTTGAAGGAGGACGAGATTGGAGGGGGAAGGGTGTTGTCTCCAAGTTCTTTCAGCCAGTCTGAGAGCACGTCTTTCATTGTTGAGGTCTGGGCTAAACCATGATTTGGAAGGGATATTTTTTTGAGTTTTTAGTTTGGGTGGTGCTAGTTGATCTAAAACCTCGGAGACAGTTTTATTATACTGCTCAGTGAGCTCATTAGCATTAAGAGAGGGGGGGGTGCAACTAAGTTGAGCTTGGAGTTTGGCCTCCAGTACACCAGGGGGATAAGATTAAGGTTTCTGGTAGAAATTTTGTTTTTGTTGTTTTTAGGTGGGGAGGGCGGGGCTAAGGGGGAGATCATGAACAGTATGAGGTGGTGGTCAGACCAATCGACAGGGATGATGTTGGATAGGGATGCCAAATCATTGTTTGCAATGATGGCATCAAGAGTAAGCCTGGGCAAAGCACTACGCTACGCTCGCATAGTTTGCGAAGTTTGCGCTACTTCGCACTACGCGAATTGCACGTAGCACAGTGCAAACACGTGTAGCGTAGCGGTCAGTTTTTGCTTGCTCGCGGTCCTCAACGTCCAGAAACCGGTCCTAGGATGCTTGTTTCCGGTCCAGGGAAGACATGGCTTGGCAGTTCGGGCTGGACTGTTCCCATGAGGCACAGGGTCAGACTGATTTGCATATGGCCATGTCTGAACTGGGGTGGTGGAGTGAGCTAAAGAATGATGATGGATTAAACCCAGATCAGTTGACTGGGGGTGAGTGTTTGATTGGCTCAAACGTTCCGTCCATCATTCCCTTTTGTATCGCTTTGTTCGCCCTAAGTTGGCGGGGGTATGCCCAGACGTGGGTCCCTTGCTCACTTTGCCACTGGATTCAAGCAAGCCTGGCTGATGACGGCTGGAATGCCAGAAACCGGTCCTAGGATGCTTGTTTCCGGTCCAGGGAAGACATGGCTTGGCAGTTCGGGCTGGACTGTTCCCATGAGGCACAGGGTCAGACTGATTTGCATATGGCCATGTCTGAACTGGGGTGGTGGAGTGAGCTAAAGAATGATGATGGATTAAACCCAGATCAGTTGACTGGGGGTGAGTGTTTGATTGGCTCAAACGTTCCGTCCATCATTCCCTTTTGTATCGCTTTGTTCGCCCTAAGTTGGCGGGGGTATGCCCAGACGTGGGTCCCTTGCTCACTTTGCCACTGGATTCAAGCAAGCCTGGCTGATGACGGCTGGAATGCCAGAAACCGGTCCTAGGATGCTTGTTTCCGGTCCAGGGAAGACATGGCTTGGCAGTTCGGGCTGGACTGTTCCCATGAGGCACAGGGTCAGACTGATTTGCATATGGCCATGTCTGAACTGGGGTGGTGGAGTGAGCTAAAGAATGATGATGGATTAAACCCAGATCAGTTGACTGGGGGTGAGTGTTTGATTGGCCCAAACGTTCCGTCCATCATTCCCTTTTGTATCGCTTTGTTCGCCCTAAGTTGGCGGGGGTATGCCCAGACGTGGGTCCCTTGCTCACTTTGCCACTGGATTCAAGCAAGCCTGGCTGATGACGGCTGGAATGCCAGAAACCGGTCCTAGGATGCTTGTTTCCGGTCCAGGGAAGACATGGCTTGGCAGTTCGGGCTGGACTGTTCCCATGAGGCACAGGGTCAGACTGATTTGCATATGGCCATGTCTGAACTGGGGTGGTGGAGTGAGCTAAAGAATGATGATGGATTAAACCCAGATCAGTTGACTGGGGGTGAGTGTTTGATTGGCTCAAACGTTCCGTCCATCATTCCCTTTTGTATCGCTTTGTTCGCCCTAAGTTGGCGGGGGTATGCCCAGACGTGGGTCCCTTGCTCACTTTGCCACTGGATTCAAGCAAGCCTGGCTGATGACGGCTGGAATGCCAGAAACCGGTCCTAGGATGCTTGTTTCCGGTCCAGGGAAGACATGGCTTGGCAGTTCGGGCTGGACTGTTCCCATGAGGCACAGGGTCAGACTGATTTGCATATGGCCATGTCTGAACTGGGGTGGTGGAGTGAGCTAAAGAATGATGATGGATTAAACCCAGATCAGTTGACTGGGGGTGAGTGTTTGATTGGCTCAAACGTTCCGTCCATCATTCCCTTTTGTATCGCTTTGTTCGCCCTAAGTTGGCGGGGGTATGCCCAGACGTGGGTCCCTTGCTCACTTTGCCACTGGATTCAAGCAAGCCTGGCTGATGACGGCTGGAATGCCAGAAACCGGTCCTAGGATGCTTGTTTCCGGTCCAGGGAAGACATGGCTTGGCAGTTCGGGCTGGACTGTTCCCATGAGGCACAGGGTCAGACTGATTTGCATATGGCCATGTCTGAACTGGGGTGGTGGAGTGAGCTAAAGAATGATGATGGATTAAACCCAGATCAGTTGACTGGGGGTGAGTGTTTGATTGGCTCAAACGTTCCGTCCATCATTCCCTTTTGTATCGCTTTGTTCGCCCTAAGTTGGCGGGGGTATGCCCAGACGTGGGTCCCTTGCTCACTTTGCCACTGGATTCAAGCAAGCCTGGCTGATGACGGCTGGAATGCCAGAAACCGGTCCTAGGATGCTTGTTTCCGGTCCAGGGAAGACATGGCTTGGCAGTTCGGGCTGGACTGTTCCCATGAGGCACAGGGTCAGACTGATTTGCATATGGCCATGTCTGAACTGGGGTGGTGGAGTGAGCTAAAGAATGATGATGGATTAAACCCAGATCAGTTGACTGGGGGTGAGTGTTTGATTGGCTCAAACGTTCCGTCCATCATTCCCTTTTGTATCGCTTTGTTCGCCCTAAGTTGGCGGGGTATGCCCAGACGTGGGTCCCTTGCTCACTTTGCCACTGGATTCAAGCAAGCCTGGCTGATGACGGCTGGAATGCCAGAAACCGGTCCTAGGATGCTTGTTTCCGGTCCAGGGAAGACATGGCTTGGCAGTTCGGGCTGGACTGTTCCCATGAGGCACAGGGTCAGACTGATTTGCATATGGCCATGTCTGAACTGGGGTGGTGGAGTGAGCTAAAGAATGATGATGGATTAAACCCAGATCAGTTGACTGGGGGTGAGTGTTTGATTGGCTCAAACGTTCCGTCCATCATTCCCTTTTGTATCGCTTTGTTCGCCCTAAGTTGGCGGGGGTATGCCCAGTCGTGGGTCCCTTGCTCACTTTGCCACTGGATTCAAGCAAGCCTGGCTGATGATGGCTGGAATGCCAGAAACCGGTCCTAGGATGCTTGTTTCCGGTCCAGGGAAGACATGGCTTGGCAGTTCGGGCTGGACTGTTCCCATGAGGCACAGGGTCAGACTGATTTGCATATGGCCATGTCTGAACTGGGGTGGTGGAGTGAGCTAAAGAATGATGATGGATTAAACCCAGATCAGTTGACTGGGGGTGAGTGTTTGATTGGCTCAAATGTTCCGTCCATCATTCCCTTTTGTATCGCTTTGTTCGCCCTAAGTTGGCGGGGGTATGCCCAGACGTGGGTCCCTTGCTCACTTTGCCACTGGATTCAAGCAAGCCTGGCTGATGACGGCTGGAATGCCAGAAACCGGTCCTAGGATGCTTGTTTCCGGTCCAGGGAAGACATGGCTTGGCAGTTCGGGCTGGACTGTTCCCATGAGGCACAGGGTCAGACTGTTTTGCATATGGCCATGTCTGAACTGGGGTGGTGGAGTGAGCTAAAGAATGATGATGGATTAAACCCAGATCAGTTGACTGGGGGTGAGTGTTTGATTGGCTCAAACGTTCCGTCCATCATTCCCTTTTGTATCGCTTTGTTCGCCCTAAGTTGGCGGGGGTATGCCCAGACGTGGGTCCCTTGCTCACTTTGCCACTGGATTCAAGCAAGCCTGGCTGATGACGGCTGGAATGCCAGAAACCGGTCCTAGGATGCTTGTTTCCGGTCCAGGGAAGACATGGCTTGGCAGTTCGGGCTGGACTGTTCCCATGAGGCACAGGGTCAGACTGATTTGCATATGGCCATGTCTGAACTGGGGTGGTGGAGTGAGCTAAAGAATGATGATGGATTAAACCCAGATCAGTTGACTGGGGGTGAGTGTTTGATTGGCTCAAACGTTCCGTCCATCATTCCCTTTTGTATCGCTTTGTTCGCCCTAAGTTGGCGGGGGTATGCCCAGACGTGGGTCCCTTGCTCACTTTGCCACTGGATTCAAGCAAGCCTGGCTGATGACGGCTGGAATGCCAGAAACCGGTCCTAGGATGCTTGTTTCCGGTCCAGGGAAGACATGGCTTGGCAGTTCGGGCTGGACTGTTCCCATGAGGCACAGGGTCAGACTGATTTGCATATGGCCATGTCTGAACTGGGGTGGTGGAGTGAGCTAAAGAATGATGATGGATTAAACCCAGATCAGTTGACTGGGGGTGAGTGTTTGATTGGCTCAAACGTTCCGTCCATCATTCCCTTTTGTATCGCTTTGTTCGCCTTAAGTTGGCGGGGGTATGCCCAGACGTGGGTCCCTTGCTCACTTTGCCACTGGATTCAAGCAAGCCTGGCTGATGACGGCTGGAATGCCAGAAACCGGTCCTAGGATGCTTGTTTCCGGTCCAGGGAAGACATGGCTTGGCAGTTCGGGCTGGACTGTTCCCATGAGGCACAGGGTCAGACTGATTTGCATATGGCCATGTCTGAACTGGGGTGGTGGAGTGAGCTAAAGAATGATGATGGATTAAACCCAGATCAGTTGACTGGGGGTGAGTGTTTGATTGGCTCAAACGTTCCGTCCATCATTCCCTTTTGTATCGCTTTGTTCGCCCTAAGTTGGCGGGGGTATGCCCAGACGTGGGTCCCTTGCTCACTTTGCCACTGGATTCAAGCAAGCCTGGCTGATGACGGCTGGAATGCCAGAAACCGGTCCTAGGATGCTTATTTCCGGTCCAGGGAAGACATGGCTTGGCAGTTCGGGCTGGACTGTTCCCATGAGGCACAGGGTCAGACTGATTTGCATATGGCCATGTCTGAACTGGGGTGGTGGAGTGAGCTAAAGAATGATGATGGATTAAACCCAGATCAGTTGACTGGGGGTGAGTGTTTGATTGGCTCAAACGTTCCGTCCATCATTCCCTTTTGTATCGCTTTGTTCGCCCTAAGTTGGCGGGGGTATGCCCAGACGTGGGTCCCTTGCTCACTTTGCCACTGGATTCAAGCAAGCCTGGCTGATGACGGCTGGAATGCCAGAAACCGGTCCTAGGATGCTTGTTTCCGGTCCAGGGAAGACATGGCTTGGCAGTTCGGGCTGGACTGTTCCCATGAGGCACAGGGTCAGACTGATTTGCATATGGCCATGTCTGAACTGGGGTGGTGGAGTGAGCTAAAGAATGATGATGGATTAAACCCAGATCAGTTGACTGGGGGTGAGTGTTTGATTGGCTCAAACGTTCCGTCCATCATTCCCTTTTGTATCGCTTTGTTCGCCCTAAGTTGGCGGGGGTATGCCCAGACGTGGGTCCCTTGCTCAATTTGCCACTGGATTCAAGCAAGCCTGGCTGATGACGGCTGGAATGCCAGAAACCGGTCCTAGGATGCTTGTTTCCGGTCCAGGGAAGACATGGCTTGGCAGTTCGGGCTGGACTGTTCCCATGAGGCACAGGGTCAGACTGATTTGCATATGGCCATGTCTGAACTGGGGTGGTGGAGTGAGCTAAAGAATGATGATGGATTAAACCCAGATCAGTTGACTGGGGGTGAGTGTTTGATTGGCTCAAACGTTCCGTCCATCATTCCCTTTGTATCGCTTTGTTCGCCCTAAGTTGGCGGGGGTATGCCCAGACGTGGGTCCCTTGCTCACTTTGCCACTGGATTCAAGCAAGCCTGGCTGATGACGGCTGGAATGCCAGAAACCGGTCCTAGGATGCTTGTTTCCGGTCCAGGGAAGACATGGCTTGGCAGTTCGGGCTGGACTGTTCCCATGAGGCACAGGGTCAGACTGATTTGCATATGGCCATGTCTGAACTGGGGTGGTGGAGTGAGCTAAAGAATGATGATGGATTAAACCCAGATCAGTTGACTGGGGGTGAGTGTTTGATTGGCTCAAACGTTCCGTCCATCATTCCCTTTTGTATCGCTTTGTTCGCCCTAAGTTGGCGGGGGTATGCCCAGACGTGGGTCCCTTGCTCACTTTGCCACTGGATTCAAGCAAGCCTGGCTGATGACGGCTGGAATGCCAGAAACCGGTCCTAGGATGCTTGTTTCCTGTCCAGGGAAGACATGGCTTGGCAGTTCGGGCTGGACTGTTCCCATGAGGCACAGGGTCAGACTGATTTGCATATGGCCATGTCTGAACTGGGGTGGTGGAGTGAGCTAAAGAATGATGATGGATTAAACCCAGATCAGTTGACTGGGGGTGAGTGTTTGATTGGCTCAAACGTTCCGTCCATCATTCCCTTTTGTATCGCTTTGTTCGCCCTAAGTTGGCGGGGGTATGCCCAGACGTGGGTCCCTTGCTCACTTTGCCACTGGATTCAAGCAAGCCTGGCTGATGACGGCTGGAATGCCAGAAACCGGTCCTAGGATGCTTGTTTCCGGTCCAGGGAAGACATGGCTTGGCAGTTCGGGCTGGACTGTTCCCATGAGGCACAGGGTCAGACTGATTTGCATATGGCCATGTCTGAACTGGGGTGGTGGAGTGAGCTAAAGAATGATGATGGATTAAACCCAGATCAGTTGACTGGGGGTGAGTGTTTGATTGGCTCAAACGTTCCGTCCATCATTCCCTTTTGTATCGCTTTGTTCGCCCTAAGTTGGCGGGGGTATGCCCAGACGTGGGTCCCTTGCTCACTTTGCCACTGGATTCAAGCAAGCCTGGCTGATGACGGCTGGAATGCCAGAAACCGGTCCTAGGATGCTTGTTTCCGGTCCAGGGAAGACATGGCTTGGCAGTTCGGGCTGGACTGTTCCCATGAGGCACAGGGTCAGACTGATTTGCATATGGCCATGTCTGAACTGGGGTGGTGGAGTGAGCTAAAGAATGATGATGGATTAAACCCAGATCAGTTGACTGGGGGTGAGTGTTTGATTGGCTCAAACGTTCCGTCCATCATTCCCTTTTGTATCGCTAAGTTGGCGACCGCGAGCAAGCAAAATGACATCCCGGCGAGACTTTTTCCTCGTTCGCGAACAGCAACATCAAGTTGCCGATCGCGAGCGTGGAAAAAAAACCTCCCGGCGAGATTCTCAACGCGGGGAGGTCAGGTTTCTCATTGCGAGTGGTTGCGCATGCTCGCGACCGCTCGCGATGAGAAACTACCAGTCCGCGTTGAGAAAGCTGCAGCTCGAGTAAAAATCTACTCGAGCGGCAGTAAAAGACAGCTCGCACTGTGCAAGATGCCGTTTTCAATGATTGCACAGTGCGGACAAGCATCCGGCACTGTGCAATCAGTGCGAACAGCATTTTGCACAGTGCACTACGCAGTTCGCGTAGCTACGCGTAGCTCGCGTAGTGCGAGGTGCACTTCACGTAGCTTCGCGTAGCGCAACTTCGCGAACTACGCCCAGGGTTAATCAAGAGTAGCCCCTTTTGAGTGGGTTGGGGAATGGCAGAGTTGTTTGAGGTCGTTAATCTCAAGAAGGTTATTGAGGAGTTTGATAGTAGGGTCCTCGTGCACATTCCAGTGAAGGTTTAAGTCTCCTAGGAAGAGATTTTTAGAACTAGAGAGTGACGATTGAGTAAGAAGGTCAGATAGTTCCTCAGCGAAGGGAAGAGGTTCACCCGGAGGGTGATAAATGTTGTGTAGACGTATTGGGGAGCGTCTTGGATCTTAAGTTCCGCTCCTAGATATTCAAAGGTTGTAAAGTCTGTGTTTTTGACTAGGGAGAGCTGGAGTTCACTTTTAAAGATTATTGCTAGTCCGCCTCCTATTCGCTTTGGTCTGTCTTTTCTGATGATAGAGTAACCAGGGGGGGAGAGTAAGTCCAGGATGGGTGTTGAATGATCATTGAGCCAGGTTTCCGTGAGGAAGGCGACGTCTATATCTTCACTAAGGATAGTTTAGGAGATTTCGGTCGCATGTTGAACCGCCGAACGGCAGTTCATGAGCATGCAGGCCAGGGGCTTAGGGTTGTTTTTAGGGGGGGTACGAGTGGATGGCGGAAAGTTGAGGAGGGGGTCTGGGGGAGCCGGGAGAGGAGGGGATTCTGCTGGTCCCTATAATAACAGGGATGTTGGAGTGAGGAACGGCCGTCTTCTTAAGTGAGGTTATTTGCGGGTAGGAGTTGCAGATGTCGGATAGGTCAGTGGCGGAGTGGTCGTTTAAGATGCGAAGAGGTCTACGAGTACGGTTGTGTAGTGGTGTGGTTTTCCAAGGTTTGGGATTAGTGGGTTTTTGAGGACCAGTGTATGGTGAAGTGGACCAGGGGGGGCGAGTTTTGGGGTTACGGAATTTGAAGTCTTTGAAATCCTCACTAAGCCGGGAGACTTCGGATACCAAGTAAGCAATATTGCGGTCAATGTTGCAAAGTGTCTGAGTTAAAAGAGTGAGGTGGGACGTAGTTGAGGCAGGAGGGGGGTCAGAGAG
This sequence comes from Calotriton arnoldi, assembly GCA_963921515.1. Lineage (NCBI taxonomy): Eukaryota > Metazoa > Chordata > Amphibia > Caudata > Salamandridae > Calotriton > Calotriton arnoldi. Next base: position 597,449 of record CAWUFW010010795.1, read on the forward strand.
GGGGGAGGTCTTGGGGGAGGCGAGGACGGTGCTGACGTTGTGGGAGTTGCGGAGGTCTGTGGGGGGAGGGTAGTACCGGCGGTCGGGGGGAGTTGCGTGGGGAAGGATGGGATAGTAAAAGAGGTGGTTGCGGCAGGAGGAGTGGAGGAGGTGTGTTCGGAGTTGGTCGGGGATGGATGTCTGGTGTTGGGAGAGGGTGAGAGGCCTAGGGTGTGGTAAGCGGGGTGCTGAGGCTGTGGGAGAAGGAGAGGACTGGGGGAGGAGAGAGGGGTGATCTGGCAGTGTGCGGGAGGGACAGGTATTGAGAGGGATGGGATAGTTGTTGGGGTAGGGGACGGGAAAGTAGGAGACAAGAGGGTGTAAGGGGTGAGTGGAGAGGCAGCATCAGAGTTGGGGGTGGGGGTGAAAATCGGAGAGGGGGAGTGGTGGCAGGAGGGGGTGTGGTGGTGCGGGCTAGAAGGGGGGCTGGAGAGGGGTTAACTGTGGAGCTTGAGGTCAGAAGGTGACGGTCGTTGGAGAGCTTGGGAGTTTGGGGGATGGTGAGAGTTTGTGTTGTTTTGGGGTGGGGTTCAGTGTTGGGTGCTGGATAGGAAGTCGTAGAAAAGGATAAATTCTTGAGGTTAGAGATGTCTAGGGGAGGAAGGGTATTCGTCGTGGGGACAGGGGAGCACAGGGACATGTCTGGGGGTAGGGGAGTCGAGGGAGAGGAGTAGGTGAGGACAACAGGTGGGACAGAGTGCTGAAATGATGCTCGAAGATGTTGAGGTGGAGTTCAGAGGCTTGTATGAGGATATTTCCAGTTTTGAAGATGGAGATGTCAATTTCACCGGGGAAAGTAGGGGAGGGGTAGTAGATAGTTTGAAACCGTAAGGAATGTTGTTAGATTTAGTTACTGGGAGGTGGCGTAGGAAGGTGCTCTTCCATTTGGAGGGGCGCTTAGAATAGAAAATGTAGTTGGTTATTATGGGGGACGTGAGGCTGTGGTAGTTATCCACGATAAGGGTTTCGGGATGCCGGATTAGTAATTTATGTTTGAAATTTTTCTTAGCATTTTTAGAAAGATTGGGAGGGTAGGGAATGGACCAGGAGTTGGGGCCATGTTTGGTGAGGGAGGGGTGTTGGGAGGAGAGAGCGGGGTTGGAGTGGGATGTGGGATTGGGACTAAGGTGGGGCATGGTGGTCAAAAGGTTGGAGGAGATGGGGGAGAAAGGAGGGAGGGTGGAGTGATATAAAGCTAATAAGGGGATAACGAGGAGTTAGGGGTGGAAGGTAGAAGGTAGAAGTTTGAATAAGATGAGGGAACAGGCTAATTAGTAATGTGGAAATAATTAAGAAAGAGCAGCACGATAGTTAAATCAGCAATGTAAAAAGTTCAACAGTATTTAGACATTTAGTATAGAATGAATAGATGTCCGTTAGAGGATAGTAAGTGGTTGTAAAAAGGTTAGAGATTAGCCTGTGGGCTCACATAGGGGTCCAGTCTGCGCTGGTATTAAGATAGCTGTTGCGGAGGTAAACCCAGTGGTAAAAAGAGAAAGCTGGTGATCCGGGGAAGGGCGTTTTTGGCACAGCGGGTTTTGAGTGAGGGACGGCAATCAATCGTAGTAGTAAGTTTGCGAGCGACTAGACGGTCCTGGGGACTTCCAGGTGATTAGTGAGTGACAGAGGTTTGAGGAATTAGTAGAACGGGTGTAGTAGAAGAGTTTTTTTGATGAGCTTTTGTATTTTGCACGTAGTGGGTAAGATTTGGGGAGGTTGTAGGAGAATGGGTGCAACACTAGAGATTTCATATGAGTTTAGTAATATGCACGTAGAGGATTAATAGTGCATCTTGACATGGGGTGGGAGGTTCACGTTAAGGGCAGGGATTTTGCTTTTTGCTTTTTCGTTTTCATTGGAGTTTTCACGTCTTGAGAATTTGTTTAAAGCTGGGTGATGATAGGGTAGAAGACAGGGGGTGAGGGTTGATGAGGGTGGAGGGTTTGGTCACTGCAACAGAATGGTATAGACTTTGTTAATTCACAGGGAGTGCATATTAAGCAGTTGGTTGAGCTGTTTCTTTCATTTTGTTTCAGAGACCCCTGACGAAGAGCCATAGGGCTCGAAATGCATTGGGTACATGATCATGAGCCTACTTGATGAATTATTTCTTTGCACGTGTCGCTGTTGAAGGCCTGGATGGGCATGCAGTGGACATTTGAAACTGCTTAATAAAGGATCTTGGTGGAATGACGCTGTCTCCGCAGTGTTTATAAAACGTTTTGATTAACTGTGAAATAATCAGCACAATTATCGGTATACTATTGACAAACATTGGACAACGCAGCAAGTATGAGTTTATAGTAAGAAGAATGTCTTTATCCAGCAGTGCGACAGATTGGTGCGCAAGTCACGTGCCTTTTTGGAAACTTATAGCAGTGCCCATAATTCATCATGTTCATTTAGACCTTCAATGGCTGTCCTATATTTTTCGATCATTCTCACCTCAAGTTTATTCAGCGTGGCTTGTAGATTGACCTTATTCATATTTTGTACCACTAGCAATACTGACCACTGAATGTCATTTTCATTGTGACCCCGCTGTTGATAATGCTGTACCAGTGGAGCACCTAGCATCCCACACCTTAGTCTGGATTTGTGTTGTGAAATATCCTCACTGGATGTATGGTTTGTCCTATGTAGAACAACTCACAGGGACATTTAAGGCAATAAATGACATTCTTTGTATTACAATTGGAAAAGTTGTTCTGCTAGTGTTCCTTGCCATTAATGGTAATGGATTTAGTGTCCTCTGTCATTTGGCATGCGGCATGAATATGACATTTGAAATGCCCAATTACTGGGGGAAGGCCTAATATCCCTCTGAGATCTTTCTTTGTTTCTGTAGGTCGTGATGCTCTGACTACCTGTTGACGAATATTTATTCATTTACGGAAGGCAAACAACGGTTGAGGGATGTCTAGATGACTGATCATCCTCCAATTGCGTTGTATGATCTTCTTCAGTTTGTTCGCCAAGGGATTATATGTCAACACGCAAGTCAGCGGAATAGAGTCAGATCGATTTTTGGGAACTAATAGCTCCTTCCCAGGTGTAAACCATGCTCTTTTCAAGGCGTTCTTGACTAGTTTTTTTGGGTAACCACGGTCTGTGAGTTTGGTTTTTAAACATGGGGAGAGGAGTTGGCCTAACGGCTTGGACGGTCGACTGCGGAGCTGGGGAACCAGGTTCGAGTCTCGGCAGGGACGTACAACATCCTGTGATTCTGGGCAAATCACTTAATCTCCCCATGCCTAACAAAAATGAATGTGTCCTCATGTAACGCAACTGGTGCTCTTGTAAAGCGCTCTGATACCCGAATCGGGTCAAGTTCGCGCTATATAAAACTCCGTAAAAAAAAAAAAAAACATTCTGCATTCTCAAAGTAATCCTGTTTGTTTGTACAATTTCTATGAATTCTGAGAAATTGCCCATTAGGCAGATTTTCTTTCAGACTTCTCGGATGCCCACTGGTGAAATGCAGAAGTGTATTCCCATCAGTGGGTTTGGTATATAAACTCACTCCCAATAGGCCTGCATTGTTTTGGATCCATACATCCAGAAAATTTATCTTTTCTCTACTGTGTGCCACTGTGAATTTGAGATCAAGCGTTCAGGCATTAAGCCAACAATGAAAAAGTTGCAAAGTGCTCTGATCTCCATCACACAACATAAGAATGTCATTGATGTATCGAAACCATTTAACAATGTGTACTTGGAAAGGGTTTTCTTGACTATGAATCCACTTCTTTTCAAAACAATCCATCACCAGGTTCGCTATCTCAGGGGCAAAGCAACACCCCATCGCCACCCCCTTTATTTGTTGAAAAAAGGTGTCCTTAAATGTAAAAAAAGTTATTTTTCAGGCATAAGGTGACTAATGCTGTAACAAAATCTGTAGGGACCAGATGTGGGCATTGTCTCTGATCTAAAGTATCTTTCAAAACAATCAACGCCTCGTCATAAGGATACTTGCAGCAAAACAAATACAGAAGATGGGACAGCTGTACTCCTGTTTCATAGACTATAGTAAAGCTTTTGATCAGGTTAATTGTCAGCTACTGTGGTCCACACTTAAAGCTTGGAAAATCCCAGAACCATTATTACAAGGTATTCTGCTGCTCTACTCTAATACGTGGGCTAGAGTAAAATTAGGATCACACATTACGGTTTCCAAAAACTAAGCATTGAACAAGGAGTCAAGCAGGGGTGCGTACTAGCACCAACTCTTTTTAACCTGTTCACGAGTGACCTGGCTCCCGCATTAAATTGAGTAATCAGCCATGCCCCAAAATTAGCAAACCAACACATCACTTCCCTTCTATATGCGGACGATGTTGTCCTGTTAAGCCAAACACCGGTAGGGCTCCAAAGACTGTAGACGTTTTATACATTCACTGCCGTGCAAATGAGATGCAAATTAACCACGAAAAAACCAACATTGTTCTGTTTGGCCGGAAAAAGAAAAAAACAACACCACAGGCAACAACCACCGCCTGACCATCGCGAACAAATACAAATATTTGGGATGTTGGCTAGATGACAAAGGAGGTCACTTATTACATTTAAACTCATTAAAACCAAAATTAGCTGCATTGCAATTTGCCTTCCTACAATTTTTAAAAGCACTAAAAAATTCTCCTTTGAATCATTGTTGAAAATAGTCTCTGCCAAACTAGTTCCAACATTGTAATACAGGTCAGAGGCTTTCCCAGGGAAATTGGGGGCCTTGTTGAATAACTCATGAGCGCAGTCTTCAGAACTCTATTTAAATTACCACATAACACCTCACCAGCCCAGATAAGGATGGAATTCGCACTAAGGGACCAACTGTTCACACAGAAGGCCTGCTCAATAAAGTACCTGTACTCCGCACAGGTAGCAGAGCAAGGATCACTGAAGAATCTCATTTTGCTTGAAGTATCATGGCCAACAGCTCACGCCATCCAAACGTTTGGGCACATGCCCTCTCTGAAGCACTGGAGCTAACTGGCTCGGCGGAGCTGTGGAACTTAAAACTACCACATACGCAGTGTTAGGTTTGAAAATCCCATTTTCACTATACACTTGTTCTACGTTATATTAGGTTAGCAGTGTGCGGCTAAATTAGACACCATTCGTATCCACGTTATGTAACCCACTGAGTTATCCCTGCAATGTGTTTGTATTGCTTGCCTCAGCAGAACACAGTATTCAGTTATTATTTTCTTTTCTGTTCAAGGTTGCCTTCTGACTTACTAATGAATAGGCCATTCTGCCCTTGCATACCTATCCTTGTGTGTAGCTCTGCTCCCACGTTAGGAGACGCCGAAACCCAGCACGGCAACCTTGAGATAGTGATAGCGTGTACCCATCTAGCAGGTGGTAGCCCATCCTTCTGTGCCTCCTTTGTTCATGTACGGCCTAAGCCGGTAACTTTCCATTGTGGGAGTGGTTGGGAGGTCCTTGGGAGGAATGATTATGCATTGCAGACTGTTGGGGGGCTAGTCCCTCGGCAGACATCTTAGGGTGCAGGTCGGATTCGACTCCTCTGCAGAGTATTGCTAATAGACAACTGTTTGTATTCTCTACTGTCTGACCGACTCTTCATTTTGTGGAAGGCGATCAGGAGGTTGTAAATAACCCGGGTGGCCCTTTTCGGGCCACTTCCTTCAACAGTTTAAAACAGCTCTGAACAGAAAAGTAAAAATGAAATCCTTTGAATCTGATCACAGGGCATTTGCTAAAAGAGAGCACGCTGCCCTGGTCCTCATTAGCTATGATAGAAAAGGTCCCCAAAAGTACACTATGGAACCATTCTCACCGTATTACAAAATAAAATACCTGCATTCCCGGATGTTCTCCTTTTCATCACTAGACTCCATGGACAACTAAAACCAAGTCTAAAATATGTCGACTATGTAGCCTATTTCAGGAATCGATAAAACACCTGCTCTGCATATGCCCCACCCTCCTTGAGGATCGCAGGAGACTTCTTCGGCATCTGGGGATTAACGAGGTGTCACAGACATTATCATCTGCCGTCAGCCACTTATTGAATAATGCTCAGCCGCAAGCGATCTCCAAGCGTATACAATTGCTGGACTTTACAGATAAACTATTCAGAAAAAATCGAGAACCTTAAAAGAAGCAGCGGCTTAGTTGAGAACTTCTTTATAGCAAAAGATAAATTTCACATAGCTATGAAATATGTGATACACAGCTTATTTTACTCAAATCACAGATTTTTATTAATGCAGCACGAACAGAAATAACTAGCTTTTACATGGTCTAATTTCGAGGATTTTATCGTTTTTATCTTAAACCACATGACCGTAATCTGAACAGCACAATAAAACTATGCAATGTCCATATTACTAAGTCATAAGCTGCTTATCGAAATATATTTGAAATTATTCACATTGCCTGCATTGATTGAACCTGTATGATGACAATTTGATCTTTTTGACTAATCATCCACATAATACTGCCAAAATGAGGTATTGATCATTCTTTTAACTCTACCTGACACTTTTGCACTTTAATTGCCTCGATTGTCAGAATAAAGTATTTTTGATTTGATATGATTTGAGCAGTGCAAGTGCATCAAACAGAACATAGAATGGATGGTGGGTGGCCTCATTTGAATTTAGAAAAGCTCAAACCTTTCCATTGAAACAAAATGTAGATTTTTATATATTTGTTTTTGTGATTTAAATAAAACATTTCAAAATTTCTGTATTTGTTTGATGAATGCTTGTTTCTGTGTTTTGCTTATTGAATTTGTTTTGCAGTTTAAATCAGCAAAATTGCTTAGGCCAGGTTCCGTGGATTCCAATAATAATTCAGTGAGGGTACCTGAATTAAAGTAATGATTAAGTGAACGTCCATAAAAGACAAGCGGATAAGAACCGCTGTGGTAGGAGGTTACAGGGGGGAAACTTGTAATAGGTGCTATTTCCTGCACTTGTTAAATGTCAAACTATGGGGTATTAAATTTTAACGGGTATGGGAAATATTGATCCCCAATCAAGCGCAATGCACTCAACAGCAACCTAGTCTATTTCTTTTGTGAGTAAATAAGTCTATATTGCAAGCTTGTTCCTGTTTTTTTCAAGTTGAATTTCTGAGCATATATAGACTAGGTTTCTGATGAGTGACTGCATGTATGAATGGAGGAGTTACAGCATAAATAGAAGCATTAAGGCACTTTAGATAGAAGCCAAACATATTGGCAAATCTTATTTTAAATGCGCTTTGACTAATCTTGTGCTGTTGCTGGTTGTATGTATTTATTCATAAAATATTTTAGATTGACATCGGTCTGTTGAATTTTTCTCACTTGTCTGTTGTCATATGTGTTGGTTTTCCAGTTTGTGCTTCCAACTTCTCTTTTTTAGGTCGTGCTTATGACAGGCCATGCGCTGCATGTACTCTTGCTTGCAAGAGATATTGTATACAACAAAGAAGCTTACAGCCCACCCATTGCTTAACATTTGTTGATTTCATTGTCACTTTTATTTGCTGCTTTCTAATTGGCCAAATTGGCCAACACATGCAGGCTTCACTTCCTCTTCTTTGAGCTGGAACATTGACCAAGTACTGATTGCTTCAGCTTGATTGCTGTTCTTCCGCTGATCATGCTGTGATTGAAGTACAACTTTTATTTTTTCTTCTTCCCTGTCATCTTTATTGAACCCCTTGTATTTGTAGCTATGTTTTACTATGCCACACACACTTCAAAGAAGCCCTTTTCTCCTTTGAAATGGATGTTTATTGTGACAACGGATGTTATGCACTTGTATGTTACACCAGATGTACTTGAATGTTAAAACAGATGTTATCTGCTTCCAAATGTGTGTTCACTAAGACATGGATATGGGCACAATTGATTTCTTTATGGGATAGGATTTTTTGCCAAATGTCATATTGTTTTTTCTTTTTCACGCATGGGGAGATTAACTGATTTGCTCAGAATCACAGCGGTGTTGTGCCAAGACCAAATAAGCATTGGCAAAACTAACAGGTCTCACCTTTGAGTCTATTGGCTCTGCCATTGCCTTTTGCTCATGCTGTACAGCATGATCAACTTTGGCAATGATTTATAACCATGCTGAATAGCAGTGTTGTTCATGTGCAGCATGGCCAAATATATTAATAATAAAAAAGGACTATGATGCACCCATTGCTAATACACTTAAAAAAAACGCATTGGCCCTGGCCGCATCATAGCACTTTTTGAAATTAGTTTTAGCCGCACTGCAAAGCATCTGTGCTGCTGTAGGTGGCTACAAAATAATACCAAAGCTAATAGCTCTCATGCGCAAAACCGATTGGCTTTGCCAGTGCTTGTTTTTACTTGAATTAATCTCAGTCACTGACAGTCACTCAGAGCGCATCCCAGTCCATTGTTGTTCACCCATCATGCCACCTCAGTTTTACTCAGCCATATACAAATCAGTCTTGACCCTGCTCCAATGGGAACAGTCCAACCTGAACTGCCAAGCTAGGTCCTCCCTGAACCAGAATACAAGCAACCTAGGACCGGTTTTGCCATGATAAGGGCTCATCAGCCAGGCAGATCTTGATTCAAGCATGGGGCTCACGTCTGGGCATACCGATTGCACTCACAGCGTCAACTGCAAGAACAACAAGCATTTGCAATGCAATAGGTCTCGCAGTTACGAGAGTTTAAGCTATTGGCATTGTAAATAACAATGCCTTTTATTTATGTTTTTAAAAAGAAAACAAAAATAAAAGGCATTGTTATTTGCAATGTCAATAGTTCAAACTCGCGTCAATGCGAGACCTATTGCATTGCAAATGCTTGTTATTTCAGGCTGTGTGGACCAAGTGCTTGCATTCTGTAATCAAAGCCACAACATTTTCCCAATGTTAGATCTAGTCAATCAGTGGGCTTCGGTTTTGCAGACTTGATTCAGGTTTGCAGAACTGAAACGGACGATCAGTGAAAAAACTCCCTTGTAGAATCGGATATGAACATTTTTTTACATTTTTGGGTGCCTGGATCTCTGCAAATTAATGACCGAGATATCTCTATAATCTCTTCACGCCCAGAGAGAACATATTTTAAATTTCTCAAAAACTTCCGAACAGATTTACACTAAGTAAAGCAAAGGCACTTCTTTGAGTAAAGTTCTATCTTCAGCCCAAGGCTGGTGTTACCCCGTCTAGCTGCTTTAATGTATTGAGGAGCAAAGATTCCTATAGGAATTGACATGGTAATGGTGATGTTTGTGTCACAATCTTTTGATTGATCTGCACTAAAATTACCAGGAAGAACGTGAATGAACTTTCATTGTGTGTTGAAAAACCTCCAAATATCTAAATGAAATTAAAGCAGCTATCCGAGAGCCCACGCTGTCACACACTGTCTCAACAGAAGGAGTCAAGAATGCATAAATTCCACCTCTCCTGCTCAGTACATTTAATAATAATACAATATGCAAATGAGTATTGAAATGTTATCAGTTTCATTAAATCATTTTCATATTAGACACTGAGAAGGCACAGGAGGTGAACAATAAACCTGTTATTCTTGTGCAGTGCAAAGGTTTTCACTTGATAATAAGAAACCAAAATGTAAATTATCTTTTAAAGGAGACAGACATGTAGGGCCTGATTCACAGAACTAACTTACGTCAAAAACGTAAAGTTAGTACTTTTTGGTATTCACAGAATACACTTACTCATTTTGGTAGTCACAGAATGAACTTACTCATTTCGGTATTCACAGAAGTTAGGACTCCTAACTTTAGGACTCCTAAATGCCTTCTGTGAATACCGAAAGTCTTAAAGTTAGGATTTTTCTCAGTTTAGGAGTAGTAAAGTTAGGACTCCTAACTTTAGGACTCCTAAATTTACTACTCCTAAACTGAGAAAAATCCTAACTTTAAGACTTTCGGTATTCACAGAAGGCATTTAGGAGTCCTAAAGTTAGGAGTCCTAACTTTACTACTCCTAAACTGAGAAAAATCCTAACTTTAAGACTTTCGGTATTCACAGAAGGCATTTAGGAGTCCTAAAGTTAGGAGTCCTAACTTTACTACTCCTAAACTGAGAAAAATACTAACTTTAAGACTTTCGGTATTCACAGAAGGCATTTAGGAGTCCTAAAGTTAGGACTACTAACTTCTGCGAATACCGAAATGAGTAAATTCATTCTGTGAATACCAAAATGAGTAAGTGTATTCTGTGAATACCAAAAAGTACTAACTTTACGTTTTTGACGTAAGTTAGTTCTGTGAATCAGGCCCGTAAGGTTTAAAGTTAGGATGGAAGAAGGAAAACAGAAGTATTAAGCTGTTGGGAATAAAAAATGAGTCTGGAAGAAAACATATAAGGTGATTTAAAGGCAGAGGGAAAATGCCGCTAAAGCGGTGAGCCTGGACAGAATGACAGAGGATTATGTGACTTCATTTATAGATTGACTTTCTCCCAGCATTAAAATATGACAGGCTGGAGAATGTCACCAAGGACTTTAGAAGCCATTGGAAATGTACCTTCGCCTTAATTTTTAACGTTTTTCTATTATACAAGAAGGAAAACATATTTAAGAACAATAGAGAATACCTTCAAGTCACAAAATTTAAGCAAACTAGAAAGCAGTAAGACGTTTTTACACAGAGAGAAACTCCATATAAAACAATCACATTATGCATCATTGCTTATCTTTATTCATACAGTGTAGAGTTATAATTCTTATGTAACAGATCGGTTATGAGGTTCTCCAAATTACCTTGAGTCTCCAGGCATACACAAACAGAGAACAATGGGTGCCTGCGAGTTCGTTACAATATTTAATGTTTTTCAAATGTAAATGGTGAGCCCTTGAGCCCTGAAAAGGAAATCTTTATACCAGCAATATTGAAGGCATAACATAGGCTATGATGTTGAGCATCTGTAGCATTGGCAACACTAGTAAGGGTAAAGTTTATTGGTTTAGTCTGACATTTCCCCTCAGATTTTGAGTAGTTAAGAAGCGCCAAAATTACCACATCAGGTTAATAAAGAGGCTCTGACTGGGACCATCCAGCAGAGTGAGCACAGACCACTATGTACGCATGTGTGTTATTTTGTGCAGCCATACCCGACTTTCACAACGCCTCATACACAACAGTCACCTTCTAAGTTTGCAGCATACATCAACAAGCGCAAGACGCACAGGGAAAGTTCTTACCTACTGAGGACATCACGAGCTGAGCGTGCGTGCGCATTAAAAAGCGAAACTGTTTAAGGCTTGCGATGACGTCAGTTGCGTGGGGCATGGGCGGGGCATGGAGCGCGCGGCCGGAGGTGTCCGGGGCTCCCGTGAGCTGAGGGAGCCCCATGTGTTGGAGAAGCAAGGTGGGAGCCCACCCCGCAGAGGGAAGTCCGGCGGGAGCCCACCCCGCAGAGGGAAGTCTGGCGGGAGCCCACCCCGCCTTTGTGAATTCCGCATGGTGCGGCCGGAGCAAGATTTCAGGCGGGGCTCCTGTGAGCAAGACGGAGCCCCGCGTGTTGCTGCGCCAGTGACCGGGTGAAGAGACCAGCCTGGGAGCAGCGCAGAGTCCCCACAAGAGCTGGTGAGTGGGGTTGATCGGGAGGCATGCTGGATGCCGCGCCTGGACAGGACATGTGCACGCGTATGGTGCGAGCAGGAGTTGTAAAAAGACGCGAGCCGTACGCGTGCACATCTCCTGTCTGTTAAGCTTGAGCACAGACAGTCGATGTGCACGCGTACGGCTTGCGGCGTTATTACAACTCCTGCTCGCACCATACGCGTGCACATCTCCTGTCCAGGACTTGCCGTAAGCGTGCACATGTCCTGTCCCCCTTCGCAAGCAAGTCGGCAACAATAGATCTCGCTTACGCGAGCAGCGCATGGCACTGCATCGCTAGGCGAGACCTAAAAAGGTGATGGATGGAATGCTTGAATTAATCTCAGCCACTGTCAATCACTCAGGGCTGCATCCCAGTCTATCATTTATGCACCCACCATGCCTTGTAAAACAGCAAGATGTATTAGTGTGCTGGAGTAGATTATGCTGGGAAGGATCAATTAAATATAAAATAAAGGAAACCAGGATGCAGGACATATCCCCCAGTATCTCATGTTTCTTCATTTTAGGCACTTTTGACCTCGCAATGAGTATGAAAAGTGCTATATAAATACTTCTTATGAAAAATGCCTGAAATTACGCCTTTGCACCACAATGAATGAATGAGCTTCCATGTGGGTACAATTTCTATTGTGGGAGTGCTGGAATAACATGAACAAAGAGAACACAAGCAGCTTTGTTTGGATCACACATGATTTTAGCCTTGTTTTTTTAACAGCAAAATGCATTCTTGTGTCCGAAAATTAAATGTGGACACACATTTTACTCTAAACATGAGAACAAAATGCAGATTGGGGCTTGTCTGAATTTCTCAAGAATTTCACTTAATTTCTGCAAAGAAAATTACACAAATTTTACACAGGCCTAATAAACCCCCACATCATAACACATAAAGCTTTTTTTAGCAGACCCATTTTTCTTTTAAAAAGAAACGGAGTATTAGTATTAATTTAACTCTTATGTTTGGGTCATAAATGTAACAAAACAAAACATTCTACATGTAATCTGGTCTGACAATGTCAAATATTTGATCAGATTTAGGAAACCTATTGTTAGTTTGTAAACTTGGAGACATTTCATATTGTGTGTCTCGTTCAACATTGGTGACCTAATGAGATGCATGCCTTATCTGAGGCCGTCTCACACCTACCAACTGTCTCCGCTTTGAACAGACAGTTTTACTCACACTCATTCACCCTCCCTAAAGTCATCAGCAGCTCTGCTTCAAGGCAAAAAACACCCTATAGTCAGGACGAGAGCTCTTGGATGAATGGAATGCACTGTGTGCAGGCTGAATAGGCTAGGCCACACACTTCCTATCATGTAAAGGGCCTTCCTAAGCACTTACTGTGATATTACTGGCACATTGTGCTGAAAAAGCTTTAATGTAGACAGGGCTGAATTGGGGGGAATAGGTGGAGTTGGGAAGGGAAGAAGAGCTCCTTAGCAATAGACTAATCCTATGGTCCTGTGCCAGCTTTCATTTTAGGACTCAGGATATTCTGGGAGAATGTTTGTGTAGAGAAGAGAGTTCACTTGGCAGAAACATCAGGACCCAGTAAGTTCTTTAAGTGTATTTATTTTCAGTGGTACAGAGAGCCATCCTGAAGGACGGGAGGCACAAACAGCAACGGCAGCAACTGGCACTCGCGAGACGCCGCAGGCAGTCCGCTTGTGCCAGCACATAACATTCTGAATAGAACCACTGACATCACCACACTTCCTTCCTTTTGACAAAAGTATCATTGACATATACTAACTTTAATAAGAAATAAAATAAAAGTAAACATAGTTCCCAGAAGGACTGTAAAGCAATATGATATAAGAGGAAAATAGATCAATAACATAAATGCAGGACCTCAAAGTTACTAAGCACAAGATGTAACAAAATCACGAAGATTGTTAGGTCTGAAACGAGCCTGTGTGCTTCTTCTGCATATCGGCATTTTATCAACAACCTTAGTAGAGGCATGACCTTCTTGACACTTATCTTCAAATCTATTTACATTTTTGAACTGTGAACTGGGATCCAGTGCCTCACAAGATGTACTCCACCAACTCCCATTAGACAATCTTACCGCATTCTTACGTATCTCACATACTTGAAATGAAATATTTTGACCATCCAAAACGGACACATCTCTGTGGAAGCCTTTCTACCTCTCATGAGTTCAAAGGGACTTATGGTATTAGCGACATGGGGCGTTGTGCGATATGACCATACCAGGTCTTGTATAGCTTGAAGCACACATACATTGCTCCTATGGGCCGCTTGCACACACTCCACCAACACTTTGTTCAACCTTTCTACTTTACCATTGCTTTTTGGGTGGTAGAGAGGCGTCCTGATGTGTTTAATGCCACAAATACGTAAAAAACTTCCCATCACTTCCGAAACAAATTGAACACCATTGTCTGTCAGGATTTCTTCAGGAAAACCTTCCCTAAGAAAAAGTTTGTTCAAGCAATTGATTACACTTTTAGTGGTTGGAAAATTTATGGGTTCCACTTCAACCCATCTAGACAAATGGTCCACTACCACCAGAACATATTTGATGTTCTGGGGCAGAATATGAAAAGGCCCAAGAAAGTCCATTCCCATCTTTTGACAAGCCCTACCAGGTGGAGGAACAACAGACTCAACAATACCTTCAGTAACCAACGTTTTGTCGCTGGTGCTGCATCTTACACACCCTTGTACAAAATCCTCAATTTGGCTGTCCATTTTAGGGCACCAAAAATCATTCCTTATTTTTCTTTTCGTGATAGTGGAACCCAAATTAACAACATGAGCCGCAGAGATTATCTTTTGACGTAAACAATCAGGTGGTATAAGTTTATCTCCTCTGACCACTTTACCACCTTCGATAGACAGTTCATCAGCAACTTTCCAATATATTTGCAAATAGTGACAAATTTTTCTCTTTCGGCCAACCTCTTCTTATCAAAGACGAGACTTCTTTTAAGATGATGTCGCTATCCACAGCAGTGATCCACTCTTGTTCACCCATAACCACTGTGTATTCACTGATACATGCCACGAAACACTCCTCAACTTCCACCTCCCAATCTTGTTCATCATTATCATCGATGGGCAGTCTAGAGAGACAATTTGATCTGCAATTTCTCCCCCTGGATATACTCAACAGTGAAACAATACTCCAGAAGCTTGGCTGATAACCTAGCCAAACGAGCTGTCGTATGTTTGATTTTTTTCCCAGATAAAATGTCAACCAGGGGGCGATGATCCATCTTTAACACAAAAGACCAGCCCTAGAAATATTGCATAAACTTCTCAACACTCCACACACATGCCAATAGCTCCTTTTCTATAACTGAGTACTTGCGTTCCACAGGGCGTAAAGTCCTGGATGCAAACCCTACAGTATAGTCTTTTGCACCTTCACACTGTGATAACACTGCACCCAAACCGTACTCACAAGCATCCACAGTTACCAGAACCTGTCTTCCCTCCACAAAAGGTTGTAAGGCTGGAGCATTAGCCATGCTATATTTTATTTCTCGGAATACCTTGTCACATTCTTCTGACCATGCAAACTCAGTACCTTTCCTTAAGAGTGCCCTGAAGCATTCAGTTGTTTTGGCAAAATCTTTCACAAATTTGGCATAAAATTCACACATGCCATGAAACGACATAAGTTGCTCTCTATTCTTTGGTGCAGTTGCCTCTACAATACTTTTGAGTAACCCAGGTCTGGGTCTAACACCTTCATTGGAAAGAATATGTCCCAGATATTCTATTTCCTTAGTTTTAAACGTGCATTTGTCCTTACGTAGTGTTAAACCTCTCTTTTCTAGTATAGTAAAAACTTTCTCCAGAGCGACATTATGCTCTGTTTCAGTTTTGGGAAAAAACAGAATATCATCTTGGAAAGCAACTACATGAGGATTACCCTGGAACATCTCCGTCATCAGTCTTTGAAAAACGGCAGCTGCCGACGCCAACCCAAACAGTAACCTGCAGAACTGAAAAACACCATCCGGGGTCACAAAAGCTGTAAAATGACGTGACTGTACATCCAATTCCACCTGATGATAAGCAGCCCTAAGTTCCAGCTTCGTGAACCAAATGGAACACCCAATTTTGGATATCAAGTCCTCAATCCTAGGTAGGGGAAAGTTGTCAACCCAGATGGCATCATTCAAACTTCTCAAATCAACACACATTCATAATTCCCCATTCCTTTTCTTTGCTACACAATGGGAGAAAGCCATAAAGTTGCATCTACCTTTTCGATGATGCCCTGTGCATGTAAATCCTTCAACAGTTCAGTCAAATCAGTTCTGATACTAAGGGGTCGATTCCGATCTCGGCCGGTAGGGCACCTAATAGTATTCGTCCGGAAACAATACCAGCCGAATGCGTGTTTCCCGACCGATTTGTACACTCGTCCGGACGAACAAGTACGATGCGTATAACAACTCATTCTCCGAGCGAGCCGAACTCACCCAATCCAGCTCCTGTTCCCCGCCCGAGCCGGATCCGTGAACGCCGAATCGAGCCGCACGGAAGCAAATACACAGCACCTTCCGGCCGGACTAGTACGATGCGCAATCCGTACGCGCCGAACCCGTCGCTACGTCCGGCACATTTGAGCATCCGGGCGAGCCGTACATAAGCTCCGTTTCGCGCCACAAGACGATCCACGGCTACGAGACGAACAAGCCTGCTACGAGTACGACTCGAAGACACGAGAAACCCGAACGAGATGATCCAAGCATGAATCCCATTGCGCAGGTCCTACCTATACTCTACATCTAATACCGGGACCGGCACGGACGCGTACGGCGCAGACGGTAAGTCAAACACCAACAATACAAACAAACTACACGTACCCGAAATATGTCACACACACATGGGGATGCACAAATAAAGTACACTAGCAACAGCAGAACCATAGGGGTGGGATGGCCAACACCAATGCCATACACACCCATAGGGGGATGGATGCCTACCACCAACACCACCCTACCACCACCCCTACTCAGGGGGGCCTGGATGCCTGTCACTACTACCATCCCCACTCATAGGGGGCTGGATGCCTACCACTACTACCATCCCCACTCATGGGGGGCTGGATGCCTACCACTACCACCACCCCTACTCAGGGGGGCCTGGATGCCTGTCACTACTACCATCCCCACTCATAGGGGGATGGATGCCTACCACTACTACCATCCCCACTCATGGGGGGATGGATGCCTACCACTACCACCACCCCTACTCAGGGGGGCCTGGATGCCTGTCACTACTACCATCCCCACTCATAGGGGGATGGATGCCTACCACTACCACCACCCCTACTCAGGGGGGCCTGGATGCCTGTCACTACTACCATCCCCACTCATAGGGGGATGGATGCCTACCACTACTACCATCCCCACTCATGGGGGGCTGGATGCCTACCACTACCACCACCCCTACTCAGGGGGGCCTGGATGCCTGTCACTACTACCATCCCCACTCATAGGGGGCTGGATGCCTACCACTACTACCATCCCCACTCATGGGGGGATGGATGCCTACCACTACCACCACCCCTACTCAGGGGGGCCTGGATACCTGTCACTACTACCATCCCCACTCAAAGGGGGATGGATGCCTACCACTACTACCATCCCCACTCATGGGGGATGGATGCCTACCACTACCACCACCCCTACTCAGGGGGGCCTGGATGCCTACCACTACCACCACCCCTACTCAGGGGGGCCTGGATGCCTGCCACTAGTACCATCCCCACCCTTAGGGGTATGGATGCCTACCACTACCACCATCACTACTCAGGGGGCTGGATGCCTACCACTACTACCATCCACACTCATGGGGGATGGATGCCCACCACTACCACCCCCTACTCAGGGGGCCTGGATGCCTGTCACTACTACCATCCCCACTCATAGGGGGCTGGATGCCTACCACTACTACCATCCACACTCATGGGGGGATGGATGCCCACCACTACCACCCCCCCTACTCAGGGGGGCCTGGATGCGTGTCACTACTACCATCCCCACTCATAGGGGGATGGATGCCTACCACTACCACCACCCCTACTCATGTGGGCCTGGATGCCTACCACTACCACCACCCCTACTCAGGGGGGCCTGGATGCCTGTCACTACTACCATCCCCACTCTTAGGGGGCTGGATGCCTACCACTACTACCATCCACACTCATGGGGGGATGGATGCCCACCACTACCACCCCCCTACTCAGGGGGGCCTGGATGCTTGTCACTACTACCATCCCCACTCATAGGGGGATGGATGCCCACCACTACCACCCCCTCTACTCAGGGGGGCCTGAATGCCTGTCACTACTACCATCCCCACTCATAGGGGGATGGATGCCTACCACTACCACCACCCCTACTCAGGGGGGCCTGGATGCCTGTCACTACTACCATCCCCACTCATAGGGGGCTGGATGCCTACCACTACTACCATCCCCACTCATGGGGGGATGGATGCCCACCACTACCACCACCCCTACTCAGGGGGGCCTGGATGCCTGTCACTACTACCATCCCCACTCATGGGGGGCTGGATGCCTACCACTACCACCATCACTACTCAGGGGGGGCTGGATGCCTACCACTAACACCACTCCTACTCATAGGACGGGTAATGCATGTCACAACTAGCATACTCCCACATAAGGAATGACAGAAGATTACATCGCCCCCAACACCATGACAAGTGTGTGTAGTCTGTGTCAAATGCCTACAACACTGAACATGACATTGAACATACAATGTGACCCCCTAGCACATGTGTCACACAGAAATGTGTGTGGCCTCCACAATGCAAGCCGACCATGGCCACTGTGGCAATGGGCCCGAACACCCCATCACCACAGTGACCAAAAGGGAAGTGTGCTATCCATAGCTGATGCACATTTTGGACAGTGTGGCAATGTGGCCTAAAGCCCCATCACCACAGTGACCAAAAGGGAAGTGTGGTGTCCATAGCTGATGCACATTTTGAACAGTGTGGCAATGGGGCCTATAGCCCCATCACCACAGTGACCAAAAGGGAAGTGTGGTGTCCATAGCTGATGCACATTTTGAACAGTGTGGCAATGGGGCCTAAAGCCCCATCACCACAGTGACCAAAAGGGAAGTGTGGTGTCCATAGCTGATGCACATTTTGAACAGTGTGGCAATGGGGCCTAAAGCCCCATCACCACAGTGACCAAAAGGGAAGTGTGGTGTCCATAGCTGATGCACATTTTGAACAGTGTGGCAATGGGGCCTAAAGCCCCATCACCACAGTGACCAAAAGGGAAGTGTAGTCATGGTAAAAGCTGCCAAAGCCAAACTGCATGGATGAATCCTGGTCACACAACAACAAACACATCAGTGGCATAGTAGTGCTTGTGTCCCATAGCAACATAGATTGGTCGAGGGAAACAGTGCAGTGTCACTGAAACAACGTTTTGGCCATGTGCATACAAACATCACCCATGGGGGCCCACATTGTCAACATTCACAAATAACACAATGACAGAAGTGACCATCATAATGCTGACCCACATATCTGCACCAATGGACACACAAATGTAGATATCCTGTGGAGACTGTAGATGTCAGGTGAACAAATCCCATACCATGGCAGCAATGGGACATACAAACCATGATTATTGTGCTGACTGATGACCTAGGAGTCCCAGGGACAGCAGGGGAAAGCCACCAAACAACATACAGCCAATGGCACACTCAAGATATGCCAATGCAGTGGTGCAAAGGCACAAACACAAACAGGCAGACTCACACTGCATATCAAACACAACAGGTGATGGGGGGGGGGTGCCAGTGTCCCCAGGCAACCACACAACACATGAGGAGGCCTGAATTCCAACCACACAGATGTGTATACAGTGCCATACAAACGTTACTCATGGATCGGATACCCCTATGTGGGCAATCAGGCATTGTAAGATGAGAGGGAGCCCAAATTATACATGTCACACAAGCTTGTAGGAACAGCAACTAACACAGCAAGAGACAGACCCACCACAGCACTACCCCCAGGGACCCCACATTGTGCTGACACTAGCCTGCATGATAATCCCACTGTGATGACAAAGGTAGATGTCGTTCACACTGTGAAGCACAGCCATGTGTCCTGAGCAACTAACTACCATCACACCTACACAAGCTCCAATCAATCAGCACGGCCTGCCAGCCAAGGCCAATATGGAGGTAGGGGTCTAGCCGTGCAACAACTCACTTTTGCACACACTCAACACCACACACCCTGATCTCCACCAATGTGCTGCAGTGAAGCTCACATGGACTGGTGACGTTTGACATGCACCCATGACAATACCAGGGGTGGTGGTGGGAACTAAGGTGCAGAAACCCATCACACATGGCCAGTCAACAAGACTCGTCAATGTCTGACACACAGCACAGTATGCCGTACATGGGCATGATGTGAAATCCACCACAATCAATGGGATCCTGGCCATAGTCACACACCAACGAAGAAGCCAAGGTGACACACGAAGAACACACGTACACAACTTCCAACATTGCAGCTCTGACCCTGAGGAGTGGCAGCAGTCACACACACAACGTGTCACAATCACTGAAAGCTAACACAAACTGTAAATCACATGACTCGTGTAAACAACAAGTGCCAAGGGGAATCCTGAATGTGTCCCATCTGCGTTTGCCCACATCCCCAGCCCTGACAACAAAGACAACCTGGTATGACAACTTCATGAACATTAGTTTGCCATGCACCCACAACACGGAGAAACCAGGTCCAAGATGCTGGATGAACACAGAACAACTCAGCAAGCATCACAAACAGGAACATCCTTAGGGACACAGCCTGTGTAGGAAAAGGGAAGGGAACACGCACAGACATGCTTACACAACACACAACACAGGCCCACGCAATGTCACCGGATTACACACTGCCATGAGGGCACTCCACTCCTGTGGAAGGTCCGCTGTGCCAAACCTTGTCTGTGCACGACCCAAACATGTCAGCAGAACACTCCGTCAGTGAGTCAACAACCACAACACACAGAAGGCTCTGCTCACATCAGCCTGGGTACGGGAGTGTCACGTCAGTCATCTGCACACACAAAAAACACGTGCCAAGCAAGTTGCACTGTATACACAGATGAGTCCTTCGACATTGATGTGCAAAACTGCATGTCCAGCGGAGCTGGGCACACAGTCAGGGAAATCGGAACATTGAACAGTGGTAAGCCCACCAGATGTGCAACAGTGTAAGACAAATATGTTCATTTACAAATGCAAAATGGACATCCCTGTGTCAAATGCAGAACATTACACCCTCAGACTGTAGCAAAGGATGCCATAGATCCAGACTACAACAGGACACATATCCCATGGACCACATGGAGTCCATCACTGCAACACTTCATTTTCCTGATGTGAACACTATTACAACTGCAAATGCAGGATGCTACACATCCACATCATGTACATCAAAAGAAAACCCACAAGTAAACAAAAAGAGGCTTTATTCAGCAAATGTCAGGGTAAACACGGAAGTCCAAAAGAAACTAAGGCCAATGGCCAGTCCAAAATCACAGTCCCAACGGGGTGAGAAGTGACAACTGGTCACACATTGCTTGCCTGCACTGGTACGGTTAGGGGACATCCCCCTTGGAGGGGCATACAAGGGGCAGGCCAGGCACCGCAGGGACAGGATCAGGGGATGGCAGAGTGAGGCAGTGAAGGGGTGGTGGGTGCAGGAGTGTCACCGGCAACTGCAGTGGAGGTGTCTGACTCAGGGGGGCCGGCACCACTGTGGTACACAAGTCAGTTGGTGTGGGTGCTGCAACCACTGCAGTGGGCTAGACTGATGTAGTGGACTGGGTACCCACTGCAGTGCCCGAGTCAGACGTGGTGGTTGTGGACTCCACAGCAGTGCATGACTCCAAGGGAGTGGAAGGGTGGGCAGATGAGGTGGGCAGGACAGAGGGGGGGACCCGGTCTCCACAACAGTGCCACTAACAGGCAGAGCGTCTGGGTTGGGGGTGGAAGAGCAAGTGGCAGGGGGAGGGCCTAAGCAGTCTGGGGATGCGGTATCGGTGTGTGGGGGAACCTGGGGCAGGGTGTGGCGGGGGAACCTGTGCAGTGGTGGACTGGGGGATGGAGGAGAGAGACTGGGCGGTGGAGCTGTGTGGTGGTGGTGGTGGGGTCTTGCTCTTCCTGGTCCGGGGGGACTTCCTAATGGGGTCCTGTGTCTGCCTGCGCCTGGGAGAGGGTGTCCAGGGGCGAGGGGCACTCCCCTCTGTGTGGGTGGACTTCCTCTTCCCCCGGTATGCTGGATCAGCAGGATTGGAGGGGAAGAGGCCGAGGTCACACAGGAAGATCTGCTGTGTAGGTGGGGTAGCAGGCGAGGCAAGAGAAGGGGTCTTGGAGGGAGAGGATTTGGAGGACTGCGGAGTGAATGTGGATGCCTGTCTGTGTGTGTGTTCCCCATCCCCTGTGTCTGTGGTATCAGTCCCCTGAGGATGCTTGTGTGCACGTCTTGCCTTTCTCTTGGGTGTGTCTGTGCTGCTCGTGTCTGTGTGTTTGGGTGACTGTGCAGGTGTGCATGTGCTTTGGACAGGTAGGGGGGCAGGAAGTGTGGATGGGGCAGAGGTGGGAGGGGTGAGGGACTGTTGGAGGAGGGACACTGCTGCCGTCAGGGAGGAGTACATGGACTTATTGCTCCTCTGTAGGGCAGACATACCCGTCGAGATGCCCTCCATGAACGACACCAGCTGTGTCAACAGAGTGGTGTGTGCATGGAGGACACTCAGCATTGCTGTCTGCCCTACATGGAGCTGCCGAAGGAGGTACACAGACTCCTCACTCAGGGCAGCAGGGGACACAGGGGCAGGGGGTGCGGTGCCTGGCACGAAGGAGACACGCTCCCGAGTACAGGAGCCTCCACGGACCTCAGGAATGGGAGCCAATGGGAGGGCGGTGGTGGTGGTGGTGGTGGCGGGTCAGACAGACTAGCTGGCCTTTGGTGGCTGCTGAGACCCGCCTCCACAAGGGAGTCATCCTCCGAGCTGCTGTGGTCCTCAGCTGAGGTGGATAGTGCTGAGGACTCCTCGGTGTGGCTCCCCTCGCCCTCCGTGCCACTGGGTCCTTCTAACCACTCGTCCGATGCTGACCCAGTCTGGCTCCGCTGCTCCTCCTGGTCCGTGGAGCTGTCCCCTCCTGTGGCCGTGGATGTATCTACAAACAATTAGGGAAACAGACAAACATCAGTCACCTGCACTGACCGCACACACCACAGTAAGTACAGCACATTATAGAGCAAGCCCTGGCATCCTTAGTTGAACATTGCCTAAAGTCCTCACACAGATTCGGGGAAGCCAATTGTCAGTCTGATGGTCAACCATGGGACTCACACCCCTCCTGCCCTTGCACCCATCTGTCTGGTGCCTGTCTGATGGTAAGACCCCAGTGTGGACACATGCTCCACCTACACAGTTGTTGGACATTGCAGGGAACACGGTGAAGTATGTGAACATGCACACATCACATCTCTTGCCAGTCAGTGCAGGTGTCCGGATAAAGGGATGGCCAGAGTCTAAATAGAAATGCATGTGATGCATACCAGCACCAGACACCATGATGCACCCATGTCCGGATAGTCAATGCCACAATGGGGTGCATGTTGCACATGTCACTCCCCTGCAGGATCAGTCTCAGGAAGTTTAATGCCATGACACAGGAATGCGTGCAAAGTCATACATTACTGTCTCAAGTCACATGGCCATGGCAGCCAGCCAACAACAGTCTCCACTGTGTCACAATCCGAGGGCATGGGGAATGCAAGGTATGTGACTGACAAGTGCACATGTCCATCCCCCAAATACCACATCATCTGTACTACTATTTGTCCACATCATACCAACTGGACATATGGGGGACATGAAACACAACTCTCTGAACATGAGCACCTCACAGTGTGCTGTGAATGAAAATACAGCTGCCTGAAAGTCACAGTCGCAAACACCTGTGTGCACAGTCAAGTGATCAGACACCTATAAGTCACAGAAGTATCGTCTATCATGGTCACATCTCAGATGGCATGCTGAGCCCTAACCGATAAACATACCAGTAGTCCTGACAACGAAGACACAGCACAATGTGACAGAGGCAGACACCTGAGGGTACATTTCACTGATCACAACATGCCAGATGATACACGGGAGTGGGAGTACAGAGTGTATTGTATGCCCTGGAGTAGGCATGACTGTCCAGCTCCACCTGTAAGAGGGATGAGTCCTGGACAGTAGGCAGGTGGCTAAGCATGTGTGACACACTGGATACACATACTCCTGAGGCCCAAACATTGTTCCCACCAGCAGCATGGGTGTGTGCCAAATTCCCCAGGGACATGTGGTGAGTCAGAGCAGCAAGCGGACCACATATCAAAGTTACAACCAGATTACATGTCAGAACTTAGGCATTGTGTAAGCAATTGACCCACCCATGAATCGCACAACATAGTCACGGGAACAAATGCTGTCCCCCACCTTGAGCAAAGCTAAATGCAATGACACAGTCCCCAAATGACACAATTTCCTGACTATAAGGGCCACACATATGCGTATCAGAGGAGAAGTGGGCATGTCACAAATGAGGGACATGGGTCCTGGACCACATGACTGATGTACTGTGGAAGTTTAACCAGGCCAGAGGAGGGCACATAGCATGTCAGACAAAGTGCACAGTGCAGTCATGGACTCACCCCCTCCTTGCTGCTGTCTGTCCTTCAGCTGCCCATCCAGGTCAGGGAAGACCACCGCCAGGATCCGGAGCATGTGGGGGTCAGGGTCCGGTGTCCGCCCCTCCTGCGAGGAGGCGACAGCTTCAGCTGGACCCTTGCGATCCTCCGGGTCCAGCCACGAAGGTCCTGCCACCTCTTCTGGCAGTTGCGGATCCTGCGCCTGTAGACCCCCACGGATCTTACTTTCCGGGCGATGGTCAGCCAGATATCCTGCTTCTGGTGGGCATCAACCTGTGAGGATGACAAAGTGAAAAGGCCATTACTACACATGCAACATATACGTGCATCACACAGTTGGATATACATGTCTCAATCACAGGGGCATATGATGTACACAGGCAGTGCAACAATGGCTATGAACAGTTTGCCAGCAGTCACTACATGGTATCATTGCATGGGAAGTAAACCTAGATGGAATGCACTGTTACTGCACTGTACCAGTTCAGTGCATGTAACTACACACTTTGGGGTGTGACAACTACTCAGTGGGCATGCTAGCCAGTGGTGTGCACACTGAAAGTCCTGCTAGTCAGACAACATGCACAATTAGTGAGGCAGTGGACAGCACACTCACCTGCTCCCCTGGTTTCCCATACAGCTTGCTGTACTGTGGAAGGAGGCTGTCCAGCAGGGCCTGGTTCTCCTCAAGGCTGAAGGCTGGGGCTCTCTCCACAGTACGTGCCATTGCAGGAGCCAGAGGATGCATAAACAGCAGCAGTGTTGGTGGCAGATGTCGTCCTGGAGCATGTAGTGCAGGCAAGTGAGCTCTCAGGGGAACAGCCAGCATTATATGTGTGCTGCTGAGGCAGATACTGTCCCATGTGTCCAAAGTGATAGGTCCAAGTCGTTTGCATCTTCTGAATCTGACCAATCCATGGAATAGCAGCACTAATACACGCCCACAGCATCCTTCAAATCTTCAACTTCATGACACCCATGATTGTGCAACATTGTTGTGGCTGGCCAACTGAATTCACTGCATCAGACTCGTTGGAGCTTCGAAAACGTGTCCGTTGCCATGCCAGGCCCCAGCCAATGTGTGCGCACCATTCAGTCCATTGCTGTACAACGCGTATTTCGGGATACAACGCGTACCCGCACACATCATATGCAATGGGCCGGCCGGGCACACCGATCGGTCCATTGCTCTTCAATGCGTACCCGCTCACAACAGATGCAATGGGCCGGCCGGGCACACCGATCGGTCCATTGCTGTACAACGCGTATTCCGGGTACAACGCGTACCCGCACACAACAGATGCAATGGGCCGGCCGGGCACACCGATCGGTCCATTACTCTTCAACGCGTACCCGCTCACAACAGATGCAATGGGCCGGCCGGGCACACCGATCGGTCCATTGCTGTACAACGCGTATTCCGGGTACAACGCATACCCGCACACAACAGATGCAATGGGCCGGCCGGGCACACCGATCGGTCCATTGCTCTTCAACGCGTACCCGCTCACAACAGATGCAATGGGCCGGCCGGGCACACCGATCGGTCCATTGCTGTACAACGCGTATTCCGGGTACAACGCGTACCCGCACACAACAGATGCAATGGGCCGGCCGGGCACACCGTTCGGTCCATTGCTGTACAACGCGTATTTCAGGATACAACGCGTAGCCGCACACATCATATGCAATGGGCCGGCCGGGCACACCGATCGGTCCATTGCTCTTCAACGCGTACCCGCTCACAACAGATGCAATGGGCCGGCCGGGCACACCGATCGGTCCATTGCTGTACAATGCGTATTTCGGGATACAACGCGTACCACGACACATCATATGCAATGGGCCGGCCGGGCACACCGATCGGTCCATTGCTGTACAACGCGTATTCCGGGTACAACGCTGTACCCGCACACAACAGATGCAATGGGCCGGCCGGGCACACCGATCGGTCCATTGCTCTTCAACGCGTACCCGCTCACAACAGATGCAATGGGCCGGCCGGGCACACCGATCGGTCCATTGCTGTACAACGCGTATTCCGGGTACAACGCATACCCGCACACAACAGATGCAATGGGCCGGCCGGGCACACCGATCGGTCCATTGCTCTTCAACGCGTACCCGCTCACAACAGATGCAATGGGCCGGCCGGGCACACCGATCGGTCCATTGCTGTACAACGCGTATTCCGGGTACAACGCGTACCCGCACACAACAGATGCAATGGGCCGGCCGGGCACACCGTTCGGTCCATTGCTGTACAACGCGTATTTCAGGATACAACGCGTAGCCGCACACATCATATGCAATGGGCCGGCCGGGCACACCGATCGGTCCATTGCTCTTCAACGCGTACCCGCTCACAACAGATGCAATGGGCCGGCCGGGCACACCGATCGGTCCATTGCTGTACAATGCGTATTTCGGGATACAACGCGTACCCGCACACATCATATGCAATGGGCCGGCCGTGCACACCGATCGGTCCATTGCTGTACAACGCGTACCTGTACAGGTCAGTCGCATATGTCACCATGCTTGTCACTGGTGAACGTATGCCAGCCACATATACCTGCCAGAGACCCAGGGGCACACCTACAACACCACACCCAGTCCACACTGTTTCCTGAGGCATGTAAGGCTGCATTTCCTTCTCTGTGTATGGGGGTTAACATGTGGTTTTTGTGGTGGCACTTGTGGGCAGCCACACCCAGGCTGTGCATGTGTTCATGGGGACAGGGTCCTTGGTGTGTTGTGCACATGACCACTGTGATGTGCAACAGTTCATTTTGGAGCATGTGGCATGGTCAAATTTCCAGGTTGTGTATGTGTATGACATGTCACATACCCCCAGAGTCCCATGTGGGAAGGCATGTACGTCACAGGATGACCCATTGCCACAATAGTGATGTCCCTCCACAGTCTGTGTGCATGTTGTGTTTCCGATGTTACTGATTCCATGTGCACGATGGGAGACAGTCTCCACATCAACGTTGTTTGTGCATGGACTTTGATGTTGTGCGTCACTGGCGTCCATGTCTGTCCTGCGGATGCGACAGGGGCCACTACCTGTGGGAGTCATGTTTGTTTTTCTGACGTGTACATGATACGCCATGTCATGCCAGTGGCCATGTGGCAAGACAGGGTCACTGGGAATCTACCTGTCAATGATCTGTGATGCCTGTGGCGCATCTGTCCAGACATGTCACTGTGGTGTGTGTGTGGAATGTGACAGCAGTAAATGGGTACTGTGACACAGCCTAATGGTTTCCCATAGCACAACCTGGTACCTGTAGTGCACACATGTTGTACTGAGAAGTTAGATGATGGCCATGTAGGTGCGAGTTATGTCCGACAGAACGGCACACACATCAAGTACTTGTGTCACGTAATGATGTATCATGTGAAATTGAGTATGGTGAATGGCACATGTGTGGGGTGACTGACAATCTTTCTTCCTTCAACCTATGTACTGCAGGGCTCCAGCTGTCTATAGACCATTCCCTGACCTGGCAACGATGGTGGAATGTGACAGCATCCGATGGTACCGCTTCACCAGGCAGCTGATTGAGGATTTGGCAGTGCGCTTGGCACCACATTTGCAACCTGGCCGGACGTACCCTACGGCGCTGACCCCAAGGGGAAGGTAATGGCAGCTCTACACTTCTTTGCCACCGGTACCTTTCAACACACTGTTGCGACTGCCGGTGGGATGTCACAGACTATGTTCCGCCGTGTGCTACGCAATGTTTTGGAGGCAATGTTGAGATGCCTGAACCAGTACATCTATTTCCCAACACGTCAACAACTCACTGACGTCAAGAGTGACTTCTATGCCCTGGGGAGGATGCCACATGTCATTGGCTCCATTGATGAGACACATGTGGCTTTGATACCACCACAGGCACATGAGCAGGCATACCGGAACCGTAAACATTACCATTCGATCAATGCTCTTGTGGTATGTTTAGCAGATATGAGCATCACACATGTGTGCGCCCATTTCCCTGGTTCAGCACACGATGCCTACGTGATGAGGAGAAGTCGCATCCCGAGGATGATGGCACAGATGCAGAACCAGCGTGTCTGGCTTGTCGGTGTGTACTGACTTTGTACCATTGTGTGTGTTCTGATCTGTAGTATTCCACCCACTTTTCCAAATCAGCTAATGTGCACTTGTCTGTCCGTAGGTGACTCCGGATACCCCAACATGCCGTGGTTGCTGACACCCCTCAGGAACCCTGTGACACCAGCCCAGATGCGCTACAATGAGGCACATGGTCGGACCAGGAGAGTGATAGAGCGGACCTTTGGTCTCCTGAAGAGCCGCTTCCACTGCCTGGACAAGACAGGAGGGGCCCTCCCATATGCCCCAGCAAAGGTGTGCAAGATTGTCATCGTCTGCTGCATGCTACACAACCTGGCAGTGCGGAAGGAGTTGCCTCTCATCCTGGATGACGATGACCAACGTGGAGGATCCTGGCCTGGACCACGATGCCAGTGATGATGATGATGATGATGGTGCTGTCCGCACACAGCTCATCACCAACTTCTTCAGCTGAATGTGAGTATCCAGGGAGATGTAATGTGAATGACGTGAGTTTGCATGATATGTGTGGGTGGTGCTCTGGTGCTGTTTGAGTGTGGCCATGTGCTACTTGACTGGATGCATGCAGCAATGTGTCCCTCCAGGTAGTCTGAACTCCCCAACAGTTTTGATATGCTAACTTGGTTTTGTGTAGTTGTCTTGTGACATGTATTGGGCATAAGTATTGCAGTACTGTCCTGTTCTACAGTGATTTTAACTGTGTGTCATGTCTGACCTTCACAGGGTGCTTACTGAGTATTTTGGTCAACTTGGATCCCCCGACACCATGATTCAGCTTTCAGGGTGGCAGCAGTAGTTGGCCTACAAGTGATGTGCCACACACCCCTGGACTTCATATCTTCTGCACTTGTTGACTGTGTGGCCACTGCCACGTGGGTAAACCTTGCATTTGTAGTGGAAACAACATGTTGCAAATGTGTAATAAACCTGTGCTTCACTTTGGGATGTGCGTTGTCTGTGGTCACACATCTGACTGACATTTGCTTACTGCACCTGTGGGCTAATTGACACAGACTCTGAATAGGTGTGGTGTCTGTGCATTCCACTGTATTTCCTGGCAACATCACTGTGGGCGATGAGTCCGATGGCCCTGGTGTCTGTGTTGTGTAGCCCTAGTGGTGTGTCTCCCTCATATGTGTCACGTCACCATGACTCACACGACGGTGTTGTACTTGCTGTAGCAGTTAGCATACACAGTGTAATTTAGCAGAACATCATCACCATGACAGTATCCACATTTGAATAACAACAGTGGCAAGTATGGTGTACTAGTGATTTTATTTACAGAAATGTGTGTGTGTATAGTGCACAGGATGGTGGGTGCTGTACATTGGGATTGTGATCCAAAGTTCCCATATGAGTTGGAAGTCTTGGTAGCAGAAATGTCCTGAGTGAAGTCCACAGTCATATGATACATTAGTCCAACTTGAACTCCCCATGTCATGTGGGAAAGTAGTGTTGCATTCGACAGGGTGAAACGTTTGCACACAAAGGAGAATTTCCAGAACAGGTGTTGGCTTCCTGGGGGATGTACGTGGCCATCAACCTCTCAGTTTTCCTTCCTCGGATGACCCCTCTTCTTTGGGGGGCTCCCTCACGTGCAGGCTGCGGCGGTGCAGGGGACTCTCCGCCAGAGTCCTCCTCCCTCCCTGTGGCGGTGTCAGTTGTTGCAGCACCAGATGTTGTGGGCACACAGGGAGGTGTGGCCATGTTGGTGCTAATCTGGCGGAGGCATGTCAATATGTCCCTAAGCACCGCTGTGAGTTCTTGCAATGTGTCCCACTTGGACTCCACACGGGCCATGTGTGTCTCCACACGGGCCATGTGTGTCTCCACACGGGCCATGTGGGAGTCCAAGCGGGCATGATGGGCAGCCTGCTGCTGTTGTATGTCCTTGAGGATCCCCACTACCTGTCTGACCTCTCCGGTGCTATCCTGGTACGCATCAGCGATGCGTGCCAGTTGTGGGTCATCATGCAGTCCAGACCCCTCTGCAAGCAGCGACCTATGTCTACCACCCCTCCCACCACCCCTGGCGACACATGCAGGACCTGCGGTGGCACGCACAGGTGACCCAAGGCCCACTTGGGGGTTGTTAGTGGTGTTGTCATCCATTGCTCCACGGTGGGCCTGGGGCCCTGTGCTGTTGTCAGCGGTGGTCCTTGGTCTGTCCGTGTCGGCGGGGGTGGTCTGTATGTTGGCAGTTGTTGGAGGGGTGGGTGCAGGGGGTGCAGATATTGGTCCAGCTGGTGCTGCATGATGACTCACACCGGAGGTGCCAGGTAGGTCTTCGCCATCCGAGGAGGGCAGAGGCTGTTCCACACCAGTGAGCTCTGGGTCCCCCGGAGCCTGGGACAGGGAGTCCTCCTCGCCTGCTGCTGTGTCCCCATCATCGTCACCTGTATTTGGAAGAGACACTCATTGTATGTAATGTTTCTACAGACAACAATGGTTCACACACCTGACAGTTGTGACTGTACCTCTGGATGCGGGCATGTACATTGCAGTGTCCTAAGTTGTCACAGTAAGAGGTTGATATTGGTGTAGCACATTGTCATGCATACCTGGGGCATTTCCATATGAATGTTGAGGTGTGTGCATGGCCAGCATTGGTTGTATTTGGTGGACATCCGGCCATCCTTCTCCACCAGGCCCAGTTATCCCAACATGAAGCATGCCACCCTTGCAGTGGGTTCAGGTTGACTCTCAGGATGTCATTCAGTGGTGTTGTGCTGTTTGTTGGTGCACAGTTCCCAGCAGGGCCTTGTGCTCCCCACAGCAGTAGCCAGTGTCAGCCATCTTGTCAGTCCTTATCCACTCCCTGTGATGTGAGCATGGTTCAGAGTGGTGTTGATGGGCCAATTGTGAGGGTGAGCAGTATCTGTGACTCCAACTCCCATCATGCTTTTGCCTACACCCCCCCTTCCCAGCATGCCCGTACTTCCTTCCTTTGGACTCTGCTTCCCTGTGGGGTAGTGTGCCTGTGCTGACAGGGAGGCTGACAGTGTTGTCCTTGCGTTTGTTTGGCTACAAGTCCCAGGTGTGTCACTGTGCTTCACACAGCATTACCCAGGGTGGTGGTTCTTTGTGGGATCTTCATTTGGTATGTGAGGCATTGCATTCTCCCAGGTGGGTTATGTGGAGTTTGTGTTGAGGAGGGGTGTGAGGTGAGCTGCTTGTAACTATGGTCAGTGCTGTGAGTCCTCCTTCCCAGCAAGCCAGATATCCCACCATGCAACGTGCTTGCATTGCAGGGAGTGCAAGTTGGCTTTCAGGATGTCAGGCAGTGGTGTTGTGCTGTTTGTTGGTGCACAGTTCCCAGCAGGGCCTTGTGCTCCCCACAGCAGTAGCCAGTGTCAGCCATCTTGTCGGTCTTATCCACTCCCTGTGATGTGAGCATGGTTCAGAGTGGTGTTGATGGGCCAATTGTGAGGGTGAGCAGTATCTGTGACTACAACTCCCATCATGTTATTGGCTACACTAACTTCACCAGCATACACAGAATTCCTTCCTTTAAGTGAGCTTCCCTGTGAGGTGGTGTTCTAGTGGTGGCAAAATATCAGGCAGTGTTTGTTGGTTATATTTGTGCCACTGCCTTGCTCTATTTGTTGTTAGGTTTGTACATGTCATGACACAGTGACATACCACTATGAGATGGCATGTATTGTGATTATCTAACTGACATACACATCTTGGGATGATTATCTTTTGGTTGCTGTTGATTTGCTAGGGGTGGATGGTTTGACTGTCCCCTTGAGAGTGATGTGTGTGTATTGGCACACAATATTGTGTATATTAGTTGTGTACTCACCAGGCTCTGGGATGTCTGTTAGTCCATATACGCTCACTGGTGGTAGGATGGCCCGCACCTTCTCCTCCCAGGGCCTGAGGTATACTGGTTTTGCAGGAGGGCCACTGCCGGTGTGCTGGCTCAGGAGGTAATCCTTCTTGAGTAGGTCTCTGACCCTCCTGCGCACATCATACCACCTTTTCTGGATGTCTTCCTTTGTGCGCAAACATGGTGATTGTGCGTTCACCCTGTCGACGATCCTCGCCCACATCTTGGTTTTCTGCGACATGGGGGTCTGTTGGACCAATGTGCCAAACAACTGTGGCTCTACCCTCAGGATCTTGTCTACCATGACTTCCAATTCACTATCTAGGAACTTTGGATTCTTCTTTAGGGGCATGGTGATGGGTGGTGGTGGTGGTGATTGATGTGTGTGTGTGCAAGTGAGGGTGTGTGTGTGTAGGTTTTGCTGTGTGTGTGTGAGGGTGCTATTTGTTGAGGTGCTAATGGTGTGTGGCTTTTGTGTTGGATGAGCTGTGTGTGTGTCTGTGTTTGCTGTGTGATGGTGTTCTGTGCTGGCAGGTCAGTGGGATTTGCAAAGGATCATGGTAGGGATTTGTGGGCTTTATGTAGGTGGAGTTGGGGGGGTGTGTCCTTGTTCCATTTTTTTCCCCCCCTGTATTTATTGGCTTTGTTATTGCTTGTTTTGCCCTTTTTTTTTTTATTTTTTATTTGTGATTATTGTGCACGTAGGAGTCGTTCTTCTGACCGAGTAGGACGTTGCAGTTGTCTTGTGCGCGCCTCTCCGAGTCGTTCCCGCTGTGTTTCAGCTCAGTTTCATATGCGGCGTACGCGTCGGTTGCAGAGTATTGCGTTTGTTCGGCTGGGTTTGGTATGCGTGTCGGTCGTACGGCTTGGGCTCCGTACGAATCGGTCTGAATTTGCACCCATTGCATCGTACTGCGCGGGTTGGAGTTCGCGGGTACGTTTCGTTCGGATTATTTCCTGATGCGTGTCGGTCGGTTCGATTTGCGTGGTTTCCCGGCCGGATAGCTTGTTTCCGTCCGGGTCGGTCGTTCGCCTTGAGTTCCGTGCGAGTCGGTCGTGATTCCCATGCATTTCATCGTACTTCCCAGGTCGGGCAACGCCGGTACGTGTCGGTCGGACTATTATCCCGTACCGAGTCGGTCGGTATTTTTTCCGGCCCGAATCGGATTCGGCCCCTAAGTAGAACATTGCGCAATTTGTGCTTCACCAGATTGACATTTTGCTTCACCTTTATAGTATGTTTGAAATCAGTTATTTTTCCTAAACGATCTTGAAAAACTTTCTTGAACTTCTGCTCCCATCCATCTATTGTGGCAGTACATATCAATGAATTTACATCTCTTTTGTCTATAAAGACAGGCTTATCCCACCCAGGTTTTATAGTTAAGTTAAATTCTGCTTGATGTACCAAACCCAGAACAATGATACCTTTCTTTGCAACATAAATTTTGCCTTTTATGATTTCTCCAAGAAGTTCGATGGTGGCCAAAAAGTATCCTAACAAATCTATTTTGCTTCCTTCAAAAGCCACAGTCAGCACATCAGGTGAAATAAGCTCTTTGTCACACCAATTGTGAAAATATCTGTCTTGCGAAACAATGGTGATACGTGCACCTGTATCTAATAGAAGTTTAATATGAACTCCCTCAATCATAACATCAACATCTGGATCAACAATGGGTGCAGCTTTTTGTTCACCATTGTCTTTTACCACAAGAAGATACTCCATATCAGTACAGGCATTGTCCTCAAGATCATACCCCTCTGGTTCACTCAATACACATCTGACATTCTTTCTTTTTGCACCTCTGCACACTCTAGCGAAAGGACCCATTTTCCCACATCGCCCACATTGTTGATTAACCGCAGGGCAATTCTTAAAGGATGACACGTGTAAATGTGAACCACATCTGTAACAGATAATTTTCTGATTGAAAGATCTATTTGGGGTAAAAGTTTTTCCTCCTCTGAAAACATTTTGTCTCTTATTATCATCGCCCTTACTTACAAACACCTTATTGGACATAGCTCTTGTAATGGTAGTATTCGATAAAGCAGCCTCTATTTGTTTTGCATCCTCTAACGAACTTTCTATGCTTTTTGCAATATCTATTGCTTTGTGTAAGGACGGATCTTTAGAAGTCAACAACCTTTCTTGAATTCTTTTACAGTGACATCTTGCTACTAATTGGTCTCTAATCAATTGTGAAGTGAAATTTTCAAACTCACACTTGGCTGCTAGAACCTTTAACGCAGTTATAAACATATCTATACTTTCTGTGGGTATTTTATCTCTGGTGAAGAACTTATACCGGTGTACTACAATATTTTTTCTTTTGGTAAAATATTTATCCAATTGAGCTACAGCTATTTCAAACTCATCCGGATCTTCACCTGCCGGTGCTTCATAAGGTGGTAGATGATCAAAAACATTTTGGCCCTCAACCCCTAAATGATGGTACATCAAATTCTTTTTCCTCTCAGGTCTAAATCTCTGACCGTCAATTGCTCCTAAGTATGCCTTAAAAGATCTAAACCACAGCTTCCACTCTAAAGGAGGGTCACCAGGTTCTTGAAGAAAAGAAGCTGGTGGTGTAACACTCTGCATGTTATGTTCAATAAAAGATTGCATCCAACACCCTACTTTAAAGTTTTAAAATACTTGAGAGGTAAATAGTAATTTATATCACTTACTATGCACCAGTAGATTTAGAGAGTAAACATTTGTTATGATAATAGTACACAAAGTAATTACAAAAGTTCAATTGAATTGGTTTTCTTGTCTTGAATGAAGAGCATAAAGACTAGACCTGTATTCCCTCCCTTGCTCCCTGACCGACTGTTGAAAGTCATGTAACTGGAAATTGAGAAAAAACAGGGAGAACCAACAGAGTCACGAATCTCTCACCAGGTGTGCCTGTCATCGATAATGGCAGCCACAGAAAACACTGCTCCTCAGATGTGCTTGTCACCGATGACAAGCGTTGCTCTTCAGGTGTGCCCGTCACCGATGCCGAGGCTGAATCAGCCGGTAGGAAACCAAAAATAGCTTTGGTGTTCAGCACAGGGAATGATGTCCGATCGGATTCAAGGTAGAATTGCCGGAAATAGGAAAAACTGCAAGCACACACAACGAGCAAAGCGGTACTTCGGTCTGCCTCCTTGACAAAATGCAGCGGTATGGTAGGTAGAGACCTTCAAAACCGTGCATCAGAGTGCTTTAGAAATGTGAGAAACAACACTTGCCGCTTTCAAAGAAAAGTTACAGTGCTTGTCAGGAAAGTTATCTGCAGTGCGTCGGAGTGCATTTAAAATGGAGGAAAATGCTTCTTGCTTCACAGAAGACGTTACTGGCCGCAGAACGGATTCCACTTCTATGACCAATCCACAATGCAGCAGTCCGGTTGGTAAGTAATGTGAATTGGTTTGGCTGCTTCTAAAAGTTATTAGGAGCCGATGTGAATTCATAGTTTTATAGAATTTATAGACCGTTTTCAAGAGCGGAGGAGGGGGCAGCAGCCAACCGGCCAGGCCAGGACCACAAGCCCCAGTAGCCTTTGCGGCCGTCGCCGCATTCTTCCTGCGCCCGGAGGCGCTTAAAGGCGGTGGCCGGGTCCCGCAGCGTGGAAGCCCGTTTTCAAGAGCGGAGGAGGGGGCATCAGCCAACTGGCCAGGCGAAGGCCACAAGCCCCAGCAGCCTTTGCGGCCATCGATGCATTCTTCCTGCGCCCAGAGGCGCTTAAAGGCCGTGGCCAGGCTCCGCAGCGCGGGAGCCCGTTTTCAAGAGTGGAGGAGGGGGCAGCAGCCAACCGGCCAGGCCAGGACCACAAGCCCCAGCAGCCTTTGCGGCCGTCGCCGCATTCTTCAGGCGCCCGGAGGCGCTTAAAGGCAGTGGCCGGGCCCCACAGCTTGGGAGCCTGTTTTCAAGAGCGGAGGAGGGGGCAGCAGCCAACCGGCCAGGCCAGGAACACAAGCCCCAGCAGCCTTTGCGGCCGTCGCTGCATTCTTCCTGCGCCCGGAGGCGCTTAAAGCAGTAGCCGGGCCCTGCATCGAGGGACGAGCGCGGGAGTGCCTGGGCCAAGGGCGGGCCTGCCTGCGCCCGTCAGCGTCAGGAAGAGGCAGGGCAGGGCCACCCCCCTTGGCTTTGGTGCTCCACAATCCTTATTCTTAGGTAAGACATTTAAACCTTTATCAGCCTTATTGGCAACAGTAATATTACAAGAAAGACTTTTGAACTCTTTCCTACTATTAAAAAACTGGGAGTACATTTGATTCCAAACATTCATAATATAGAGGTGCGGTTCATACAAGACACAAAGACTTGTCATCTAGATACTAAGGGGCCTATTAGGATGGCGGGCGGACTTCCGTCCGCCCGACACCCTAGCGGTGCTGGGACCGGCCGCCAGTGGTGCGGTGGTCCCGCACCAGCGATTAGGATGCCACCGCCACCTTGGCGGTGGCATCCTCCATTCCCAGCATTGTGGCGGGCGGTGCACACAGAACCGCCTGCCACAATGCTGGGAATGCACTGTGTGCATTGGCATGCACAAGGTGGCAGGCACCGCGCGGTGCCTGCCACCTTGTGCATGCCAATGTTGGGGGGTACCATGTGTACCCCCCAAGTGCAGCCCCCACCCCCCCACCCCCCAGGGGGCCCGCAACGGCCCCCCAAAGGCATTCTCCGCATGCCTTTCCATGGCGGAATCGCCGCCATGGAAAGGCATGTGACCGCCATCATCCTAATATGGATGGCGGTGCCTGCAAGGCACCGCCACCATATTGCAGGCCTTTTCCGCCCGGTAGGCAATCGGGCGGATTGCCTACCGTCGGAAAACCGGCGGACGGTCTTTCCGTCCGCCTGGGTCCCCACCGCCATACTAATATGGCGGTGGGGAAATGTGAGGCGGGTGGTGGGAAATGGCGGGCGGATCGCCACCGCCATGCGGGCGGTGGCGATCCGCCCTACATCCTAATCACCCCCTATGTTGGAGGGGTGAATTGTGGTCGATTTGTGTACCGTGGACTATTGGATCGCACCTTTCTTATTTCCCTCTGTGCCTTGCTGTTAATAGTTCATTTCTTACTCAGTGGAGTTTTGTTTCAGTTTAGTATCAACAACAAGGAAAGTGGGATCCTTAAGGGTACCTGGTGTGGGTGTACTTCTAGGAAAGGACGCTCCCCCTAGCCCTAAAAGACGTAAATCTTGTTTATAAAATGGGCAAATGTAAGGCCATTGATGGCCAGACCAAGGGTAAATCCTCAAAAATAAGGAAGAGTGCAGCTGAAAATTGCTCTATTGAGGAAATAGATAATTTGATTGAAGAGGTGGAGTCAATGTTAAATACTAAATGTAAATCAAATAGTAAGAGTAAAGCAAAGATCACAGCTTTCTATACTAAACGTCATCCAAGCTCTCAAATAGAGAGCCTTACAACAAAGGATTTGACAACGGTAACAATTGAGACCCTGAGAAGGACCCCAGATATTGTTTCTTCCCACCATACTCTTAAAAGTCAAAATGACCATGACGTTCATCAGGAGCTGAAGTGTCTAGCACCAGCTATGTTAAATAGAGCTGAGAGAGGCAGTGAGACACTTATACCGATTGTTTGCTCTAATAAGTACTCCCCTCTAGCGTCAGAAACAGGGCCAGGTACTGACAGCATGGAAATACCCAAACAGCCATCCAATTCAAATATGCAGGCACAACAACAACATGATAATATACAAGGGAAAGCTAGTTAAACCCATGAGCCACCAAAAATACCTGCAATACAGGCTAGTAGTTTACAAACTAGTGAAAGCATGCAACTGATAATCAACCTTGTTCAGAAATTGGACACACTAACAAAAGAGGTCGCTGACCTAGAGGTAATAATAGGTAACCTAAATAGTCACAATGGGTCAGTTAGGGAACCTGTTTTAAACTAACACTGTGCATGCCGCAAAAGGAGCCAGATTGACCCCCGAGCTCCAGCAAAAAACAACCCGAGAACACAAGGCCTAGTGAAAGGAGATAAAAAATTGGAGGACCAAACAGCTGTTACACAACCCGAGGGCTCAGGACCTGACCCACTATGTAAAAATGTTGAGAATAGGCATGATTGGGAATCCAGAATGATCTGTAGTCAGGGAATATCTGAATCTGAGACTGAGAATGAGTGGACGGGGGAGTGCAGAGGAGTAGCACCCACAAAAATATACAACCCAATACAAATAGCGGGGGCTACACCAATTGGCGTAGAATGGGTATGGAAAATATAACACGGGTGCAGGATCAACATGCTGCACAGTATATGAGACACCAATCCACTAGTCATACAGATGACGGGCAGATTTTCAACAACTATAGGGAAACTGGTATCCCCAAACAAATGGGCTGGAAGGTGGCTATGACAAACATCCCTAAACTTAGTCTTTCTTCATACAGTGAGGACGAGGAGTCCCTGAAAAATAAAGTAATACACTGGATCAGACACAAGTGTGACTGTAGATCTATAATACGTTCTGATCTACTTGAGGTGGAACGCTTAACTGCAAAAAATTCAGTCCATAACACCATACTCCTAACATTAAAAACAAAAAATATAGCTGATGGATTAGTAGCCCTTGATTTGAGAACAGGTCCACTCTCCAGCAGCCCGGTGAGAATTAGACTATATAATCCCCGTGATATTACAGATAGGAACCATCAGGAATCTGCTAACCTTAGACCACAACCAAATCCTGATCCCTTGGAAAATACCTTGGAGGCAGTCGATTGACAGCCAATGCTGCCCTCAATACTTGACCAAAGTGTGGGGCCTTTTACCTCTCCAAACGAGGAGTCAGTTATATCTGACCCCACTGTTAAGTATCACTCTATCCAAGTAGGTAAGGGAGAAATAGGAGCTGAACATGTCCCTGATAATCCATACCCAAGGAGTGTACCAATTCCGCAATCAGAATTGCATTTGACATCATGGAACATAGCACGGCTGAAACGTAAACTAAAAGATGGCAAATGGCTGGAATATATTAATCATAGTGAAATCTGCCTGCTACAGGAAACTTTGGCATTAGAAACCCCTTACAAGCTAGGGTACAAAACATTTAGGGGCCGATTCCGATCTCGGCCGATAGGGCACCGAATCGGATTCGGCTTAACCGGATCCGAATCGGAGCCCTCTTTCCCGACCGATTCGTACGTGCGTCCGGGCGAGCGAGTACGATGCGAGCGCACGCAAAATCACCGCCGACTCGTACGTGGGTCCGACCCGCTCCGACCGACTCGCACGGACACGACTCGCACCGCGCAATGGAGACGTTCCCCGGCCGGGTAAGTACGATGCGCGCCTCGAGCAGTCCGACCGACTCGCGCCGTCCCGCTCCAAAGGGCAGTCGGAGCCGGACTTTGGGGGTCCGTGTCGGAACCCCCTGTACGCGTAGCCGCGCGAGTCACACACAGGGGGGACCCATGGGTCCGACCTACCTGTGCATGTACGGCGCGATTTGCATCGGCGTGTACCCGCTGTAGGGGGCGCCCTTGTTCGCCTCGCACCCATTGAGTCAATGGGAGCCCGCGTACGCGTTGTATGACCGGCTCCCATTGACTTCAATGGGAGTCCGACCGAATCGAGTCCGATTGCATGCGTACGCATCGTACTCATTCGGTCGGGCTGCTAGAGTCCGATTCGGTTGGAAATCTCTCCGGGTCCGGCTCGGTCGGAGTGATTTCCGGCCTGAATCGGAATCGGCCCCTTAGTGTTAGCGCCACCCCCTCAGTAAGAGGTAAACCGTCGGGTGGTCTTGTTCTTTGGGTAAAAATTACCCTAAGCGTTGATATTATTACTCAGCTGGAATTCCCATCACAAGATATAATGGGGATAAAGATAACAACTCTCAACAAAAGCGAACATTTTATAGTAAACGTTTACAATAGACCAAGTCCATCCAGTAAGGAATCTCCTGTTATAGAGCTGTTAGACAAATTTTTTAGCACAATTGACTCTAGGGCAATGGCAATTGTAGGGGGAGATTTTAACTGTAAATTTGAACCTATAGTTGGATTGGAAAACATTTTTGTAGAGGAGGACATGGCAAATAACATCCCCCTTCTGGAAGCTGGTCCTGCAGTGCCCTGCACAGTTGCAGCCTCACAACTTATTTGACTAGTCTCAGGGCAGGGACTCAGGGCCTGCAATGGCAGATTGCCGTCAGACAGACCGAGCGCCCCTACATTTAGCAGGGGAATTACTAAGAGTAGCATTGACTATATAATGGTATCGGCTAACTTCTGGCCTAACATCTACGATCTAAAAGTTGAAACCAGGGGTGATAGCGATCTCTACCCCTTATGCTTAATACTAGTAGGTTCCCTCATCCAACCCACGAAGGGGAGGAATAATGATAGCTATCCAATTCAAATCCAACCCATAGTAAGTGACAACCGTAGAGCCCTGAAATGGCCATCAATAGTGGGTAAAGATGAGGTCATGGCAAGGATCTATAACACCTTTTCAGATGTCATCTCCCCCTATATTGAACTGCCTACTTCAGAGATTCCCACAGTGCTGATCCATCACAAAACGATAGAAAAACTAAGGGGCCGATTCCGATCTCGGCCGGTAGGGCTCCGAATCGGATTCGGCTTAACCGGATCCGATTCGGAGCCCTATTTCCCGACCGATTCGTACGCGCGTCCGGGCGAGCGAATACGATGCGAATTCGCCGACCGACTCGTCCGGGCGTCCCGACCGCTCCGACCGACTCGTTCCCGGGTCGAACCGCACCGACCGACTCGCTCGGACTCGACTCGCACCGCGCAATGGAGACGTTCCCCGGCCGGGTAAGTACGATGCGCGCCGCGAGCAGTCCGACCGAGCCGCGCACTCCGGCTCGAGAGAGCAGTCGGAGCCGTACTTTGGGGGTCCGTGTCGGACCCCCCTGTACGCGTAGCCGCGCGAGTCGCACACAGGGGGGACCCATGGGTCCCCCTACCTGTGCGTGTACGGTGCGAGTCGCTTCGCCGCGTACACGCTGTAGGGGGCGCCCTTGTCCGCCTCGCACCCATTGAGTCAATGGGAGCCCGCGTACGCGTTGTACGACAGGCTCCCATTGACTTCAATGGGAGTCCGACCGACTCGAGTCCGATGGCATACGTGCGCATCGTACTCGTTCGGTCGGGCTGCACGGGTCCGAATCGGTCGGAAATCTCTCCGGGTCCGGCTCGGTCGGAGAGATTTCCGGCCCGAATCGGAATCGGCCCCTAAAAGTGATCCTGAGTAAGATCCCTAGAGAGAATGGGGTGGGGAATGCAGCTACACATGCCTCAGCTAATCAGTGGTATAACAGTGAGTGTCGCAAAGCAAAGAGGGAGCTTATAATGGAAGCAAAATCAAATGATGTCATAGCATTAAGAGACAAAAGGGCCAAGTATAAAGATTATTAACGCAAACAAAGAGAGACTGGGATGACAGTATCTGGACGGAACTGATAATTGCAGCCAAAATCAAGGATCATGCGGGTTTTTGGAGATTGATAGCCAAGGGTAACAAAATGGGGAGAAGCAGTATGGATCTCTTTTTGGACTCAGGCACTTGGGTCAACCATTTTTTTAAATTATACTCAGAGACTATCATTAAACCAACAAACAATAAGCAAAGAGATGCAATAAACCCTGTAGCAATTATCAATATGGAACAAACTTACATCCCATATTTTAGCTTAGAGGAAACCCTGGCAGCTATTGATGCAGTCAAGCCCGGGAAAGCTCCAGGCCCGGATAAAATACCATGTGAACTGTGGAGGCATGATAAAGCTGTCTGGCAGCCGTATATTAATCTTCT
Source organism: Calotriton arnoldi (assembly GCA_963921515.1). NCBI lineage: Eukaryota > Metazoa > Chordata > Amphibia > Caudata > Salamandridae > Calotriton > Calotriton arnoldi. Next base: position 639,633 of record CAWUFW010010795.1, read on the forward strand.
CTGTAATGCTGTGGCGGCAGGCACCCCAGTACCAGAATCTTGGAAAGGGGCAGAAATCATTACTATTTTTTATAAAGGTGACCGTCAAGACCCTGCAAATTACCAGCCAATAAGTTTAATTGATACCCTACAAAAGATTCATGCTAAGCAGATTTTATCAAAATTAAATGATTGGGCAGAGGGAAACAATAGTTTATCACAGTATCAGGCTGGGTTTAGAGCAAGAACCAGTACAATTGATCAGGCTTTTAGACTTCTTTGCATGGGGTGGAAATACACGATTTTAAAGAAAGGCCATTTGTATATAGCGTTTATAAATTTGAAGGCCGCTTTCGACCTTATACCTAGAGATTTGCTCTGGTGCTCCCTAAAAAACCAAGATGTACCACAGGAACTGCTTACACAGAAATTGAGACTACACAAAGATAATTACGCGAAAGTTAGATGGGGGCCCAGGGGAGAACTCATCGAGGCAATCCCCATAAGGAAGGGTGTAAGACAGGGATGTGTACTGGCACCCACCCTTTTTGCATTATATGTAAATGACACCCCAAAACATCTTCTGGGGTGTAGACATGAAGCTAGGTGGGTTGCCAGTACCTGCCCTTTTATTTGCAGACAACACTATTTTAATATTGCAAACCCCTAAGGGGCTCCAAAATCTATTAGATTCATTTAGTGAATATTGTGATTTGAAAGGCCTTGAAATAAACTCTAGCAAAACGAAATACATGGCAGTCAAGCCGCACAAATCAATCAAGAAGAACATTACTGTTCAAAAGCAGAAGTTAGAATATGTGTCGAATTTTAGTTACCTAGGTATCACAATCGACACCAAATTGACTTGGTACCTGCATCTGCAAAAAAGTAAGACCGTTCTGCTCCAAAATCCAGCGCCTATACTATGAAAACATCAGAATAGTATAACCAAGGCAGTGTCACCTGCACTAGCTGGGCCTGATTCACAGAACTAACTTACGTCAAAAACGTAAACGTAAACGTAAACGTAAAGTTAGTACGTTTTAGGTATTCACAGAATACACTTACTCATTTTGGTATTCACAGAATGAACTTACTCATTTCGGTATTAACAGAAGTTAGGAGTCCTAAAGTTAGGACTACTAACTTCTGTGAATACCGAAATGAGTAAGTTCATTCTGTGAATACCAAAATGAGTAAGTGTATTCTGTGAATACCTAAAAAGTACTAACTTTACATTTACGTTTACGTTTACGTTTACGTTTAAGTTTTTGACGTAAGTTAGTTCTGTGAATCAGGCCCGCTGTGTATAAATACAGGGCACAATCAGCAACCCTCTATAGAGCAGAACTTTGGGGGGCCACCTGAAGGAATACGTTTGCGGGGGAAGAAAATAAGTTTTTTAGGATGCAGCTATCAGTTTTGTGTCTAGTCCGGTTTGCTTTCTCTGACTTTCAAGATTGGCGCAGTTCACTCTCACCCACTTGTTCACAGTCTTTGTCTGGGTTTTCGTGACTACTATCCACTTTTTTAATGTCAGGCAGTGCTATGTATACCCATTCAGGCGACTTGTATTTCAAGTTAGGTCTTTTCACTCTTTTGGATCTCTGCAATTGTCTTTATTTGTTTTTCTTTGCCTCTCTTGGCTTGTTATTTCATTTACTTGTTCTGCATTGTCTTTGTTCAAATTTATTATCTTATATCTCAGTCTTTTAATTTCGTTGGGCCAATTGTCTCCTCTTCTTGGCCTTTTCAGTTCACTTTCCTTTTCTCCTCGTTCCACTCTCCAAGTTCTCTTTCTTGGACCTATTCTTTGCCTTCTTGCGTCTTCACTTTCCTCAGATTCTGTCTCAGATCTCACTTCACTTCCTCTAACTTTGAACTTTATGATCTCAGCTTCTTCATCTGAATCTGAACCTCCTCGTGTTTCTTCCGCTTGTATTTCTGAGTCTAATCCTCCTCGAGTTTCTTCTGCATGTAATTTTGAGTCTATTCCTCCTCGTGTTTCTTCTGCATGTAATTTTGAATCTATACCTCCTCGTGTTTCTTCCGCATTTTCCTCAATCTCTCTATCTGAATCTGAACTTTCTTGAGTTACCTCTACAATTTCTGGTGGAATTTCCCCAAAGCTTGTACTTGGTTGATCACCGTCACTGTTTATTGGTTCAGTTTCTCCTGTTTCAATATCAGTTCCTTTGTTTTTGGATTCTTTCGTTTGTCTTTCACTGCATTCAGGTTGGTCTGTTTCAGATGCCGAACTGGTATCTGATATTTCCAGATGTCGACTTACATGTCGATCTTCAAGATCTGGAACTCTGTTTGTTTCAGTTTCTTCTTCAGTTGCCGAATTGGTACCTGATTTTTCCAGATGTCGACTTACAGGTCGAGCTTCAGGATCTGGAACTCTGATTGTTTCAGTCTCTGCTTCAGACTCCGAACTGGTGGCTGATATCTCCAGATGTCGACTTACAGGTCGAGCTTCAGGATCTGGAACTTTGATGGTGTGGCTGGCATGAATGCAATTTTTCACACCTGCACACTTTACTGCGGTCGCTGTCACCAGAATCACTTGATGTGGCTTATCCCAACGTGGAACCAAGCAATTCCTTCTTCTGTGAACTTTTATGCGGACTCAATCTCCTGGACTCAGATCATGAGCTGGTTTTCTCTCAAGAGTGGTCGCATCCAGTCCAACCTGATGAAACACAGAATGCACCACATCAGCCAATCCTTTGCAATAGTCCAGTACCAGATCATCAGTTATAGTCAGCAGTTTGTTCACAGGTACGTATGCTTGTCTCATTGCTCGTCCCATTATTATTTCGTGGGGACTCAAACCTGTCTTTCTGTCAGGTATGCTTCTTATGCTCATCAGCACCAATGGCAAGGCATCGGCCATTTGAGTCCTGTGGCTTGACACATTTTCCCAACCTATTCTTTATGGTGCTATTTACGTGCTCTACCACTCCAGAAGCCTCTGGTCTGTAGGCACAATGCAGCTTTTGTTGAATGTCTAGTGCTTCACATATCAGTTGGATAATCTCATTTTGAAAATGTGTTCCTCTATCTGTCTCTATCGTTACTGGAAAACCATATCCAGGAATGAATTCTCTCAGCAGGAGCTTAGCTACAGTAACTCCATCATTCCTTCTTGTCGGATAGGCCTCCACTCAACGAGAAAACAAACAGACGACCACCAGGACAAACCTCAATCTATTGCTCGGGGGGCATTTCAATAAAATCTAGTTGCATTCTGGTAAAAGGAACTCCTTCACGTCCTATTGTTCCCAAACTCACTACTGTCTTCCTTCCAGGATTTATCTGTTGGCATATAAGGCATCTTTGGCAAAGACTTTCAGCTATAGCCCTAAATTTCGGATTGTACCAGGTCTGTTTGAAAAGTCTGATCATGGCATCTCTACCTATGTGTGTCTGTCCATGGTACATCCGTGCCATGTTAGAGATCATGCTATCAGGCATAACTGGTCTTTCATCCCTGTAAACCCAGACTTCATCTTCCTCTCTCTGTCTGCAACCTGATTTTATCCAAACGTCTTTTTCCTCATCACTTGCCTCTTCCTGCAATTGTTTTACCTCATCCCATGTTTCAACTGGGTTAGCAAACAACAAGGGACATGAAACATTTTCTTTCTCCCTTCTTTGATTCATTGAGGTCATATTTCTGGCACAATATTGAGCTAAATCGTCAGCAAATTTGTTACCTAGTGCAATGTACTCTGGTCCATTTTTGTGAGCAGTACATTTTACCACCGCAATCTGTTTAGGCAGCTGTATCACCTCAAGCAACTTCTTCACAAACTCACCATTCCTAATAGGAGACCCCGAGGAAGTCAGGAATCCCCTCTGGGACCAGATCTGTCCAAAATCATGGACCACTCCGAAGCCATACTGGCTATCCGTGATCACAGTGATTCGGAAATTCTTTCCCAGTTTGCACGCTCGAATCAGAGCAATCAGCTCAGCAACTTGGGCTGAACGTATTCCTCTCAAACAGGATGCTTCCATTATGGTTGCCACCGTACATACAGCATACGCAGCACTTAAAACTCCTTCATTTGTCCTCAAGCATGATCCGTCCACAAACATTACATAATCTAATTCTTTCAAAGGTTCATCCCTAATATCAGGGCGGGGCTTTGTGCAAAACTCAAGTACATCCAAACAGTTATGATCAACATCATCTTTGACCTCTGGATTTACTGCATCTGGCAGTGAGGTGGAAGGATTTACACTCGTGCATCTCACAATGGTTACATTGTCTGCACCCAAGATCACTTTTTCATACCTAGTCAGCCGACTATGTGTCATGAATTGGGTTTTCGTTCGGGTCAGAAGGATTTCAACTGAGTGAGGGACATATACTTTCAAAGGATATCCCATCACAATGCCTTCACTCTGTTCCAGACTCACACAAGTAGCAGCTACTGCTTTTAGACATCCAGGCAAAGCCTTTGCTACCGGGTCCAAAACAGCTGAAAAGTAAGCTATTGGTCGTTTCATTCTTCCATGCCTTTGTACCAATACTGAAAGTGCACATCCGTCTCTCTCACTACAATACAGCTCAAACTCTTTCTCAGACAAACTTGTTCTCAGTTCCTCAAAAGCCTTCATTTCCTCCTCATCCAGTTCAATCGGATCTTTAACATCCCTCTTTGTCAATCGCTGTAAAGGTTTTGCAATCAATGAAAATCCACTTATCCACTGTCTGCAATAACCAACCATTCCAAGGAACATTCTCACCTCTCTTTGTGTCATTGGGGCTCTCATTCCTTTAATAATCCTTATTCTTTCTGTTGTCACTTTTCTCATTCCTTTCTCAATCTTATGACCTAGGTACTGTACTTCCTGCTGACAGAATTGCAGTTTTGATGGGGACACCTTGGGGCCGATTCTGATTTGGGCCGGAAATCTCTCCGACTGAGCCGGACCCGGAGAGATTTCCGACCGAATCGGACCCGTGCAGCCCGACCGAACGAGTACGATGCGTCCGTATGCTATCGTACTCGAGTCGGTCGGACTCCCATTGAAGTCAATGGGAGCCGGTCGTACAACGCGTACGCGGGCTCCCATTGCCTCAATGGGTGCGAGGCGAACAAGGGCGCCCCTACAGCGGGTATGCGGCGAAGCGACTCGCGCCGTACACGCACAGGTAGGGGGGACCCATGGGTCCCCCCTGTGTGCGACTCACACGGCTACGCGTACAGGGGGGTCCGACACGGACCCCCGAAGTACGGCTCCGACTGCTCTTTCGAGCCGGACGGCGCGTGTCGGTCGGACTGCTCGCGGCGCGCATCGTACTTACTCGGCCGGGGAACGTCTCCATTGCGCGGTGCGAGTCGTGTCCGAGCGAGTCAGTCGGTGCGGTTAGACCCGGGAACGAGTCGGTCGGAGCGGTTGGGACGCCCGAACGAGTCGGTCGGCGATTTCGCATCGTACTCGCTCGTCCGGACGCGCGTACGAATCGGTCGGGAAATAGGGCTCCGAATCGGATCCGGTTATGCCGAATCTGATTCGGAGCCCTACCGGCAAGATCGGAATCGGCCCCCTTGTGTCCTCCTTCTGCCAAATGATTCAGTAAAGCAATGGTGTCCATAACACATGCTTCTCTGGTCTTCGATGCCACCAATAGGTCATCGATATATTGGACCATCACAGATTTTTCTGGCATTTTTAAACTTTCTAATGATTTCTTCAGAATCTGATTAAATATAGAAGGACTTTCAGTATACCCTTGAGGAATTCGGCACCATGCCAAAATACGCTCTCCGAACCGGAACGCAAATAATGGCTGGCTGTCAGGGTGCAATGGAATGGAAAAGAATGCATGGCACAAATCAATAACTGTGTACCATTCTGCATCATGGGGAATTTGATACAGTATTACAGCAGAGTTTGGCACAATTGGGCAACAAGGAATAACAATTTTGTTTACTTTTCTCAAATTTTGTACTATTCTATATGTTCCATTTGGCTTTTTGAGTCCCATTATAGGAGAATTACATGGGCTGCTCATTATTTCTCTCAAAATCCCTTGTTCAATCATCTTATTAATTACAGGTGTTATTCCTTCAATAATTTCTGATGTCAGTTTGTATTGCGGGGTGTTTGGGTAATTCGTTCCTTCTCTTACGGTAATCTTTACAGGATCAACTTCTCTCATTAGTCCAATATCTTCACCTGTGAAATCCCATACATCAGACCTGACTGTTTCTTTCAATTCAGCATGGATTTTCTCTGCATCGAACACAGGAAATGTATCATACAGTCCTGGTTCTAGTTCTGTCATTGTTAATTTATACAGAACATCATCATCTGGTGTCTGGAAAGCAATACCATCTGGAGTACAGTAGATGGTACAATTCATTTTACAAAGCATATCGCATCCTAACAAATTTACAGGACTACAATCACACACCACAAAACGGTGCATGTCTTTGAATGGACCAATTTCCACCTCTATTGGTTTTGTAAGTGGGGTTTTAATTTGCCTGTTTGAAACACCTACAACTTGGATGTATTCTCCTGAGAGAGGAAGGTTTGGAATTTCCACTGACCTGACAGTAGAACGGGTAGCACCAGTGTCCACAAGGAAAGTAACATTTACACCATTCACTTTTCCATCCACAAATGGACCTGACTGATCTACCTCTAGAGTTGCGCCAAGCACGCACTCTTCTTCCTCTCCTAGGCACCGTCATAAGCTTTCATCCGTTTCATCTCCATCCTGCCGTAACCAATACTGCGAAATTGCAGCTGCGCGCTGCAATTTTGTTACCTGCTCTCCTCCGTAGAATCCTGCCTCTGTACTGTATCTTTGAGGATTTACACTCTTTGGAAGAGGTGGTTGCGGCACCTGACACTGTTGAGTAACTACCTGCGGCTGTTGCGGCTGTTGGTAACTCACCTCATTCTGCACCTGTGGATTCAATGATTGATTCTCGGCCTTAACTTTCGGAGGAAATTTACACTCGTTTCTCCAGTGCCCTAACTTTCCGCAATTATGACATGGCCATTTCTTTTTAGCTTCTTCTATACTCATCTGACCTTTTCCCTTACCAATATTTGGTTTGGACTTGGTCTGTCCTGCATCACTAGACTGATTATTCATCTGAGCTTCTTGTTTTTCTGCAACTTTTACTTGTGCCCACATTGCCTTTTCCTTGAGTTTACGCTATCTACACTCAATATCGTCACTGCAATATTTTGCATACCGTAGTACCTCATCTACTGTGCTATTCTGCCAAAATAACATATGCTGCTTAATAATTTCACTTATCTCAGGTCTTAAGCCATACACAAATCTGTACACAAAATGACTCATGTCTTTTTCACTCAAATTCTCGTATCCACTATACTGTTTAAAGACCAAAAGCAACCTTTCGTAATAGGCATGTACAGATTCCTTACTCTCCTGAGTTGTTCTATCAATCTTTACCCAGTCCGTTTCTTTTGGTGGAATTTTATTTTTCAGAAACGTGATTGCCTGTTCATATTTTCTCATTACTTCTGGACCTGGAGCTCCTGTTTTTGCATCTCTAGGATATTCTTCCTTTGGCCAGTCAATTGTAATTTTACACTCTGTCCATAAATCTGCAGGAACAACAATCTCAAACAATCCATCCAGATCTTCCCACAATACTTTTGAAACCTTTACAAACCTTTCTATCTGTCTATACCATTCTACAGGCTTTTCACTCAATCTTGGAAAATCATTTGTAAATGACAATATATCTTGTCTGGACCATGGGACATGTACATAACTGCCTCCTGGAGTTTCTCTCATAGGACATTCCATTACTGTTAGTTCTTTCTGTTTTACTGGAAAAGCCAATGATGCTTTATCAGTTGTTCCCTCTTTCCTTCTTATCCACCTACTTCTCCATTTGTCTAGATTATCCATTTTCTCAGTATCACAATTAATTCTTTTATCTGGGTTAGTCGTCCTGAGGTGTTCAGATTTTCTATGTCTTTCTCACTGAAATCTACCCTGTACGGTTTCTGCAATCCCTTAATTTTTCCAAAATCTACTCCCAATTCATTCGCTGTTTCTTCCAATTTTTCATGCAAGTTCCTAGCTCTCCAAGTGATGCTTTTACACATAAACATTAATTCATCATCTTGATAGGACTTCAATCGATCTGTACCAATAGTGCCTAGAATTAATTCCTCCATGTCTATTTTTAATCTGACCACATCCAAAGTTGTGGTTCGGCATCTTTTTTCTGCAAGCTTTTCACCCAATCATTTAATTCCTCTGCAGTCGGACCCACAGGGGTCCTATTTAATTCTATCCAATTTGCACTTCTCTCTGGGGTTTCAGTTGCTGACTCAGCTCCCATAGGAGTCCTATTTATCTGACTCTCATTAATTGTCAATTTTACAGGTGGACTTAACCTAAATGGACCAACAGAATCCTCTTTCTCTCTACTTTCTGGAATTATCTCTTCTCTTACTTTTTGCATACTAGAATTTAATGGAATTATTAAGGAGTGTTCATCTATCTTTTGATTTTCAAATACTGGGATTACTGGCCCTATAGTTACTGGCACAGTCACAGCTTCCATATTCTTTGTTAGTTCTCTTATCTTTTCAGTCAATTCTCTTGTGGTTTTGGCTAATTCAGCTGCATTACCATTATCATGTTTCACAGTCTGTGGTGTTTCTAGTTTATTAAACTGACTATTCATTTCGGACAGTCATTCAGGGCTTTGGTTTATTACAGTTCTCATTGGCGGTGCATTTGGTGTCACCACCACAGAATCCTGTTGATATGGAGGGGGTCTTTTATTTAAAATGGCCTCCAGCAACTCATCCTCTGTGTCGCTAACTCCATACCCATATCTCTCTGTTACTGCATGCTTCTTTTTCTCTGTACACTTTTTCCTGTAATTTCTTCAACTGTTCTGGCAGGAAACATACCATCCGTCATGTTAGCATACCGCCATCGTCTCATCCTGTCCTTATGATTCACAACCCATACTCTTCCATGAACCAGACTATAATTCTTTGCACCTCTGTGCCTTTCTCTTTCATACATCTCGTCTTCCAATTCACCTAAGGCTTCAAACTGTGTCGGTCTAGGTCTCGGTTCAAGTCTCATCATCTTTTCTCTCAAATTTCGAAGTACCGCTGTGCTAAACGAACCGTTATCTGGAAATGCCAATACTCCATCGTCTTTGGTGTACTTCACCCAATTTTCGAACCAAATGCAAGTATGATAGCCATATTTCAACATCATATGAGATGCTGGCGTTTTCGGCGGAGGAAGTACTTCTCCTTCCCTAGTCACAACCTTCTTATCTTTCTTAAAAAAGTTTTTAAGCTTTGTCAACCACGACGGTTTCTCTCTACCGTATTCGTTATAATAAGGCATTTTCACTGTTGGTTTGCCGAAGTAATTCACACAATCCTTCACCAATCGGTTCTTTCTACTGCTCGGTTATTCGCACCTATCCCAGCGCGTCTCACACCAACGCACCAATCAGGAAACTCTTTGTTCTTCCACAACTGGCCAATACCAGTGCGGTTCTTGTTGACGTCAGCTCTACACCTGCTTCTGCTGACCCCTCCTTTACAAAAATTATCAGCACTTTTCTTAACTTTTCTTTTCGACTAAATCGATTAGTTACAACATAAAACACATTTCCATTGTCTGTTTCTCTAAACAAAAGAGATAGTTTATTCTTTCTTACAAGAATACTGTTTCGTTCAATAAGTGTAACACTTCTCTCTACCTTACCCTTCTCTCAAGCAAGAGGTAAACCCGTTTCTCTGGGGATAAAACACATGTGGAGACTATACTGCTCCTGAGAATTAAGGCCAAAGTTTCACAAGAAAACCTGTTGCTATTTCACTGAAATGCAATTCATACATGAAATTTCCCTAACATAACACAGTCCTGTGTTATCACCAAATTTGAAATCAGACAATGCACAATTCCGTGGGACTTCTCTTGCCACACGTGCCCACTTCCTACTTCCCGGAAGCTTCAAAATTCTGACTTACAAACTCAACATATAATGTTAGTCATGAAAAATCGATAATCAATAATCACCAAACTAATCTATAGAAACCATAGCTCTGCTACCAAGAAGACTGATCCAGCGCAGCTAATATAAATGTATCCTTATGACACTAATCCAGAAAAACACCTACACAACTTTGATCACTTGAAACTTATGTCGGTGGGGCCCATAACACCGCATGCATACATTCATTCAATTCTCTGGATCAAGTGCTAAGGAAAAATGAGTTGCTGGAAAAGTGGGATACCTTATTAAAATGACAGAGTTATAACCTATACATTATATACATTGACTTCGGATCCTGTCGGTTCTAAACATCAAGGTACTCCGCTATTCGGTCGATGGACCAACTAGTAGAATCAGTTGATGGCGATTAAGTCCAGCTCAATCATAATTAAAACCTTTAACATTTATAAATCACAGTTTTATTTAAAGAAACCACAGACTCATTTAGAGTTAGCATATAATGTTATCTAAATTTCTTTAAGCAAAGGTAAAGTTCAATTTATTAGCAAAATACATTTATTATATCAATAAACAATTTAAGTAAAAGTTAAAATATAGATGGGAAGTATTCATTACCCTTGGCCATTGGGTGATGACAAGAATGGTTCATCAGGAAAGAAAAGATGAACCGCAGATTGCAGAATGGACTCCCAAAATTGACTGACTGTCCCGCTAACCTCCTCGGACGCAATCTCCTCCCGGGCAACTCCCGCAATGGTCTCGTTCCTTTTACCCAGTCAAAGTCCAAAGTTCAAAATGACAGAGTCTCTCGCAGCATCAGGATAGAATAAAGGAGAAATTTTTTCACAATGTAAGAGCAGACCCTCTTATACCCTATTTTCTGGCTCACTACACTTAAAAGTTGCAATCTTTAGGGGAAGAAATCACGCTATTTGGTCCATTGGAGGGGTGGTGATGGTCACCTCATCGCCCTCCTTGTTCGAACCGGTTTGGGGACAATAAGGCATACAATAAGTCTCATGGCCAAAGTAGTCCAAAAGTAGTACAATTTGCTAATACAATTTGTAACAAACTCCGATGGTCACACTTTAGTTCATCCCCTGTCGTTCGTTTTTCCCATCCGTTCCCAGGCATAAGTGCTGAACTCTTGGCACGCCTTTCGTGACAGGTCAGACTGGCCTTGACATCTCTCACGCCGGGCACAGGCCGCATACACGTGACTGGAACTTCATGCTGCCCATGCGCAGAGGCCATTTTATTCAGCGCACGCATCTCATCCTTTCCAGTGGCCATTTTGGAAGCATGGCCTAGCAGGCCCGAACGGAACTAATATAAGAACAAACACAACGGAAATTAAAACATGGAAAATAAGCCTTTCTGTTTACCACCCGCCATTCTAAAGACCCATGTTAGGTATTACCTAGCAGAAGCGACATTTAAAGCCATTTTACTTACCACCTGCATTCTTTGCCACGGTGCAATTTACTATGCAACACAAATCATGCAATTTACTCTATTTACTACTCAAATCACAATATTTAGGTTATTTAGCTTCACATTTGTAAATGAATTAGATTTTTGCAAAAGCAATTAGCAAGTTGCCCATGTGTACTGTTTAACAAAAAGGTGCATTTGTTGATTAGTTCATGCGTTAGTACCATTATTGTTATGGGGTCATTAACTTCCAAGGGGTACCAAAAAATATTTTGTTTCCCCCTGCTCCATCAGAACGCAGAGGCCTGATCAGGCATGCAGACCCATCCCCTTGTGGCCCGGCACTGCGGTAGCTGAGAGTCGGCCAGGGTGTCCCCTGGAGGAGGAGACAGGCTTTCTCTGCAGCTGTGAAGTATATTGGCTGTTGTGGCAGCAGAAGGCCACATGGCAGGTGTGTTTTCCCTGTCACACAAAGAAGAACAGCTACTGGGCAAGGAGAAGGAGGCCCGGACCAAGATGGAACCTGCCGGTGAGTGAGGCCCTGGGGCTGCGGCAGTAAGAGGCCAACCATTCGCAAGGCGCGTGGAGCATAAAGACACACTGTGGGGCTCCTCCCTTCCTTTTTTATGCTTGCCGTGGTGGGCATGTCAGTTCACTGACGCAATGGAGAGAGAGTCAGCTGAGAGGGTGCTGACTGCAGATGGAAGGGCTGGGCAACTGTACAGGCCCAGACACATCAGTCCGCCTGGCAGCCTCCGAAGGGACTTGAGGTGTCTCACCTGGCAAGAGACACCACTGGGACAAACAGTACAGAGACCAGAGCCCTTTGGAGCAGAGGTGCAGGAGGACCAGTGGAGGATACCAGAAGACCAGTGACTGGTGCAGAGAGTCAAGCACCCCCAAGGATCAGGAGGCTGGTGTATTGGTCAAGACGACAATCACTACTGCGGGGGATCTGGAGGTGAGGGGAGCTCATGGAAAGGAGGTGGTGTGTGACGTGCAGATGGAGGAGACAGGGGGAGAAAGGGTAGGCCCGAGCTGCCAAGGCGAAATCACAAAGTGCGATGGCAGACGAAGACAAAGATGGAGCAATAGCGTTGAATGACGAGGGGACATTGCTGGCAGCCCACATGGCAGCAACCCTGGTGGCAATTAAGGACACTAAGGTAATGCCGGAGGCCCAAATATCCTGAGAGACGATCATAAAAATTTGGTGGTGCGGGTGAAAGAGACAGAAAAACAACTCAACACTGTCCAGCCAACAGTAAAGGGCCTTGAGGATGCAGAAGGAAGGTCACGGCAGCATAATGTGAGACTGGTAGAGGTTCTAGAAAAAGCAGAGGGACCCATTGTCAAACTATTTGTGGAAGAGTGGTTGGTCAGGAGAGTGCTGCAGGGGCGCCCCTCACAGTTTTTCTCCGTGGAGAGAGCCCAAATGATCCCATGGCCCATTGAGTATTTAAAGAAAGAAGGTAAGTATATTCACGGACTACATTAATCTGGTCCAGAAAAAAAGGGGGTCTTTTGTGCCAAGGGAAAAGAGTACAGAGACAGCTGAACATGAAATATGCGCTTTTCTTCCCTGCAAAGCTGTGGATCATACACAAAGAGAAATCCCATTTGTTAATTTCGGCACAGGAGACATGGAACTGGCTCGAACAACAAGGGCTATGGCCGAGGCAAAATGACACCCACAGAAAGACTATGGGGCCGATTCCGATTCGGGCCGGAAAACGTACCGACCGACTCGGTACGGGAATTTAGTCCGACTGACTCGGACCGGCGCCGCACGACCCGGGTAGTACGATGAAATGAATGTGAAATCCGACAGACTCGGACGGAATAAAAAACGACCGACCGAGCCGGACGGAAACAAGCCATCCGGCCGGGAAATCACGCGAAACGAACCGACCGACACGCACTCGGATTGAACCCGAACGAAACGTACCCGCGAACTCCGACCCGCGTAGTACGATGCTGTGCATGCAAAACACGACCGACTCGCCCGGAGCACAAGCCGTACGACCGACACGCATACAAAACCCAGCCGAAGCAAACCAATACTACGCGACCGACTCGTACGCCGCATATGAAACCTAGCTGACACACAGCGGGAACGAGTCGGACAAGATCGCACCAGACAACTGCAGCGTCCTACTCGGACACAAGAACGACTCGTACATGCACCAAAAACACCAAGGAAAAATTTGAAAAAAAAGGGCCAAACAAGCAACCACTAAGCCAATAAATACAGGGAGGGAGAAAAAAAATGGAACAAGAACACACCTCCAACTCCACCTACATAGAGGCCACAAATCCCTACCATGATCCTTTGCAAATTCCACTGACCTGCCAGCACACAACACCATCACACAGCAACCACAGACACACTCACAGCTCATACATCACACAAACCACACACCATTACCACACCTACAAATAGCACCCTCACACACGCCCAGCTAAACCTACACTCACACCCCCCACCTGCACACACACACACACATCAATCACCACCACCACCCATCACCATGCCCCCAAAGAAGAACCATAAGTTCCTAGATTGTGAATTGGAAGTCCTGGTAGACGAGATACTCAGGGTAGAGCCACAATTGTTTGGTACATTGGTACAACAGACCCCCATGTCGCAGAAAACCAAGATGTGGGCGAGGATTGTCGACAGGGTGAACGCACAATCACCATGTTTGCGCACAAAGGAAGACATCCAGAACAGGTGGTATGATGTGCGCAGGAGGGTCCGGGAACTACTCAAAAAGGACTACCTCCTCAGCCAGCACACCGGCAGTGGCCCTCCTGCAAAACCAGTATACCTCAGGCCCTGGGAGGAGAAGGTGCGGGCCATCCTACCACCAGTGAGCGTATACGGACTAACAGACATCCCAGAGCCTGGTGAGTACACAACTAATATATACAATATGGTGTGACAACACACACACATCACAGTCAAGGGGATGGGCAAACCATGCACACTTAGCAAATACACAGCAACCAAAAGATATTCATCCCAAGATGTGAATGCTAGTCAGACAAACACAATACCTGCCATCTCATAGTGACATGTAACTGTGTCATGAGATCTACAAACCTAACAACAAATACAGCAAGGCAGTGGCACAAATAGAACCAACAAACACTCACAGATATTTACCCACCACTAGAACACCACCTCACAGGGAAGCTCACTCAAAGGAAGGAATCCTGTGTATGCTGGTCAAGTCAGTGTAGCCAATAGCATGATGGGAGTGGTAGTCACAGATATTGGTCACACCCACAATTGGCCCATCAACACCACTCTCAACCATGCTCACATCACAGGGAGTGGATAAGGACTCACAAGATGGCTGACACTGGGTACTGCTGTGGGGAGCACAAGGCCCTGCTGGGAACTGTGCACCAACAAACAGCACAACACCACTGCCTGACATCCTGAAAGCCAACTTGCACTCCCTGCAATGCAAGCACGTTGCATGGTGGGATATCTGGCTGGGTGGGAAGGAGGACTCACAGCACTGACCATAGTTACAAGCAGCTCTCCTCACACACCCCCTCAACACTAACTCCACATAACCCACCTGGGAGAATGCAATGCCTCACAGCCTAACTGAAGATCCCACAAAGAACCACCACCCTGGGTTATGCTGTGTGAAGCACAGGGACACTCTTGGGACTTGTAGCCAAACAACTGCCAGGACAACACTCCCAGCCATCCTGTCAGCACAGGCACCCCACCCCACAGGGAAGCAGAGTCAAAAGGAAGGAAGGATGGCCATGCTGGGAAGGGGGTGGAGGCAATAGCATGATGGGAGTTGTAGGCACAGATATTGCTCACCCTCACAATTGGCCCATCAACACCACTCTCAACCATGCTCACATCACAGGGAGTGGATAAGGACTCACAAGATGGCTGACACTGGGTACTGCTGTGGGGAGCACAAGGCCCTGCTGGGAACTGTGCACCAACAAACAGCACAACACCACTGCCTGACATCCTGAAAGCCAACTTGCACTCCCTGCAATGCAAGCACGTTGCATGGTGGGATATCTGGCTGGGTGGGAAGGAGGACTCACAGCACTGACCATAGTTACAAGCAGCTCTCCTCACACACCCCCTCAACACTAACTCCACATAACCCACCTGGGAGAATGCAATGCCTCGCAGCCTAACTGAAGATCCCACAAAGAACCACCACCCTGGGTTATGCTGTGTGAAGCACAGGGACACTCTTGGGACTTGTAGCCAAACAACTGCCAGGACAACACTCCCAGCCATCCTGTCAGCACAGGCACCCCACCCCACAGGGAAGCAGAGTCAAAAGGAAGGAAGGATGGAAGGATGGCCATGCTGGGAAGGGGGGTGGAGGCAATAGCATGATGGGAGTTGTAGGCACAGATATTGCTCACCCTCACAATTGGCCCATCAACACCACTCTCAACCATGCTCACATCACAGGGAGTGGATAAGGACTCACAAGATGGCTGACACTGGGTACTGCTGGGGGGAGCACAAGGCCCTGCTGGGAACTGTGCAACAACAAACAGCAGGACACCACTGCCTGACATCCTGAAAGCCAACTTGCACTCCCTGCAATGCAAGCACGTTGCATGGTGGGATAACTGGGCTGGGGGGAGAAGGAGGCCTGGATGGTAACCAAATACCACCAATGCTGGTCATGCACACACCTCAACATTCACATTGACATGCCACAGGTTGGCAGGACAATGTGCTACACCAATATCACTCACTGACTGTCACTATTTAGGATAATGCAATGTCCTGGCCCACATCC
This sequence comes from Calotriton arnoldi, assembly GCA_963921515.1. Taxonomy (NCBI): domain Eukaryota; kingdom Metazoa; phylum Chordata; class Amphibia; order Caudata; family Salamandridae; genus Calotriton; species Calotriton arnoldi. Next base: position 655,867 of record CAWUFW010010795.1, read on the forward strand.
AGAGGTACAGTCACAACTGTCAGGTATTTGAACAATTGATGCCAGTAGAAACATAACATACAATCTGTGTCTCTCCCCAAAACAGGAGATGATGGGGACACAGCAGCAGACCAGGAGGACTCCCTGTCCCAGGCTCCAGGGAACACTGAGCTCACTGGTGTGGATCAGCCTCTGCACTCCTCGGATGGCGAAGAACCAGCTGGACCCTCCGGTGTGAGTCATCATGCAGCACCAGCAGGACCAACATCTGCACCCCCTGCACCCACCCCTCCAACAACTGCCAACACACAGGCCACCCCTGCCAACACGGACACACCAAGGACCACAGATGACAACAGCGCACGAACCCAGGCCCAAACTGGAGCTGCTGACAACGAGCCCAGGAACAACACCCAAGTGGGCCCACGGTCACCTGTGCGTGCCACTGCAGGTCCTGCACGTGTCGCCAGGGGTGGTGTGAGGGGTGGGAGACATAGGTCTCTCCTTGCAGAGGGGTCTGGACTGTATGATGACCCACAACTGGCACGCATCGCGGATGCGTACCAGACTAGCACCGGAGAGGTCAGCCAGGTAGTGGGGATCCTCAAGGACATACAACAGCAGCAGGCTGCCCATCATGCCCGCTTGGACTCCCACATGTCCCGTGTCGAGACACACATGTCACGTGTCGAGACACACATGTGTGGCATGGAGTCCAAGTGGGACACATTGGAACAACTGACAGCGGTGCATAGGGACATACTGACATGCCTCCGCCAGATCAGCACCAACATGGCCTCACCTCCCTGTGTGCCCACAACATCTGCTGCTGAAACAACTGCAAATGCCACAGGGAGGGAGGAGGACTCTGGCAGAGAGTCCCCTGCACCGCCGCAGCCTGCACCTGAGGGTCCCGTCCCCAAGAAGAGGGGCCGTCCGAGGAGGCCAAACTGAGAGGCCGATGGCCATCTACATCCCCCAGGAAGCCAACACCTGTTCTGGAAATTTTCCTCTGTGTGCATACTGCACGCCCTGTTGAAGCCAAGCCAACTCTCCCACATGACATGGGGAGCTCTAGTTGACCAAATGTATCAGATGACTGTGGACTTTACTCTGGACTTTTCAGCTACCAAGACTTCCAATTCACATGGGAACTTTGCATCCAAATTTCTATGTACAGCACCCACCATCCTGTGCACCATCCTCACACCTGTATGTAAATAAACTCACCAATACACCATATCTGCCTCTGTTGTGATTCCAACGTGGTTTTTGTCATGTAGATGTTGATCTTCTAAATTACACTGTGCATGTCAACTGCTACAGCAAGTCCAACACTGTCATGTCAGTCATGGCGACGTGACACATATGAGGGAGACACACCACTAGGGCCACAAAACACATACACACCAGGGCCATCAGACTCATCACCTATACTGATGTTGCAACGAAGTACAGTGGAATGTACAGACACGCCACCTATTCACAGTCACTGTCAACTAGACAACAGGTGCAGTAAGCAAATGTCAGTCAGATGTGTGACTACAGACAACGCACATCCCAAAGTCAAGCACAGGTTTATTACACATTTCCAACATGTAGTTTCCACTACAAATGCAAGCTAATCCAACCTGGCTGTGGCCACAAAGTCAAAAAGTGCAGAAGATAGAAAGTCCAGGGGTGTGTGGCACATCACCTGTAGAGAAACGACTGCTTCCACCTTGGAAGTTGAATCATGGATTCGGGGGATCCAAGTTGATCAGACAACTCCAGCAGCACCCTGTGAAGGACAGACATGACACACAGTCAAAACCACTGAAGAACAGCACAGAACGGCAATACTCATGTCTAATACATGTCACGAGATAACTACACAAAACCAAGTTAGCATGTCAACACTGTTGGGCAGTACAGACCACCTGCAAGGACACATTCGCTGCACGCATCCAGTCAAGTAGCACATGGCCACACTCAAACAGCACCAGAGCACCACACACACATATCATGCAAACTCAAATCATTGACATTACAACCCTCTGGAGACTCACATTCAGCTGAAGAAGTTGGTGATGAGCTGTGTGCGGACATCACCATCATCATCATCATCATCTTCACTGGCATCGTGACCCAGTCCAGGATCTTCCACAGGTGGCGGACGTTGGTCATCGTCATCCAGGATGAGAGGCAACTCCTTCCGCACTGCCAGGTTGTGTAGCATGCAGCAGACAATGACAATCTTGCACACCTTTGCTGGGGCATATGGGAGGGCCCCTCCTGTCTTGTCCAGGCAGCGGAAGCGGCTCTTCAGGAGACCAAAGGTCCGCTCAATCACCCTCCTCGTCCGACCATGTGCCTCATTGTAGCGCATCTGGGCTGGTGTCACAGGGTTCCTGAGGGGTGTCAGCAACCACGGCATGTTGGGGTATCCCGAGTCACCTACAGACAGACAATTGCACATTAGCCGATTTGAAAATGTGTGTGGAAAACAACATAGCAGAACACAAACAATGGTACAAAGTCAGTACACACCAACAAGCCAGGCACGCTGGTTCGGCATCTGTGACATCATCCTCGGGATGCGACTACTCCTCATCACGTAGGCATTGTGTGCCGAACCGGGGAAACGGGCACACACAAGTGTGATGGTCATATCTGCAAGACATACCACCAGAGCATTGATCGAATGGTAATGTTTACGGTTCCGGTATGCCTGCTCATGTGCCTGTGGTGGTATCAAAGCCACATGTGTCCCATCAATGGAGCCAATTACATGTGGCATCCTCCCCAGGGCATAGAAGTCACTCTTGACGTCAGTGAGTCGTTGACGTGTTGGGAAATAGATGTACTGGTTCAGGTATATCAACATTGCCCCCAAAACATCGCGTAGCACACGGCTGAACATAGTCTGTGACATCCCACCAGTAGTTGCCACAGTGTGGTGAAAGGTACCGGTGGCAAAGAAGTGTAGGGCTGCTTTGAGAAGTTGGCCTGGCATATGCTGTCCACTAATTATAGTGGGCACCTTGCACCAGTCCAAACAACCCCTTATTGGAGATAGGTTAAAGACAACCTTTATTGAAAGCTATCCTAGTGGTAGCTATGGAGAGCAGCCTTCAGGCTAAGTCTTGAAGGAATGTAAAGCAGCTTGTTTTACCAGTCTATAATCTCTTGAGTGACCAAATGAAAGAGGACCACACCAGGTATATATTCAAAATATATGTATTTATTACTAAACACACCCCTCTAGTCTCTTTATGAGGCTAGAGTTCAAAGTACATAAATTATAAGTTAGTTATCTACAGTAATAGCACAAATACACGTTTGAGCCCTAGGGGCGTACCAAACCATATACCAATAAAGTGGTATAAGAACCACGACTGAGCTAGACACAAGGCCTAGAGCCTGTAGAAGTGCTTGGACCACAAGGAACCACCCAAGGTAGTGACACAGGGGACCCACGGGGACGCGTGCAGTGTATGAACACAGCCGCGAATCGCCGTTAACTTCTACGGGGAAAGTCGCGATTTGAATTTAAAAGAAAAGGGACACTTAGAGGAGGACTTGGAGCAAACCCTTTGAGAACTAGGCTGTTCTAGTGTCAATACCCACGGGAGCACCGGAGTACTCGAGATACCTCACCCAGGGGAGCCGGGTGCATAGGTGTCTTTCGGGGTCGGGTTTCGTCGTCGTTTTCAATGGCGATCTGCTGCAAAGTGCTGCTGGCGGCCAAGTCGAAAGTGTTCGGGTGGATCCAAAGGTGGATCAAAGATCTGAAGAACCTGAAAGCAGAGGGGACAGAGTCTGGGTCACTAGCCAGTGACCAGGAAGGCGATGAGCAGATGCCCACCGCTGTCGAATGCTTCAGGGTTGTTGATGGTCGTCTTGACTCTTCAGCCACGAGGTCCAGGAGGTGTCAACGACAACCAGGAGCTGGATTCGAGCTGTCCCACGACGTCTGTCGATTGCAGGGGTGTTGGCGACCGGATTGGACCCAACAAGCCTTGGCAACAGCAAGTCTTGTGGAAATGGAAGAAGGACGATGTTGCAGACACGCAAGATCTGTGGGACTCACCCAGCGAGGGTAAGTCAGGGCATGCCTGGAGCAACCAGGGAGCCCAAGCAGAAGAAGATTGGCCTTCGGGAGGGCCTACTAGCCAACGGACTAACGACCGTGAAGGAGATTCGAGTCGACGCACGTGGAGCTGGCTCACAGGACACTCGTGGAGTGGAGGCCAGTGATCTTCGGTGCAGTTGGTGCTGGAGGCTGGGGCTACTCGGAGCCCAAAGCACGACTTTGTGGGAGACCCAGAAGAGGATGCACTTGCAAATGCGATCAGTGTCCAGGGGTCACGGTTCCACGTTACCCACGACAGCTACGGGCCTCAGCTTTGCTGGGGACTCAGGGCAGCCTCGGGGAAGTCTGGAAATCCACCTCTGGTGATGCAAAGACTTCGGCGTCCGGCGGGAGCTTCAGCGATGCAGACCGGACAATTGCTTCTTTGGTGCCTGCCAAGCAGGGGAGTCACTCCTTGACCCCAAGGGAGATTCTTCAGTCCTCTAATCTTGAAGTAGAGCGTCGAAGGTCCAGGATTCTGTGTCAGAGTTTCGTCCAGGTAAATCTAAAGTCCTAAGGACTGGGGTCCCATACTAAGGTAGGGGGTTGGACATACTCTGTGGCCCCACCTATGGGAGGGTCAGGGCAGAGGGGTGGTTACACCCCTTTCCCTTTGTCCAGTTTCATGCCAGAGCAGGGGCTGGAAGCCCCTGAGCCGGTTTGAACTGGGGTATGCACAGGGACACCATATGTGCCCCCAGTGCAGGACTTCAAAGCACCAGAGAGTGCTCCCGCCCAGCCCCAATACACACTATCCTGTCTGGGGAGGTGGTTACACCTCCCTGGGACAGGAAACCTATTGTCCAGGCCTCCCCTGCCGGAGTTTCGGTCAGCAGCAGGAGGCCAGACTCGTGTCTGTGGCAGCGGCATCCATTTTGTGATGCCAGGGCTCTGGAAAGTCAGTACCGGGTATACCGGTGTGTACATGTCTCTCCCTCTAGAAGGGTGGAATGCTACCCCCGCCGCCAGAACTGGCGGGGGTTAGCATTCCAAGATGTTTGACACCAAACACGACATGTTTCCGTGCAGCCATCCCAAAGTTAGCATTTAACGCGAGGTTATAATGCGCTTAAGAGTATATGGTCGGGCTGCAATACAAACAGCATCAGAGAAGGGTCTCCGAACGCTGCAGAGGGGCTCTGCTCATGCAGGGGCACCCTCTCACATAGGAACCAAGCACTCTGCCTTCAGGATTGATAAGGCCTGCCATAGGAGTGACTTATAGGTTTATATGTGTGTATGTATGTAGTGATATAGGTAGCCTATATCACAGTAAAGGGTGCATGCACCTCCTTACCCAGGCTGCAGTAGCAGACCTGTGGTGTCATTTTGGATGGCCTTCCAGGGGTGGCACAATACATGCTGCAGCCCCTGGTAGGCCTCTGAGGTACCTATGCCCTGGGTACATAGTATACCAGATACTAGGGACTTATAAGGGCACTCCAGATTCCAATCAGAGATGTGCCTAAGGCACATGGAAACCATTTTAGAGAGGAAGCAGCTAGGCTGGGGTTCTGATTAGCAGGGCCCCAGCCAGACTAAGGTCGAAAAACAGTGAAGCATCAGCAAAAAGTGGGGGTACCCATGTGAAGCAGATCCTACTCTCCTACACAACCCCCAAACGTAGGGACATTAAACTAACCTTGCCCAGTTAAGTCTTCATGTTCTAAGTGGAAGTACCTAGAGAGTCCATCTGCATTGGCATGGTTACTCCCAGGTCTATGTTCCACTGTGAAGTCCATCCCCTGTAGGGAAATGGACCACCTAAGCAGTTTGGGGTTTTCACCCTTCATTTGTTTTAGCCATAAGAGGGGCTTATGGTCTGTTTGAACAAGGAAGTGAGTACCAAACAAGTATGGCCTCAACTTCTTCAGAGCCCAGACCACAGCAAAGGCCTCCCTCTCAATGGCTGACCAACGTTTCTCTCTAGGGGTCAGCCTTCTGCTAATAAAAGCTACTGGCTGATCCTGACCTTCATCATTCAATTGTGACTGTACAGCCCCTACCCCCAATTCAGATGCATCTGTTTGGACAATGAACTTCTTGGAGTAATCAGGACTCTGTAGAATGGGAGCAGTGCACATGGCCTGCTTTAGGTCATCAAATGCCTTTTGACAGCTAACTGTCCACTGAACCTTTTGGGCATTTTCTTGGAAGTTAAGTCATTCAGGGGTGTCACTATTGATCCATACCCCTTGACAAATCTCCTATAGTACCCAGTCAGGCCTAAAAGGCTCTCACCTGAGTCTGGGTAGTTGGAGCAGTCCAGTCCATGATGGTCTGGATCTTGCTCTGCAGTGGTTGAACCTGGCCTCCACCCACAAGTGGCCCAGGTACACAACCTGACTCTGCCCTATCTGGCACTTTGTGGCCTTGATAGTCAGGCCAGCTTTCTGCAGGGCCTACAAAACATTTCTGAGGTGGACCAGGTGATCCTCCCAGGTGGAGCTAAAGACAGCAATATCATCTAGATATGCTGCACTATAGGCTTCCAGACCTGTAAGGACTGTATTCACCAACCTCTGAAAAGTGGCAGGTGCATTCTTCAGACCAAAGGGCATTACCACAAATTGATAATGCCCACTAGGGGTTGAGAATGCTGTCTTTGGCTTTGCATCATCAGCTAGTCTGATCTGCCAGTAGCCAGCTGTCAGGTCAAATGTGCTTAGATACTTGGCTGAGGCCAAAGTGTCTATTAGCTCATCTGCCCTTGGTATTGGATGGGCATCAGTCCTAGTGACTGCATTGAGACCCCTGTAGTCCACGCAAAACCTCATTCTCTTTTCCCACCATTGGTGTGAGGTTTTGGCACAAGGACCACTGGACTAGCCCAAGGGCTATCTGAGGGTTCAATAACTCCCAAATCCAACATCTTCTGGACTTCTGTCCTGATACAGTCCCTGACATGGTCAGGTTGCCTATAAATCTTATTTTTAATAGGCAGACTGTCCCCAGTGTCCACTTCATGAGTGCACCAGGTAGTCTGACTGGGTGTCAGTGAGAATATGTGTCTGAACTGATTGAGCACCTGTCTGCAATCAGTCTGCTGCTGGGTAGTGAGGCTGCCTGCCAAGGCTACACCATCCACTGACCCATCATCAGGGTTCTGTGCGAGCAGGTCAGGGAGTGGGTCACTCTCTTCCTCCTGTCCCTCATCAGTAGCCATGAGCAAGCCCATGTCTGCCCTGTCCACATATGGTTTTAACCTGTTGACATGGAGAACCCTGTGGGGACTCCTGGGTGTTCCTAGGTCCACCAAATAGGTAACCTCACCCTTCTGTTCAACAATGGTATGGGGTCCACTCCATTTGTCTTGGAGAGCTGCTGGGGCCACTGGCTCCAACACCTGTACCTTCTGTCCTGGCTGGTAAACAGTCAGTACAGCCTTTTGGTCATGCCAGGCTTTTTGAAGTTCCTGGCTAGCCTCAAGGTTTTTAGTTGCCTTTTTCATATACTCAGCCATCCGGGAGCGGAGACCAAGTACATAGTCCACTATGTCTTGCTTTGGGGGCTTGAGAGGTAACTCCCATCCTTCCTTCACCAAGCACAATGGACCCCTGACAGGGTGACCAAACAAAAGTTCAAAAGGGCTGTAGCCAACCCCCTTTGAGGCACCTCCCTGTATGCAAATAAAAGGCAGGGCAAGAGTATGTCCCATCTTCGCCTAAGCTTTTCTGGGAGCCCTTTAATCATGCCCTTCAAGGTTTTGTTGAATCTCTCAACTAAACCGTTGCATTGTGGGTGATAGGGTGTGGTGAACTTGTAAGTCACTCCACACTCCTTCCACATTGCTTTTAAGTATCCAGACATAAAGTTAGCACCCCTGTCTGATACAACCTCCTTAGGGAAGCCCACTCTTGAGAAAATTCCCAGGAGGGCTCTTGCCACCACAGGTGCTGTAGTGGTCCTAAGGGGAATAGCCTCTGGGTACCTGGTGGCATGATCCACTACCACCAGGATAAACCTGTGCCCAGATGCTGTTTGGGGATCCATGGGATTAACAATGTCAATCCCCACCCTTTCAAAGGGAACCCCCACCACAGGTAGTGGTATCGGGGGGGCCTTTGTAGTGCCACCTGCCTTGCCACTGGCCTGGCAGGTTACACAGGAGCGACAAAACTCCTTGGTGTCTTCTATCATGTGGGGCCAGTGAAAGTGAGGGACAATTCTGTCCCAAGTCTTGTTCTGGCCCAGGTGACCTGCTAAGGGAATGTCATGGGCTAGGGTCAATAGGAAGCCCCTGAACTTCAGAGGTATAACCAACCTCCTGGTGGCACCAGGCTTGGGGTCTCTACACTCTGAGTACAAGAGTCCATCATCCCAATACACAGTATGGGGACCACTAGCTTTCCCAGCAGCCTCAGCAGCAGCTTGCTGTCTGAGGGGTTCAAGAGAGGGGCAGCTCTGCTGCTCCTGGCTCAGATCTGCCCTGGAAGGGCCCCTGTCCCCAAGAACTCAACCTGGTCAGGTTCAAGCTCCTCTGGGACAGTTCCTTCCTCAGGACTGAGATCATCCCCCTCAAGAGACTGATCTTCCTTCTGAGCCAAGGGGGAAGGCACTGCCTTTACCCTACTACTCCTCTTCTTGGAGGGCACTTGGTCCATTATTCCAGAATCCAAGGCCTGTTCAGTGTTAGACATCTTGGCTTGTGACCTGGTCACAGCAAACACATCTGCAGGGATGCCCAGCATTTCTGCATGGGTCCTGAGCTCCACTTCTGCCCAAGCTGAAGTTTCTAAGTCATTGCCAAGCAAGCATTCAACGGGTAGGTCTGCACTTACCACAACCTTCTTAAGGCCAGTTACCCCTCCCCAGGAGAAGTTAACAACTGCCAGAGTATGGTCTGTTCTGACGTTGCTAGCATTGGTCACTTGGTACATTTCACCAAGTATAATCTACCCAGGATTCACATGGTCTTGTGTCACCATGGTGACACTTGCCCCTGTATCCCTAAATGCCAAAGCCTCTTTTCCATTGATTAAGGGCTGTTGCCTGTACTTGCCCAGATTACTGGGACTCACAGAGGAGGTCATATCCATGCCTCCATCACAGACTAGGACAGCCTGAGTGAGTTCTCTGACTAGGTCTGAGCTCATCTCCTTACCCAGGGTCAACCCTACTAAACCCTTGGCTTGTGTAGTCCCACCACCAACTGTAACTGCACTAGGGGAGCAGGTGCCTTAGGGGCATTGGGGGGGCTGGAGTAGAGTCTTTGGACTTGGTGCAATCACTGGTCCAGTGGGTCTTTTGCTTACAGACCTTGCACCATGGTTTCCTTTGGCCTTTCCCTTTGTTAGACTGTGAATCCCCACCTGAAGAAGATTTTTGAGGGCCTTGTGAAGACTTTTGATCTTTACCCTTCTCCCCACCCTTATCAGAGGTTTTCGAATCTTGCTTCTTAGGGTCACCACCTTGGTTCTGTACCTTCTGCCTCACCCTGGTTCTGACCCATTTGTCTGCCTTCTTTCCCAATTCTAGGGTAGAGGTCAGATCAGAGTCCACCAGGTGCTGATGCAACAGCTGATTTTGACAGTTATTAAGAATCTGTTCCCTCATGATCAGATTGTACAATCCTGTGAAGTCACACACCTTACTGCCCAATAACCAACCTTCCAGAGCCTTGGCAGAACAATCAACAAAGTCCACCCAGTCTTGAGTCTGTTCTTTTTGGGTATCCCTGAACTTTAACCTGTATTGTTCAGTGGTTAGGCCAAACCCATCAATTAGAGCACTCTTCAAGACTTTGTAATTATCAGCATCCTCCTCTCTAACAGTGAGGAGCTTATCTCTACCTTTTTCTGCAAAGGAGAGCCACAAGATTGCTGCCCACTGCTCCTGAGGGACCTCTGTACTTTACAGGCCCTCTCTAGAGCAGTTATCCATTTGTGGATGTCATCCCCACTCTGGTAGGGAGGACAATCTTGCTCAGGTTTCTATGGTCATAAGACCTTTCCCTATCTTTGGGGAAATTGCTGCCACCATGGGACTCTAGT